>CP144692.1:47719019-48925019 GCA_036885675.1 Vigna mungo | reverse complement strand
CTGTTGCACTACAGTTCAGCTTATTCTTTACATTTGAAACTCCTATGTATTTTACAAGAGTCTAGGCTTTTGTTAACAATTCACTACATATGTCCTGAGCCCTCTGGTTTTGCATGCTATGCTTATACATACATATATTTGTGACTTTTTTTATTGGTTAATTCACACTGTGCAGAAATCCAGTGACAATCCCGACAATGTTCCTATGCCAATAGTTCTAATTGACCAAGACTCAGATTCTGAAGCAACAATTGTGCAGCTTAGCTTTGGGGATCGCCTTGGAGCTCTTCTTGACACGGTGATTTGGCTACAGGAAACTAAATTATGCAATTTAAATTTTTTTAAACCATTTGGATCTCTAAAATGGGCTATCCTTAAACTGATACTTTGTTGTTTAAGTGATGCTTTCACTATTTGATTGTTAGACAAGTTTTATCGTGTATATGCAGGTCCCAAGTTTTTCTTCATTACATATGTCATCGCCCCTTAGTAAACAAGCCTCAGTGGTTTATTTCAAGTTGGTTTTATAAAATTCGCCGAAAAGATATAGAGCATTATAGTATAGTTTTTAAAGAAAGAAAAGAAAATGGAATCATCATGAGTGTTGAAAGGCTTATTATAATCAAATAATTTTTTTGAGATTATATTGGAAAAGAGAATATTTTAGGGTTTCAGATCACTGTTTTTTTCTGTCACAAGAGGGCTTCATCTATATAGAATTGTATTAGAATTTTTAGCTCATTTTCTCTCTCACCGTCATTTCATATTTACTGTCAATAATTGATCTTTATTTGTTCATATCAAGGCAGATGAAAGCATTAAAAGATCTGGGGCTGGATGTTTCAAAGGGAACTGTCTCTACGGAGGGATCAGTCAAGCAAACGAAATTTTTCATTACACAATCGTAGGTCTCATTTGTCTTTTTCTTCCAGTTCTTTACAGTGTTTTCTTTTTATTGAGTAACAATTTCTGCAGTAAATGAACAACATGAGTGAATTTGCTATTAACTGATAATTATTTCTTTTCTTTGATAAATTAAGACATTATTCAGTCTTTTTCATCTTTAACTGAAATTTCTCTTATCTGTGAGTCATGGTCATATTCTCTCTAAGGAGACGTGTCTGGGTTCAGGAAAATCATACTTTAACTCAATGGATCACCCTGTGTTCTTGGATGTTAGTTTGGAAGGTGATTTATTTTCCTTAGGTGGTGTTGGAAAGCTTCCTTAGTTGTTGTGTCACCTTTAGCCTGCCTTAGTTGTGGTCTCTATGGGGGCTTCCTTAAGTACAGTCTTAGTTCTGGCTGAAAGAATTGAGAAGCTTATATGGGATTTTCTTTTGTATGGGGTTGTTACTTATGAAATTTGTTGTAGAACTTAACAGGAAATCGATTTTATCTCTTTGAAATTTGGTTTCCGAAAACTATTCTTTGGCAGCCAAAATGGGTTTGTGGCTTTTCCCTACATGGACCTGTTCTTTATGCCATCAAGTTATCCAAATTAAGTGTGGCTGCATTCAGATGGGAGGGATGTCAGTTCTGTGGTCACTGTTTTGTATACTAACCCGTTGAAATTTATATCTCAAGGTTATGCTTCTTCTGGATCTCTTCATTCCTTGGATTTGGGTGATGGTTTAAAGTTTGCGAGAGTCCACCATGAAGCATTTCCCATTTGTAATTTGGTTTCATTCTTCATCTCATTCTGCTACGCTGTGTAATTTTCACTTATTTAGAAATGAGCATGTTAGGGAATTTTCTGAATTACAGTCTTCAATGTTGCTAAATTCAATCAATCTTTCTCAAGAGTCCACATGAGAAAATTTGTTCTCTTGAATGCTTGAGGTGTAAGTTGCTCTTAGTCTCCCACCATCAATAACTTGTAAATGTTCTATTTTTATTGACCTAACTGTCAAATTATAACCGTATGTTACTGAGATTATTCATATCAAATCTTACAAACATTGAACAACAATAGAAAGGTGATCAAATTATTCTTATTTTCGTATTTTCTAAAGTATGTTAAGTTAATCTCAATGTACTTGAATGTATGAAAATTATATCGATCTCACTGTTTATTGATCGTCTATTTTGTTATCAATGGTTCATTGAAGCTTTTTAGTCTTTACAGACTTATTTGATGTTCATATTCTCAGAGATACTGGCCGCAAAGTTGAAGATCCTGATATGTTAGAGAGAATTCGACTTACCATCATTAACAATCTGTTAAAATATCATCCTGTAAGTTTGTCTGGTAGATTCTTGCCTATGGGTTTTTTAAATGATTACTTTTACATACTAAAAGCTTGGTTATAATTAACAATTTCTTATAAACTTTTCCTAGTTACTTTTTCCCAATATACCTTTTTTTTGCTCTTAATTTTCAGTTTTTCTTTACTCACAAATATTATATAATTTTTGTAGGAGTCAAGTGAACTACTAGCGATGGGTGAAGTGTTTGGCATAAAGTCTCCGAAGAAGAAGGTGAATTGTACTCTTCCAGCTTTGGTTTCTTGAATAAAATAAATATTACTTATTTAATGAAAACCTCTGCTTTGTTATTTATTATTATTTTACCTTTTTGAGGAAGGACGCAACTATTTATTATTTGTTTCCTAATTTATTTGATAGACCAAAGTTTCCTGTGCCTGGGTGAATGTCAAGGCCTCGAAAAAAAAAATACTGACATCATATCTGATTTATTAATGCATCCATGTTGCCATTTCCCAGTAGATGGCTTTGCCAATCTTTTGTTAATATTTATTCTATAAATTAAATAGAATGTTGTTGTCGCTTTATGTTCAGGTAGTGGAAAGTTATTTTTTCACTTTTTCATTTTTAATTATCCAGTGTTTTCTATTGTTAATTAAAACTTTTGGGAGCTACCTTCTTGAGATTATTAGTATTAATTGATAAAGATTAATTCTTTACTTCTCGGATTCCATGGCCACTATGGCTTTCTTTATATAATTTTCCATGTCTAATTATTGCCTGCATTATCACTGCTGACTAAGTTGGGGCTGCTACATTTATATACTGGAATGTTCAAGTTATATAACATACCACACTTTTCGTGTTTTTGGTGCATATATCACGTTGTATATAGATTGGATTACCAAAAGATGCTTGGTTCTTTTTGTATGGAACAAGGGTTTTGTTAGCTTTTGATGGCATTAAAATAACTTTTATTACTCAAGTCTTTATTAATAACTTGAGTTTTTTTATTAAATGTTTGTAATTTTTATTAGTTTCTATTCTCATTCCCTATCGAGTGTCCTGGCTACATCTTCACAAAGCCCTAGATAAAGCTCGGTTCTACCAGATTATGCTGGTGGCAAGTAAACAATTCAATGAACTGATTTATGGGTCCGATGCATGGTCCCAGTCTTGCTAATTTAAACGTTCTTTTGCTGTTTTATGCAGAGTAATGAGGATATCAAAACTCATATACAGGTTAAGGAAGATGGGCCTAAGAGGAGGTTTGCATCTTTTAACGAGTGGATGCTGTAGTCTTTGAGCTGTTTATTACTTGCACGCGCCAAATAATATTAGCATAATAAACAACCCAATGTGAAATAGGTGTCTAATTCTTTTTAATTCAATATTTATCAGCTTGCTGTGTATAGAGACGGCAGATAAGCCTGGATTGCTTGTTGAAATCATCAGAGTCATTTCAGATGTGAACATTGATGTTGAGTCGGCTGAGATTGATACAGAAGTATCTTCCTCTTTGTCTATGTCGCCTTCTGTTTGCACCATTTACCCTTAAGTAACTTTACCGCACTTTTCTCTCAGGGTTTGGTTGCTAAGGATAAATTTCATGTCAGTTACGGTGGGGCTGCATTGAACAGTTCTATGTCTCAGGTAACCCTTTGTGTTAAAAGAAATGAACAGTAATGAAAACTATTTATAATCTTGATTTTATACAAGTAGCCTTAGCTTTTATCCAACACCATGTCATTCCCCAGAATTTAATTGCACAACAAACTCATTTTTGTGATTTTGAATGAGCAGGTTTTGGTGAATTGTCTTCGTTACTACCTGCGGACGCCAGACACAGATATTGACAGTTACTGAAGGAACCACCTTTACCTGTTAAAGCTAGCCACTATAACTGTTGGCACACCAAATTAGCCGTGACCTCGTGATCACGAGCTAGAGTTATACGGTAGCTTTACTGCTACCACATTATGGAACGGGTACGTGTTGCTCTTGTTGCTTATGGAACCTATGAATGAATACCTGTAACTAATTATGGAACGAATAGATGTTCTGTTGCCTATGGTATGGGATCTATGGATACCTGGAACTTACTGATCACCCCTTAAATCAGATATGAAAGCTAAAAACAATCGGAACATGAATTTTGCCTCATTTGTTTATTGGTTTCTACGATTTTCATAATTTCATTTTGTAGTGAAATACAAGCATCGGATTAGTTTCAAAAGAATTTTTTTCAGATCAAAAGGAAGCAGAATTGGAGAATTTAGGGTCCCTTTGAATACTATTTTCAAAAAGAGAATACACTTTTCTGTGTAAAAAGTAAATAACACTTGCAAAAAAGAAATACATCAGAAGTTATAGTTAAACACCATCTTGCAACCACGAATCTTCGCTCAACATTTGTCATTTAAAAAACAAGTAATTGCAAATGGTACAATAGACAAACTTAACAAAATCCTGCGAACATAGAACTAGACCGGGGTCATGTTATCTTATGTTTGGTTGAGCTAAGACTTGTGTGCTTTCAGTTATCATGGTCTTATAGTTGAGATGTTGTCTTCTTTCGTTCTGGCAGGCTGCTATGCTGTGCAAGTCATGGTTTTGTGAATAGAGTCTTGCTATTTAACGTTAAGTATACTCGGAATAACCGCATTGTCGCTAATAATTTATCGCAAAGTAGAGTTTAATTTAAGCAATATATTTGCACTAGAGTTAATTTGTTATCCTATCAGACAAATCTTTAGAGACTACTAGTATTTTTCAACGAAAACAGTCATGTTTTAAATTGACTAAAACCATCAACACCAATAAATTATAACAATAAAAGTATTAATTTTTACAATAATTATGTTGAAAACGGACCACTTACACCAATAATGCCTTTGGTTTCACAAAGTGTTCTATTTAAATATGGTCTTGCTTGCTTTTCTTTGGAGATTGGGATTCAACGTCCATGCTATTTTCAACGTCGTCGATAGCGCCCTTTGGTTTCACAAATCCGTCTTCTTCACGGTAATGTTCCTCCTTTATCAATGAAACATACTCCACCTTTTCAGCATATCTTCTAACAATAATCAAGTAGAAAGACATGGCGAAAACGGTGACTCCAATCAACAAGAAGCTGAATTGAATGTTCACCAAGGAGATAGCACGATGAAGAGACTCATCGTCACTGCATTTCACCACATATTCATCAGATTCTTCAAGGTGCATGAAACAACCTTTGGGTTGAAATCCTGGTGTCCAAAGCAAGAACCCCATGATCATAAGCCACACACCTTGGAAGACAATGCTCACAGAACGTACAAAGCAGACCAAGAAGCTCTTAGGCCTGCCAATTCCCATGAGGGTTGTAGCCAAAGAAATAAGAATCAAAAGTTGCAACAAGAAGTGGTATTGGCCTTCTGGTCCCATGTGATCTCTAGAGTGAAGGTGGATAAGAAGAAATTGTTGTGTAAAAGCTATGGCTCCCAGCAAATGAGTTAGCTCATTTTGAGCTTTGCTGCATTTTCTATCAAGAACTATGGCAAAGATGGCATACACCAAGAAAGCCATGGCCATGGAGGAGTGTTCAAAGTTGTGGAGATGGGTGGAGGGAATGGTTCCATCAGGGTCAAATGGTTGGTGATGAATGGGAGCAATGAAGAGCTCCATGGCAATAAAGATGGTGCAGCTTGCCATGATGAAGTGGAGCTCCAAGTATCTGGATATTGTGGTGGGAAACCATAGGGTTGATGTGTAGGACTTAGAACTAAGGGCATGGAGCTTGACGTGGTTGAAGAAGTGCCATAAACCAATTACAAAGAATCCAAACCCCAAAAGCTGATGCCCCTCTAGCATAGTGCCTGCTAGGCCAACACAAGAAAGAAAGAGGAAAAGAAAATTCCAACACAGTAACTAAAGAAAAAAAAGGAAATGTAGTATAGAGTAAATAAACACTAACACAAGTGTTTTATGTTCCAAAGGTCACACCAAATGAGAGGATCTTTTATAGAGCTGTTATTTTGGAAGTGGATGAAGTTAGTTATGATGAGTAAGTGAAGCCAAGGAACCTCATTTCACAAGGGAAAAGGTTGGTGCGATCTGTGCGTGTCTCATAAGCCAAATAAAGGCTTTGGTATTTTACGCCAAGTAAGAAGAGCCTTTGGGTTCTTAAGCTGCTTTTCCATTAAGGAAATTTCAGACTAACAGCCACATCCTCTTACAATACAATTTTGTACCATTCTCCAACTATCGACAAAACCTAAGTGTTGCATTTGCCGTTAGAGACGCAATATAGATTTATGATTCAAATCACTAACATTTTAATAAATTATTATGCTCTACAATGGAATTTAATTAATATATATTTTTGTAATAGTTACTGCAGTCAAGATTTCTAGTTATTTAGAGTGAAAATATATTTACACAAACTACCAAAATTAAACTCAACAAATTATACATTGTTAAATAACATCTTTCAAGGGTTTATAAGACAATTACATGACCACTACTTTAATGAAACTTGCGGACATATCCATCGTTTCTTAAAACAATATTAACAACTTGTTTTACGACACTTTTAAGTAGATTCATATGACACTATTTGCGTGAATGTTTAGTTTAGTTTATATATACGATTTTTAAGTAGATTCATATGACACTATTTGCGTGAATGTTTAATTTATCTTATATATTAAAAATTAAACTTGTTTATATGTGACGATGATTATATTTTCATAAATGCGGAGTTTAACACGGCAAGTTACTTCATGTCAGCATGAACAACTTGACTTAAAAGATTTACTCTTCATATAACTAAATAAGGCTAAACTTTTTTATTATATTATTTGTACAATCTTACTTGATAGTACCATATGCGTGAGAGTAATTGCAAACGAAGTGGCAACATTCATATTTGTATTATTGAGCTTTATTACAATACAACTAACTATTTTTTATTTATTTTTTCATCTTTCACCTTAACATATTGCAACATTTTGTAAGAAAGAGCCACCTGGAGAAATTTCGCAGAAATTTCGCATGTTATAGTTTGTACTAGTTCATTCGCATTTTAAGTCCTACAAAAATGTTTTGGATGCGAAATTCAAATCCTGAACAATACATAGATAGCATTCCGACAGCAACGAAATTGGTAAGAGACAAACAATAGTCCAAAGACGTCTTTGAAAGGACCGAAGAAGGGGAATCTTCGTCTGATTCAAGTTTGAAGAAAAAGGGTTATTTGAATTGTGCATTTATGCTACTTTGCGTATTGGATGGGTGAAGTGCTATGTCCTTTACACAAAATCCACATGTACTCATAATTGTCTATTATAGTTGCAGCAATCTCTCCTGCTTTCTTATAGACACGATTTCACTCGAACAACAAATGCACATCACAAGGGACAAGGTACATTTTATACTTTGTCTCGATGCCTCTTCCACAAAGATCACGATGTTATCAATGCAAAAACAATCTATTTCAAATCAATAGTTACACAATCCTAGAATATAGACTTCAAAAAATAGTCATAAAATTTGTTCAATTTGTACAACACAACCATTTCAAATTCCTTACTTACATACCTAATATATTCAATTCCTGACATTTACATACATTGCAACCTTAAAATCATTATAAATCACATCCAAACCGCACAACCACTGACAGAGACTAAACACCACAACATCACCCTTGAAGTCCATCATCACCTTCGTCTACCTCCTAACTCATTATTGGTCACAGAATCATTAAAAACTTTGGTTCAACAGGTTTCAGTTAATATACCTCAATCTCTTCAGTTTCACCTCTCTATCCCTTAAAACAAATAATATCACAATCTCCTTTCTATTTCTACAAATACATTCATTCACTCTCTTTCAAATCTATAACAAAATCTTCGTTGAGGAATTCACCCCAGCATCGCAACCCTATTATTATTTTCAACTTCATAGCTTTTGCCGGTAAAAAAATGTGAAACCCTCATTCAACTAGGGATAGAACGCAGTGCTTAGGATGTGAGTGACTTTGGACCCAGTGAAACACACCAGGACTCTTTATAAATGTTGTTTAATTAGCATTGTTACAGAGTACTTTTCTAGCATTGATGTAAAGATGGAAAAGTCAGCATAACAGGAATGACGCAAGCAAATTCCTGTCACGGAGAGAATTGATTACAATACCCTCAAACAATTTAGGGCAAAAAATTGCACAATTGAAAGTGTAAGAACCAAAATCACACATGTAAGGTGATTGAAAGTACAAGTTAGGAATTTCCAAAACAGCTTAGAGCCATTATCACAATACGGAATGATCAACTACAAGTTAGTAATGGTCAATAAGACACGATAACTCTGAAAATATGAATCGTGTGGGATCTACCATTAGTAGAACAAAAGACAGACAGACATAACTCAGAAACCCCGTCTTACCTTTAATTTCTTTCCACTCAGCTCCATGAGTGCATAACGCCATTGAGTAAGTGCATAACGCCATTGAGGACACGAGTGTGATTAAAAATTAACCAATGCGCATGAAAATTTCATATCAACTATAGCAAGTTACATTATACAACAGCAAGCCTGGTATAGGACCAACAAGAATTAAAACCCAGATGACTCAACTAATGAGGAATATGATGCATTTTCATCCAAGTTTGTAGGCTTCTTACTACCAGTTTTCCTTGATGTGCCATCACTATTATTGCCAAGAGGCCTCGCCTCCAGACCAACAATCTCGTACAATTTTAATCTATGTTGTTTAGCTAAATCCACATCACCATCCCAACAAGTCTCAGAAATAATTTCAAGGGCTTTATCAATCTCGTCTTCACGCACAAGATTTCCATTTTCCAAGAGGACAAGGTACAGCTGTTCAGCTGAAGCTTTTCGAATCTGATTATCATACACACAGAAATATAGTATGAGATGCCACAAAGCAAGCAACATAAGTAACGTGACTCACTTATTCAAGATTAAAAAAAGTAATTACTTTTTCAAGTTTCAAGAAACACACTGAAACACTTAATTTAAAAAAAAAATTAAACAACCATCATAATTTTTAAATATATTTAGTTAAATTTTTTTATATAAAACAAGCACAAACAAACAATCTCTTAATTGTGAAAAAATAAACTATCTGATTTGCATGGGGTTGCAATTAGGCGAAAACAAGATGCCTAGTCGTGAATCTCATACTGGTGAATATCCAGGAATCACCTTAGGGTAGCGATGACCAAGAAAATCAAGAAGTTGAGCAAAGGCTTTCATATTGATAGGTTCCTGCACTGAAGCTATGTAACCAAGTATTGCAATACCAGCATACAACTTAGAGAAGTCTTTTGATCCCTTCAATTCAATTGACAGACAATCCAAAACAGCAGCACAAAAAGTTGCAGTGTGAGCCTGAAAATGCAAATTATTTATCCACATGTTCTCAGCAAGCATTTGAAAAATTAAATTCAATAAATGTTAGTATAGAACAAGAACATCCCATATCACATTTTCATAGATTAAAAATATGCACTATGGTCAGTTTTCACTCTATTGCAAGCCCGTTCTTTTCTTATCTTATTTATTCACTGCAATTTTTAATCTAATTTTAGCTCGCATGATGCGTTATAAAATTATTTTACTTCTTGATTGTCCCAGTTGTTTAAGCACTGCTACCTATTATATATCATACTAGTTAGAAGTACAAGAAATATTTAATTATATTAATCTTAGAATATTTTAGAGTATCTTTGACTATCTCTTAAGATTTATTCTTCCTTTATATTTTGATTTATTTCCTTATTTAATTAGGATCTTCATAATTATAGGAATATCTTATTAGAATCAGATTTATTAGAATATAATTTACAGGCATATCATATCATGTATTTATTGTCTTCAGCTTATATAAAGTGCCGTCCATATACACACTTTTCAACATCTCTTCCATCTTTTTTTTTCCCTTTCAACAATTCCCGTAACCCCTCTACCTAAAAAAATTACAGTTATCCAATCAATGTCGAAGTTACTAAAATTTTAGATATTTTCCTGTCATGATAAAGCAAAGAACATAAACTTTTGTAAAGGTTGCCACCACTATATACGAAATTAAAACCATCATATTTCATAAACAACAAAGGAGGCTGAACAGATAACCTTAATATGTAGTGGCTGAGTTATGTATTTATTATTTTCTTAGAGGCACTGTATTCCGACATTTCAACATTATGCAAAGTATATTGGTTTTAGTGCACAAACAACCAACAAGTTTTACACAGGTTAAATAAGAAAAGTAATCGAGAGAGGTTAAATGAACAAATTAAGTAGCTACTTTGGGTGCATGATGAAGCTTTAATGCATCTCAGAGACTTTGCAGAAAGTTTCCTTCTCGTATAGCCATTATTCTTTTCTTTTTCTTTTAATATTTTTCATTATTTCCAATAAATTTAAAGGATGACTACACAGCCCACAACTAAATATAAAGGAATACTTGATCACCAAACCAATCCAGAAATATTAAATATATATAAAAGTAGTATTAGAGAACCTACTCACAAGGGATATGAAATATAAAGAATAGAAAGGCACACTAACCTCCATATTAAAGAATATTTTTTTGCTGAACAGAATCTCAATGGTCTGGAGTGCAGAATAAGCGCATCAGTATATTAGAGATTCATGAATAAGCTTATAAAAGAAGAATTAATGAGTTCATCAGTATAAACACAGTATTATATATGAAACAAAAAGAAAACATGCTGAACATTTAATGAAATCATTTTAGATTTCAGTTTGGGCAGGGCAAGCGGTTCGTTCAGTTCAGCCAGTTGGCATGTGACAGTTGGCTGACTGTTTATGTTCCTTGTAGAGCAAGCTACTTAAAGCTCTATAATCTTTGTTGAGACAAGATTCTAAAAGCAATGAGAAATAAATAAATTCTTGATTCAATTCTCTCCCTCCTTTCTATTCGCTACGAATTCTAACAAGTACTACACCTAACTTGTTACAATAAATAAATATAAACTTGAAACCTAATTAAGATGAAGACACAGAAACATCCTTCTCTTTCAGGCTTTCTCTCTCCCACACCCTCTTTTATATATTTCTGTATGGAATTGATACTTACTATCAGACTCCTTCCTCTGTAAAAATAAAAGAATCCATGTTCAGCCTGGAATTGACTGCTAGTCTTGCAATGCTAACATGCCTGTGGTTGCAACTGTCACATAATGGGCTGTTGATATAGATCTTCGAGCCAGCACTTTGTTCACATTCAGAATTTTTGTTTTCTCCAAGATGTGTGTGTGTGTAATAAAATTGCTTGAAGCTCCAATTTCGCAAAAGCAAGAATAATGAAGTATTGTTTAAGAAATTTAGTACCTTTAAAGTGGGTACAATAACTCTGTCACTTTTCTTGAATTGTTGGAGAACCCACAGGATGTCAGCAGATAGCATGTAAATCCTAGATGTTCTTGCATTTGGATCTTCAGATCCAACCCCTTCTAGATACTCTAACAGGGCCAAGAGTGATGCCCTCTTCAAAAAATCTTGCAACCCACCAACAGATATAACCAAACCTGATAGCACATCTCTGCTATAACAACCAAATTGAAGTAACTGTATGAAGCGTGGGTAAGAATAGGAAGGAACCTGCAACAAAACAGTAGTCTTTCAACAGAAAAATTCTATGCAACCAACCCTGAACTGATGAAAGATCTACTTAAACTTACAGCCCATTGTGCATCTGCCTCCTTGGGAATGATTTCTTCTAACTTTTCTCGGAAAGGTATATAGGGAATATATATCATCCGGTTGTACAGAATTCTGTAGAGAACATTTGCTGCTGCTTCTCTCAGCTTATCCATCTTCTCCACGGCTTGCTTACAAATAGCTCCAACTAAATTGGTAGCAAGATTTTCATCAAATAAAGAAAGCTCTCGGTTGTTCTTAAGCCTGCCACCAGTCAAAGGATGTGCCGTAGCTTCATTTTCATTTGCAACTAATCTTTCAGACAAACAAATCGACTTGTCTGTCTTACAGAGCATGTACGTACATTTTTCCAGGCCATCTAATGCAGCTTCACGAACCCAAGAGCCTACGTCACCTCTGTTATCAACAGAATAGTCATCAAGAGCTTTAAATAAACTCGTCATCACCTCATTCTTTATCAGTATAAACAGAGAAAAATCATCTTCGACAAAAGAGGTGGCAGTATCTTCTCTTCCATCAATTAATGTTTCACACACTAATGTGAGCCCTTTGACAGCATTTACTCGTGCTTCAGCATCTCTGTCTTCAGGGTTTTCCTGCACATGATAAAACATTGTTTAACACAATCATTGAACCTAAGATGGTGTAATATATAGCATTTGCAACATGAAGCACCTCAATTTTACACGAGCCACAAAGCTTCAAAAGCACATTTCTCCATTGATTGGCTAATAACTTATATGGCAAAACCCCTAATGCCAAAGCAGATCCTCTCCTTACAGCTACGTTTGGATCAGTTAACATACTGAGGTACTTTGTTGTCACATCATTTGTACCTTTGTTATCTGAAGCATGCATGTAAGAACAGATGAAGTGTTTCAGACCTTTAACAGCAGCATTCTGAACATCAAATGATGATATTACTCGTCAATTTATAATGCCGAATTAGCATAAGCTGACAATATTAAACAAAAGATAAAATGGTAACACAAATTGATTGTATCCAAGGGATAGAACCTGTATCTGAGAATTAGGATGTCTCAAATTCTCGTTGAGAGTATCAAGTAAGCTTCTCTTTATCTTCTCTGATAACACTACTTTATATATGGAGATGCACTCAATAAATCGAGAAACAGCAGCACGCATTATCTCTCCTCCCTTTCCACGATAAAGTCGTGCTTTCTCAATGGCAGGAACAACACCAGAAAGACTTTTCTGTTTATCTGGCAATGACAATTTAAAAAATGTGACAGTTCAGTTGGCAACATCAATATTTTGAAACTAATCGCCTTCATTAAAGAAAGGTTTAACCATATGACCAATAGTTGGCGAGAAAAACTAAGCCAAACTTAGTATATATCTAACCACAACCACAACCACATATCTAATCCCCCAATCAAAGACTTTTATCCATTTATTATCATGTTAAGGAATGAACTGAAATAGTTCTGGCTATTTAATTTGAAGGCTTCTTCCTGAAAAATATTTTGATTGAAATAATTGATATTATCCTTCAGTCTCATACAAGTAAAAAGAAAAAAGAAAATTACTCAACTCGTTTGTGTAACAAATTATGCATTGGTAGTCATAATAATTTAAAACTCAGAAGGAAAATCGGCACATTTACAAATGAGAATATAAAGTTGAGACAGAGAGGGGAAAGAGGAAGGAAGTGCATCTGATACTTTAGTCACTATCTGAACAGTTAAGTCACCAAAGACTGGGGGGGCTCCAAGTGTTTATCTAATCTTAAAATCATCCCTTCAATTTCCATAAACAAGTTTAAATCATGGACCAAACATATGAATGTGTATAATAAAAAATATATCACCATAAGGAAGACAACAATTCACTATCGATAGCCTCCATTTCTATTTTGATTCTTTGGCTTTGATAGAAGAAAACTCTTTTAATTTCATTACTAACAGGCAGCAATAAAATCAAAAGTCACAAGAAATTATCAACCTGAAGGAAGAGCAAAATTGCATTGGTGTAAAGCTAAAACAAGTTCTCCTGTTGCCAACGTTGCACCATGGCGCATGCATAAATCAGATGAAAGAGTGCAAGGAATTAGCTTTTCCAAGACAGTGCTTGCAAAATACTGAGGGTCATATTTTACAAGAGATGAGAGGGCCTCTGCGGCAAGTTCTCGCAAGCTTTTATCCTGAAGGTGTAATTTCCAAATAACTTCTCTCAAAATAAATTAAGAAACAGGAAGCAAACTATAAACTGTTGATAAATGCCAAAATATGAACAAATTTACGCCAATAAATATACAGTGACACAAGAAATAAGAAATAAGAAATTAAATATAATCGAAATTAATGGCTAGACCATCCTCTTAACTCTTTAGTCATACCTATGGAAGAGCAAATGTGTGCATAAGGCATGACTCCTTTTCATCCTTTGAATTTTTTTGAAGAAAAAGTTTACCGAAAAATAAAACTACAAAGAAAAAATCCTAATGTATACTCCTGAATAGAAGAAACTTCGTCAAATATCATAACATTAACCAAAACACATACATACACTGAAAATACCTGCCATCTCTCGTCTATTAGTGATTTCCCTAACAAAATTTTATTCTATTCAGCATCCAGAAATCAGGCTACAGTGATGTATGTATGGCCTTCAATTAGAAAGTAAACCAAAAATCCATATCGCAATTGCAATTAAGGTCAACATAGGAGCAGAAGAATAGGCAGCTCAAAGAGAAAAAGAGAGACAGAGAGACAGAGAGAAGGTTTACTCAGAACATACCCAGTGACAAATTTTTCTGTCCAGCAGGTCATCCACAAACGGAAAAAGATATCCTTCATACTGAGCAATGGAAACAGCAACATGAAGATAAGAATTTACTCGTGAAGAAAGTGAGAAATAGTCAGCAGTATTCACTATTTCAATTCCATGTGGATAACTCCCTTGTCTTCCAACATTCTCTTGAAATGCAGCTGCCGCCGCTCTTCTGCAGTTAACCTAAGTATCACAGGTTAGTCAGTCATTCTCTCCCCATGTGTGAATATTCTAAAACAAATATCAAGAGAAGGACGTAGAAAGATATAAGGACCTCACGGTCATAGCATGCAACTGTTAGGAGGTGTGGGGCAAACTCTTCTAAGATGTTCCTCATATCTGTATGATAATACGCACGTCCAAACGCCCAACATACATAAGCAGCAGCATCACGTACATGAGAACCAACACTGTGTGGACCTCTACGAACATCATAATGTAGTGCCTAATAAACAAGTCTTATACTTAATACCACTGCTATACAGTAATGTATCTCTCAAATAAGGGCTCAACTCAAGTGTTATTCAGAAATAAAATTAAATAAAAAGTTTGGAACGGAGGCAAGAAGATCAACAAGATGCAAACTACGAAGTACCAACCATAAAATGTATTGCCAAGGAAGCTTAAGCTTTATATGCATTATAAAATAAGAATAAGAATAGTGAACATTTAAGGGAACAATTGCCTTTTTTTCTTTATTTCCAAGGTCAAGTCCGTTTTTATCTTCTCCTTTCTTCTACAGTCTTTCCCTCATTTTTTTCTAAATCATAAACATCTGTTGAATTGAACATGTGCCTATAAAATTCGGTTCAATCATATAGTTTATTTCCTATTAAGGAATTTATTTAAGCTGTTTATGTTCTGAACATTAGGTTGTCATGGTTCTGTTTTTTAATTTCAAGTAGTGTTGTTATATGGCCATAAAATAAGGAATTGCAATCTGGTATAGATTATGCTCTTTATATTTAGTTACTACCCCACTTTTTAAGCCGCCAATATAATAAAACATCGTCTAAGAAACAGTTGTAAACAGCCAAGATAGTTTGTTGTCACAAAACCTACAGCCAGAAACCTATGCATACAATCTATCCATTATAAACCACCTTCACAATAACAGGAACAACTTTGGGAAGACTAGAAGGTAAGAGCAAGCCTCTACGAGCAAGTTCAGCCAAAGCTAAGCAGCCTCCATGCCATGAACCATCACCCTGAAACAAGTCTTACACGTGAGTAATAACAGTGGTCCCAGACAAATAAGTAGTTAACACAGTAAACCTATAATACAGTAACTATATATATGTAAACCTAGGTGAATGGAAATTTAACTAGTAAACTCCAGTTCTCAAGAGCATAATAAACATATGCTTAGGATCACACCTCGCCGGGAGAAAACAGCTCCAAAACAGACAATAAAACCTCTTGAGAAAGAGATGATGTCAGATGTGAACTTATGCGCCCAATACCTTTTGCTGCAGACCAGCGGACAACAGTGTCCTACAATCCAATGCCAGCATAATTTGGTTATTGAAGTGATAAAAGCCCTTGGAGGGATAATAGGATAAAGAAAACATGATCAGCTTAATTACTTAGCACTTTGTGAATTCTTGTGATGTTTAAACGAGTATATATTGGGTAGTGGCATGTCCTTTTTATCACCATATGACAATTCACTTATTTTCACTTCCCTGGTCGATATTTTTCAACATGAAAAAAAAAAAACATGACAAGTACACCAATTAAATATAGTCCACATCAATTTTCAGACAACAATCCTTAAATGAAATGAGCTAAAGGCTTAAGCTTTTAAGCAAGATATTAATTGTGGTTGCTACAGCCTCCAATTCTAGTACTATCTCAAGTGAAAGCCAATAGGGTTTTTGACATGGATGAAGCACATGCTCAGAATCATTTGTAATTGTAAAGTGTTATTGATAGGGCACTAGTATCATATCAAAGAACCACTCGTTCTAAGAGATTATACTGTTAAGCAACAGCCCTAAAATTTTATTGATAAAGCAACACTGTTTACTCTACAACTAAGAATATAGTATACAACGTAAATCACACAATACACGTTTCAGGATCTATGGAAACCAGTATAAATACAGTAGCCAGCAGTGATATAAAGCACTACAATTCAGGAAAAACCCAGGACCAGTATTTTAAGTCATTTGAATAGATTTCTCCATTTTCGTAACTCAAACAAAGACAACTGACTTATATAAAATAATATTAGAGCTCTTCCATATTCAACAGCATTCATCCAGTTCTATTTGTAGGATCAGTTACTTCATAAAATAGGTACAGTATTAGAATAATTAAACATCTCGTACAAATTCATGAGACATCAACATCTTGGTTTTAACAATTTTTGAAATAACAATTTCATGAAGACATTAATTCAACCATCATTTCAGATGCATCGGCAGCAGCAAACATTTAGACATAATATCTTATTTTTCATTACCAGAACCGAGCAATGTAGTATAAAGCTGAAAAACAAAATTCACAACAAAAAATCTCACCCTTTAGACATACCATATCCCTCAAACCAGATAACAACAACTCAATAATCTCTTCAACATTTTCTGGAACATCCATATCCTCATCTTCCTCCCCGTCTGACATTTCATTTGGATTGGAAACATTTTCGTTCACACCCAAATTAGACTGATCAACTCTATTTGATGTACTCAAAGAAACATTTAGTTTGGCAACTCTTCCCTGCATGATGGGCATATAGTCATTAGATACAAAAATCGGTGACAAAAGTGAAGCTTCTAGAATTGTTTATGATGACCAGCTAAAACTAGTCATAACACCTAGATATTTGTAACCCAATACTCATGAATAAAGTACAAATGTATGTCACTGATAGAGTTAGCATAGATGAAGGGGCCGAACAACTTAAACTAAGTTTCAATTTAACTGTTAGCACAACTCCGTTGACTTGGGTATGTAACATAATAAAAATTATTTCATGAAAAGCAGCCAAATTTTCTGGCTGACAAATTATCCAAATTATATAGTGTGATACCATAGCCAAAGTGCCTAAGAAACCACTAAGTCGACTCTTCATATATCCATTATCAATAATGGCTCTAATTTCATCCCTTTCTAGACTTGCATGATGAGCATTTTTTGTTTTATCAGCATACCATGCATGTCTGAGTAATGCATCTAACCATAAATTATTAATTACTGTGGCTTTGTATTCCACCAGTCAAAAGTAAAAATAAAAAAATATGCACAAGTGATCAGAAGCAAAGGTGTCATCAAACATTTAAGAAACAAGATCCTATAAAACTTGGATCAGAGAAAAGCTAACCATATATCGCCATGAGGGCAAACGATGAGGAAGAGCAGTAAGCCCAATTCGTTGGGTTAATTTCATCAGATACTTGCGGAGCAAAGGGCTTCGAGTTGCATCTGAAGACTTGTACAACATTGAAGTGTCATTCCAAACAACAGGACTTGCATCACGCAAGAGATTCCGACTACCTGCCTACTCAAAGATTTATATTATAACAATTAGAAACATTAAAGGTAATAAAGGGACATAGCAAAAGCAATACACAAACTAGACATGCTACCTTGTCATCAAGAAAATTGGTTCACCTAATCAATTTAATTATGGTATTTGCCTCTTTGTTCGCAGTTTTTTGTTAAACTCTAGGAAAGAGAGAAACATTTAGCTGAAATTGTGTTTCGGAAACAGCATGGATGCTTTATTTATGATAGGAAAAAAGAATAAGTACAATAAATAGAAGATATTTGATATAACAACATTATGATATGGGAATGAATAAAAACGTTCTTAATAATACATATACAGTCTAGATATTCCTGATTATGTAGAATCAGTTTATTATTTCTATAATTATAACAGTTTTGAAAGCATCATATTCGCTTGAAGAGCTATAATAAATCATTAATATTGCTGGAATTGTCAGGTCTATCTGTCTTAGGTAAGGAAGTAGAAAATCAAGACAGAGAATAAAAGGATATTAAATTGAGAATGTATTATAACAAACCCAGTAGCCTTACTACGTTTTAAGCTTGCTCCACTGCAGTTGGATTAAAAACAACTTAGAGAACTGTTAGAGAAGATGAAGAGACTACTATTGTTAGAGAGATTCGTCAACTTGACAACTGGAATGACCACAAACAAGACAGAATTTTCTTGGCAAGTAATCAAGCACACCACAACAAGACCCAAACTCCTCCAATCGAACTGTTCTGGACAGACAATAACTTTTATCTTGACAGGATTGTAGCTGAGTGACAGGACAACTAATGTTTTTCTCAAGCCCAAAAGGTAAGAATTTCAATAGCAACTTGAAAATTTACTTGTGAAGTTTTTGCGTTTATATTTACACCATCACATTATTCAATTCCAATGTTTTATGGAATAGAAAAACTATTTATGGCAAATATCCTGTATTTCCTCACCTATTTTTGATATATACGTAACCAAATTAGAATGTCCAATGAAATACAGACATCTTAACACTCACTCTCAAGTTGATAGATATATAATATATCCATCAGGCTTGCTACATATGTATATTATCCCACAGGAGAATATAACATAGTTGATCATTACAATTCAGAAATTTATTCATTTCTTGGGTAAGAAAATTTTCACAGATGAACAAACAATCTCTTTAAGTTAATACACACACGGAAAGACCAGGATAAAGGCAATGTTGTGCATGGCCACGTGATTATGACAAACCAGATTCATAACATGGACCCTATTTTGTAAATTCACAATCAATATGGTTCCAATGATTTGCTGACACTATGCAATCTAAGCAAAGAAGAAGAAAATATAATAGATACTCAAAGTCGGAATATTGAATTGATGCAGTGTGTACTGAAGATGAGATACAAATACTAACTTAACAGTCCTATTTATACTAACACTCAATAGTCCTGTTAAATAAGCAAACATAACATGTGTAAGAATAGGTAAGCTTCCCTACAAGATAAGATTCCTAAATATAAAGTAACACAATTAACCACAACATGACAAGCTATCCCAGAAAATTATGCACCATTATCTACCTCAAATAATTTGTAGAAATCCTTACACAAATGATAGATGAAAACATTTTCATTTGAGGGTCTAAACAAAACAAGGCAAAAAAAAAAACAAACCTTGAAAATAGCAGCCAGTGCTTCAACGACACCAAGTAACTGAAAATGATGGAGTAAATCTTCAGTTACAGACATGACCGTATGTGTCCACTCAACAAAGCTGAAGCAATTAGAAAAGTCGGATTAAAAAGATGATTGGCAAAACAAGAGGTTTTGTACAACACAAATGTGAGCATGCACACAACCCCAAACATGTCTGTAGCGATAACACATAATGTCGTAAACTAACAAAACTCAAATCTAGACATTTTCAAGAGATCAAACAAAACCATTCATTATAATTGTAAAAACAACCCAAAAACCAAGGAGTTAATTGATGATTTTAAATAAACATTGACTAACACGAAAATCATCTTTACACAAACAACACCACGACAAGAGACAACACAAATATATTAGGCAGCCGGAGAGAAAACTTAACAAGCTAAAAAACATGCTGAAATAAACCTCGTAAAGGCTTTCGGCATATCAGGACGGGTAAGTAGCCTCGAGAGAACTAGACCAGCCATAGTTCGCATAGGTCCAGCAGTTGAAAGGTAATCCTTACAAAACCCTATAATTCTCAACACAAGAGGACTGAGCTCAAACTCGGTTAAACTGTCATCATTGGCAATACTGGTGTCAACAGTGGAAATGTCAAAAGGAACCAACACAAGTATATAAAGCCACAACAACGTCACGCATTTAGCTTCCATTTCTCCCGTGCTTTCCTGCCTCAACGATGTCACCGAATTTGTGCTGTGACACTTCTCCAGCAGAGACACGGCGAGTTCGAGATCGGAAACTTGATGCGGAAAGAATTTAATCACAGATTTGTAGCCACAAACCGTGACTAACGAATATACAATTATACATATAGGTTTAATTATTTCGAGAATTTCATCCGAAGCTGTCCCGAGCTCAATTATTCTTGAACGAATAATGTTCATCAGAGGAGAAACTATGGTTTCGAGGTAGGGTTCCAGAAGCTGACCTTGCTCCTGGTACTTGTCCAACTGCAAATAGAAACAGATAACTGTTCTTCAATAACAAAAATTGATAAACGGATGAAGATAATCGTCATGAACAAAGAAGAGTACAATGGATCTGATTCTGTGGACGGAGGAAGTGTCGGAAACGCGAGCATTGGAAACGATGTCGTCGAGGAGCGACTTGAGGATGTTCCATTCTTGGAGGAAGTACTTTTGGAGCACGCTCTCTTTGGAATCCAACTCGTCTTCTTCTTGATTCATCGTCACCACCGTCTCTTGATTCGCTTCCATCACCTCTGAGGTAGGTGAAGTTTTGGCGGGATCTTCAAATCTTCAGTGTAAGTTTCCAAGACAAAAGCAGCACTACTCGTCGGAGTGCTGAGTATGAGTTTGATTTCAAGAGAAGGAGGTGATCATGGGCCGGGTCTGGATTCTTCACCGCCGGTTATAAATTTTTATATTTCAAAATATTGTTCTAATTTTTATTTCAATACAATGTATTAAACACTTCGTATTTATAAGTTTTGTTTTATTTTATGCTGATATTATTGAATTCTGTCTGAATATTTTTTTTTAATATCTTAAAACATTATTAACCATGTAGAAGTTTATGTTTACTGTAACATCCCAATAAATATTACTTCAGAAGTTATGATTGATGTACGGTGGTGTATCCCCAAAGTCAAACGACCGGCCTTACAGGGGCCCATCACAGTGCCAATAGTTATTGGGCTCGAAGCCCAGCACCAGAATAGAAGATTCCCAGGTATATCAATCATATACTCTAAACAAGAAATATATCAACCAGATATATTGCAATATCAATCATATATATTCTAAACAGAAATATATCAACCAGATATACTGCAAGCACAAATAAAATCCAAACGAAGATATTTTATTCAGAAATATGCCAAGCAAGATTATATTTTATTTGTTCATATCAGAAATATGCCAAGTAAGATTATATTATTATATTTTATTCTGTTTATATTTTGTTCATCTTATATCAATCCAAAGCCTATAAATAAAGGCCTGAGGACTCCAAGCAAGGTACGACTCATTCACACTCCAAATACACTCCACTCATAGTTCCTTAGCACATTCTTTGCTATCGAACCCTCTTAATCCTCTCTCACAGAGGGCCTAATTCTCTACTCACGCCTAACTTGAGCGTCGGAGCGCCTTTTCAGGTACCTCCCCCTCTCGGTCAAAGCTCGAGCAACACCGGACGGCCGCAGCAGGATACCAGCCGGACGGTCCTGCGGATACCAACCGGACGGTCCTGAGGAAGAAGAAGCAGACGGAAGAGCAGAAAGTGACGTGATCAAGGTTTGACCTTTCGGTCCCCCAAATTATACCGAAACATTTTGGCGCCCACCGTGGGGCCGAAAGCGAAGACTCCCTATGGTGACCACCAGAAGTATGGACGGCGTGGACCCTACGGAACAGCTGAGACGTCTTCAGGCTCAATTGGAACAACAGAACCTTCAACTGGAGCAGCAGAATCAACTCATTCGTGAGCAACAAGAAACTCACCTGAAGCTCATGGAGGAATTCAGGCAACTCCGGGAGAAACAACGAGAGGCAACAGATGACAACAGCCTGCACGAGGACGGTAACAACGACAACAATAACCGTACGGATCGAAACGGCGGTCCGCCTCACTCGCCGGACATGCTGCCTTTTACGGAAGCCGTCATGCAGGCCCCTATGCCCGACCGGCCTCCTCCGCAGATAGAAAAGTTTGACGGAACCGCGGACCCGGAGCACCATCTCCGAAGCTTCATTGACTCTATGGCCTTCTATTCTAATGAAGATCCGGTTAAATGCCGGGCGTTTTCACAATCCTTGAAGGGTGAGGCTCTCGAGTGGTATTATACCCTCCCCCCTAACTCTATAGGCAACTTTCGCACCGTTGTCACTTTGTTCAAGAAGCAATATGCGGCCAACCGCAAGGAAACGGCCACAGCAGCTGAACTGGTCAATCTCAAACAGGAAAAGGATGAGTCCTTAAGAACATTCATACGCAGGTACACTGAGATAGCAAGAAGAGTCAAGGGGGTGAGTCAGGAATTCATTATTGGCAATCTGCCCAATTGCTTACGGCCGGGATACGTATCAGAATCCCTGTATGCCGAGTTACCGGCGACAATGGAAGAATTGCAAGAAAAAATGAACAAATTCATTAAAATGGAGGATCAGAGGCACTTTCGCCGCAAGGCGGACGCTGTCACGACAGAGACCAAGCAGGAGGGCAAACGACCGCGAGACAAAGGTCGCAATTATAAATCATCGCGCAGGGACACCAACGCCTCCCATAACCCGCAATTCGACCGGTATGCTCCTCTCACGGTTCCGAGGGAGAGGATATTTGAAAGGGCACAACAGGCCAACCTTATATCTGCCGTCAGGCAGGTAGCGCCGAATGTAGCGGACGGGGCGGTGATTTGCAGATATCATGGCCGCCAAGGGCACAGTACTGAGAGTTGCCGGGCCCTCAAAGATAAGATTGAGAAGCTAATTCGTGAGGGGCACTTACAGGAGTTCGTTCGGGCGGAAACACATCAACGAGAACGGTCGCCCAGAAAAACACGAAGGAGTCCCGAACGTTCGGGAAGAAGAGCCGACCGGTCTAGAGATCGCTCTCGTGACCGCTCCCGTAGTAGATCTCGGAAGCGTGATTCAACTCCAAAGGGAAGAATTGACACTATCTCTGGTGGCTTCGCAGGAGGAGGAGCCTCTTCATCCGCCCGCAAGAGACATTTGCGGAGTTTGCGGAGTGTACACAACGTTACCCGAAACCCTTTGTCAATGCCGGATATCACCTTCACGGATAGAGATTTCCATGCTCCGGATCCCGACCAGGATGACCCCATGGTCATAACCGCCCGCATAGCACATTTTGATGTAAGTAAAGTTCTTGTAGATCAAGGAAGCTCCGTCAATATCCTATACTGGACTACCTTTCAGAAGATGGGATTGTCTGAGGACATGATAACACCCTTCAGCGAACAAATTGTGGGATTCGCGGGGGAGCGGGTTGATACTCGGGGCTACCTTGATCTCCGAACCCGTTTAGGAACGGGAGATAAGGCCAAAGAGATGCGCACACGTTTTTTGCTGGTAGAAGCTCACACTTCCTACAACGCCCTTATAGGGAGACCCTGCTTGAATGCCTTCGGCGTTATTGTTTCCACTCCACACCTGGCGATGAAGTTCCCTTCTGACGATGGAACCATATGCACTGTTCGGGCCGATCAGAAAACCGCCCGGCAGTGTTATGCGGCCGCTTTGAAAGCCAAACCGCACTTGAAGGAAAATCGCTCCGAAGCGATACTGGTCGACTTGGATCCCCGAACCAACACTGATGAACGCATTCTGCCCCAGGGGGAAACTAAACAATTCATCCTGGGCGAGAGTGCCGACCGGACCACTTCCATTGGCGCTGATTTGACCACGGAGCAGGAAAAGGGCCTAACCACGTTTCTGAGATCAAACAGTAAACTTTTTGCATGGACCGCCTCTGACCTACCGGGGATTCACCCCAGTGTGATCACTCATAAGCTTTCTATATTTAGGGAGGCACGTCCAGTAACTCAGAAGAAACGGCGACTCGGCAATGACAAGCGAGAAGCCGTCCGGGACGAAGTGAACAAGCTGGTGAAGGCCGGATTCGTGCGGGAAATCCGGTACACTACTTGGCTCGCGAATGTGATGATGGTAAAGAAGGCAAATGGACAATGGCGGATGTGCGTTGATTTTACCGACCTCAACAAAGCGTGCCCTAAGGATAATTATCCTCTTCCTAGCATCGACCGGTTGGTGGATGGAGCATCGGGGCACACGGTTTTGAGTTTTTTGGATGCTTACTCGGGATATAACCAGATCCCAATGCATGTGCCTGACCAGGAGAAGACGGCATTCATAACCGAGCGGGCCAACTACTGTTACGAGGTGATGCCGTTCGGCCTCAAAAACGCCGGCGCAACTTACCAGCGACTCATGGATAAGGTATTCCGGGACCAGATCGGACGGTGCGTGGAGGTGTATGTCGATGACATGGTAGTTAAAAGCTCCTCTCATCAGCAACACTTGCAGGACTTAGCTGAGGTCTTCCAACAACTCAACCGGTATGGCTTACGGTTGAACCCTTTGAAGTGTACCTTCGGTGTACCGGCAGGAAAGTTCCTAGGCTTCATGTTGACTAACCGGGGAATAGAAGCCAATCCGGATAAATGCCGGGCGATTCTGGAAATGCGAAGCCCGACAAAGCTTAAGGAGGTGCAGTGTTTGGTTGGCCGCCTCACCGCCCTATCTCGGTTCATTCCGAAACTCTCGGACCACATCAAGCCCATATTAAAGAATATGAAGCAAAATGTACCCCGGCATTGGGATGATCAATGTGAGGCCGCCTTCTCCACAATAAAGAACATCTTGGCATCCCCTCCGGTTATGGCTCGTCCGGCGGACGGTTTTGATTTGCAATTATATTTGTCGGTTTCTAATCACTCAGTAAATGCAGCTCTCGTTCAAGAGGCTCCTACTTTTAAATTAATTTATTTTGTCAGCAGGACCATGCATGGAGCTGAAGAACGATACTCCCAGGTGGAAAGGGTGGCTCTAGCTTTAGTTATGGCGGCCAGAAGGCTCCGACCGTACTTTCAGAGCCATCAGGTAGTGGTCCGGACAAATCATCCGATCGCCAAGATTCTCCGGAAGCCAGATTTAGCCGGACGGATGGTGGCTTGGTCCATTGAATTGTCAGAGTTCGGCCTCCGCTTTGAACCTCAGGGCTCTGTCAAAGGTCAACATCTGGCCGACTTCACGGCAGAATTCTCCCCGGAATCCACTCCCTTCACGTGGAATTTGAGCGTGGATGGATCTTCAGATAAAAAAGGCGGCGGTGCAGGTATCGTACTTGAAGGACCGGACGGTTTGGTGCTCGAGCAGGCTATATCCTTCAACTTCCAACTCAGCAACAACCAGGCGGAGTATGAGGCCCTTATCAGCGGACTGCTTTTGGCCGGAGAGTTGGAGGTCGACCGTTTGGAATGCCGGATGGATTCTCAGTTGGTCGTCGGACATATCAATGGTACTTTTCAAGTCAAAGATAATCATCTACTGCGGTATTACCACAAAGTTAGAGATTTGATCAAGACATTCTCTAGCTTCAGTATCATACACGTACCCAGGGCACAGAATTCCCGTGCGGATATGTTGTCTAAATTGACGCACAGCCGGAATAAGTCGCAGCTAACTTCGGTAATCAAAGCCACGCTGGATAAACCTTTGTTGGAAACATGTTCCGTTGACCGTCCGCCCGCAAAAACCGACTGGCGGCATGAAATCACACAGTTAATAATCCAACAGGAACAAGGAGGGTTCGTGAATGCCTCTGATTCCAGACGAATTGCCCGATATATGTTCATTGGTGATGATCTTTACCGACGAGGGTACACTACCCCTTTGCTGAAGTGTTTGTCGGCAGATGAAGGACACTACGTTATGCAAGAGTTGCATCAGGGGATCTGTGGCACACACTCAGGAAAACGAGTGCTTCGGGCAAAAATATTACGAGCAGGTTTCTATTGGCCTACCATTGAAAAAGATTGTGAGGACTTCGTTAGACGATGCATATCCTGTCAATCTCACGGACAGGACACCCGGATTCCCCCGTCGGAACTCATGGGAATCATCTCCCCGTGGCCGTTCGCCCAGTGGGGAATGGATATAGCCGGTCCGTTACCGGTCGGCAGTGGTCAGAGAAAATATCTCCTTGTAGCGGTCGACTACTTCACCAAATGGATTGAAGCAGAAGCCCTTGCTACCATAACCGCCCGGAAGGTACAAAGCTTCATTTGGCAGTTAATATGCAGATTTGGCATTCCGCAGAAAATTATCACAGATAACGGCCGGCAATTCGTCGATCGAGCGCTGGAAGAATTCCTTCGCGGCCTAGGTATCAAGCATGTTACGAGCTCGGTTGAACATCCGCAAACTAATGGTCAGGCGGAAGCAGCCAACAAGGCCATCATTTCTGAATTGAAGAAACGCTTGGGGAAGTCCAAGGGCTCTTGGGTGGAGGAACTCCCGGAAATACTATGGGCCTACCGCTGCACACCGCACGGTTCCACGGGTGAGACTCCTTTCAACCTCACGTATGGGACGGACGCTATGCTACCGGTCGAGGTTGGAGAACCTTCCCTACGGCGGAATATGCAAGATATGAGCCTCAATGACCAACAGTTGAAGAATAATCTTGACACCTTGCCTGAACGCCGTGAAGCGGCCGCCCTCGTCAAGAATGCAGCCCAAAAAAGACTTATCACCCGGCGTTACAACACTAAGGTCAAACCGCGCGGTTTCACCGAAGGAGACCTGATCTGGCGCAAACGCGGGGAGGCTCGGAAGGACAGAACGCACGGAAAGCTTGCTGATAAATGGGAAGGACCTTTTCGTATCAAGGACGACCTGAAAAATGGGGCGTATCGCCTCGAACACCTGGACGGAACGGCCGTTCCCAGCACATGGAATGCAACTCACCTTAAATTCTATTACAGTTAAACTGCTTAGTTTGTTATTATATGCTTTAATTCTCATAAACAATGTTATTCGTTCTATTTTCAACGAAGTATTTCAGTTCAAAATTCTATGTGCAATTCATCTTTACACTGCAGGACCGGGCGACAAGCCCGCCACCTTTCGGACACAACGTCCCACCGGGCGACAAGCCCGCCACTTTTCGGACACAACGTCCCACCGGGCGACAAGCCCGGCACTTTCAGGACACAACGTCCCACCGGGCGACAAGCCCGGCACTTTCAGGACACAACGTCCCACCGGGCGACAAGCCCGCCACTTTTCGGACACAACGTCCCACCGGGCGACAAGCCCATCACTCTCAGGACACACAGTCCGACCGGCACAACAATGCGGCAAAGATACACCGAGCGCCAACAAAACTAAGTCCTTCGGTCAGGCAGGAAGCAAACCCCTCCCTCTCCCTCGGACTTGGGGGGGATGATGTACGGTGGTGTATCCCCAAAGTCAAACGACCGGCCTTACAGGGGCCCATCACAGTGCCAATAGTTATTGGGCTCGAAGCCCAGCACCAGAATAGAAGATTCCCAGGTATATCAATCATATACTCTAAACAAGAAATATATCAACCAGATATATTGCAATATCAATCATATATATTCTAAACAGAAATATATCAACCAGATATACTGCAAGCACAAATAAAATCCAAACGAAGATATTTTATTCAGAAATATGCCAAGCAAGATTATATTTTATTTGTTCATATCAGAAATATGCCAAGTAAGATTATATTATTATATTTTATTCTGTTTATATTTTGTTCATCTTATATCAATCCAAAGCCTATAAATAAAGGCCTGAGGACTCCAAGCAAGGTACGACTCATTCACACTCCAAATACACTCCACTCATAGTTCCTTAGCACATTCTTTGCTATCGAACCCTCTTAATCCTCTCTCACAGAGGGCCTAATTCTCTACTCACGCCTAACTTGAGCGTCGGAGCGCCTTTTCAGGTACCTCCCCCTCTCGGTCAAAGCTCGAGCAACACCGGACGGCCGCAGCAGGATACCAGCCGGACGGTCCTGCGGATACCAACCGGACGGTCCTGAGGAAGAAGAAGCAGACGGAAGAGCAGAAAGTGACGTGATCAAGGTTTGACCTTTCGGTCCCCCAAATTATACCGAAACAATTTACTTTAGGAGTTACAAAATAATAAAGGAGAACAGTAAAGAAATATCTCAAACGAAAATAAAATAGGCTATCACTTTAAAACCGAATAAACAAAAGGTATAAGTATTCAAAATAGAGTACATTATGGTGTACATTACCATAGACCGGATGGCCAAACTAAAACTATTCCCTATACATAACATTCTACAAAAGAAGGAAAGAGAAGTAACTATTCCTAAGGACCGGACGGTCCAGTACTATACTCGGGAATTGCCTCTAAATTTTCTTCAGTCAGCACAGCGTCCGTCAGGGTCTCTTCTAAAGCAGCTTCCAAAGTATCTTCTGCTCACATTCATAAGAATGATCATAGCAAATGAGAAGAAAAGTTGACCGGTCGGATACCGAACGACAACATACAAAACAATACAAATAAGGGTAAGCTTATGTACATTTAACTTATCCATTCATCATACAAGCAAACATATTCTACAAACAATTAATCAATACAACATATCATTCTCATACACCAAAAATCAACCGTTAAGACACTGTCCGGACGGTATGAACATGTAGCTCGGTCGTCCCTAGCACCCGGGCGGTGTAGTAACTGTTTCCTCAGCTGCCGCCCGAGGTTAGTCCTCCAACGGTTATATGCGCGTATAACCGCGGACCTCCTGCCATTCCCACACATGACCGACCTTCCTCTACTTGAGGAAACGTCCTCACGGAATATCAGGATCAAGGACAACGCCGGAGTCATTCCCACATTCATACTTTACCAATCAATTTTCCAACTCATGAGATATTCCACCCGAGGAATTCTCTTACTTAGTCAAATTTCTCATTTATTATCACTTTCATAAAGGAAGGGTGTCAGGACAACGACCGTATTTATCAACGATAGAACAAAAGATAAAACGAGACCGGAAATATAACTGAAAGATCTGATAAGACTACAAATGACATTTATGAATTCTGACAGGCCGTTCTGGCAACGATTAAAAACTAATCATCAAAGACTTAACAATAATAATAACCGGGCGGTATAATCAAAGATGAGACTGGAGAATAGAAGAGTATCATTTTTGTTGAATAATAGTCCGACAATGAATAAAGTCGTACCCAAAAGATTAACTATAACTATTAGTCATCCGGCCGGTTTGGTAAGGAATAAAACAAGTAATAATCATAGTCAAAGGATTGTCTATGACCGAACACTTCTCAAAAGGAATAATTTAGTCAAACAAACCGGTCGTTCCAATAAATAAACTTCACTAGACCATGCAGTCACTAAGTGACCGGGCGGCTATTCACAAAGAAGGATATCAGATTTATAAGTTTTATGTAGTTTTAAGTGTCAGCCTAAGGCCGAACACTTTCAAGATCAAATGCTTAGTTTATGACCAGCGTTTATTAAGTACTTTACAATGAAATTATTAATGGAAACAGTTTTAAGTTTAACATCATACTAGGCCGAACAGTCCGATTAGACCGAACGGAAATAAGGGAAGACTGAATGATCCTAATGATCTTCAATCTCAAACTCACATTCTCTAAGTTTTTCATATTTATTCATCTCTTGCAACTCATATAACAACATTCCACATTCAGTTCATGCAATTCAAACAACATACTTTACATATTAAACATGCATTAAATTATTCACATTTGAATCATACAGAACATCAAAATTAAACACTCATAAGCTTCCCTTACCTCTAATCCAGCTAAACTTCCAAAGTCCTACTATGAGATTGACCGAACGTCCAAGAGCTCTGACAGAAAAACTGATCGGTGCAAACGAAAGGTCTTCACACCAGGAGTACAATTTCTGAAAGGAGTTTGATGATCGGAACAGTGTTTGGGTTAGAATTCTAGAGAGAAGGTTTGAGCTTTTAGAGAGAAGGAAGAGAATTTGAGAGTTCAGAAAGTTGGTTTGAGGAAGAAGATGAAGATTGCATGCAGAAAGAGTCTTAAGAATTCAAAGTTTCTACCTTAATTACTCTTCCAAAACCGGACAGTTGGCTTGCTCTCCAGGTGCCACATGGTTTCCACTATCCAAAAATCCCTCATTCCTCTTGCAGTCGGACGCATCCCGAGATTGGGAATTAATTGTTGCTGCAGAGTTTGTCTGCCACTTACTGGTTTTTCCCTGCTATGCCGTCACTGCACGGATTACGAGAAAAGTGAATTTAAATGCTTGCAGATTTTGGTCTCCCACTCACCAAAGGAGACCGGCCGGTCGCCACGTGGCCGAGCCTAAACACAACCATTTTATGGGTCGTGACATTTACGTTAGTATAGTGACATAGAGGTCTACAATTGGTAATAAATTTAAAATTACTTAATAATATTTTAGTATATTTTACCAAGTATCAATTCCGTTCTTAAAAATACTCTTTTTAATTTAATTTTTCTGAATTTTGAAATAATTTTTTATTAATATAGAATGAGTACGTGTTTAAGAGTGTTATTTTCATTAATATATTTGGTTGAGAAATAATCATCTTTTAAAATTAAAATTTTATTAATCAAAAATAAAAAGTGGAGGAAGAGATGTGAAAAGATGAAGTGAGGACTATAAAAGGTGACTTTCACTTTTATATAAATGAAGGATTTTTAGTTTTTCACTACAAAAACAAAAATTGGACGGATATGGCGCCTTCATTGCCCTACTATAAAAGACCTTTTTATTTCTCATTATAAAATAAACAAATTATAAAAAATAAAATAAAAGGAAGTGTGGTGTCGCTCCTTCTAAAGTTGTTTAACTTTAAACTTTATCTTTGAGTAAATTATTTACGTTTCATTAATGTATGTTATTTGTTTTTGAAAAAAAAAATTATCTTATTTTACTACTTCTGTTTTTGTTTAATAAATATTATTTTATTAATATTGTTTATTGGTTTTAATTATGTTTTGTTAAATAACGATCTATCTATTATGTACATTATTTTATCTTTTTTATTATTATTAACTCCGCAACAAAGTTATTTAAAAAAAAAATTGAAAGTCATGGTCAGGATAATAAGATTATGGTTCGTTATGGGTTTTAGTAAATAGGTAACTCCATTTTACAGAGTTGGTGCTAAAACACTGATGTAATATTAATCAAAGAAAGTGTGTCATGATTTATGTAAAAGTGTGAAATTTTATATATATATATATATATATATATATATATATATATATATATATATATATATATTATCTTTTCCATTCTCCCTTGTGCTGAAGGTCGCCGAAAATGACAGAGAGAGGAAGTGGAATAACGATCCATAAAATAATAATTATAATAAAATAGCAGTTTCTTACTTCCTCCACAGTTCTAGGGTTCATTCCTTCTTCCCCTAGATCACCAATCTCTGAAAAACGTTTCAATCCAGAATCGGAAGAACAAAATGGGGGTGGGAATATCATTTCTCATAGCGGTGAAAGCAACAACGCTTTTTCTGTTCTTCGTTTACCTAAAGAACCTCGGTTTCACTCTCTTCTCCCTCCCTTTTCTCTACGCTTCGCTCATCTCATTCTTGGTCTCAATCGCCTCTCACCCTTCCATCGACCTTCCCATGCTTCTGGGAAAAACCACCGATGGAGCTTTCCCGCTTTTTTCACTGATATTTTTCGGCCCTTACATCTACTTCGTTCGTGTTTTCTCTATGCTCCGAAGACTTCGAAGCGGAGAACCTCCTTACACACAGGTTCACGACTATCTCTATGTCGGTGGCTGGCCATCCTCGCCTCACATGCTGCCACCTGGCGACCCTGCCATTATTGATTGCACGTGCGAGTTCCCGCGTGTCAAGGACTTCACTGCCGGGTTGCCCTACCGCTGCATTCCGACGTGGGACACGAGGTCGCCTCAACCCGCTGATATCGAATCCGCAATTAAGTGGGCCTCTCGACAGAGAGACCTCAACAGACCCATTTTCGTTCACTGTGCTTATGGTTAGTCAGCTTTATTAGCTTGTTCAAGTTAAATTCATGGTGAATATGAATGCTCTTAAGATTGTTCTTCTGTTTGTTCTATGTAATCTGCAGTGAGATATGTGTTGTTTAGAATCTGTGTGGGATGACTCAAGTTGTTTATATATAATCTTAATCTGTTTTTGTGTTGGTAAATTTATTGATAAGTGGTCTCAAGGTAAATTATATTCATTTAGATGTGATATAAATCAAATTTTACTATGTGCAAAAAGAGCACGTGTCAATGCTGAAGGGGTAAAAAATTGGAGGGAGGGGAGTCATTGTTCTAAATACATACCTGAAATTGGTAACAACTTTTATCCCAGAACAGCTGCTGAAATCTCTATAAATAATATTTCTCAAACATATGAAATCGACGAGGAGAGCTATGTGCTTTTGAAGGCATACATTTTTTTTTTCTATTAAAATTTAAAATTTGTGACCATTTTTTCATGCCCCCAACCATGACTATTTGTTATGCAACCATTTTTAGCAATTGATTGGTGTTTCTCTTGTGTTAGCGTTTCTGCTTGTCTTTCGGGTGATGTGTCTTGTAAATAGTTTATGCAAATTTTAACATTAAGACCCTGTTCGGATAACAATCTTTTCTATAAGAACTTATGTTTTTACTGGAAATTGAATGCCCTCGGACTGAGCTATTTGTGTTGATTCTAATGAGGATTGAACATAACACCGAATGTAGATCTACTTGTGAAAGATGCTCTGATGACCAAGTCAGAGTTGAATAGGAGAGAATTATGAGTAAAAAATAAGTATGAGATTGAGATTAAGTTGAAGTTTAAGTCTCCTTGTTGTGGACATACAAATATGAGATTTGAGAACTTTATCCAAATAAAACATACATGAAACCTGACCTCTCAAGTGATGATTTTCTGTTTTTATAGACATTAATAGTTCAATTTGTATTCTGTAACTCAATGATTACATGATGAATGACCATTTATTCTGTCTTATGTTTGTTTTAATTGCTGTGTCCAAACAAGGGACTCGAGGTCAGTAGACTTTTGAGAAAACCAATGATGTACATCCCCTACATCATGTTTTTAAGAAAACCATGTTTTTAAATGAAGACCCAGGGAAAATGAAAAGTAGGAATAGAATGAAAGGTGCCATTGGAAGGTTGAAAAACAAATTCTCACTAAGCATCGATCCATTACCAAGTTTAAATTTTTTAAGTCATGAGAAGTTATTAAAGAGAAACTGGTTTCTTTGCCGCTCATTATTAGTAGCATTAACATATTCTTTTATGTGTTGTGTTTTAATGGCCACCCGTGCTTTTAAGTGGGTGTCTGTCACTTCGTGGTTGTTCTTCATTACCATGAGCACTGCATGAGCCTGCAAATATGAAGATATAATTTTAGTTAGGCATACTAGTAGAGCTGCAATTTTATCAACGAGGTAGATTATATGACATTATAAATGTTGCCTTTATACTCATTTTAGATTATACGACCATCTTTAACTTTTTTGTTTTTTGGTGTAAAGGTCATGGAAGAAGTGTAGCAGTTATGTGTGCACTGTTAGTAGCACTAGGCATCACCGAGGATTGGAAGACTGCTGAGAAGCTGATCAAGCAAAAGCGACCTTACATTCGAATGAATGCTCTCCATCGCAAGGCCCTTGAAGAATGGTCCAGACACCGATTGTCTGCGCCGAAGAAGTAGATTAGACATACATGAGCGTGGGTTTCTCCTGTTAATCTGATTCTTTTGATAATTTTATAGTATCATTGTTTTCCATACAGTTGCAAACGAAGATTCTCCTCGTGCCCTTACTTTCTTGTTTTCCAGTGAACCCAAAATCTAATATTTGGTTCTAATTCATGATGGTTGCCAACTATTCTGTTGTCAGCTTCTTCTGCTTTGGTCATGTTGAAGCTGGTTCGCGGAATAGTGGGATTACATACCATGAGAAGCTGTAACATCATCAATAGACATCATTTCATTGTGTAACGTCGCATGAACGATGAATCCTTGTGTAGTTTTTGATAAATACGAGTCATGTCTTATGTCAATTGTTTTGAGTCTAAGAACTATACCAAAACAGAAGCATCAGTTTGAAAGTGATACGTATAATTGCTGAAGAGAGTTGGAATAGGATACACCAAAATAGAACGAGACAAATCATTTTGTTTCTTTTCGTTAGTTCTCCAATATCTTTTAGTTTTTTCATTTAAACCTAAAAAGCATAACAATGTAAAAAATATATATTTTTCTTCTAATAATTTTTTGTTAAAATATACGAAAACATAGTATATGAGAGGATATACTATATTTGAGCTGATTTTCCACTATATAAGAGGATGTGGTCTAATATCCTTGTTTGTGTGAATATTTTAAAAGGTGTGATTTAGTTATTTTTACAAAAATCATCTAAAATTTAAAATATGTTACTTTTCAAAAATACTCTTCATCAGTGAATATTTTCTGTTAATGAACAGAGCAATACAGTAAAACAATTTTTTGACTCTTTTCTCAAATAGAGATAAATTGTAGGGCTATATTACTTAAGACGCATTAATTAATTAGATGAATAAATTAAGAAAATAATTGAGAAATTTAATAACATTAATTGATTTCACTAAACTCGTTGATTTCCATTAATTGATTAAAGAGGTCTAAATTAATTAGCGATAAACTCATTGATTCCTAATTTCCTATTGAATGATTAAGGCACAATGAGAAAAATACATCTTTAAATATATCAATCTTCCTCAGAGGTCACACTCGGTTAATGCACTGAAAATTAATTTATGCTTAGCTAATTGTTCAATTCAATACAGCATTCAGGTTAGAGCCAGGCATTCAAATTCAATAGAGTTTATTTGGTTTATTTATTTATATTTTTTAGTGCTATTAAAAGGTGTACTATTTTGACCTCAATTCCAAAGCTATGTGATGGTGGCCTAAAAATTATTGGGGCTTATTTTTATTTATTTTTATCTATTAACCATTATAATTAGGAGACTAATCTTCAATTCAAAACTTAATCACACGTAAAACCCCACGACCCCACATGGGAATTCAATGAACTTGGGCCTTTTGCAAAGGTCACATGAAACATAGGCCACAGTGGTCTTAACTTCCTGCGCCGACTTCACATCTCTGACTCGCCGAGCATTCAAAGGGTCACTTTCCCCATACCCACCCCATCTTTTGTCCATTCCACTGTCCTTAAATATAAAACTCTCTTTGTACCCTCATTTTCGTTCCCACTTCTTCAAAGTCACAATCTTTGTCATCTCTTGACCGTAAGTCTCTCTCCCCACTTTCCTTGGCTTCCTTTTTTCAATCTCTTTCTTGATTTTGGATTTGGGTTTAATCTGTTATGCATACTGCTTGCATGCTTTTGCTTTTCTATGTTGTGTTTGCTTGTCATGAAGTTTTGTTTTATTGGGTGGTCTTTTTTTTTTGTCTCATGCACAGATCTTTTGATGTTTCGATTGTTTGATCCACACCCTCTTTTCTATTTCCGTTGATTTCTTTTTTTTTTTAATTGTTCGTCAAATTTTCAATATCTGTTGCTGGGAGGAAGAGGGGTTAAGATGGGGATCAAGATATGGTGGTAGGAGGGCAAAACCTTTGCTGTGGAAACAAAAAAGTTGCGAGCTTTTTGGACGGTGTTCACTCTGGAGGAGATATCCGAGTTTATGATTACTGCATCTTTTTACAATTTCATCAACCATCCCTACTATTTTGATATGCAGTACTATTTACAGCTGGAATTCACGACCAAAACACCTTTCTTTATAAACTTTGATTTGGTTACTTGAAAATATTTATGATGAGAGTTAGATTAACCATAAGACTGTGCTTATATAGTACTATCCTCGTCCTACAGTTTCGTAAACTTGTGTAGTAGGCTGATGATGTTTATTTCTTGTCCAACTTCACCGAGCATCTTTTTACCCGCACCAACACTGATTTTTAAGATGCAGCTGATTAGATTTTCATAATTTAGGCTTAATATATATAATATACATTCAAGGTGTCTGGTAATAATACTTGATCTGGCTTCGTTATTGAGAAGCAATATCCGGTAACCTGAGTTACCTTGTATCCTAGAGTGGAGCAAAAGCAAAACCAATTTCTTGAAAAATCTACAGCCTTCTAATTTTTAGTGCATGATAGCCAATCTTGTCATTTTTTACTGGAAAAGAATTCCCAAGTACTATCAGTATGTCGCTGATTTTATAATTATTAGTTCGAATATTGTCACCTTATCTAATCAGTAAGTTACTTGTCAGTTCATATAACAATCAACAAAGTTGCAAGAGCATATCAGTTATGTTTTTTTATGTGAACTTGAGTAATCAAGGTTTGTACTTGACTGTGTTGAGTCGTTTTAATGGCAAGTTCTTGAGTCTTTCACTATTTTACAAGGAAGTCCAATCTTGACAGTTATATATTTTTTATGTGCTGTGTTCCGTTTTGGGGTAAACTGTTTGCTGCTCACTGTGCTTGAACAGATTACTTTTACTTGGATTTAATTTGAAAACAGATTTTCTATTTAACTTGTATAACAGTTATTGGATTCAGGTATAAACATGTCAGCTGTGAGCATGTCCACCATGACACTTCCAAGAGCTTCCTTGTCTGGAGTATCTGTGCCTGCTGGGAGATCTTGTGCTCTTTTTAAGAGTCCATCATCTTTTAGTTCTGTGAAGAATGTGTCTAAAGTATTTGGACTGAAATCATCATCCTTTAGAGTGTCAGCAATGGCAGTATATAAAGTGAAACTGATTGGACCAAACGGTGAAGAGAATGAATTTGAAGCCCCTGATGACAGTTACATTCTGGATTCAGCTGAAGAGGCTGGAGTGGAACTACCATACTCATGCAGAGCTGGAGCCTGCTCTACTTGTGCAGGCAAACTGCTTTCAGGTGCTGTGGATCAGTCAGATCAATCCTTTCTTGAAGAACAGCAAATAGGGAAAGGTTATCTTCTCACATGTGTCTCATATCCGACATCAGATTGTGTGATTTACACCCACAAGGAGGAAGATCTCTGTTAAGTGATCATGTTTATCTCTTAATAAGGTTTATGGTCACTACTTCATTGATGTTTGTTCAACATTTTTAGTCGTTCAAATTTTATGTAGAACTTTAATCCTGTAGTATGCAGCCATTGGATTGGTTAAGCCAATAATAAGGCCTTGTTTACCTATACTGTTTTCAAACTTTACTTCAAAATATGTTTTAAAATTAAGAAGTTGCTTTGGTTAGTATTGTTAAGGTTGTTTCTCCCATAAAAAATAATTAATTTTGTACTTTTTTTTCTAATTTTTATTTATTTTTTATGTGGGTTTTATTTCTTGGAAGAAACTATTTACACCCCTTTTTTTCTCTTCACAATGACTTTTTTTACATTTTTAAAATATCTCCACGGTCATCTTTCGCATATCTTAACACACATTTTCTGTAAAATGGCTTCTAAATTATAAATTGAAAACTAAATGACTTCTAAATTATATAATTTAAAGGTTATTTTTAATTAACTTTTTTTACCTTTAAAAAATTGATTTTAATTTTTAGATTAATTTAAAAACTATTTTTAATTTTCAGATTATACAAGTCGAAAAAGATAAACAAATAAAAAACAAACAAACAAAGAGCTATAAGTGTTTGCATGAACCAAGTTGAAGAAGCTCACTTACAAGAAGTTTTACATGATGTTTAAATTTTCAACACTATTACCAGATTTTATTGTATATGTAAGATAATTAAAGCACTTGAAAATATAACAACGTCTCTTCTTTATATGATGAAATACAAATTAAATAAGTTATACTTGAAATTATAAATATAAGTTCAAATAAAATTAACTTCTTTTACAAAGTTGATTCCATATATTTAAATAAAAACATAAATATATACAAAGCTCTAAAAAATTAAATATCCACTGCCATAAACTTTTGGTTGAGTGAACAGTTTTTTTTTCTTTAAAATTTGTATAGTCTATGTTGATTTCCTAGATTTGTAAGTGTTGGTTACTAATTCAAATGTTTTTTTTTTCTTTTAGAAAAGTACCAAATTAAGCACATATTATATTAAAGTGTTAAGATGCAGACTTTAATTTTAAGTTAACCTTATAAATTGACTTTTAAACCTTACAATATTGTAACATGGTTAAGATTATTTTATGTTCAAACTGAATGAAGAAAGTAATCAAGAGTAATGCGATGAGTCATGATCTACAAATCAAAATAGGAGGATCATGTTAATACTTTAATCCATCAATTTATGTGTGTCCAAAATAGGATATATCATGTTAATATTTGCAACCTATCAATTTATTTTGGTCCAACTAACTTAACCCACCAAATTAACAGATCAAAGACAGAACACAATGAGCTGGTCCGATGATCTTATATATATATATATTAAAAAATAGATTAAAAGACTAAATCTTTTATAATATATTGTTTTAAGAATGATTTAAGATACTAACATTTACAAAATAAATTATAATTGTTAGTTATAAGAGTAATTTAATATGTAAATTCAATAATTGTTTTAACTTATCCAAATTAAAAATCAATTAATCAATTAAAAAACTTAAAAATTAATTATATGATTAAATATGTTTTCAATATTTATTTATATTAATTAAAAGAAAAACTTTCACATCTCTATCAATCTTTAATTAATTTGGTTATGAATTTTATTTTGTTTTATTGTGACATTTAGTCTAGCCGGATTTGTTTTTGACGAGACAAACGAAAAGTCGAATTAAATCATGACTTGTTTCATCACTTTATTAATAATACAAATTCATATATTCGATAACTATTGTAGAATATTGTAGATTGATATTTTAACCTTTATCTTCTCTTAATATATGTTATGTTTTTTCATATTGATATTTAATATTTGCAAGAATCTTACTTTTGTATTTTTTATTTTTGAATGTTATTTTATATGTACCTGTGATACGAGATGGAGATGAACATATTTCATTATAAATTATTTGTGAAAATTTCAGGAATTTTTCATAAGACATGTACTCGTAAATGGTTTAATTTTGATATCATTGATATTAAATAAGTAAATAGTTTTATTGCTTGACTTATAACTTTAGTGCGATACATATAATTATCACAATACAAAATGTATGTTTTTCTAAATTACCAATATATATAAAAGATTATATTATGACTAATGTTTACTCAATCTTAAAAAAGTTATTCTCAATTTGTAATTAAATATATAAAACAGTAACAAGAATACTATTTTAGCATGTAGTTACTAAATGTTTTAAGAATATATGTACATCAATATAAAAATGTTGAATTATGTAAAACACGGTTTAATAAATAAAAAAATACTACAAATTCATGAAAGAAAAATTGTCTATCCCATGGAACCCATAAATTCAAACAAACTTTTCAATTAATAAAAAAAAGTAGAAAAAAGTTATTTGTCTTTTAAGTTTTTTTTTTTTTAAAGAAAAATGAGAAAGAAGGAAATATTAGCATAATATAAATAAATAAATAAATAAATAAAAAGATCTGAGGGAGAAAAGGGTAAAATATAGTTTCCCGCCAAACGAAGAAGCAATCGTTTAAGCTTCCCGCTCCTTCTTAAGCGCATTTTCCTTTTCAAATTCCATTTTTCAGTCTCTGCCAAACTATTCAGCAAACGCAAAGGGTTTCTTTCCAATAATTCAAAGGTTCACTCTTCCCTCTCTTATTCTACTCTTCTTCGTTTTTATTTTTCATTCTGAAACAATCACTACAGCGTAATTCTGAATTATCCACCTATTCCGTTAATTTCGTTCTTTTGAGTTTTTATAGTTAGATTTTTATTCACTGATTTGCATCAACTTTAGGGTTAGGCGATCCTTTACAGACAACACTTGTGTTTAGTTTTTGTGCACTCAACATGTTTGTGTAAATTTCTCTTAGACTATAATTTGTCACCGTTGTCCGTTTTCTCTTCCGCTGTTAAATGTATTTGTGCTGCGACGAAGATGGAGACCAGTTTATTTTTTTCAGAACATTCAATCATTATTGCCATGTAAGGAAATAAAACATTTGCTTAAGCTTTGCCTTCATAGCTTGATTTTTTTTTTCCTTTTTGTTTCAGGCCATGGACACGTCAAATCCTGCTGTGTTTGTGAATGCTCAGTTGATTCCCAACTTTATAGGGAAGAGAGTAAGAACAGTGGTTCAGGTGAATCAGTATAGTGGTGGAGTTGCCACAGCAAAATCCACCGATGACTCTCAATTAACAATAAAAGGGTTGCCGCAAGTTCCCATTATGAATTTTATTGAGGTCATCGGTATTGCTGAAAGCAGCAACTCTATTGATGCCGAACTATGGACCGACTTTGGCAACACATTTGGTACGAAACATTACAATTTACAATTTTTCTCACATGTCGTCAATTGATAAATTGGTTCTTATGTTCTGAAAGTAGGAAAAGATTCACTTTAAGTAAATATTTCTCCAAACATGTGTTTTTGTTCAAATTTGAAATCCAAATTAGATTTATTTGGCGATTGCTCTCTTCCTCTGCCGTTAGCGCAATAGAAACTAAAACCAGGAACTGTTTAGCATTTCTAATTTTCTTGTGTTCTGTCCTGCTCATTTATGTTTGTTTTGATGTGGCACTCTCTGTAGATACCAACTCTTTCAATCAGTTGTGCCAACTAGCAAATGGTGAATTCAAAGGCCTGTTTCTCTAGGGACATCAAAGAATGCCGACTTAGCAACTGGATGACGTTTGAAGCTTTTGTTTTTCATGCCAAGGCACCCATTTACATGTAAATCTAGGAATTATGCCCAGAATAGCCGAGCAATCATGCTTTCTACAAACTATTACGTTTTTCAAAATCTCCTTTAACTTACATCGTGTTATATGTCTAGTTTGGCTTATGTCTGCAACTGTCTCCAGTGTCTTCAATTACACTCCTATGAAAAAGGTATTATTTAGATTATTTTACTCTTCACCTAACTAAAATATATTGGATATTTTACCTTCCATCATGTTTATTGTTGTATTTTTTTTAGTACTGTGTAGATTTACTCTAGTCCATAGAGGCTTTACTTTATTGAGTACCTATGTAGCTTATGGCAGTAGTTTTGTTCACTATTTTAATAATTCGGGATCATTATGCTCATTTAACATTCAAAGCACAAAAGTTTAGACCTCAACTCACCACACTCCAAAATGTATGCTAAGATAAAGTTAAGAGTATTGCTCATGGTTGGTGCTTTTATTGGATGCATCCCAACTACGCCATAAACTTCGTTCACTTGGTGTGTTTTAGAGCGAGTCTTTCAGGAACGAATATAGCTACTTAATTCTAGAAGGATATGGAAATGTCAAAATATTCTGATAGTTAGCAACTTCTTATCACATGATCAATATCTTCTGTAGTTTTATCCCGAATCTTTAGTGCTTCATAGTGAAAGAATTTGGTGGTGCGAGACCTTTCTCTTTACCATATCTCTTATTTTGTTAGGCAAGCATCTAGCTTTCTTTACGCCTCACATGAGTTTTTTCACCGATCAAGGATAGGAAGTGATTCAACGCATTTGATAGTTTCTTTGTATTGAGAATATAGTATCGTCGCCCCCTTCATCAAGGTAAGTTCCCATTGCCACACACTTTTTGGATAAGAATAAAGTACGAAGGAGGGCAACAGCAAGGACAAAAGTAAAAGGAAAATAAAGTAAAAAATGACTATTGTTTACATAAATAAAAAAATAAAAGAAAACTCTTTATTAGTTTTTATGATTAAAAAAAGGAAAAAGGTAGGAAATAATTTACACAACTTGCATTATTTGAATGTAGAGGATTTTCTACCTTTAATTGAGAAATAATCTTCCGTGTATCAAAAGGATTTTTATTTATAGAATAAACAGTTGGATTACAATAATAAATAGTTATATTTAATTTTTAGTAAAAGAAAACTCAGTCTTAGCTTAATGATTACAGTATAGGAAAATATGTTTATTTTGAATTTGTCCTAAAGAAATTATGGAAACTAAATAAATCAATTTAAAAAAATGTGTTTATTAACTCATTTTTATAAATTTTTTTTGTAAAATGAGATGTATTATACTCATATAGTATAATTTATTACATTTTTAGATAACTGTTATTATTATTTTATTAAATATTAATATTAGAGTAATTGTTTACAGAAAATTTGATATGGAATGAAGTAATTTGTTCAATAAATTTGTTATGATGTGCTTTAGAATCATGTTAAAAAATAAATTTAGGGTAACTTAATCTTATAACCGTAACTTTTAATCATATATTTAGTTAATATAAAATCTGATTCAAATCTTTTCATTTTTTTTATCAAACACACCTAATCTATTTATCATAGGATTTGGTTTACACATTATAAAGATTAGTCATTATATTTAAATATTTTTTAGTTAAAAATATGGTCTGACTGGCAACAGAAATTAATCAACATCTTTTGAGATTGCACATACAATTAATTAGCACATAGTTAGTGAATGTTATTATCAATTGAGTAATCTTACAGTGAATCAATTTATGGCTAAACAAATTGATTAATATTGTGAAGATAGTTAAATGTAATATGAATACTCAGACGTAGGAGCTAAAAGGTTTGGAAGATTTCCTTATCACTGAATCACCAATATCACAATGCTGCCAATGACTTTCTTTTTTGGCTGTTTGCCTTTATGCTATTCTCTCTGTAAGTACTTTAAGGAATCTTCCTTAACATTCCTCACCTTTTCTTTCTTTCTTTTTATCTCACACTTCACATCATTTAAATGGAATACAAAATTATTTAACTCCATTCATTCATCAATACTTGATGTAACATACATATTATCAATTGCCCTTAATACCTTTTCAATTAAATTAATAACATTTTAGGTTAATTAAATTAATATTAGTGATTAATCATTAATTTGGCTTAAAAAAGGAGAGTACTATTATAGTCACACAATCCACCGTAATAATTTACGAATAATAATAATAATAATAATAATAATAATAATAATAATAATAATAATAATAATGTAGCATTTGCTAATTGCAAACCATAAAAAATCTAAGCTAGAAATAAGTGAAAAATAAACGTAAAGATAGTCATTTAAAACATAAGTCAAATTATTAATTTCCTTCAATAGCAAGCACTCTTTCTTTCTGATAAGATGGAAAACAAAGTAATTGCTTACACTCTTCATATTATTATTTTTTATTTTTATAATTATCTATAGTTATAACAGCATTCTTAAGTAGACCAATTTATGAGTTTTTTAAATTCAGTAAAAGCCACTTTTATGCGAAACGATTCTTATATGAAAACGTTCCTTATATGACAGTTTTTAAAAATTTTATAAATGTATCATTGAGAAGAAAATTCTTAAATCCTGTGTAATAGGACTAAATAGAGTTATAATTGACGATGATGTTATTGAAACGAACAAAAAGGTGTTGAAAATAAGTGGTAATGACAGTCTGATTGATTTTCAACATTGATTTGTATTCAATGTTTTGTCTCTTATGTTTCTTATTGTTCTTTATTGAATTCTTATGTCTAACATGAATGCGACATTGCGTGAGATTTCATACTATTACAGCTAAAAGCAACTCAGCTTAACGTGCACATTTCACGTGAAAACATGGAATAAATTATCAATTGGATTTGGAGTTATATAATTTCTTCTGTGAATTTCATCATGACAAATTATTTTATTCAACTTTATAAAATTTAGATTATCTCTTCTCTAATAATTCAACCTGTCAAACGAGTTACATTGTTTACTATCTTTTAATCAAATGAATGTGAATCTATACTTTTTTTTGTCAAGCAAATGTGTTATGTATTGATATCTTTTAATCAAATGAATGTAAATCTATACTTTTTTTTTTGTCAAGCAAATGTCTTATGTATTGATAAATGGAAGTGTAATATGGTTTAAAATGAAAAAAATAATAATAATTTGAATTTCAGAAGTTTATTGTGAAGAACAAAAGTAATGTGGTTACGACCAGTGTTATGAAAATTGGTCATTTGGTATGATTCGATCTAATTTATTATAAATCAATCAGTAAATCAATTTAATTTAATTTACTTATTAGTGAGATTAAAAAAATTTAATTTGATTCAGTCTATCAGAAGTTAAATAGATTGATTTATTAGATCATTTGATTATAATATTTTTTTTCTTCAAAGTAACAATTATTTTAATTAAAATGTAAATAAATTTCAATCAAAATACAATTCAAAATAATATAAATTCCATGTACAATTTAAAATAAAAATATAATATAATTCAAAATAAAAATGTAATATAATATAATTTAAAAGTTAAGTTTTTAATAAAATTTAAAAGTAAAAAAAAAAATATAAAACAAATCTCGTGTCAAATTATTATTGTAGTTTATTCATCTATTATATTAGAATTTTGAATAAATAAATTAGACTTCATTTTAGGGTTTTAATTTTTAATATAACTTAAAATTTATATATGAATCGATGAGTTAATCGAATTCATTATGAGTTGAATGCAAATAAATCGGATTATTAATGAATCCAAATTGAATTTTAATCCATGTCAAAATTTATAATATTTTTAAACTCGTTTTAACTGAAAATTGTGCTGGATACAATGGGTTTTAACCCATTTTAACATGATCATGAGCTTGTGTGGGACACGTAACGATGGTGGTTGAAGATTGTAATCAGTGTTGAGTGTTGAGATGAGAGTGTGATTGGTGAGAGATTCGCGATTTAATATTTTGATTTTGGACCACTCACTATACTTTACTTTCTTATATTAATTAAAAGGTTCACAGTATACCCAATTTCTTCAAAAGATAAGGCCAAACTTCCTTTTATATATTATTCTTAATTCTCAAAATCATTCATTCATTTTAACCTGCAACCATCTCCTTCTCCATAATCCCTCTGACCCAGCAGAAAGTGAGAAGATGCACCAACAATTTTTCATTTTCATATAAAAAGGAGTCATCTTGAGCTAGATTACTAGCTAGAATCCTATACCTACAAATGGGTTTCAAAGTCTTAGGATTTTCTCTTTTCATCTTCATCTGCTTCATTGCTCTTACTTCTTCTGCATATCCTCTTCACACCACCTTCTCTTCAGGTACTCTTCTAACTTCTATCTCTTTTTAGTAACTAAAACATGTCTTAAAGTTCCAACTCAATCTCAAATTTGTATGCAGCATTTTATGTTTTTTACTGATTTCCAATCAAAGCTGATGTCTTAGTTCGATAAAATTTACATTAAAAGAATATACGATGATCGAAGTGAAAACTTTGATTTAATTTAAAAATAGTAAAAGTAACACTTCAATTATTGTATTTAAGTGCTTTCCTTTTTTATAATTTTTCTTCACTACAGAAACAGATATGAATTCATATATTGTTGTTTATAGTTATAGCTATAGCCCTTTATTGCATTTGTGGGTACCTGCTGTGTGTATGCCAGCTAATAGCTGTGGTGTTCATCTCACAGTAAACGTACTATAAGTAACAAAGACAGGAAAATATCATATCAAGATTGTGGAAAAGGAGCTTAATAATAATTTATGAGGTTCACATGCATAAGCTTATTGTTTAATAGAATTATTATTACAGGGTAATCAAGCTGAGTTTTCTAATTGTCGAACTGCTGAGTAAGGATTGACCCTCTTTTCCAGTGCTAAACACTTCCTATTCTGTATCAAGAATATCAGATGGTTTAGTATAGTATTAGTTTGATTCTATTACTGTCCTTCTTCCCTTAATATACCATTTTCTTTTCTTTCTGTGCATGGACTGTTACCTTTTCAATGTTCCTTGTCTCCCACTATTAGAAATCTCAGATGCTATAACAACCTTTTACCGAATTTCCATTGCAAGATAAGGCATATAAATTTTACTAAAAGAAAAATATGCTTTTGAAAAATATTAGTGTTCTTTTTGAGGTATCCAACACCGCATCAAGAACTCACTTTGGATAACTTGCTTGCTTTTGTATACTCTACGAATCTTTAACTGGTGTGAGGAAGTGAATGGATTTATCACCCTTATTTTCTTACAGCAGTCTGAGTTAGATTTCTATGTGAAGGGGACCACTTTGAAGTCAACACTTTAACAAAAATGTGAACTTTAGTGTTGTTAATAACAGACCACGTCATTTTCTGCTGCAATTCTCATTTGGGCTGAATTTATGACCTTGTTAGTTTCTTTCTTGAGCATGTGGTGATACTTTTTTTTTTTTACGTAGAAATTATGCAGAAGAGAAAGTTGGAAGATAAGGTAATAGATGGAAGTAAGATAGAAGGAGGAGGTGGTCATGGTGGCAATTCACACGGAAATGGAAATTCAGGATCATCTGACACACGAGGAGGAGGTGCAGCAGTTATACCTGTTTATGCAGCAGGTGCTGCAAATAAAAATAACCAACATCAGACTCGTCATGGTGCTGCAAGCTGCAACCTTAACAAAATCAGATTTTCCAATATGCTTATGATACTCCTGATCTATCCTCTCATACTGTCATTTCTGTTGATATAGAAAGCGAAAAAATGGTTCATTGTATATTCTGTAACAACTGTTACAGGTTCTTTGAAGGAATAGTATTTGGTGATCTAGCGATGTATTTTCGTTAGTTTGAATTTGTGACACAATTTATGTTACGTGTATCTGTTTCTTATGAATAAAACTTATTCGGATTGCACCAAATATATTCAACACTCAAAGTATCGAACAAGGCACTTACAAAGACCGTCAACTTTTGAGAATCTGTACCAAAACGAACGGTTTGCACGTTCAATGTGGACGGAAAGGGCAGGGTTGACTGAATTATATGCCTACCGGAAATTGTAAGTCTAGACTTCATAAATAGTATAGGTAAATTGTACAGAATATTAACCTTCCTTTTGATATCCCTCCACTTAAAAGAATGACACATGGCTAAATACGAATTCTCTTTCAAATGTCAAATTTTCTATCCTGACTATTAATTCTTGCCATTTACTATATTCTTTTATTAGAATGAAACAAAAGACAAACCCAGAGAACAAGTGAGTTGATTTTAAAGAAAAGGCTGCATGAACAATACTGAAAACAAAGTTTTGCTTTGCTCCTGGCACATTAAAAATATATTATCATTTTCTGGAATCTAAGCGTATATGAAAGTTGTTTACAAGAGTTTCTTATATGTATAAAAAAGGACTAATGTCAATTTCAGAAATCTGAATTTATTTTATAAAATTGAACAAAGTTCTTTGTGCAATAGTCAATTTTCTTCCATTAAAAATATTATTTTTAAACTTCACACTAAAATCTTGCTTATATTATTAAGAACCCATGCAATGAATTTGTTGAAAATGTTCAAAAAGAAATAGAGTTTGCAAGTTGACTGCAAGCATTTCAAATTAAACAAAATTTATTGTTTGCCATCTTGTTTTGCATAGGGGAACACAGGTGATTTTGGAAACAATCATCCAAACAGATGGTTTATTCAATCAAAATCACTACTACAAATTCCTTGAAGAAACTCTAGATTTTAAACTAAAGGACCAGGAATTGACGCATGCAAGCCTGTTGGGGAGAAATAGTATATCCCCAGTTATTTTTGCCTGGGGAGCTTGGTAGAAGACATTGAGTCATTAATAGAAATAGATGTTTAATACGAGGGTTTAAATTTTAAACCAATAGATATACTAAATTAAAATTTATACAATACCCAAGGCAGGTCTTGTTAGAGTGAAGTGCCATATAAGAAAGTCTATATACAGAAAATGTTACCCAACAATGAAATTGGAATGTTCACATGGCTAAAAATTACTGGAACAACGCAAAGGGGGGACAATATTAAAGCATCACTCTTAGAAATTAGTGAGGTGCTCAAGTTTACGAGCCTGAAAAAACCTACAGCGTCCTTTACCACTAGATTCTATTTCTTCACTTCCTCTCTTGGATGAGGTGAAACCCACATTGCTTAATTTCAATTGTCGCTTGCCATTACTATTTTTTCCACCTCCGCCATCTTCATCCGAATTGTCAGAGTCCCTGTAAACAATAACAAGTGTTCATCAAGGGTGATAATCATAAATAACTCTTGCACGAATCTTGGAACATTAAAACAGAGAAAGTGGAAAGATGTTTTCGCCCATATCCATGGTGGGTGACTGTGCAGGTGAGTCAAATTTCATCAAATCATGGATATGATTATGATGGGCGGCAATAAATTATAATTTTCAAAGGATTAAGCAATCAATTTCAAAGAGGGAAGCCAAGGGTGTTGTGTTTCAACAGAGATTTACAAATGGCCAGGAGTTCAGAGTCTTCCTACCCACTTCATAATTAAATTAAAGCAAAAGTTACAAAGGCCCTGTTCATTTTTTATGCTTCAGGCTCAAAGCTCAAGTGAGGAGTTTGTGTTAAAAAAATATTAAACCACACCTAACACCTTAGGTTTTTACAAGATTGCTAATAATGATAGCAAGTAAACCTTTAAAACACAAAAATAGTATTCTTTGGAAGATACCAAAGAAATTTAAAGTAAATAATAGTGAGAACAGGTTTTAGTTTGTAAGTTGAACCCAACACGGGACTTAGGTTGCCTATGGTTGTTACAAACAGCACCTAGCAGTATGTTAGCATGGTTCCCGAATGATCCAGGGTAGTCAAGTAGACCCTAGTTCAGGAACACAAATGGAAAGTGTCAACAATATATGAAAAACTCTTATCGTATCTTAGAATATCCTTTAGAACTAGTTTCATCATTCCGAATCATTTCTTAAAATTGGTTACATATTTCCTTATCCAATCATTTGTTTCCTGTTTAGTTAGGATTAGGATCAGTATATAGTAAGGGTCGGTGCTTTAAGGGTTAAACTAATAATTTTTTTTAGCAGGTCTCATTAAGAATCAACCTCTTTATGAAAACCTTATTCCCTGGAGGGGTATAATGACTAAAGTTTTTCTGGGACTAAAACATCAGAAACATAGTAAAAATAGGGGTCAATGACAGTGAGAGGCTAAAACTAACTTTTTTTAATGTAGGAACTAATTGTTGAGTGTCACTTATAGTGACCAAATGATTAATTTGACCATATCCTTAAGTTTGGCGAGCATATCACCTTGTAATATATATATATATATATATATATATATATATATATATATATATATATATATATATATATATATATATATATATCACACCATACTAAAGTAGTAACAGTTTAAAAAGTATGTAGTGTCTTTTATCACCTTTTCCTTCCTCTATACCTAAAACCCCATAATCCATGTTAAAAATTGATATGAAGAATGCATTAACATATATTAAGCAGAAGAAGCTACGGAATCTTGTTCTCTAAAGTTAAAGACTTCCCCAAGGCTTAAGAGAGCAAGTTTACCATAACACTTGTGCAATGTCTTTAAAATAAGAGTTGCAGGTTCCCCAACTAAATCGAACCAAGGTTGGAAATCCAAAGATACGATGTTTGTGATCCTCCAGCCAAGCTTTGGTTTGAGGGTCTATACAGATGAAAACATAACCAGATGTATTGTAAGTACAATCTTAATCGGAATGATAGATACAGCAACATTTGATAGAATCACAGCATTCTCACCTCCAGGATATCCAGAGCCAAAGTCCCTCTTCATGTTTTCTGCAGTCTCATCAAGTACCCATTCTCTTAAAGCACGGTCCCTTGTGACCTGAAAGATTGGATTAAGGTTGTAAGTAGGCTGTGGGGCTGTGGGACTTCACCCCAGGAATTTTTATAAATGAGATCAGTACCTTTGCAACTATACTTGCACCACTGACAACGGGGTAAAGGCTATCGGCCTTCTTTGCAACCACAAATTTGATGGATGGAAAATTTCTAGACAGCTTCATTTCATATTTCCCTGCATCTCCAACTGTGTCTATATACACCTGAAAGGAACAAATTATGTGTTTCTCACATTAGTAATTGACTTACCATTTTCTTAATATCACCCCTATACACTTAACGATAACAAGTTTTAACAGACTCTCTTTCGGTACACAATTCCACTACATGTTCAGAAGAAAAGAATCTAAACAACCAGTGCCCATTGAAGGTGAAATTCATGAATAAGAGCTTGTTTGAAAGAACATCCCGTTGAAGATAACTAACATCTTTCTCAATATATCAACATTGTAGCTCGTTAGTTTTTTGAACTGAAAAATGGCCACGTGGTAGGGAGAAACGGTCATCCAAAAACACAAAAGAAGTGGCATGGGCACCAGCCTTATTGAACCTCAAATCATTTGAGCAATAGATGAATCAACTTGTCATATAAATTGGGCAAGGTTTTAACCTCAGTTAGAAGCACTCCCATTTTTAGCACCCTGTCAATGAGGCCCATGGCAGAGTCATGTGAAATCTCATTCAAGTTTATCTTATTCCTGTCAAAACACAACAACAAAAAGTCTAGCCAGTAAACAGAAAAGCCAGTGAAATCCGGAATGAATAAGCTTGATCAGTTTTTACTTCTTAAGCATTTTAGCAGAGAGTTCCCGGGGATCAATGACATCAACAGCCCATCCAATAGAATCATTAGTCTTTAAAGCTTCAAACAATTCTTCCCTCTTCTCTTCCTTTAGTGTCTTAGAATCTGCACCAACAAAATTGCGAGGGTGAGACCTCCAATTTCAATCGATTAAACTACTAAGTGAAAATAGTAACAAATTTTGTAAAAATCCTACCAATAATAACAAATAATGATAATTTGCCATGGTATAGTACCTGCGAAACTCAATGTGGCTAGGGTTTTCAAATAGGATTGAGCACAGTACAAGCAACCGTAAACCATAGGTCCTGAAATGATTTCCAAAATATGTTAAAAGTGAAACGAGAAAATGAAAAATTGGAAAAAGGGGATGCAAACCTAAAACAGGGCCTCTTCCAGCTTCGTCGATTCCCATGGCGCAGGGTTTGGATGCCCATTGCGGAAGAATTTTGGATCCCATTTTTTCTTTCTCTGTAGTGAAGTGAAGAGTGAAAGAAAGCAAAAAATATATTTTTGCTGTGAAATGGTGTATTCTCAAGGCAACTTTGTTTTTGTTTCCCGCCACAACCAGGAATTAGGGCATCCGGAATTTTTTTAGCAACACGTGACAAATTTAGAGTTGTGAATTTGTCACACATACCATAGGACTTGCTTCTCATCCATGTGGAACAAAAATAAAAAGTTTATAATGTCAAAAAAAGTTCCTTAATTGAAAATTCACATGTTAAAAATATGTACAAAAATATGGTGGGTTAGATAATTTTTCTTTAAATGAAAAAATATTACTTTTTAAAAATACATGAATAGATCTTTCTTTTAGGTTGGTGAATGTTGATTTCTAGTTTCAATAACTTTGTTTTTAAAGTCAATATTTAACTTTCAGGATGATTTGTCTTAAGCTTTATTTTGAATCGATTCAATTTTGGTTTAAGTTTAGCCGACTAAAACAAAAATTTTGAGTCGAATCAGTTTTTGAACTTCAGTCCAAACTAGAAAATAATAATGGATTCCGGTCAACCATGAATAATACATATTTGTTAGCCAACAAAAGAATTCACTATTTGATTATCCTTATAATGTTTAAAAAATACTCATAAATACTTTAAAACCTATTGATATCCATGATACCCACATATATTTTAAAAAATATATTTACACATTTTTAAAATAAATTTTAAATAAAATTTTTAACTTATTAAAATATAAAATAATTTTAATTAAATTTAACTTAATAAAATATTAATTATTTTTAATTTTATTATTTTTGTATATAATGAATATATGTGAGTATGATACTTACATGTGACTGGTTTATAAATAAATATTAAAACCTGAGATAAACCTAACTACTCCAAAATATTGTAATGTTTTCCATGATGAGAAACTAAACTTTTTTTTGAGGTTAGATGTAATTTATCTCAATTATCTATAGTTACATCTTTAATATTTACACATGCTTTCATTTTGTGATTTTATTTTATTGATTGATGATTTGATCATTACTTTATCCAGTTTGAATTGAATCGAAAAACTAATATTTAATTATAGTATAATCAAATATCCTTCAATTTCATGGTGCTAAAAATAAATTTAAGATTCTAATTTAATATAGAGTTTTACACTTAAAATAATGTTTCATTCAATCAAAAGTTCAAAAATCAGCTTGAGTTTGAATTCGTTATATTTCACATTAAAATTAATTTAGAATTACATCAAAGAACTCCACAAAAATTGAATGATTTGCATTAGACGAAATAAACTAACATTGGTGCAACATAGTTAGGTGAATGAAACTCAACCTCAACACAATTTTACTATTACATTTATATAAACTCAATTAAGTAATGTTTTAATACTCATTAAATCTAATTTAGATTTAAATATTGGATTATCTCAACAGATAGAGATAGATAAGTGCTTAATGCTGGGAGCTGATGATATCTACCAGTTTAAGAGTTGAATTTTCATGATTCTCTGTAACTTTCTAACTTACTTTTAAACAAAATTCTTCATAATAAATTACTTACACGGGACTTGTGAGTAAAGGTGTTGATATTCTCCAAATTTTGGATTCATTGTTATCTCTATCTTACTCCCTTATAACCAAATGTAAAACATACACCAAATGTAAAATCTTGAGTTCATTCTATTTTTTAATAGAAAAAATATATAGTAAAAGCATAATTTCCAACTCAATCCAAGTAGTATAATATTTATAGTCTAAATAGATGTAGTATATGTGATTTTTTTACACTGATAATCTGAATAAATGTAAACAAAGGCATCTGATTTAGTATTTTTTTTCTTTAATAATTTTAGATTATTTTAAAGATTTATATCATGGTTTAAATTTGATATATCCCACCTTGAATCAGAGTCATTTAGGTTAAATCTCTAATTAACATAAAATAAAGACACTTAGAAGGAAATTCTAAGTATTTGAACTAAAATTAAGTGTTGCATCTGAAGTGTTTATTGTGCAAGACAGTGCAATTGACTAATAAAGGATAAATTAAATTTTAAATATCATATTTGTTCTAATCAAACAACTAAAAACTTAAATTATTTTAAAAATTTAAATTAAAAAAAAAGAAATTACATCAAAATTTCACATCATTAGTTACATAACTCAAGAATACAACATTTCATGACCTTACTACACTATCATCATCAACTTTCTTTAAAAGATTTTAACTTCAAAAGTTGATATATATAGATAATAAACTGAGAGTATCCTACTACAATATTTTTTGTATTCTATAAATTAACAATAGTATCTTTCAATAACAGAATCTCAAATTTAATGTTTTTTTATAAGTTTCAAACATCTTTCAGAAGCTTTACACAGATAATGAAATCACGCCTTTGACTCACGAAGTAGTTTCAAACATTACCATAAATGAACAATCAGATTTCAGAGTCACAGGAACGCATGCTGAGCCTTTTTGAGAATTGCATACAAGTCATTGGATTAGAAAGCATACTGCCAGGTTCACGTGCTGCCAGGTTGAGTATAGCAGTGGAAAACTTTACCTTTATATATATATATATATATATAATTCTCAACTTCAGATTCCTCTCGTGGCTTCTCATCTTGGTCAGATGAGTGTAACTCTTCCAATCCAGTTTTTCAAGATTATTCTTGAAACTAATGGTGAAAGGATAGTAAGTGTTCTTCATATTTTTGTATACTTGGCCTTTCTAAGCAAAGTAACTTAGGTGTGTTTGCATGAGATGTATGTATCTGCATCAGATGTTTCATTTTTGTTTTTTTTTTCTTGCTTAATTTGGAATAGATTACACCTACATAACATGCATTATAAGATTTATTAGAACAGAAGAAAAGTTAAGAAAATTTCTTGTATATTTATGATGGAAACATGAACCCTTGTTTAGGATACTGATGCTTGGTTCTTTGCAGAAAGTACCTAGTAAGTTTACAAGGAAATATGAGAGTTTTCTGCCAAATCCAGTGTCTCTTAGGCTTCCAGATTCAAAGGAATGGGTAGTATATTGGACACAAGAAGATGGTGAGGTTTGGTTAGATAAAGGTTGGAAAGAGTTTACTGAAAATTATTCCTTGAGTTATGGATATTTTGTGATGTTCAAATTCAAAGGAACTTTTCAAATTGATGTGACCATATTTGATCCAAGTGCTGTAGAATTAGATTATTCTTCTTCTGGTAAGAGATCAGTTAACACCATGAATGCAACTCAGATGGGGCAAGAGGCCAGACCAATGCCATCAATGGTCTCTTCTCAACCTTGTGGAAAAACCCAGAATGTGGAAAGAGACGCCAATGTGCAGCAGCAACAAGTGTATGCAGATAAGGGTGGTCGTTCTCATCAAGGGACAAATGTTCGAAAAATAACCAAACAGCAACCAAACTGTATGTTATTCATGAAAATATATCTACTGCACATAACATGTACGAAGAATGAACATACAGTAGCTAGTTAACATTGTCAAATTCAATAGGGGTGTAAAATTTCAAAATGACTAATTCTATTTGTGCAATTCACAGGGGTGAGGTCTACTCAAAGTGGAAAATGTCTGAATAAGCCAAGGTCACTAAAAGCTCAGAAAATAAGCAAGAAATTTAAATCAAAGTATCCTTACTTCACGCTCTTGATAGTGCAGGCTAAGTTGGAAGAAAATGCTATGGTATATAGGTTTTGACACGAATGCTGGTCATTGTTTTAACGAGTTATTATAGGTTCTGTTCTGAGTTTCTTTCTGACTGTGTAATACTGTTTCTTTATGCAGAAACACGTGCCCAAGTTTTTGAATTGTATGAGTGGCCAGAAGGATGTGATGTTGCAGATGGAGAATAGGGAGTGGTGGGTGAAGTTAATCTGTTGCCGTGAAAAATATGATGTTTTCTCTTCTGGTTGGCCTGAGTTTGCAAAAGAGAGTAATTTGGAAGTTGGTGACGTTTGTGTCTTTGAGTTGATTGATCCTGCAATTCCGCTGCTTCGAGTTCATGTTTTCAAAAGCTAGCTATACCCATTTACTTACTTTATGTTCTTGTAACTCTTTCAATTTCTGAATTTCTGTCATTTCAGTTTAATCATGCAATGCTTCTGAGAAATTTGAATGAAAAATTTATGTTAACTGATTCTCTTACTTGATTAATATCTGAATTTCTTATGTTAACTGATTCCATGCACCCTACTGCAAGTATTCAGTGATATACAAGATCATGTTCTTCCCCAAACTCTGAGTGGCCCATGAATGAAAATGTGTTTTCATACAAAAATGATATGGAGAAAGTTTCTTTCAATCTTTGCTCGGATACAAGCATATGTTTCAGTATCAGTTTGTTTACACTGATAAGCATAGCCATGTGTATTCTGCAAAATAGATAGATTATATTAATTCTGTGTATTCTGCAAATTATATTAAAAGCAATCAACTATATTAATACAGCTTCTTCAAAATAGATAAATAACTCGCTGTAAGTGTCTGCAAAATAGAACTATTCATTAATTCTGTGTATTCTGCAAATAATATCAAAAGCAATCGACTATATTAATATATCTTCTGCTGCAAAACAGAAAAATAACTCTTGTAAGTTGCGATACCACGCTTATTGTTTTTGAACAAAATGTCATTCAATTTTTTATTTTATTTTTATTTCATAAGCTAGTAATAGCTATTAATGTTATTACAGTGAACATATATTTTAATTAAACTAATAAACTAAATCAATAGATTTTATGCAAACTTTAATTTATTTAATTTTGTAATAACTTGTTAAACTTTTTATAATTACAACAATCTATCAGTGATGGATCAAAATAATCGATACAGTAATTCATTTAATGAGTTATAAATAACAGATGTGGAAATAAAATATTAAAAACATGTTCATGCTCTTTTTTTAATGCTTTTATTTATTTTTTATTTTTTTGCAAATATTTTAGATATTTTTATTGTTATTTGCCCAAATGGTCATAGTGTTTGTCTAATACAACCTTTAAATTTGTATGATCATTAGTTCTATAAATACTTTAAAATGTGCTCGTTATAATCAGAATAAAATTAATCAGTTTACGGTTGTTTTTTTTTTTTGTTAAACTTGTATCACCTCTTAATAATTTTGTTTTTACACACGTATATTTTAGATTTTTTTTAGTATTCCTCTCCTGTATGAATCATGGGACATGTCAAGTGTATTGTAATCTCTACCTATACATGCGTATTAGTATCTGTCTTATCCTCGTAGTATCTTAATGTTTCCATCCTTGTCCTTTTCCTTTTATCACACTTCGTGCAACTATTAAGATGCCATACTGAATTTCACCTATGCACCATTTTCCCACTTTCCGTGGTTTTAACCCAAAAATGGAGGATGAAACCTTGAAACAGAAGTAAGAAAATAAAACAAGACAGGTTACATGACGAAAGCATTGTAAAATATTACACGATTGCTTTGTGATAAGTTCACCATTAGGGCAAAGGTAACAATCAAATTTAGGGAGTTTATGAATAATAGGTGAGAGTGTTTGGTAGTACTGAATGTTGAAGCGGTTGGAATGGTTCTGGTGATAGTGAAGCTTCTCCCGTGGTGACGTTGTGTGATTGTAATGAATGAAGATTGAGTGGAGTGAAGGTAACAATAATGAGGTGATGATAAAAGAAGTGTGTAGTATATTGTTAATAATGACAGTGAGGTGGCTAAGACAGGGAGAGAGTGGATTGTAGACACCAGTGACAATGATAACAATAGCATAAAAACTATGACAAAGGTGTGGAGGTGATGGAGGAGTTAATGAAATTTGGTAGTGCCGTGTTGGCAATGTTACTGGTTTAAATTGGTAGCCAAATGACCATGGTTAGTTATGATGTTATGACTGACAAAATTATGCAAAACATTTATAGATAATAATGAATTTATTCTTCTAGGTACAGGAGTGTGCCAAGTCATAATGCATCATACTTAATCTGTCAAATATCTCAACCACTGTTAAATTAACACGCCATTGAAGTTTTACACCAGTTATTTGAATCTGTAAGGTTTTGAACAGTGGATCCAAAAAAAAATAGACTCACAGTTTTAATGTAGTAAGGAAGCTAGCTTTGAATCTGATGCTTTGGAGATCGGGTAATGGACAAAAAAGAACTTGGCTAAATAATTTCAACAAACTGTGGAGTTACCAATCAAAACAATCTGGCAAACTTAACTTACTTTTGAGTATATGTGAATGTACATTATTTAGGAACATGTTCATGACAACCTTATCCAAACTATGATGAGGAAAAGGAAAAGAAAAAAGCAAAAGAAAATGCCCTGCTTTTCCAAGTGTTGTCCTTGCTTTCTGTTTCCTTAACCGAAAGGCCAGGCTGACACGTTGAAGCAGAATGTCACAGGTCACAAAAGCCGAACCATGAAACCCCACACATATGCTGGGTACTTGTTTCCTATAGAAGAAGAACTCGCTAAAAAAAGCAATTTTACATCTATTGACAAAGCAAGCCTGACAGTTCATCCATGTGTTCACAACCATTGAACTCATTAACAAGATCTGTCACTTAACTATCATCCTGAGCATAGATTCCATTTTTTCTTTGTCCCTACACTTGCTGATCAAGTCTAGATACTTCATAGCATCACAAGAAGGGAGACCTTCAAGAAGAAGCTTCAATAACCGACTGTGTGTTCCTTGCATCACGTCGAAACACTGCTCTAGTGCACTCAATTCCTGTTCTTTGCTCAACTCCAAAGCCTCCATCAGTGGAAGTATTTCCACCTCCTCTTCCGCAAAATGTTGTTTGCATTTCCCCTAAAAAAATTATCAACGAATTCACACCCCAAATAAACACACACAACACACCCAGATATCAAATTGGCATCGGTAAAAAGAACTACAGAAAATGCAAAAATCAAGTACAATTGACAGTCTAGTCTTTTCTTGCTGAGTAAAATCAGTTGTATGGATCATGCCGCAAATAGTTGCGTTTGGTTCCATAATCCAAATGTTTTTCACGTTTACTAAGAAGCTAATAGTGTTATTTTGGAAACACGTTTTGCCCTTAAAAAACAGATTCATGGTGCGAAAAGCTCAAACTAAAACCAACGGTGTTCACTTTTAACCTAAAAAAAAACAACACATCTAGATCCGTTTCGAAACACAAAGTAATAGTTACAGTTTCCACATCCCAGATTTGATTTCCTATTTCTCAACAGATTTTCAACCATGGCAAAGTCAAATAGAATTCAAAACATCCAAATTTAGAGCATGACAAATAGAATCATCTGGGTGTTGAACATACCAGCAATGACTTCAGCCGAGTAAAAACACTGTACAAAGCCTCTTGATAATCAGGGCTGCCAGAGTCCAAAACCCCAACAGATTTGATGACTTCTTTTATGCCATTCATAAGAGGTAGGTCCCTAGCATGTTCTTCTTTTGCAGCTTTAGCAAGCCCTGCATTTTTTTTTTCTCAAAAACAATTACCACATAACAAACATACATTCGTTCATCCATTCACAGCATTGCTTCAAAGGCAAGTAAAATTTCACATGGCCTATACGACCAAACCATACACATCAAACTTTGTGACAAGAACTTTATAAAACCATAACTACAACAAAAAATATATAAAAAGAATGAAAATTGTGCCGGTAGCTACCTCGATCGGCGTGATCGAAAATAGGGAAGAGGACGGTTTCTTCCATCTGCGCGTGCTCCATCATGATCTCAAGCAGCTCCGAGTAGCTCCTGGCGAATTTCCTAATCTCCATCCTGGGAGTCCCCATGGAGGGATCAACCGTCTTCCTTCCGCCACGTGTCGTCAGATCCTCCGCCCACCTAACCATCCGCTCCACGTGCCACAGCATGCTGGTGTGCTGCACCCGAATCAAGCTCGTCAGCAATGGCGCCGTTTCGTCCTCCCTCGTGTTCCCGCTCCCCATGGAGGGCCCCGGGAACCGCGCGTCGATGAAACGCAGCAGCGTCTCGCGTGACCCCGACACAACTTCCGATCCCACCTGCAGCGTCACTGCACCCTCCTGTTCGTTCCCTCCCACGCGCTCCGTCTCCACGAAGTCCAACGAAACCTCCCTATGGAGAAGCGCGAACCGAATGTACGCCGCGAGAATACTCTTCGGCGAGCCATGTAACCGGACGGTGGGATACACTCTCGCCCCGTCGCGTGGGACTATCTCTGCAGTTAATTTCTCCGACTTCCCGCAACAGTTCCCCATTAAAAAAAAATGGTTGGGTTTAGGATTGGATTGGATTAAGATACCCGTTGTAGTGGAAGTGTCTGTTCTTCCTTAATAGGAATAAATAAATTTGAGATAGATGACGCTTAAACGAACTGAAAACGACACCGCATTTGAGATTCTATTGTCACGCTATTGTTGTGCGAGTGAAGAGAAGGATTTGATATGGTTTTGACCCGAGTCAGCTGCGTTGGCTTCCATGTGAAGCCATGAATGGATACTATAACTCTGTTTTATGCTTCGTTTTGAAGAAACAGAGAAAGCAAAATCTACTCCCTTTTTCTGCACTCAATTTTATAACTAGTTTTGACCATAAACATCTACTAGATGCAATCTCAATCTCACACTTATAATTTCTTAATTATGCAAAAAAAAAAAAAAAAAAGTATGTGAGAGTGGAAGCATCCACTGGATCCTCGTCCTCAGCACGTGCCAAGGTTTTTGTTAGTTGATCCTTGAGAGATACGTGATCTCGTAAACTACGTCCATGTATTATTATTATTATTGTATTATTATAAATAATATAAAAAATACATTATAAACAGTACACGAGGAAACAAGAAAACTGGGTCAAATTATCTGATGCAAAATACTGTTGGTCAACACCAAATTTTCCATGCATTTAATACTCTCTTTTTCTGAAATTTCTTTAACAACTTTCTTTACTACATGCACAAGTTACTTTTTTAATTTTTCATCATGAAATTTATTTCTAGTTCTTTTAATTATTAAACAAATGATATTTTTTCTTTTTAATATTATATATCATTTTTAACTGTTCGTGAATTAAAAGAATGTGAATTTATACTTTTAAATAAATGCTTGTGATACAGACTTACAATTAAAATTCACTGGATTTACATTAACTAAAATTCCATTTCAGTAAAAGATAAAGTTATTTAAAAATTAAGAGTGCTTATTCAAGTGATTAAGTATTTAGTATTTATTAATTTTACTTGTCCCTTTATGTATTGTATTACATTAAAAATAAAAATATAAAAATATATTTTATTTTAAAAACTGTAGAAAAAGAAGATAAAAAATCATATAATTATTTTTTCTTAGAATAGTGGATTGCTTATTGTTTCCTCGAAATAACCGTCAGACAGTGTCCTGTTGTTTAGTAATCCTTGGCCCTGGTGCCAACATTTAATGAGCAACAAATTCTTTTATTTCTTATTAAAAAATATTTTTTATATAAAATACAGATAAGCATTTTATAATTTTAAATTTAAGAGATAAAATTTGGAAAATGCTGATAAGCATGACAACAAGTTGTAAAACTGAAAGAGCTATGTGGGTTGAGTGAATTTCTTTCGATTTCTAAATCAATTTTTTTTTTTTTTGGTTTCAAACAAATAACACTGAAACTTAATAGAACTATATAAATTTACATGGGAAATATTCTCCTGAAATCCAAAATTAATCTTTTGTAGATTAAATTCTAGCAAAATGCTACTCTAACTTTACTTTTTTTCCTTCTCAGGTTTAACTAAATCTTAAAAATAATGATGATAATTGGAGTCATTAATTTATATTTAATGTAACTAAATTAATGCTTCTGATGGAATGAACCAATCAATTATTTAGAGTGGTAATCTTATGATACTAAAACTGTAATATTTTAATTAATATTATCTAACACTCTAAAATAATGTTTTTTATTTATATTTATATTATTTTTAATTTAAAACTGATGATATATATTATTATGTTGTTAAAGAGAATATCGATGTATTTTAATGAGTGTGAAAGTATTTTTTTTTAATTATTTATCATTCTACGTAGCAGTTTTGAAAGTGAAATAATTTTGTTCATGGAGCTGATAGAAAAAACTATTTAGTTAAAAGAAACTGACTTAATGATTAAGAGTTAGGTCTAATATTACAACAACCATTGTGTTCTAAAAAGTTTAGAAAAATATATTTTTTAATCTTTTTCATTAATGGCAACATAAATGTAAGAAGAAGAAAAAAACTCATAAATTAAGCTTGTTCTGAGAATAATAGATCGTCATAGTAATTATTATATAACTTATATATAGAAGACAAAGTGATAATTGAAATGGTATGATGAATGGTTGAATATTTATTATTAATCACGTACATTTCCACTATGAGACTTGGTATCTTTCATTAAACTATGTTATTTGAATGGCTAGAGATTTGATATTATACTAATTTTCAATAATTTTGTAAAAATGGAATAATTAAATATATTGCTCGTTTGTACATTGTATTATACTAAAGTTGTGATATAATCAAAATAAGTTAATTTAACAAAAGTAAACATTAAAACATATAGATCAGAATTAATTTTTTCTATTACACAACAAAGTTTGATATTTTATTAAAGACTTACTTAAGTTTCAACTTTTTTATAAATTTTTAATGATATATTGAAAACTTAAAAAACTTTATATTGTTTTAATTGCATTCATATAATTTATTATTTTATTAATAAGATGACATAAATGTGACTTTAAATTATAATCACGTTAATTAACCGAAACAAATAAATTACAATAGTTCAATCAGAAAATGTGTATTTTTTTAATAGGATTACAAGAACTTAATTAGAAATCAATTGAAAATATATAATTCTTAAATAGTTATATATAAAAAAATAAATGGCTACAAACATATAGATAATAAATATATAATTGTTTGAGTGTAAGTGTTAGTTGTAGAAATTACACTTTTATTGACATGCATTATTTATAATTATAATTGTATATTTAGGAATCTAAATATGACTTAAAAAAAGCTCATCAAGTACAGATAAAAAAAATTGAGTGATGTGTTAATGAATATTAAATCTAAAATCTATGTAAAAGATAATGTCAAATTTCTTATACATGTATCTAACATAAGTTCTGAATCTTGTTAATTTTTTTTCTTAAAAAACGTTTTCAATAAATATAACACGGTTTTTTCTCTTTTTGTTATATTTTTCTAAGCATTTTAATTTTGGATACTCAAATACATTATTAAAATCATATTTACCGTGATTATCACACTCACTGGAAATTTATTTTCAAATATAATTAAAGATAACCATAATAATAGTGCCAGAGTTTTCCAGGTATTTTTCACATTATTAAATTCACTTATAAGTAAAAATAATTTATTTTAATTTTAATATATTTTATATGTTTGACATTTTAAAATTTGTGTACTTGACACATTCAGAACATTCTTTTTGAAAATGGTCACAGCACACCACTACAATTTATGTATAGTTTATTTATGTAAGAGAATACATAAAACAAAAATCTGATATTAATGAAATGTAAATAATCAAAATAAAACTTAGGTTAAAAATTAATTAAACAGTTTCATCTAAAATTAAGTATAATATTTATATAAAATTAAACTCAATCTAGTTTTGAAAAAATAATAAAATTGTTTTACTTTTTTTAAAGTTAGACTAAATTAAATAAAAATAATAAGTATTAAATTAAATTGAATATAAGATAATAATACATGATATTATCTGTTAGCTATTTTGATACGTGATGTCATATATAGGATACTTTGACACGTTAAACTACAATTATTCTGTGAACTTTTTTAAAATTTGAAAAATAAAAGAAAAAGTACAAATAAAAAAGAGACATGATACTACTATTATTTGGTGAATATTTTTTAAAATTTGAAAAGAAAAAACTACAAATTAAAAAGAGAAATAAGTTTCATTGTTTGTCAATTATTTAAATGATATTATAAAAAATTAAACTAAACAAAAGTAATAAAAATTTAAACTTTAATGAAAAAACAATATTAAAACTGAATTGATAAGATCTATAAAATTAAATAAAAAAAGACTAAATTAATATTTTAATCTAAAATTTTTGTACATTGACTAAATAGGAAAATCTGATTGCACATTGTTGTAGATAGTATTAGTAATGTGTATTGGTTGAAAGTAAAGTTGATTTATGAGAAATAGAATGGAGGAAGTAGCCGTTGTAGGGAATGAGTGGATGATAGAAGATGAAAAAAGCAAGTAGCCATGTGAGTTCGGTATAAGCTATGAAGTCAGCATATGTAAGTTTCGTCGTGGATAATAATGTCCAAATGGTGGACCATGTTTATGTTATTGTTGGCCATTTCAGAAATGTACCTCAAAAACCACTATTTCTTCTCTAATTCAATAAAAACTAAAGACTTTACCCTTCTAACAGTTATTACAAATGTTGTTTCCTCAGTTGTGCAGTGTTGGGTGTAGGAGGAAGAAGACATATGTTTGTTAGTAAAGGAAGGGGTAAGAATATTGTCACCATTCAATCAAACATTTAGATCTTGTTTACTTGAGTGGATTTGAGGGAGAATAATTGAGTAGATTTGAAGATAATTTTTGTTTTTGTTTATTTGAGTAATCTGGAGGTAAAACAAAAGTCGATTTGGAAGTAAAGTTTATGAAAATCAATGTAAGATTTAATTTATGTGACAGATTAAAAAAATTTACTTCTAAATTCACCATTGACTATCTCCAAATTCACTCAAATGAAAAAAAAATTATTTTTAAATTATCTCAAATCTAATTAATTACTCTTCCTCAAATTTACTCAAGTTAACATACAAGAAATTATGTGAAAAGTTAAAGTATTATCCTCAAAGTATGCATATGGAGAAAAAATAATCAATAATCTTGCTGAAAATTTAATGTTTGTGCAACAAGTATCATCAAAGCATGTTAACCCTACATGTTCCCATGATGTTTTTATTGATGAAGATCTACATGTGAGTAAAATAGACTCTCCTTGTGTTATATTTGCTACCAGTGAAACAACCCAAACCGTAAGCTATTATTTCCAGGCTATTGCTTCCAGCACTCACAGTTACCAAGTGCACCTTACACTAACTGAAAAGACTAAAATACCTTTAGTATTATGCCATTTCATTATTATCATTCTATAGCTGCCCTTGTTTTCATTGTTTTCACCATTGAAGAAGAAAAGAATGCTATAAAAAAGAATAAACTAGGAAATGCAAAATGATAATTTCAAAATATTTGGAACACATTTTATGAAGTGTTTCAAAAGAAAACTCATTTCAAAATGTATTATGAAAAATTTCTATTCCAGAAAAGTTAATTTAGAATGAATGAAATATATATATATATATATATATATAATAATAATAATTAGTTTGTAAAAGCGTGAATCTATGTTTTTTTTATAGAATTAATATTTTAACAATCATGTAGCTGTTATTTTTAAATAAAAAATTAATTAATTTATTGTAAAAGAATTAAAATTTATTTAATCTTTTATAGAACAAATTAATTTTTATGTTACAAGTAAAATAATCTAGTTAAAAAAATAATATAATAAAATGTATAATTTTATGTAATAATATAAATAAATAAGTTTTATAATTTTATTATAAATGTTTTATGTAAAGAAATATAAAATGACATTTTTAGAAAAATGATTTTTTATAATATTATTATTTATTTTAAAATATTTTATATTAAAATTATCGAGTCTTTTTTAATTATTATATTTTTATAATATAATTTTTATATATAATTGTTTAGATATTTACATTTTATATATTATAGGTATTTATATTTTATATTAGCAATTCTAATTTAAGTATTAATTAACTAAAAATTAAAATAAATTTTATTTGTATATAAATTTTTAAAAATTATTATTATTATTATTATTATTAATGTTATAGATATTTTTTTATATATATTTCAGTAATATAAAATAACCTAGAAAAAAAAATTAAGAATGAAACTCCAGGGTACCCAATTTTCCCAAATTTCATTAGATGAACCTCCTTTTGTCTTCCATTGCAATCTTTCTCATCAGTGAAACCATTTCTCCTTCATAGTCTTAGCTCTCTCCTTCTGAGATCAGATCTGCGCTCTTCAATCTCAGATCGCGTTTTGGTAAATTCTCTCATTTCCCACTTTCACTATTTTCTTCTAACTTCCAATTCTTCATTCAATTCTACCTCATTGAATACCTCGCTCCTGGATCTGACGCTTTCGAATACTGTTTATTTTTTGGTAGATTCAATTGGACACAAGAAGCACTCTCTGCTCTTCAAAAATTAAACGGAAAAGATGGTAACAATCCTTACACTCCTCTGGTTCGATACTCGAGGACTGGTTTTTGTTAAACTATTCGACATTTGTTTTTGTTTTTGTTTCCTTTAGTTTCTTCATGCCATTTGTCTCTTTTTATCCGTTAGCTATATTGATGTTGGTGGCGTGATTCTCCCCCTAGAAATGTTATTTTCTTTATGTGAATGTACTTTTATCCCTTGATCTAGAATTATAGGCTGAAGGGACTTAATAATACGTCTTGATCTGTGTGAGGATATAAACCCTTGAATAATGTTTTAATCCCATGGTGCCATAGTCCTGGATCTTCTGTTGTAGCTTATGCTGCATGTGTTGCTTTTGGCTATCTTGATTATAGCTATGAAACTATGAATCTGAATCAGTGTTATGTTTGATAGTAAGATCAATTTAGTTTCCAAATACCACTTGTGATGGTAAGGGTGGGATGTGTTTTGACCGAGTTCACTTGGGAATGGGGTGTGCATACTCTCTTTTTTTTCAATTTTTTACTTCTGCTTTGCACCATTAATTTTTTCATTTTACCTGTCTAACAGGTTGTCCTTGCTGCATCCATTGTGAGCAAATCTGGCAAAGGTTAGTTCTCTGCAGACCTCTTAACCTGACTTGTGGATTCTTTGTTGGTGGTATTATTTTCACTGATATAGGGTGGTTTTGTTCCCATTTTTAGTCCTCTTAATTTTTTTGTACACAACTAAATGAGAAGTTCACCAAAGTGAAGAAAAACACATTAAACATTCTGTCTATTTAAGGAGCATCTTAAAAAAAGTTCATAACTAGTGTATGATCTGAATTTGAATTCTGAACACCCATAAGCTTACTTTTATTCTGCACCATTAAAAAAAAGGTCTGTGTGTGTCTTTGTGAGCACCAGGAAACTTGATTTTGAAGTGCACTGACTGTGTTTGAATGAGCACATTTGTAAAATTGATTTTGAATGAAAATTGATTTTGGATCAGTTTAATTATATTTTCAAATAAATTTGTGCCAATTTTGTAAAATTTTCAACGTAAAAGTAAAGGCTACTTTCTATCACTTATTGTCAAATTAAGATTTGGAGACAAACCAATCTGACACTAATCTGTATGATAAAGGGGGAAGCATGACCTGTACGTATTGTTGTATGTTTTCTATATCTTATAGTATATAGGCCATCTTCTCACCACACTTTAAGCAGCATATTTATGGAATCCTTTTTCATACTTCAATAATTCAATCTGTTAGTCGTGTAGAATTCTCAATAATACTTTATAAATTGTCATTAATTGATTTTTTTTTTAAAATTCAGGATTATTTTTTAGTTTATAAAGAAAAACTTTAACAAGAATTGATGTTGAATTTGACCGTACCTAAATAATTATGTTTTAGACATCATTGCTCTCATGCTGTCAAGACATTTGCTTTGTTTGCAGTGCTAGTTTCTAGACAGTTTGTGGACATGACTCGCATAAGAATTGAGGGTCTACTAGCAGCATTTCCCAAGTTGGTTGGGACTGGAAAACAACACACATATGTTGAGACTGAGAATGTGCGCTATGTTTACCAGCCAATAGAAGCACTGTACCTGCTTCTTGTAACAAACAAAAACAGCAACATACTAGAAGATTTGGAAACTCTGAGACTTCTCTCTAAACTTGTATCCTTTTTCTGATGCCTGAATTTTGACATCTTATATTATTACGTAAATTTGTTTTCAATTGCTTGTCTTTTGTTATCTGGGTTGTGGCATTAATGGTATTCTCTCCAGTATGACTTATCTCATCCGTGCCTTGTTTACTAATTTCCTGTCATATTGGTTTTCTCAAAAAGTATTAATGGTGCAATCTATTTGTTTATAGACTTCTCTTACCATAAACATAGCATTTAGTATTTGATTTCTATAGGAAGGGTCAGGAGGGTTTAAGATTGATCAAATGGTTGCAGTGGGAGGTTGTTTTGGATTTATTGGTCCTTTTAGAGTCATTCGGTCAATCTTTTTCCAAATACCAATATTACAGTCAGTTCATTCCTTAATACTTTTAGGTACCTGAATATTCGTACTCCCTTGATGAAGAGGGTATTTGCAAACATGCCTTTGAGTTGATTTTTGCATTTGATGAAGTCATCTCTCTGGGGCACAAGGAAAATGTGACTGTTGCACAAGTTAAGCAATACTGTGAGATGGAGAGTCATGAAGAGAAGCTGCACAAGTTGGTTCTGCAGAGCAAGATTAATGAAACTAAGGATGTCATGAAGAGAAAAGCTAGTGAGATTGATAAAAGCAAGGTATGATTGAAGGATCTATGTTTCATTATGATGCTTATATTTAAAGCCTGGGATTGTATATCGTTTATTAAGTCACGCGTTCTACAGATTGAAAAGAACAGAGGTGATAAAGGAGGATTTGGTCCATTGCAGTCAATGGGCTCCGGTAGAATTGAAAATAGCTTTAGTGATTTGAGTATATCAAGCAGTGGAACTGGTTTTGGAAGCGGCTCTGGTTTTGGATTGACTACTGATGTTGACTCCTTTTCAACCAAGCCTAAAGGTTGGCTTTCATAGATTTTCTTGAATCCTTCTAGAATGCTTTTTATGTAATGACTTAAAAGGGTATTGAAGAATGCAGTACCCTGGTTGTGGTTTACTCTATATCCTGAATTAACATTTGTTAAATGAGAGTAACCTTTTCGTTTATGTACTTCATTGACCTCTTGCTTAGGTCGTCCCACAACTTCATCAGCCACTGCTCCACCAAAAGGTCTTGGAATGAAGCTTGGTAAATCTCAGAGGACAAATCAATTTTTGGAATCATTGAAAGCTGAAGGTGAGGTCATTCTCGAAGATGTTCAGCCAAAACTCTCCCAGTCTCGTGGTGCTGCACCACCACCTACTGATCCCATCACTTTGAGCGTTGAGGAGAAACTAAATGTGACGCTGAAACGAGATGGTGGTGTCAGTAATTTTGATGTTCAAGGCACATTGTCTCTCCAAATTCTTAACCAAGAGGATGGACATATTCAAGTACAGGTATCACATTCTCACTCTCTTTAAATTGTGTCTGTCCACTAGGCTTCTGGTTTTTTTTAATTTGAATAGTTTCTTTTAATTGATTGATTATTTATTGTTATGACAAATTTTCGCTAAATTTATCAGTATTAAGGGAAAGAAGTTCATATGAAATACTTTTTTCCTATAAGGAAAAGAATCAAAACCTTTTCTCGTAGGTGGGATCGGTTATATGGATCAAATAACACTATTGTGTCATGTCAAGAACAAATTCCTCAGATCTATGAAACAGATTATTTCCTCTAACTAATATATTTTCTTTACTCTGTCCTCATATACTGTCCACAGTTTGCATGCTTTATAAGAGTAGTATAGCAGGTAGACAATTAATTAATTTTCAGAAGAGTAATGTTTCAAAAGCAGCCTGTGTTTAAGCCTGGTGCAATCCTCAAATAAGTTAACCATAAGTTTAGCATGACATTTTATTTGAGACCTAGATATAAGTAGCTCTAAGTGTACTCAGTCATTCAAAATAATCTTCGTGTCACGCCCAACCCAAAGGGGAATTATGAGGGACTAAGAGAAAGGGAAAATGCGAAAAGGGAATGAGAACAGATAGCAGTGGCAATTCAGTTAGAGGCAAGCAGAAGGAGGAAATTGAAAGGAAAAGTGGTGGTTACAATGCCTGTAGTGTGATAATAGTGTTGTTTCCTTGGTTTGTTGATGAAGTATTCTGGTGCTTTTGGCATGTAGTGTATATCAAAGCGTTTCCTGAAAATATCAATTTGGTTAGAGCATGAATTTCTGGTTTCTTTCATCATTGAATCAGGAAAAACAAAAAAGGGTATTTGTATGTTTGAAATGCATTTGTCATGCCAATATTCGAATGATTTATTTTATTTGCAGTTTTAATTGTTTTGTCTGAACCTACTGTTTTCAAAATTTCTCCACGGTAATTAATGTTGATCCTCACCTTCCTTCATCTGTAGTGCTCCTAGATATTTTTCTTGCTCTAGACTGGTTTTGAATGCAGAAATAGGCCCAGTAGGTCAATTGAAAGTATTAATACTTGTATTTTGTGCCTTACTTTTGCAGGTCCAAACTGGTGACAATCAAGCTGTCGCTTTCAAGACACACCCTAACATGAATAAAGAATTATTTTCCAATGATTCTATACTAGGCCTAAAGGATCCCAACAGACCTTTCCCCACTGGTCAAGCCAGTGATGCAGGAGGTGTTGGTCTTTTGAAGTGGAGAATGCAAAGTACTGACGAGTCAATGGTGCCGCTTACAAGTGAGTTAATAACTATAATCGATATTTCTCTCTACTACTTTGTATTGATGTAGTAGTTATAACTTAGTCTGGCATTTGTAATCTATTCAGTCAACTGTTGGCCTTCATCTTCTGGAAATGAGACTTATGTCAGCATTGAGTATGAGGCTTCATCAATGTTTGATCTGCGGAATGTTGTGATCTTTGTACCTCTTCCAGCTCTTCGTGAAGCTCCATCTGTTAGGCAGATTGATGGGGAATGGAGGTACGGATTTATTTTTCCTTCCTCACAATAAGTGTTAGGGACAACCATAGTGTTTTAGGTTGAATTTTTAAGTAAAAGGCTGATGGTTTAAATTATAAATTATCGTGTTACACATGCTAATCGTGGTTTGCAGTCTTAGAAACTTGTAGTACTGAATCTATTGACTTGATTTGCGTAGACAAGTAAGCTCTATGGTTTTTCTAGATCATGAATTTTTTATTATAACAATTAGTATTTTATTTTTAGTTCTAAATAATTTAATTTCAGGTTACTATCTTGATTTATTATGAAACTGGTTTTGTAGGTATGATTCCAGGAATTCCATTTTGGAGTGGTCTGTCCTTCTAATTGATAATTCCAACCGCAGGTGTGCTAAATCTAGAGTATTTTTTGTAGCTAATTTATTATTTCTATCTTTCTTTACTTTTGTTTTGTCTGACTAATGTATTTGGCAGTGGGTCCATGGAGTTCGTTGTTCCACTAGCAGATTCATCAGCTTTCTTTCCCATTTCAGTCCGATTTATGGCTACTGATACTTTTAGTGATCTCAAGGTTTGTTTATATTTGACAAGTTTCAAAATGATCTAGTTGAAACCGACATTAATTGACCCGAACATTTATTTAGCGGAGCTTAAACTTACCTTTTTTGAATGCTCGTTGCAGGTTACCAACATCATACCGTTGAAGGGTGGTAATCCCCCCAAGTTTGCTCAGAGAACACAATTGATAACGGATAACTACCAAGTTGTGTGATTGAGTTTTCTCTTGAATTTGAGCTCCTATAACAGTTTTGCTTTTACAGTCGCAGTTCTTTTATGAATAGGATTTTCTTATCCATGTTGTACTGGCCTCTCGCTTCATGAATTTGTACTTACTAGTTTTACTTCTCAAAGCATGATTTATCACAATTAATACTTAAGTTTGTGTATCTGTAGCATGTATCTTTTATGTGGAAGGATGCATCTCCAATCATCCCTTTTTCTGTGTGATAGACGAATCTTGTATTTTTCTGAGACATTCTTATCGAATACACTATTCCATTAGATTCAATTAGACGGGGGAATTTAACTTGTAATTTGAATCCGTACTGTATTTAATGTGGAACTTATGCTGCTACAGTCATCTCGTTGCTATGTGCCCCCACTCTGTCCTTTGAAGGACATTCTAATATGCTACCAAGCCAAACCCAGGCAATCTCATGGAACAACCATGGCCGAAAAGAAAGTTCTGTCATAGACACTTTTTTAAGTAGCTTTTAACTAATTATGGAAGGTCTCAAACATGCTGGGAGACAAATCAAATTTCTAATTTCATTTTTATCACGTTCCTTGCAGTTAAAAATAGCTTTTTATTTTAGTAAAATGCTTGATCTTTTAATATTAGGGTGCAGAATAATATGAAAGTGTTTTATATGGCCAACTCCAATATAAGTTACTGATATTTAAAGACTGACTGCAAATGACTAGAGCATAAGGCGCATAATGATCAAACAAAAAGGGGATTCATTAAAAGTCAGATTCATAGTTTTATTATTATCTATCCTCATATTATATGTAGAATATCCAGATTTTTTTCCCATTGTTTTCTTATTGCTTCACAATTGTTATTGAAATGGAAACGTACTTATCCTCCTTTATCAAAGAAAAAAAATTGTGTAAGGACGTGCTATGAATGAGATTTAAGGGTGTACATAAAAAGGGTCCAGTCAAAGAAAAGAAGATCAACCCAAAAACAATAAAAATGAAATAAATCAGTAACTTGAACAAACTGAAATAATTTCTCTTATTGAACATGTTTACTAAACTTATTTTATATTTATGAGTGTTATATTTATAAATTTTTGAACGTTAAGGGTTGTTTTAATATAAAATTACATTTATTAAATTGTTTTAATATTAAATTTTATTAAATAATTTCAGTTCATACTTAGAGTAGTTTTAATATTGAAATTTATTTTATATTGATGAAAATTTAAATATTAAATATTATGGACTAAAGTTCTGGAAAATGATAGTCTTTTTTTTTTCATGACACTAATTGATTTCATCAATATTTATATATTTATATATTTATATATATATATATATATATTAATTTCATTGGTGAGAATATTTCTTAATTGATTTAGTTTTCTAATAGCTAATATTTAATGCTTCACTTGGAGATACTCTTTGTTTACCAAAACATTAAAAAATTACATTAACTAACAAATGAACAGCTAGACAGTAAACTTTTTCTGCAAATTCCAATGGAATTGTCAGACTTGTATTACTTTATTACCTTTCACCTTACATTATGTGCATAGATTTACCCATCTGGAAAAAAATGGGAATGGAAACTGAATAAACTTGCGATCGGTTTAAATTTTTTCTTGACCCCAAACTTGGGGATATGTGATGATATGTATGATTGCTTTCCTCTTTCTTGTTAAAGTCAAATTGAGGTTGAGTTTCCAGAGATTGGTAAAAGGTGACAGGTCTCCGGCGAATGCTAATGGAAGTTGAGGAAGAATGCAATTGCATAACCCCTGCTGCTACAGTTAACAATTTTACTTGAAACATAAAAAGACTAGGAAGACAGGGAAAGTGGAAATAGTCTATATAATGCTAAAAACATTGTTGTCATGATATACACTACAAATCCAGATATGGCATCTAAAGTATGAGCTTGATTCAAGATAACTAGCAGTTCTTCACACAAGCTTAATTACAGTATATGACAGTAACCACAAATTGCAGTGCCAAATTTCATGTACACGTAGTAAATCATTTTGTGCATCCTGTCTAGTACGGGCTTTAACTTCTTGTGGCTCCATCAACATTTAAAACCCCCACAGGCAATAACCCACAGAATTATGATTAAGGTAAGGATTCCTCCTCCCACCATCAGCTTCATTTGGAGATTCTGCAGCCACATCTTCCTTCTCAACTGCCTGCCCTGCCTCTGGAAGCTGTCAGCCTAAATTTAAAAATGAAAATACAATAGCATCAGTTTGATTATTTCAGAATTCAGGCTAGTTGATGCAAACAGTATTTCTTTTAGATAAACAAAGAATTTATTAAAAAAGGAGATATGCAAATGCTTGATTCGGACAATAAGACATACCTGGAACTGCAAGTTTTCTGTTTTGTCCACCAGCAGCTCAATCTTCTCTCCACGATCCAAAACCTTCAAAACGGAAAAAACAAATGTTTTAGAAGTGCTATATTGAGAGGAAAGAGGTTTTTGGAAAAAAAGTTGAAATGTTTAAGCAGTCTCTTATTCCAGTTTTGATTTACCAGTTCCATGACAGTTTTAATGTGTGATGAAAATCTATTTCCCCCCTAAATCCTGCGTGGATCAAATTCTACAGTAGCATACCTTTTTAAATATCAATCCACCAAACCTATCAACGGCGTCAACATCCTTTTTGTCAGTCTAACTGTTACAATACTGAACTTATGCTTTTACGCACATACATTTTATGAGTAACCAAAAGGATATTATTGAATTACAGGCTTTGAAGAACCTACTAATATGCTATGAAGTCAAACCAAGCAATCTCATCAAGCTACCATGGCATAAAATGGACATTTTCACTTAATATTGAATCCAGAACCTCTCTTCTTGTTAAATAACAATAGAAGGTTCAGACAGAGAAATAAAGGTGCAGAGTTCTAAATACAGCTAGAGGACCTTATAACCCACAATGGCAGGCATCTACTCAGAGAAATGTCTCTCTCCAATCAATATAATGGTCCTGCGTGATTGGAAGGATCTTTTAGTATGCCTAAACTTTAAAATTGAAATATATGAAAACATTTCTTGTATGAGCCATGTCATTTTACCAGCCACATTAGTGCAATCTCTTGTGCATGCACTGGAAACTAATATTTTTTATTCTCAAGCCTAAAAACCTTCCAAAAGTCTTGGCTCAATAAACAGAAGCTGCCAGTCTTTTATACATGCACGAGCAAAAGCCTCAGCAGCCAGTCTTCATATCCTCACCCTCAGGTGGCCCAATCCCCATACTGTCCTAAAGCCAAAATACAAAAGTATGCATCTTTTCATTATTGAACACTAATGCTATTTTTTACTCTCTTTTAAGGATATTGAATAGAGATTAAGAAACGTAACTAATATCCTTATCCATATGTATATTGAAAATATTAGTAATTCCCTAACATGCCTTTTATCTATTCTATTAACAACGCAAATAAATAGCTAATATTTGCATGATAAAACAGACAATAAAAGAGTTTATAAAGTTAAAAAGTATTTTATTTTAACTTGTAGAGAACATCTTCCACTAAGTAATTCTTCAACAGACATAAACCTAACATTTGATCTTTTGAACACAACCAAACAAAATATTACACATAAATTAATTAACAATAACAATAAGAAAGAAGCACAGCCCTTATACAGTGACACATTCTCTGCCCTCCTCGGTTTTTAAATTGTCCTTTCCCCTTACTGAGCAATATAAAAACTCCTCGGTGGTCCACAAAGAAAAATGGAAATAAAGTCCAGCGTAGTGAACTATGAGAACAACTGACGTTTAACTTCAATTCATGTTCCCATGAATCCCATATTGTGTCTAAGTTTATTAAGAAAAAATGGACATAAAATGCCATGGTCCACAGAACATGATTTCACTTTTCAGAAATGGGAAGGCAAAACGAAAAAGCAGAGAAAGGGCTGGGGGGATAACAAGCCCACTACCCAGCCTTTCTTATTTTTCTACATTTTTTGGTTTTGTAACTTTTATTGTTTGTGTCCAAAGACAAATTGGAATAACCGCATACACTAACATAGTCATGTATTTCTCGAGCAATGGTAAATATCTCTTTATTAACATTTTGTGCATTTCATGTAAAGTGTTTATCCACCCCTAAATTCATGTTAGTGTATGTAGGCTGTATCATATCTTATATCAGAAAGAGTTTTCAGTATGTCCATATCTGTGTCCTGTCGCAGCAATACAAATACATATTAAGTATACGGGCTTCAAATGTTTGAGTCCCACTAGGAAACCACATTAAAATTCTCTAGTTTGAAACAGCGTACAATATTAAATGTTATCCCTTATTTACAACTCCTTCCACCCTTCCCCAAAATTAAGGAAAATCGCACAAACGACAACGTCATATCCAGAGATAAACTAGCTAGAATTTATGCAAGGATTCAAAGCTAAGAAACATTTGATACCAGCCATTTTAGGCTTAGTTACATATACCTACCTTCTCAATATTGTCCATCATTATCCCCTTAACCTCAGTTATTTGAGCCTTCAACTTTGAAAGTTTACTTATTTCTTCTGGATGATTCAAGCAATACTGCATATGCTCCTTGAGTGCTGGTCTGCACAACCAGATAAAAAATTTAAAACCACTACAAACAGAAATAAACAAAAATTTAAAAGGATCAGTAACAACGAACCCAAATTCTCTATCAAGATTATACGCAATGCTAAATCTGTCCTCAAACAAATCGTCGTCATCGTCGTCATCATCAGCAAGTGGATGGGTACTGTCATTCTTAATGCTTGCTCCATAGCGCTTCATAAAGTCATCCTTCACCCGTTCAAGAAATACAAAAGGAACACTCCTTCCAACTGACTCATCAGCAACAACAAGGAAAACTGCAAAGCGGAGAACAAAATTCTGACATTGGCATATGTATTAACATTCAAATTAGTAGAGCAGGCAATAATACATAAAAACAAATACCAAATCCATTGTCTATGAGGAAGTTAAAGGTGTGCCCATCACAGGAATACGTGTATTTGCTGCTATTTGAAGGTAGCTTCTGCAGGCACTGAACAGCAATGGTACTGAAATTCCCCGTATACTGTGTGTGTTCCGCTAAAACAACAGTTCCTTTGGCAACAAAGCTATATATTAAACCCCTCTGATTCATCTCCAATCTCCAACAAATTCCTCCACGAGAAGGTACAAACAATTACACCAACACCTGAATCCTACAACAACCAATCCAAGATGTAAATAACGAAAAATCAATTACAAAAACCCACGTACTGTAATCGCAATTCGAAAGTACCGACCTAACAGGCTCTAAATGCTAAATCCAATCGAAATCAGAACCTAAACCTAATTTGATTCAGTTCAAGATACAATGATCGCAAGAGAAATCTCGATTCACGATAAGGGAAGGGGGTTGCATCAGTGCATGCACATTCTGAATTTGTCAAAAATCTAAACTCAAAAATTCGTGTCAGATCCCGAATTTTATAGGACATAGATGAAAATGGGGGAAAAGACGGGTTTCGAACCCTGTGATCTAATCGAGAGATTTACGAATCTGAATGCGAATTGTTTGTTAGATGAAAATTGAGAGACAGAAAGAGAAAACCTAACAACCTGAGTGAAGTAGCGAAGGAGATGATCGATCAAAGACACAAGGCAAACACAATCACAACGCAAGCTTTTATCAGTTTCGGGAAGAAACTTGCTGTTTCAGCTGCTTCTGCGTAACACGAATTCTTCAATTTTCTTGTTTTTATTTATTTTTTTTATATTTTTCCTTTGCGTGTGTATTAAGATAAGAAGGAATGACACCCACACTGATTTTCTAATCAGACAATAACATGTTTCAATTTCATTATGAAAATAATAAAACTTTTAGTACACTAAATTAAACACAAAAATGTAAAGAACCTGTCAAATGTTTAAATTTGTTTATATTTTTTTAAATAAATCAGGTGTTAAATTGTTAATTAAATTTCAGACAAAAAATTCTAATGTTAATAAATAACATGAAAATTATATTTTATCTCGTTTCAGATTCTATCTCTTAATACAATGTGTTTCTTTTTATCTTGAGATCTTCTAAGAATAAAAAGCATGGAAATAATAAATGGATTATAAGACTTTTTATGTACATTATAAGTCATTTTTGCCACTATCACTTGAAAATCATCATTTTTTTTTTAATGAAAATTTGAAAATTTATACGTTAGTTATGTTGTGCACGTCCCTAATTAAAAAACTGTATAACTTTATTTATAAGAAAATATTTTTTTAACAATTTTATTTTGACAACTTTTATATAACATTGTTATTCATTTATTTCAAATATTTTTTTAAATAAATTTAAACAAATCAAATAAGTACGTAATAACATGTGATTTATTGTGTAAAAATTATTAAAAAAATTAAGAAACAAGAGTCCTTATTTATAACATTAGCTTGTTGTTGGGATCAGAATAATAATAAATTATAAAACCTATAGATTTAAGCAATTGAAATGTTTTTTTTAATTTTAAGTAGTAACGCAACAACACATTATATCAATAGAGAAAAAAAATTTGTTTTTTTCTAAATAAAGAAAAAATAATGTTCTATGTTGTTATATTAGGGTGATAATATTTGAAGAATTTGATTCACATATATTAATTTTGTTTTTTTATTAATAAGTTGATGATCCGAATAGAAATGTAATATCCTTAAATAAGATATATATAAAAGATATAATTTTAATAGGGAGAGTAAACTACCACAAATTCAACCAACTTTCATATCTTCTATAATTTTTTCTTCTCGTAGTTATAAGACTCTCATATTACACTGTTATTTTGAATTTTCAAGTAAAAAAATTAAGGTTATTAATGCTTTTATTATTTTCCTTAACCAAAAATATTCAAATATCTGACAAATAATTACTAAACCGATGAATATTTATTGTTCACAGAGCTTCAAGGATAGGTAAACACCTAAACACAAACATTACCAATAACATTGATAGGAGCATTTGTGGAAGAAAGTTAAAGGCATAGATCAAACATCATTGTTTGCTTCATGAAAAGTTGTTCCTGTACCAATACACGCCCTTCTGGGAAGTTCCTTCATCTGGTTCCACATAAAGACACTCTTTTGCTTCTCTCCAGAGAGCCTTGTAAAATGGGGTGTTATCAAATTGATAGTACTCACCCAATATAGGTTTGATTGCATTGGTTGCCTCCATTGCATGGTAATGAGGCATTGTAGAGAAGAGATGGTGAGTGACATGCGTATCAGTTATATGATGAAACACCTTGTTCAGAATCCCATAATCTCTGTCCATAGTTGCCAAAGCACCCTTCAACCACTCCCATTCCGATGAATCATAGTGAGGCAAGGAAGAGTGTGTGTGCTGCAAATATGTGATGGTCACAAGAAACCCATTTACAATGAGCCATGGCACCCCATAAACACAGACCAGCCAAACCAGCCCTCTCACAGTTGTAATGCGGTAGAGAAAGAATGCGACACAAAACAAAGAAACATCGGAAACGTAGATCAGAAGCCTTTCACTGTCTGAATATATGGGAGCATAAGGGTGGTAGTGGCTTGCAAAACGATCATAGCGTCTACCAGAAACATTGAAGGCTAAATACAAAGGCCATCCCAGTGTGAGCGTGATGAGAAGAGAAACAGCCCTTCCTATTTGATTGTTGAAGCACTTTTGGTACCATGCGACATTGGATTTGGATTTTGGAACAAACACTTCATCACGGTCAAGGGAAGCTGTGTTGGAGTGGTGGCGGCGATGGCTTATTTTCCATGAGAAATAAGGGACTAGAAGTGCTGAGTGAAGGATGAGACCAACTAGATCATCAACCCTTTGGTATTTGCTGAAGGCATGGTGACCACACTCATGCGCAATCACCCACACCCCAGTGAGAATGCAACCTTGGAGAACCCAATAGATTGGCCAAGCAATGAGGGAAAGAGGCTGTGGAAGAAGGTGGAAGAAGGTGGTGGCAGTGTAGAGAATGAAGGCCAGTGAAAGGTCACAAACAACGTAGTAGAATGAAGAGAGGAGGGAACGCTCAAAGCAATGTGGGGGAATGGCTTTCTTGAGTTGGCCAACAGTGAACGGAGGCTTTGTGTTTGGAACCCTTGAGAGATTGTTTTGCTGAACTTCAAATTTGGTGACAACACCCCCACCTGCCATTGTTTTCTTTGCTAGAACCTGTGTGAAGTATAAGAGAGTTTGGTTCAGATTTTGCTAAATGTAATGTAGATGCAACACAACCTCAATATATTCCTCAATTAAACCAGGTAATGTTTTGTTGTACTATGGAAACAGACAAGGACACAGTGTGCAGCAAAACACGTTGAAATTGGAAAAGAGGGAATTCTGTCGATGAATCATTAATTTCACTGAATAGGTGTAAGGCCATGATTTTGCCCACGTGTGAGCCTACATGCAGAAAAACTTGTATATGTCACTCTGAGGCTCACACGAACGAAACACAACGACAAAAAGGACACCAAGCACAGAGGGTTTGCAGTGTAATGGTCGATTTACAAACCCGCCCTTTAAAACCAATGTGCTCTCTTGCATGCATATGCTATTCTATCATCTTTACCACACCTCACATACAAGTATTTCCTCTTCTGTTAATGAACTCCACTGTAGAAACTATAAAATGAGTAAACAAGTTACATGAATCGATATAAACAATGTCGAAATCAAGTAAAAGGAAGAAATAAACAATGTCGAAAATATATATGCAGGACATACTATTGAAGTATTTAAAAAGATGGGAAAGTTTTATTGTGAGATGTGAAGTAGCATATACTCACTGTAGAGTAATCTTTTGGATTCTGAAAATTCAAAATTGAATTGTGTTTAGGTCATTTTAAGTTATGAAATATTATCTCAGATCAAAGGATTTTATGTTTTGAGTTTTTTTTTTTCTCGATATTCTAGATTTCTAGATTTCGTTCAGTCTTTGACATTCCAAGTGTTGATTGGTCTCACTGGATTTTGGTTAAGTTGAACTAAGTTTGATAGAATTTAATTTGAATTTGGATTAGGTGGGACATGGACTAAGTATGTTGAGTTGAATATATGTTAAGTTGAATTAATCTGAGATTAATAGGTTTGGGTTTGATGGAGTCCAACTGAAATGAAATTGAGAAAGACCAAAGTGCATTGATGATTCCATATTAATGACGCCAATCCCATATTGAATATAATTTGATTTACAAAATGAATTTAATTTATACTTAATCCAATTTAAGTTGGATGGGAAAAATCTAAATAAATGTAATTTAGTTAAAATAAATTTAAATTTTTAGATCCAACATACTTTATTACATCTGGATTAAAACTTTATTTTTAAAAATTGAATCCTAAATGGTCCTATTTCATTAATAATAGTGGCGTGTTATTGTTGATTGATTTGTTTTTAAATAGATAAGGAAAGGAAAGGAAATTCCAAAAACATGACTTGTAACTAAACTTACTAGCTGAAAAATCATGGATATCATCGATATCTTTAACATAATCATTATTAAAAAATCCATAGAGTTTGAAATCATTAGAAAATTAATAAAATAATTCATAGTCAAGAGTATCTTTTATATAACAGAGTATCCTATTAGTAACTTCACATGAATAGAGATGAGAGTCTCAAACATACCGTAAGACTTTTGAATAGAGTGAGATTATCCTTTTCTCTATCTTTAATTTGATAGCTTCATCTCACTTTTCATGTACAATCAAACATTTTAAATTTCTTCGAAATCTCCTTTACATGGCTTTCTTGATAAATGAATTTACCTTCTTCCAATATATATATATATATATATATATATATATATATATATATATATATATATATATATATATATATATATATATATATATATATATATATATATATATATATATATATATATATATGAATATTTATGTTTATATTATTTTAATATTAGTTAATCATTGAATAATTATAATTAATTATTAAATTTATAAAAAAAATATACATTTAAAACATTGATAATAATTATAATAAGGATTTGTAAGATAAAATATATTTTAGATATTCTTCTAAACATATATGTATCACTTATATTGAGGAAGTATAAAAATAAAAAAATTGGTGTAAAATTTCTTTTATGTAAATTTCTATGAATACTCTTCCTATTTATAATTTATTTTTATCAAGCACCTTGTTACTACAACATAAGTAATAAAGATTTAGATTTTTTTTTTATATTAATTTTCTATTTTATTTAAAACTTTGAACATGGTATGAAGAATGGTTAATAAAAAATAATCAATATATTTTTCTTGATAATATTTAATAATGTAATAAAAAACTATCCATTTATTCAATAATAAGAGTTAAAATTACTCTGAATTGAAGTAATGTGTAATAAGGTGATTAAGAATCTTTCTGATGAAATAAGATAAAATGCACATGTCAGTATATTAATATGGAAAATAATATTTTAACATCAATTTTTTTAAACCATTTTGACACTGCACACGTGTTAAAATGTGGTTGGATAATTTCAAATTAAGAAAAAACTTTGGTTTTTTCCTTCCAAATATGTTCTTGTCTCAGTTTTTTTAATTTAAAATCATTCAACCACAACGTGTAGAGTGTCAAAATGATATCAAAAATTAGTGTTAAAATATGATTTTCCTATTAATATCACATGTTAATATATTGAAGTAATCTTTAAAGCAAATCACAATAAATACTCTTTCTGAATATGATGAGGTGTCAGTAGGTAATTTGCAATAAATATTATGTTATAGATAAAACTTTATTCCGATGATAAAGTATGATAAGATATGAATGTTACATAGATTTCTTTCGATTAAGTGTTATATAATTTATAAAAATAAATATGAAAAAAAAACTTTTATAAGATAAAATGTTTTTACAAAATCCTCTTCATTATATTACTCCTAATAAAAGAACATAGGAATATATATATATATATATATATATATATATATATATATATATATATATATATATATATAAACTTTATATAAAAAGATTCCTTCTAAAGTAAATCACTTTCATGAAGGTTTAGATTTTTTTTTCACAATAATTTTTGTATTTATTTTAATAAAAAGGTCTTGGTTTCAAAATAAATAATCAAAATAATCAAAGAAGTATGTCTTTCTTATTAATAACATTTAATAATGTAAAAGAAAATTACAAATTAACTCAACCATCACAAAGTAAAATCACTCTGAAATGGATAAATGTGCCTAAATTAATATTGTTGTAGCAAATAAGACAGACTCAAATCATTCACTCCATTCTTCACATTTGATAACCATCAAAGATGAATAAAAATAAAAGAAGAGGGGAATAAAATACTTTCAATTGAAGAAAAAGAATATTTATAGAACTTTTTAACTTTTGTTTCTTGATATATCTTATATTTATGTATTCCTTCTATTAAGAAACAAATTTAACCACTTTCAAATAAATTAAATTAGTTTATTCTAAAATTAAAATTAATTAATTTATTAGCTAATTCATAAAAAAATGTTTAATTTATATATATATATATATATATATATATATATATATATATATATATTTATATTATTTTAACACAGAGTTGTGTTGTGTCTACTAGAATTGGACATAATATAATTTGTATTTTATTGTCTACTAGACATCAATTAATCATTAAATCATTGTATAAGATTTTACATTCTCAAAAGACGTCTTCAAGAAGTAAAAAAAAAGAAAAAAAAAATTAACGGGTTGGTTAAATCGGGTCGGGTAGAGATTGAAACGGTGATTATATAAAAGGAAGGAAAGAAAATTCTAGGGTGTTTGACTTTCTCGCATATTTCTTTGTAGTGACAAAAACACCGCCTCCACCGTGTAATATTGTTGATTTAATGGCTATGAGATCGTGGGTGAGTCGGGGATCCGTGACTCGTGTGATGGACTCAACGAATCGCGGTGCTTTCAGTCGCTTCTTCAGCGACAAAGGGCGCGTGCTCAGCGAGGAAGAACAGGCCAAAGAGAATGTCTACATCCAGGTACTCTCACTTTTCGTCCTTTTTCGAATCAATCTTTGTAATCATATATGTTACACGTTTTTCTTCTGTGTGTAGAAATGGGAGAGGGAAAGATTGGAGAAACAGAAGCTTCAGGCTGGGAAAGTTAGGGCTGAGAAGGACAAAAACGCTGCTGAGAAGAACGAAGACACTGCTGATAAGGTACACGCTTTTCTTTTCGGTTTACTCATACTCCTACCGCTATTTTTATTGTCAAATTTGATTTACTCTCTGTATGTCAACAAACTACGTTTTTGGGCCACTGTTGTTTCAATTTGGACCTTTTTTTTTTCTCGAATTTGTTACTTTTCATATTTCATGTTGTAAAGATCGCGATGAAGTTCGACTTCCAGAACTTTGTAATTTTACATGATGAATGGTTTTCTCTTTTCATTTTGTTTGATTTGTGCGGTTCTTTTCTTACAATCTGTTGTGATCGTGATTTGAGCGGTTTGTTTATTAACATTAATATAGGGGTTTTACAGAACACTCATTACTCGTTGTGAATCGTATTCTAACTTTTGACCGTTTCTTTTTTTGGTTACGAATTTCGTTTCATCAGTTTTGTGGGGACGGGTGACTGGTAGGTCTGTCTACCTCTTTTGTGCATTAGCAGTTGAGATCATTTGAAAATTCTCTTTACTTGTCGTCATTTTGTGGAATTTGTTCAGCCCGTTGTTTCTGTCTCTCTCTTTTTTTTCCGGTGATTAAAGAAACCACTAATTTGGGCTCCAAATTATCATATCACCGTCTAAGTTGTTCCCAAAATAATAGAATTATGTATGTAATTTCTGAAGTGCTGTTGAATATCAATCACTTTTATTCCTTATTTGATGTATGTCAACGAAGTTTAAGGATCAATTTCATGTGTTTTTTATATTTTGTGGACTATTTTGCACGAATTGTAATACTTTTTTAGACTACTCAACTAGTTATTTTCACTTCGAGGACTACATTGGAGAGAATAATAGTTTAAGGATGAAATTGATGGATTATTATCCAATGCAATGTTTAGAGTGAAATCGTACATCCTTGAAAGACTGCATTGAAGTTCTTCTGAAATCTTGATTGCTGTTACTGTTTATTCTGGAATAATTTGTTTGCTATTGCTCGGTTTTTTGTTAAATTCAATTTGGTGTAAACCAAGGGAGCCATTTCCCAAAGTAAAAGAGTGCAGCATGTGCTACATGCATGGACGGCGGTAGAGTTTAGGTGGGATGGTCACCTTTTACCATGATTTGCACTTTATCAAAGCCAGCCAGGGGTGATTGGAATGTTCCATCAAGTTATGCCTTGTTCATGTATAAAATGATTTTTGTAATTTATCTTTGAAATGGGAAGAACTTTATTTGTTTTCATTGCATCTGTTTTTTATCAACTTCGTAGCATTGGAATTTTACTGTGGATCTTATGTTACTTGCCTCTCTACTTCTCCCACAATTTAACGCTTATTTTTTTATTCTTTTCTGTAGAAACCTCAAAAAGAGTGACTTTACCATTCTCCCAAGCCGTCAACGTCACTTTGTGGGGAAATAAGCATGGCGAATAAAACACAATGACCCTGAGTACTGAACTTTGGTCTTTGTATAGAGTGTGTTTCTTGTTTATCCGTAGTTTCTTCAATAGTGATGGATGAAACCATGTGGTTGCATCCACTAAACTTGGTATGTTTGTTACGATATGATTCTTTCCAGTTAATTTTCACTTTTGTTTAAGGAAAAAAGTGGTAAAGTTAATGAGTTTCACCGTGGATGCATTCAGTTTAGGAAGGATTAAGTAATAGATCAAAGCTTCTAACTTCTTTTGAAGTAACTAACCATTTATCAATTTGAACGCATATAACTGTTTAACTTGGCTGTAATATTTGGATTAAATATGAGATGACTGGATTATGAATGGATAATTACTATCTGCACCGCTGTAGTGTGAAGTCAGGTATAAGAAAAAGTAAGTTTTTTGTTTTGGATTTTGAGGCAGTTGAAGTGGATTACAGGGCTGCTTATTCTATATTAATGACTTAGTTTGTCTCTTTTAAGTACAAAAATCAAGTTGTATGTATCCAAAAGAGGAATGTTGCCCCTTTTTATAAATTGTTTTATTGTTCCCATTTCTTCTATTAATTCTAATTAATTGAAGAAATAATTTGAAAATAAAACAGCACGTATACAAATAAGTAATATTCACCATTAGAGACGGATAACATTCAATTTAACATTTTGTTCATTAGGGTTTGATTCTGTCATAGTTTTATTTTATAGTTGGATGAATTACAATATAGATATTGATCCTAAAAATGAAATAGTAGATGCCGCTAGTATGCGAACAGCTAACCATCAAAAAAGATTTATTAAATTCATCTAGTAGTTCCAAACTATCAAAACGAACAGTTATTAATGAAATTTTTTATTAGTGGAAGTGGAGTAATGTATGCAACGATCAATTCACTCAGCACTAGTAATTCATTTACATTGTTCAATTATTTGACAACTTGATAAGAAAAAAATCCAAAATTCCGCCTGTATATTCTATCTTTATCTATCCAAGGGATAGAAGGACAGAGTCTTTTGGTGTCCTCTAAGATGAGAATTAGGATTTCCCAATAGCTAGTATGTTTTCTTTTATATCATGCTTTTTTTTTTGTTGTCCTATGCATAGAGAAAGTATACCAATTCATTCCAAATTTTTTAGTTCAGGATGATAAAAAGTTTAACCCCTTTCATTTTTATTACCTTTTCAATATAAAAATAATAATAATGATTTTATTAATTTTTCAATACAAAAAAAAAATAGTAAGAATGAAAACTGAAAAGATCGTTCTATTAAAAACTTCAATTATGAAATATTTTATCTCCATCTCACATCTCTGAATGCATTGTTCTTATGGAGTGAGAAGTTTTCACACATTTTCTTAGACTACGGAGAGGTGTGGCTACGAATCATAGTGATAGGGTTCGAATCCCTCCTCTCGCCCAAAACTAACCAAAAAAGAGAATGATTTTTCCTTTTGGGGTAGAAAAATTATGATCAAAGCTATGAAACTCCTGAGTAGTTTGTAGAAATAGAATTATCTTTCTGTTTTTGTGTTTCATTAAATCAATTTAGTATGTCCTAATGTCTATAATTTAATTTTAATTCTCAATAAATTGTATCGAGAAGTGTTTTTATTTTTGTGGACAAATATCAGAAGAGTTGGAACTCCCTTATGGGTTACTTTAAATAAATTTCTGTACTGGTATATGTGCCAAAATAAGTTGCATGAGATGTTTTCCGTAAGGAGAGGATCAAATAGAAAAGTGAATGTGAGAGTTTTCTAGATGTAATCGTTGAATTATAATGTTTATGTAAAATGGTATTTAGTTTGTAAGAGTATTTTTTTATTTTTAAAATTGGGCCAAAACCGAGGATTTGTTGAAGGGTTGGAATCACGTGTTCTTAATGTGACAATGATACAATTTCAGAAAGTGGGGACAATCACGGGATCTCTCAGAAATGCAATCTATGGTTGGGGATTTAAAATCGACTTACTTTTCGGCATTTTATCTTTGGACAACGGTGCTACATGAAAGGAACGGTAACCCAGAAGTTGCAAATTTGCAATGCAGTAATTTATGAAGGAATTTCCGTAATAGTCTATACTTTTGATTAACTTTTCTAACGTAATTTACTTTGGATTCTTTGTCCTTTAACAATGACCAGCAAAATGAAAGTGATTAAATTGAATGTTTTTGTCAAGACAAGAATAAATTATTAAAATTTCAGAGACAATCTAACTTATTAAGTGGAATTTGAATACAAGACATCGAGTTTAATTAATTACTATTCTTTTATCTCTATAGTTATAAGAATTTTCCTTTTCGTGGTTGGAATATTTCTGTTGTTTGTTTCTGAAAGAGTCTTAGTTAACATTTGATGACAAAGAACCCAAAAAAAAAAAGTGTTGTAAATACAATTACCTAAATAAAATATTCTTAATTAAAGCGATTAAAATAGCTTGCATAGGTAGATTTGAGCATGTTGTCGGAATTTGGGCCTGAGGCCTGGGTGTAGCAATAAGTTTACAGTCGTAACTGTACTCGGGATCCTCAAAATTTATATTCAGAATTCTTAGGTATACTGGTTTGTTTTTTCGTAATTTCGTTTGTTACCAACTTTAAGGTGTCTTGGGTTAAGAACGGGGAAAATTACAAGGGATGAACGCTCTGAAACACAGCGCATTATGTGCTTGATAAAAGTTCTGCAACGCTTTTCATTACCTTTAATAAGATTACAGACTTTTACCATAAAGTCGAAACAACCATCAAAACAGGCTTTGATTGCTGATTCTATGCTTTAATCCTAATTGCAGAGCAGTAATTGAATTTGGCAAATGAAAAGAATTTCCATTACTATTGGATTCATCCTAAAAGATTGACTAGTAGTAACCCTTTCATCCTCACTGCTTCATTCATAGGATTCACCAAGGTACACGTACTAAGAACACAACCTACACTAAAATATTCAATAATTAGCAACAGCAACACTCCTAATGACCCTTGTCAGCTAGCGAAACCATAGAAGCTTTACAAACATACGATACGACCCAAAGCTACAACACTATACACTGCCACTCTTTACATTTCAAAGCCATAGTTCGAATACCCAAATGGACCCATTTGATCATGCATGCTGCTGGAAGCGTACGACAGCATGTCTTGTGACTGCTGCATTGAAGTACCAGGTGGAGGAACCCAGTTCTGGTCAATGGGCACAGGCAGAGAGTTACTATCCACAGTGGTTATGTCATGGATGCTTGATCTTTTCCTCTCCTTCTTCCCAGAATTCTGACGGAGAAAGTATTTTTGAGCATGGCTGGCTACTTGAGTCGGTGTTCTTGTCACAACAACGTTTCTTGAAATGCTTCTCCAATCTCCTTTTCCGAATTTGCTCAGCCCGATCAGAAACAGCCTGTAATACAAACACTGTGTCATTACCCTTCTCATTGTTCATGCACTTGTTTTAAGAACTCGAAACTACAGATAGTGGAATATGGATTCTCCGCGTGAAAGTTTAACTGAATTGACGTGTAAGAAGAGACAAATTGCGGGTTTAAACCATCTTCAAATGCATGCATGACGATCAAAAAAGTATTGCAATGCACACGTTTGATATTTGCCTTTTTCAAAATTCTGATTCGGTTTTCCGAAAATCAGTAACAAAAAATGCACTATCGTAAGCGAAGACGATAACGCTGTCACTGTAATTTATAAAGACAAGAAAACAGAGGACTCATTTTAGAATAAGAGGAAATTAAGGTTTTTATGAATAAGAGCCAGCTGAGTGCAGCTGAAAAATAAAATCTTTGAACTAGAGGGGATTCATTTTAGAAATAAAAACACGCAAATGATTTTTCATATAATAAGACCAAAGGATCGTCAAAAAGTAAAATTCAGAAAAATTAAAAAGAAAAGATTTTTTTTTTTTTTTGCCGGTCAAAACAGCATCAAACTTGAGCAAAACTCAAAACTGGTTTGAACTTTTTCCCCTTCTTTTTTAAGATAATCACACCCGATTACGAAACAGCTCGCTGAGAAATGAAAGAAAATAAACCCAAAAATGAAAACCCCAAACACTGACACACGCAAAGAAGAAGAAGGAATCGAATTGAAGCGAAATCGTTGACAAACCTGTGTTCCTCTTCAGTCCAAGGCGTGCCTTTCTTCCTTTCGGTCTCGCCCTGCTTAGGTTTGGACCCGAATGAGATCTGATTAGCGCTGTCCCACGCAGAATTCCCGGCACCGCCACTGAGTTGTGGTGGCGCCAAGTCATCCACGTAACTCGGGACCTCGACTCGGCCAGAGTCAATCTCGAAGACGTCGTGGACGAGCGCGTCGTAGTGTTCCCTGACCTCCGCCGGCGTTTTGCCCGGAACGTGGACGGCGATCTGGTTCCAGCGGTCGGGGAGGTCCTCGGGCACGAGGAGCAGAGCGCGCTCGAAGAGCTTGTCGTGGTAGCGAGTCCACTCAGTGGGCTGAACCGGCTGTGGCTGCCACCGAGTCACGCTGCTCTCGTGAAACATCGTGGGTGTCGTGTTCTCAGTTGAATTGAAAACAATGAACAAGGTGAGGATCTGCTTCTATCGGGGTCGTGTTTCGTGTTCCAACACTTTGTTTGTTTCTTTGTTTTCGCTGACTACGCGAAACCAAAAAAACAGAGAGAGAGAGAATGAGAAAAAAAGAAAGAGAAAGAGAGAAAGAGTCTCGCTTTCTAGGAGATTTCGCTTCTGCGTTTGGTGAGAGATTTGGGAAAAAAACGCGATTTATTTATAGGGGTGGCGAAATTAATTAAAACTGGGTTTAAAGAAAATCAATATTTAAACCGTTGTTGATGAAAAAGCTATTTTAGTTTTAGGTGGGGTTTGGGAAAATCTGTTCTGGTGGGTCCAGCTCATCAGGTCTTCAATACCAACACGTTTTTGCTTTTATTGTTTTTTCTTTTGTTTCTTCTCAAACTCTACAGTGCATGCTAAGAAACCTACACTCTCATTTCTCCTCTTTTTGGAAAACAATCTCTATAATTAATCATTCCACCCTCATATACTAATTCATCTTTATTTTTTATTTATTTTTTACACGTGTCTCACTGCCGTGCTTCATGCGACTGTGTTTATTTATTTACACTTCTCACACTGACTTTTTTTACTTTTATTATCTTTCTTTAGCCCTTTTGAAAACAAGTACAGCTGAAATGAAACTCACGGTAACAGATTTAAATATTATTGGAAAAAATGAGATGGCATGGTTGAATATGATTTTGATTTTGGTGTGTGCATAGTGATTCCATTCTCTGACAGTGCGTTCTTTTGTTGTGAATGTGGTAAGAGAGATTGAAGATATATAGAAGTAACGTATTGGGTTTACGCACTTCCCAATTTGGTTTGAAAACAAAGGTGCGAGTGATAAGCGAATACAAGAAAATTTCCATTTTGTTGTGCTTTTCGAGTACCCTTTTATCATTCCAATTCCTGAAACCTCGCGTGGTTGCAGAGAGAAGAATGTGTTCTACTGGAACTTCATCATCTTTTTCTCTATAAAAAGTCTCTTTGGTCAAACCGACACCAATAAATTACTCCTTCCCTAATAGAATCCAACACCAACCGTTTTTACTTTATTCTTCTTCCATCAATTTAACTGTAGAATCTTTTCTGTGTTTATCCATGGAATCTACACAAATTATCTATTATCTATTCTTCCAGTTAGTTACCATTCTCTTCTTAAATTTTACTATTTTAATCAAACACTTTCTTCATTCCTCCTCTTACAACATGGGAAAGGTAAAAAACTTTACAAAATTTGTGCTTATTTCGCTTTAAACTTCTTCAACACTGATATTGACCCATCGTGAATGCAAGTGTATTGCTAAATATCATGTTTTTCGATTCTGAGATAGTGCTTTCGTTGGACTGATTTTCAATGTAAGTATGTTGACTGTGTAAAATCATAACTGTAAACTTTGTTTCTGAATACAAGCACCGAGTCAGATTCAAATTCAATTCAGTATCGGTGCATGTATTATGACGTATGCCACATGTTCGATTAAAGTTCCTTTGACATAATAATTGTTTTTTTATTGAAAATGCTAAAAAAAATTCTTTTTGTTCAAAATTATGTAAGAATGATGCAAGGGTAGTAAATTACTCATTATTTTATATTGGCACACTGAAAAAAAATTAATAAATATTCAACTGATTGCGTATTTTTTATTATTATTAACGAAACTTTGGAGAGATATTGCATTGAAATTATAGTGCAGCTAGTATGCGTGGATAAAAACAATTCTCTATTTATTACACCTTAAAAAAATATTACATTTTCTTTTGCCTAAAACTAACCGTACGATGCCTGAACAAGACAACTTCCCAGGAACAAATGTGTAATCTGACTTTGAAAATATTAAGAATTCAAAAAAAAAAAAAAACATGTTTGTGATGCTGCAGTCCTAAAGAGAATTTAATTAAATATGTCATAGCTGGATTATTGACTAATTTACCAAGCCTTTACAAAATTAATTAATTTTGTCCTATTTAATTATATTACTTTAAAAATATCTTCTACTAAATTGAAATTTTATTTTTAATTTGTACATACAGAACACTTTCATTACATATAACTTAATTAACAGTATTTATTGTTTTTTATTAATTAAATGTCACTTAATTAATGACCTGAAAATAAAAATAATAAATTTTGTGACTGTATTATAAATTACTAGTGTATAAAAGTAAAATAATTGATAACATTGTTATTGTGATTAAAACCTAATACACAGAACCAAGCACAAATCAGAAATGATAGAACAATACACCTAGAAAAATTATCGGGTAATAATATAAGGTGCAATATAGGATAAAATATTTATCCAACTGGCATATTTTTCTTCCTTACCATTGTCTAGAATGCCTTAATTATATACAAATATTATATGTATTTTAATTGTTTGTTATTTCGTACCATACCATACTATCATTATATGTAAAATCATCTACTTTATTATGTCATGTGTGGCTTTATATAAATAAAAAAGTTTTTTTATTAAAACATAAAAACAGTTAAATATTTAAATCCAGACAGATGTCAGATCAACTGATATTTTGTTTGAAGTAAAGCGGTGGAGTAACAGCTTTACTCACATGAATGTCAACTTTATATGAATAAAATAACTTATTTTTTTTTTTTCTATGTTTTTCTCTTTTCGATAATAATAATAATATGAGTAAAAGTTCCCTCGTCATTGAAGAAAAAATAAATAAAATCTAAATAAATACATTAGAAACATACTACATAATATAGGTTGTTTGATTACAAATTAAAGGGGGAAGTGAAAGTTGTTTGGTTAAAATAAATAGAAAATGAAATGAAAGTATAAATTGTTTGGCAGATAAAGAAAAAGAAAGAAAAAGAGTATTTATCAATATTACTTAATTTTAATAAAATATTTATTTTATTAATATTTAATGTATTTTTTTAAATAATAAATTTATAAAAGGTTGGTTCATTCCTATTCTACTAATAAAAATATTTTATTATATTTATATGATTCTAATTGTTTATTAGTTTTAGTTGTGTGAATTGCTAGTTTAATATTTTAAATAGTAAAATATTATTCAATAATACTTATTTGTTTTCTTAATTATAAGTTGATATTTTTATTTTTACTTTAACGTTTTTATTATACAATTTGGTAAAAAAATATTACATTTATAAATTTATCTTATTTCTAGTTTATACAAATTTTTCAACTCATCTCCTCATATCAAAATATATAAATTTGAGTGTAGAACTATACATTAACCAAAAAAAAACTCCATCAATAATAAGTGATATAATAGATTTAATAAATAATAATTTTTTTGTGGTCCTAATATCACTTTAGAAAATAGACTTTAAGATTAATTTAATCTTAAAAGACTTTGTTTCTAAAATAAAATATACACTCACTTATATATTAAAAATTTACTTTATCTACGGTTAATATATTATAAATATATCAAATAAGTTAATTCTCATTAATTATACTTTCTAAACATATAAAACAATAGAATATCATATTTATGAGTCAATGTACCTGACTCATTAACTTTGGTAGGTTGAATCAAATTATGAAATTTTCAACCTTTGAAAAGATGAAACAAATTAAGTTAACTTTTTTTTAACCCAACACTGCGCTAAGTCATTTTAATATTCTTATTGATATTTTGTTAAAATAAAATTGTTACCTGATTAATTTAATTAAAAATAATTTTGTTTTTAAAATATTATTAAAAACACTCATAACTTTTTGTAAGTTTGATTTTTTGGCCATTTTTGTTTTCAACTTGTTTAATGTCAATTCAATTTTGATTATCTTAAACTACACATAAATGGTATATGCAAAAAGTATTTTGTTGTTTAAATGAATATATAATATAACAACTTTATATGTCTCCTACTGTATATTATTTGTAATTATCTTTTATGGTGTGTTCTTTTGGATGAATTTGTGGGAGATGATTTGGAGGAGATAATTTGAATGGATTTGAGTGAGTTTGAAGGTAATTTTTTTGTTGTTTTTTTTAATAGATTTGTGGGTAATTGAGAATGAATTTGAGAGTAAAGTTTGTGAGAATTAGTGTAGGATTTGATTGATGTGACAAATTTTTAAAATTAATTTAATCGGTAGAAATTAAAGATTACTAAAATGCCCCTAATTATTAAAGTAATATAAAATGTTATTTTTTAATGTTATATTTAAATTTATAAATGTTATTAAAGAGAAAAAATTAATTAATAATAATTAAGAGTAAACTGCCATTGAAAGAAAGAAGTCAACCGGAAAACAAAATGGTGGAACCGGATAAGCCAAAATGTATTCGGATACACTTCCTAAGCAAAATGAAAGACAACATGGATCCGGATAAGGAAGAGTGTATCCGGATACCCTTCCAAAGGAAAACGCTGAAGAAACTGAATCAGGATACAAGAAGGGTGTATCCGAATACGTTCCTGCGCCAGCTTATGTGCATGTGCTTTTTATTTCATGATTTCATATTTCCTCTTAATGGATTATGAGTTCTTTATATTAAAGTTTATGATTTTTTAATATTATAAACGGTTGTAAGACTTTGAGTTTTGAAAAATAGTAGAGGGTATATGAGTCTTTTACGTATAAATCAGTGCAAATCTTTTCAAAATGGCGAGATCGCTTGAACAGAGCAATCCATGGTAAATGATCGCAAATCATCGTTTTTCCTTCCTTTCAAATCAGCGCATGAGAATACAATTTTAAAATCATTCATCGCTCACAAATTTGCTTGAACAGTGAAATCTGTTCAAGCGAACACAGCGTTACTTATCAACAACCTAATTATGACATAATTGATTTTTATCATTATTGTTTAACTAATTTGTGCTAAACAATTTTTTAGGACGAGTTAATCACTCTAGACTTTAACTTTAACTACTCGATCATATTCAACATCAATAATCGATATAATCAATCAATCATTTATCAATTAAATCATCTATCTTAGTTGTTTTATCGATCGATTAATGGTATATTTCAAATTTTATTTAAATAAATAACAAAAATCACTTCACATATTGATTTAAAAACAAATAATGATTAAATTAATGTTATAAAATATTAATGCATGATTACATTAAGTTATATTCATTTTAATAATTGTCATAAAGGGTTTTAACTTATTATTTGTGATTATCATTATGCATTTAAGGTTATCTTATAATATTTACTTCAATCTAAGAATTCTACAAGATTTATATTTATTAATATTTTATTTTGTTTGTTCTATAATAATTTTATATTTTTATAATTTAAAACTTTAAGCAATATGCTATATTAAGATATTCAATAAAAAGGAACTATATCTAAATTTATAATTGGAAGGATGACTTCTCTGAAGGGAAACTGGTTTTAAAACACTACTTGTAAAAGATTGTGGTTGTTTTCTTTTTTTCATAAAATTTGTCAACTTGTACTAAACTTTTAATGATCCAAATGGACCATCAATACTTGAAAAATTAAATTGTATGTCACATTCCAATAATTACTTTAAGAAGAATTAAATTAAATGTTTTTGTTACCGACCGTACATCTGACAAATAAGTATAAAGTGTAAACTCGCGTAGGTCACATATTATCCGTACAAGTACTCGAGTTAAATTGATTAAAAAAAATCAGATCGATGGAACCCTATTCTGTCAGAATTTTCCCAATTAAGAACTTAGAACCATTCAGAAAACATGAGCTTTTTATTCGGTGAAAGCGAATAAAAGATCGACTGCGGTCGAAAAAATAGAGACAAAATAAATGGCATGTCCGATATGGAAAAATGGAATTATATAAAGGAATATATTTTTTTACAGAGACGTTCAGAATCGAACAATAAATTAATTTGTCGTATTTCTCTTCCTATTTAATTTCACGTGGGTTAATCTTTTTAATAATTTTTAAATCAATTTTTTATTGATATACCAGACTATAATCTTATTTTAATATTATTTCCTAGATATAATCAATTATTTTATTTTATTATTAATATGTCATAACTTATGACTACTGTTTAATTCTAATTTTAAAATAATTTGCACTTATATTGTTTTACTCATATTTATATATTTATTTTTAATTTTGACAATTTTAGTTTTAAATTCTTTTATTAATATTTTATATTTAAAAAAAAACAGAGAAGAGATTATCAAGCTGATTGAGGAGGTTAAATAAAAACCGTGTACTGCTTTTAAGAATTCTCAAAATTAATTATCATAATCATTGTTTCTTTTTCACTTAAAGGGATATGTTATGATAATAAATTTCAAATAGAAAACTCAAAATATTATTACAAACATTGTAAATAATTTTAGACAAAAAATAATAATTAGAATATATGCATATTCTCAACTTACTTTACTTTTTGTGAGTATAAGATCTCAAGTGATTAAATATTTTGTAGGAAGAGATTGATAAATATATTATAATTCTTTCTAATTTGGGGTTAATTATTTTCACTCTGTTCCTAATATTTTTGTTTCATTTGTATGGAGACTTGTTTGAGATATATGATAATTTAAAAATATACAAGTAAGAATAAAAAATATCTTAATAAGTTACTTTAACAAGATTTAATTAATTAAGTATAAGTTTAGTTATTTTAATATGTTATTATAATCACTAAAATTTAGGTTTATTATGTAACTTGATAATAGGTACTTATTAATTATCATTCTCAATATGCAATGTTATCGACACAATATGTAAGGTTTCATTAACTAGAAACAAAATAAAACTTGATTATATAGTTGAAAACAAACTTTACCTTAATAAATCAATTCAATAAAAATAAATTAGTATAAGTTTCATCACTATAATATTTTTCAAACTATCATCGTTATAACTCATGACATTATGATTATGTTTACTCGTTAATAAGAGTTTTTTTCAAAAACCATTTTATAACAAATTACACTATTTTATACATAGTGACATTTGCAACAAATTGCATTATTTAATTTGTATATTTTAAAGATATTCGGTATTGTAATAAATATTGTAGAAGGTACTGGTAATAAAAAATTAACTTTAATATTTAAAAAACAGTAATTGAAAGAAAAGAAATAGAGAAAAAACTTATGAATAATTTAATTGATACGATAGATTAATTATTTGTTAAAGTAATGTATATAGCATTTTATTGTTATAAATTAATTTTAATTGCATGTTAAATTATAATTTATTTAAATAATTAATATTGTTATCATTTATTATTATACTAGTGTTATTATTTATTTCATAATCACTTTTATGTTGTGTAATAATGATCTTAACTAATTAGGTTTACATTATAATATGTATATATGCTAGGTATATTTATACACACAGCTGACTTGTTTGATATAAATGTATGATACTTAATCATAAAAAAATAAAGATAGGTGACTATTTATATAATTAATTATGTTTACATAAATAAATAATATATATATATATATATATATATATATATATATATATATATATATATATATAGTATATTTATACACATAATTGATTATTTACATTATATAAATGCATGTTACCTAATCATAAAAAGAAATAATAAATACATGAAAAGTTTGTATTAATTATTTTCTTTTCTTCTATCTCAACCATAAACAAACAAGGTTTTGTATATTTCATAATTTTATTCAGTCTCAAACTAGAATTATTAACCCTAATAAATATAATTAAATTAGTTTAAATGACACAATAATAGTGAAAATAGTGAGGTATGAGTCTCTTCTTATCATCAGAACACCTCCATCTTAATCATGAATTTAGTTGAGTATTATTTTGTAATATCATTTCATAGCGGGATATGATATATCTAAAGTATTTTTTTTAACTTACATATCGATTAGAGATAAAATCAATTTATAATATATAAGTGAGGTGAAAATCTTATCTTATAACTTGGTTTTGTGATTGAGTTAGGTTCAAAATCAACTTTTTAATATGGTATTAAAGCGAGGTTGAAGCCTATCCTAATTCTTGGACATTTCTATTTCATCTGTTGTCACTTCTATTAGACCAACTAATTTCTACTATCACGTACGAGGTGTTTATATCTCATCGGAAAAAAAGTGTGTTGGAAGTCCCACATCAATTAAAAGTAAGACTAATTTATAATATATAATTAAAGTGCAAACTTCACCTTGTAAACCAAGGAAAGATAAAAAAAAATTAAACCATTTTCAATTCAAAATCTCAATATAATAATTTTATGTGTTTTATTTAAAAATTATGAAATAAAAAAAAGGAGATCAGAAAGTACATCCAGTTTAATTTGTTTAATAATTATTTTGAGAAGGATTCATAATTAATTAATTGTGATACTAGTGTGTAAAAGTAATTATGTGTTTGAAAGTATTATTGGTAATGGAGTAAAATAAGTGTATAGTGATAATGCAACAGTATTTGTAAAGTTATCCGTAAGAATATAATTATAGAATTGTGTTAAGTATATTTTTATATAGATTGAAAAGAAAAAGACAGAAATGAAGAGTGTGAGAGTGAGAAGCACTGTGGAGTTGTCGGCGAAGGGTGGTGGTGGTGGGAATGACAGTGACGTCTTAGAACAGGCGGTGGGTCCCACTTCTGATTCGCTCTGGAAACTACCAACCTCATAAACGTCAGCAAAGTAAATATCCAAAATCCAACCGAACAAAAATATAGAACTACTCAAACTATGTTCCACGGTTCCATGCCACGTGGCTCCCACTTGGAATTTTACTCGTGGGCGTCTAGGTTCCTTCAGTTCTGGATAAGATCGAACTGCCACGTCATCTCTCCCTTCCTCGTTTTTCTTCTTCACTTACTTATGATACATTATTAATGCCCTTATCGTTTCCCTTTAAAGATTTACGCCATCGATGCAAAACCATTATTTTAGCTCTGCAATTCCACGTGATTTCACTGTTCAATTTCTCATAAATCTATCCCAAAAAATGGACCCAACAACAACCTTATTCTTCATCTTCCCAACAACTTTTTTATTATTACTGCGTCATTTCACAAAACTCACCATTTTTTCCTCTTATTCATTCAAATAATTAATTCCAGTTACAATCTTTGCAACAATTTCATTAATTTCCAAAACCTCTAATTCTTAGAACATCATTCCTAATATATAGCTACATTCTGAGAAGGATTATTCATTTAAATTTTGATAAATTCTTCGAGTCATCATCCCTTCATATAAAATATTACATCATTTGTATATATTCTCTAAGTTGAAAAAATAAATTCAAGAAACATTGTCATATAACAATTTATTCCTTTGGCATTGCAAACAGTCCACGTTAACGATGACTTTATGTAAGTGAGTTTAAATTTTATTTTACTAGTTGATTTCTTAATTGAATTTTTAATTTAAATTTAAAATTTATTCTTTTAAGAAAACATCATAATTATTTATTTATTTTTTGTGAGATTTAAATATTTATTGAATTTACCGTTATATTAATATTTAGTTATACTTACATTTACAGTATGTTTTAGCGTGAAAGATATATGTTAGAAATTGTATTAACTAGACATAATATAAGTTTACGTTTCACATTCAAGAAGTATAAATACATGTCAATATAAATAAGATATGTTAAAAATTTCACATAAACTAAAAATAATAATTAATTAAAACTAACATAAGTTTGTAATATTAAATCATAATATTTAGTTTCATATATACCATAATATAAATATTGAAAACTTTACATAAAATTAAAAATAAGATAAAGTGTAATTAAAACTTCTTTAAACTTAATTTTTAGTTTTTACAGATTAAAAAATTGATCGTTTACGTATTATTTTAATCAGAAGACAGATATCTGCATAACCTCTCTGTAACAGAGACGGAAAGAAAAGGTGAAATCGATTAATAATATAATCGGTAGGGTGGACGTGCGAAGTGTCACAAACTTGAATGTGTTTATTAAATTTATATTGATAAAGAGAAAAGAATATTTAATGGTGAAAAAATGATGGAACAATCACGCATGGCTTGATATTAACAGTAAGTTGAGTTTAGCGTGGTAGCCGTTATTTTGGAAACCCAACTCAAGATAAAAGTATAAAACAGTGAAGCTTTTTCAATGGACAAAATCATCAAAGTAATTGTTGAATTGCTGAAATACGTAGCTTTAGTGGGAAGAGAATCCATTTAATAATTCTTTATTCATTTTATTTTTCTGAGCAAAACCCAGAAGCTGTACAGTGCTACTGATTTATACAGTATAACTTTTGGAATGAGAGAATTCCGGGAGGAAACAAATCTGACCAGCGAAAAACAAGCTCTCTATGTCGTTTTCTCTTCTTTCCACTCCTATAAACAAATTCTATATATTCATATATATACCTCAAATAAATTCTTATTTCTAATTATTTCATAAGAATATGTGGTTCAAGATAAAAATGTTAGTATGAGTGCATATTTGGATTAAGAAATTTAAATTTAAGTTTGTAAAACAATTTCGTCTTATTTTACAATATTTATTTATTTATTTATTTATTATATATGGAAATTGAAAAACAGAGAGGGCAGTGATAGTAGCCTGTGCATGTGAGAGAGATGAGAATACGTGAGTATGTGTTGACTAAATAGAGGTGAGAGAAAAGTTGGCACATAACTTTAGAAACTAATAATGAGAAGCTTTTGTCATTTTCTCACTCCTTTTCTTTTCATACACTGTCATAGGTATGTGTGTCAATGTTATTGTCATCATACCCTAGGCAATAATACTGCATCTCTATCTCTCTCATAACTTTACTTTTTCATTTACTTTACACTAAAATCATTTATTTTTAATTTCTTTCACACAATTCATTCAAACTAAAAATAAATATCCATAAATGTAAAAGCAAAATAAGTTTTCACGACCCTTATATCTAATTTTGGCCATGCCTACGCTTCAACTACTCCTCCCAACACCACTACATACAATACATTACGATAAATGCTAACCAAATATTTTGTTTTTTATTACAAATAAATAAAAGTATTAGTTAACATATTAAATATAATTAATTTTCAATATGCTTTTAATTATATGCATAAAATGTTATCAATTTATGTTTTCTAAATAAGAGAAAAAAATAACGAATTATAATTTCATTCTATGATTATTCTCTACAATTCTTCGTAAATAAAAAAATGTGACAGCCTTCACTCTTGAAAGATATGTTTTATTGAAATAATCATTGCTTGATTAGCAACAGAATATCATTAATTTCAATGCAATTCTTTTATATCCAATAATTGTTAATTATAGTTTTTTTTTTTAAGGATCACGTCTTAGAGTAGTTAAACTCTGGAGATGTTCTTCAATTACTCTTTTTAGAATCTAAAAATAGCTTTTAGAATAATTTATACATTTCTGCAACCGACAAATCATTGAAAAATATAGAACAAAATCTAGTTTGACAGCAATTTTTTATTTAAGATAAAGCGATGACAAACTACCAAACATTAATATAGACAATATTATTCTTCATGTAATGATATCGTATATTATTATTTTTAATTTTTAAATTAACTAATATCTGTAAACAGCTTAATAAAATGCGTAGCCTGGATAATCAAAATTATTATTTTGAGATAATAATTATTTGTACACAGCTCAGTGAAATACGTACGTACGTAGGCATAATAAGGAGTGTAACCTGGTACACACATGCGTGGAGCGAAAGAATAGGATGAACTGGTATTAAAGCACGAAGAAAAAACATCATTAAAATAAGAAATTGATTAGGGTTTCGTGTTGTAACAACAAAATCAGCCGCAGCCACTTTGACCTTTGAGAATCCCATAATGTCGCAGATTTTTTTGCCTGTTTTCTCCATGAATTCAATTCAACCAAACCTAACTTCATAATCATACGTCTCCGCTGCTATCTTTCTCTTCAAGGGATACACCACACGTTCGCCCATTTCTTGTCAATTAGTGGACTCAAAAGCCCGTAGATTCATTGCTTCAGAGCCCAAAAATTACCCGATGGCTTATTCTATACACACCTCCTTATTTTATTAATATGCTCCTTTTAAATTACTTTTCCAGAAGTACCCCAAAACTACTCTTCACTCAATCTTCTCCTCAACTATCATGTCCTTCTCCTATTTCAACTTCCTCAACCATCATTCACACCCATTAATTGTTTTAAATTTCCACACAATATCATCTTTAAATATTTGGTAAGTTGAAAATTTCTATCATTTTATTTTTTGGTTCTTGTACGTGTTGAGTTGATAAAACAAGATTTAATTAGTTATTTGATCTTTATATTTAGTTGTGTTTTATTTATTTTAGTTCCTATATTTTTTTTGAATCAATTAAATTTTAATATATTTTAAATAAAGTTAATTTGGTTACATTAACATTATTTGAAAGGAATCACGTGTCAGGATTTTGATTATCTTTTATCTTGAAAATCATATAGTTTAACACATTATATTTAATAGATTTTGCATATACTGCTTTTCAAATGGTTTGATATATGATACATTTCAAATTATGACATGTGACGTATTTAAAATGTTATTAATATTAATTTAATCAAATAGTTTAAATTATCTCGATATCATGGCTTGATTGAATAAAAAAAATATAGAATTCAATGTAAATTATAATCTTAAACATAAAGACCAAATTACTAATTAACCTACAAAATAAGAAATATTGGTTGTTTCATAATGTTCAAATTTTAGATTAATTTTTTTATATATATTTTTCTCTTTTAGTTTATCAAGACACCTTTTAAAACAAAATCAGAACAAAACTATCAAGTTTTAAAACAAAGCAATGTCTTAAATATAATTATTGACTTTGATGATATTATCTAATAAACTTGAGGTTATATATGAAATAAAACATGTGCATGTGGGAATCATTTTTGCACAGAAGAAAAAAGAGTATAATTTCTTGAGTGTTTGTGGAAATAATAATTTAAGAGAGATTGTAATAACAGAATGGGGAGTGCAAATAGCAACTCCCTTAATTGAGTGCCATGGCATTTCCAGTGTGTTGTAATCCAAAAACAAGCCCATTTCATTAATTACAATGTAACTGATGTGGAAGAGTTTATTTTTTTTTAGAAAAAAAAAACTTCACTTATTTATTTATAAAGTCGTCTCTACAAGCTATAAAAAAAGTAGTATATTTAAAATTCAAACTCCTCTTAAAAATGGACTAAAACCAGAGTTTTCTAAAGTTGAAGAACTAAATTGTACCTTAGTTTGAAAATAAACTAAAACCAAAATTACCACAAAATATAGAGACTAAAAACATATTTAACCCTAAAAATAATATTTACATAATATACTTACTCAGTCTTATGTACTTTAAAACTAGTAAATTTGATTATCAAACTTAAAAAGTAAACGTGATTTTTTTTCCAATTTTTGATAATAATAAAAATCCATAACTGAATATCATATTTAAACATAAAAAAATAATTTAACGTATATTGCAAGCAACTGCATTAAATACCTGCATAGCCATGTATAATAGGCCAATGTGTTTACATGTGGTTTGTAAAAGTAACATTTCCTTATTATAAAATATATGCTCGTATTATATTCTAATTTTCTTAAGTTTAAATTTTGTCTTGCTTTCGTGAGAGTTTAATATATACTTTAATTTGACTAGTTTTAATTTAATCGAATATTCTTTGTCCATTTTTTCTTTATCTTTTACCACAATCAATTAAATCAATACCATATTTAAAAGTGGAAAAAGTATCGTGCCATAACATTAAAAAATGTTACAACGTGAGAATGTGTTTGCATTCACATAATTCAATGAAACTTGGCAACGTGAGAATCTTGTGACGTACCATGTTTACATCTTCATAATTCATAGGTAAGCTTTTTTGTTTTTAAGCAAAAGAAGTGACAAAAAATTAAGATTATCTCTATTGTTTTAACATAAAAAGGCAAATAATCTTTATTAGTTGATATTACTTAATTATTGTTAAAAATCAGACAAAACTATATGGCTCCACTGAAGTTAAAGCTGCTTAATACAATAAGCATACACTATAATGAAAAATTAAATTATAATGGCACAATAATTTTTTTTTGTTTACCCCACTATTAGTAAATGACTAATTTTTTATCATTCATGCTTCCATGCTGTTTAATGATTCGTATAAATCACAATTAAAAAAATCACTGAATTAAATTATTCCAAGGGTGATAAGTATGCAAAAGTTTAACAATGGTGACAAGAGACTTGACTTAACTTTCTATGATATATTAATTGAGTTAAGTTGGATAGTTGATCATAAAGTTTCTTTTTAGGTATTTAACATAATTATATACTAATAATTTCAAAATTATTTATTTTTTAAAGTATTAATGATAAGAAAATGAGTTTGTGGTTTAAATTACTTAATATAATTTAGAAAGTATACCGATAAACAATTATTTTTGTTTCTATTTCATATTTTATATCATGTTTTCCTATATAAAAAATTCATAATCCAAAATTGTCCCCTTTTCAATCTAGACATAGCTCTGGGCCGAATTAAGAGGAATATGATAATTTAAGTTAAGCACGTAACCATCAACATGAATTATAAAAAACAAATTTACCCATAATTCATTTTGTTTTTTAATTAAAATTGAAGTTTTTTTTTTTTTCGCGAATCTTCGTGATAAAAGTTTGTGCTAAAATTTATCGAGACAAATACCATTAAACTAATTAAAAAAATACTCTAAAAATTCCCTTTTTCTTTAAAAGTGGTTTTACTTCACCATTAGAAAGTGAATTAATCTCTTAAAATTAGATTTTATTAGTAATTTTAATTGTTGGATTCTTTTTTAGGAAAACTCTTGAGTCTTTTGAAAATTTAGAAGATCCTTATCCTATGTTTCCATTCTCATTGGATTCTATTGATTAAAAGTAATCTTGTATCAATAGACTTCTACAGTTGTATTGTATATATAATTAAAATCTCTTTTAGATTTAATGGGCTAAAGCCCAATAAGGCCAGCCTAGTATGTCTAGGTCCGTGATTAATTTTTGTCGTTGATTGAAAAAATATATTAATGTTATTTTTTTTTTGTCTTCGTCAGTTAATGCTCTAGTTCACTGTAACGTTTACATCAGACACCGACACACGTATCAATGTTTTTAGTACAGTAGATGTTTTTTTTTAATGTACTGATATGATTTATATGTTTCTTTATAAGCATTTATTATTTGATTAAGCTTGATTTAGTTGCATTATTAAACATTTATGCTCTAATCTTCTTCCATGTGTAAGAGCTATATTATTAAACATTTAGTTACATTACATTTTCTTTTTCTGTTTTTTAACAAAAACTAATTAAAAGGTCAATTATAAATAGAGATTTGGAAAGTAGAGATGAAATTAGAGAGAATTTCGATTTTTGTAATTACTATTGAATGGGGTGTTTTGAGAATTTCGCTATTAGAGGTAGTGATTTGTAATTAAAGAAATCCTAATTAATGCTCAAATCTCAAAAGATCTTAACAGAATAACTATAAGTGTGAAAAGAATATACTAGCTAGAAAAATTAACCCTTTTATTAATATAGCATATACTTGAGAGAAACACTCTGAGTTAATTAGCACCAATTACCATTTCTATGCATAATCATAGAATATTATTTATTGTTACTTCCAAAATCAATGACAGTGATGGATTTTGTTTGGATCGTTAATATATTTGGTGTGATAAAAGTCATGAGAAAATATTACCTCTTTAATGTAATTTGATTATTACAGTGAAAATCTAAAAATACTATAAGAAAGCTATCAGAAAATAGTGCCTCTTTACTATACTTAGAATATTACTGTAAAAGTGTTCCAATGTCATAAATTAAATATATCTGAAAAATATTACTTTTAAAATACGATTTGACGTTTTTTATAACAACGTGTTATCTTATCAGTAAAGTCTGGTAGGGGACGTTTGCTAGAACATTATTTTATGAACGGATGGTTATTTTTTAAAAGCATAAATTCTTATTTCAAAATATTTGAATTATAAAATCAGTAATTGAAATAGAAAAAAAAAAGAAAAATCTCCCGTATCGGACTATAAAACACACACAATGTACACTAAATAATATATATATATATATATATATATATATATATATATATATATATATATATATATATATATATATATATTATAGTTTAATTTTAATATTTAAATTTATAATTATTATTATTTTTTCTTTTAAGTATCATATTTGCTAAATAAATTTAATTTTGTTTTTCTTTTCAAAATTAACTATTTAGAAACGTCATACATTAAAATTAGAGCTGTCAAAATGGGTCACAATCTGTGGCCAATCCGGTCCGTCACGGATTAGGGCCGGGCTGGGTTTGAAAAAATTGTATTTCTTTTATGCGGGTCAGATTTTAACCTGACTCATTTAACTCGACCCATGCGTGTTAAACCCGTGGTGGGTCTATCAACCCGCCAACCTAATTTTATTTTATTAAAATTTAATTTTTATTTTATAAAAAGATATTTATTTATTTTTTACTTGAAAAAATTATTTAAGTTCCACATTTTCAACATTAATTAAAAACATGTTGGGAGTGAAATTTGTTTAGATTTTAATTATAGAAAATTTGTAATTTTTTTATTTAAAAAAATTGTAATTAAGTGGGTCAGTGAACCAACCCGTTTACCGACCAACCCGTGGTGGGTCGAGCCGGGTTCGAAATTTTGTGACTCGCTAATAAATGAACCGGGTTGGGTTGATTCACTAAGTGACAAACCCGTGGTGGACTGGACCGAATTGAACCAGATTACTCGTTTTGACAACTCTAATTAAAATCATATATTTAAATATAAAAATCATACATACATATACGTTATAAAAAGTTAGAAACAATTTAAATTAGAAAAGGTGAATATATAATTTTAAAGCAGAGGATGTGAGTGTGATTGAGTTAGATGAATTGAGATGTGAATATAACTATTTAAGATAAGAAGAGAAAAAAAAAAGATGAATATGCATGATAATCCACTTCACCTTTTTCGAATAAGACCTAATAAACCTACAATAAAATCCCATACACTTTTTCTCTTCAAAACCCTCCTTATCTTCACTCTCACTCATTCCCAATAAAAAAACCTTCTTTTCTAACTCCTTTTTTTTATACCTGTAATATCTGTAAATAAATAAATAAAAAAGTTGGATATGAAAAACGTCGTAACAAGCTCGTACTTTTCTATCGTTCTAAAATATTTCAATAAAACGGAGAATAATGTGATATTTGCATAAAGATTGTAAACAGACAATTTTTTTATATAAAAGTCTGACCGACCGATGAACAAAATGTCAAAGAATCTTTCATCATCAAAACTTTTAAAAGCACAATGCATTCTTATAAGCAATAGAACAACAAAGCTTTTCGTTTTCTCTTTTAAATTACGAGTCAATATGATTTTGATGGTGAAAGATGAATTTTAATAGATAAAATAATATAAAATCTATAAATAGGATATAAACCTTTATTATTTCTTTCTTAAAATCTCATTTTGAAAAACGACTAAAATATTGTTGCGTTGCTATATTACATTTGAAGAGATAATAAGACTAAAATAAACGTAGGCATATATATAAATAGTATTGTATTTGTGTAATTTTTTTAACGGTGATGCACAATCATTTAAGTGGTGAATAATAATTATATATATTTTTTATTATAAGTCTCTTGTTAACCGGACGATTAATGTTTCTAAAAAAATAATGAAGGTTGTTATTGATCTTAAATTTTGATAAACCATTCAACTTTTCAAATAGGTTGATAAGTGATTCTATTGTTAAATATTAATACAACAAATCCAAAATATTTTTGGGTAAAATAAACTTATTGACTTTTGAGCTTTTTGGATAATGATGATGTAAATTTTAATTAAGTTTCACTTAAAAATCTATAAATACAAAAGAAAGACAAAAAAGATAGATGATTACATTTATTGTGAATTTGATATTTTATTTTATTGATCAATTTGATATACATAACTTACTTGAGTTTTGGTGTGTTTTTTTATAGGTAGTCATTGTTCTCCACAAGAGAATTGAAGATGAAAGATTTATATTAACTTAACAAAGAAGACTTTATAAAATGTTAAATGGTTGACAAAGAAGTGTGAAGATGTGTTAATTGTGATTTTTCGTCCCCATACGTAAGACTTAGATATTGATTTATGTTACTTAAAATTTTTATTTTTATTTAATATGAGATAGATTTAAAGTTAAATTTATATTTGAATGAATTCATATATAATTTAAAAAAAGAAGAAGCATGTTTAAAATTGATATATGAAAAACGAGATGCTTTTTAGAGTGGGAAGAGTCTGGGTCCATCGAGAGTTGGTCTGAGTGTAAGTGTATGAAACAAAAACAAGACAACTTTAAATTTCAGAGAGAAAGACATAACCCAAGTGGTCTTCTCCACACCCTTCATCATTCAATTCCTATGTCCTCTTCTCCTCACCATCCCTTTTCCATATAATGCTCCATTGTCTGTACTTCTAAATCTTCTTTGCATCTACTCATGATTTCATTTCATCTTCCATTCCTTTTTTCATTTTAAACAAAAATACATCTTCACTTTACTTTATTAATATATATATATACCTTCTTTCAAAAAAAATATATATCTTATTTTGGTCTCATTAATATGAAGAAAAAAAGAAAATTAATTATCCCATAAACTCTCAATACAAAAGCATATATAACTTGAAAAATTCTTTTTGCATGTTACCAAGTGCCCGCAGAAAAGTGGATTCAAATAGTGAATCTCGAAGTTTTGTTACGACGTGGAATATTTCATACACATCTTTAAAAACATTTCACGTGGATTTTCTCATTGTACCATTTTTACGTTTACTGAATAAGCCGTTTAACACACTGCTAAATAAAAATAAACTATGTCTATAATTCTTTTAAAGTGAATTCTTAAATAACCTTTAATTTTGTTTTTATGATGTTTTTTTCTTCAACTCTTTAAAAAGTATTTCGAGTTTGTGGCTTAAACATAACATATATATCATGGATTAGTCGGTGCATCCTTAAAATAAGAGATTACATATATAAAAAAAAATCCAGAATATTCTACAAGATCAAATGGAACGACTAATAAATTAAAAGAATAATGTAATAACAAAATACATTTTATGGGGACTCCCTTTAATAAAAAAAAAATGAAAAAGTTGAGGGAACCATTTATATTTGACCAGTAACACAAGATTTGGATTGTAAGAGGTATTAGGTTCTAATCACTTTCCAGGATACAATGTCACGGAAAAATAAAATACTAAAATCGATTTTAGTGTTGATTTTATCTATTGACAGATAAAAAATAAAAAAGGTAGGTCATGTTCGGTCAAGAGAATAACTAAATGCGTCGTTGATAGCATAAAAATAAATTTATGCTATTATTTAATAATAATTTTTTGTGTATAATAAGTTTATTGATTTGATAATACATTTTTAAAAAGAAAGTTACATCTATCATGGCTTTTAATTGTCTTACAGTATAACAGTTTTGAATTTAAATATACTTTTACATTTTATTTATACTTTGAAGGAGTTTTCATACTGGTTCTTTGAATTGTTTTTTTTTTCACCTTTTTTTTCTTTAAAATTTAAGCATTTGTCTTTTGGTTTTTACAGGACTAATTAAAAAATTAAAAGTATTTATGTCTTTGAACTTGACATGTGTATTAAGATTATAGTTGATAATTTTATTGAATTGGTGTATATTATGTTGGATTAAATTATTTTGATATTCAATACATCACATGATATGTATAGTATTAAGTATATGCATCACCATTACATAGTTATGAAATTGAAGTATTGAAATTAAAAAAAATAATTAAAAATGTTATACAAGTTTCTGAAATATTTATTTATTATTATATATTTTATGGGTCTCATGACTCAAAATACCTCTTTAACCTTTCAAACTTTACACTGCAAAACGACCTCACATGTGTTACTTGTAACATCACATTTGATATAGAAAACATCTTTCTATATGTTCCCCTCGACCAATAAAAAAAATCATTAAAATAATAAAAATATCACCATACATTTTCTTAACTCTCATCTTCTTACCAACCAACATAAATTTGGATACGTAAAAAACAACTTTTGCACCTTCTTGTATTTCAACGCTTGTTTCTTCGTTATATTTTTTACAAACATTTTTACAATTACCTAAGAAAGGTCATATTCTTGTAACTATATTTGTTTATATATTTTATATTTTAAATATTTCAACTATGTAAACTTTTTTTATTAGATACATAGACTAAAAATATAATCAATTTATATATATATATATATATATATATATATATATATATATATATTATTGTAAATTTTAGTTTAAATTTTATAAGATTGAATTAGATTTAAAATTCATTTTTAATCTGATATGAAAATTATGTATTAAAGTTTATCGTAGTAAAATTTGTATTTGTTAAATATTTTACTTCATCCACTATTAGATTATATATTAATAACTAGTCCCATAAATATATTGGTAAGTGGGAAGTATTACATATCTCATATATTATTTACATTTTGAATTGTAATTAATCAGAATAACTTGAAAAGTAATTCAATTATCATAAGGTAACAATGTTGAAGAAATATTAAGTTACCATGCGTAACAATTTATGTTGTAGCATAAATATATTAAAACTGTATATGCATTGTAGTTAAAATCAACATTTATGTATTTCACTAATAAACATATAAATATTGATAACATTCATTAATATTTTTATATTTCACTAATAAAAATATAAAACAGTGATAAAGTTTATTAATATCTTTTAAACCACAAATGGCTTAAAACTTACATTTATTTTACTCCATGGAAAGACGAATAACGCTTTAATTGGAATCGAACAATGTTAATCCTTCTTTTTAAACGGTAAAAGGAAAGCCGAAAGTCGCAAACCTCAAAAATAGAATTACAATTAGGAATTACTTTGAAAGATGCGCGGAACCCAACCAACCTCTTAAAATCCTATTTTAAATGTGATTTTCGTATAAAATTTTTATAGAATAAATTTCAAACAAATAATTCAAATAGGTTAATCTAAATTTATTACTTTATATCATATTAAAAGACGTTACGGTGTATTAATTAAACTTTGTTATATACTATCAAATGTAAGTTTTTAAGAATCTCGAGCAAGTACTAGTACAGTCTTTACTTTTATTTAAATTTTTTTATTGTATAAATTTTAAAAATCGAAAACTAACACTTTAAATTTTTTTTTAAAAATATAAATTATGAATATTGTATTTCACATATATGTTTTGTAAATTCTTTTTCTTTCTCCCTCTTATATTAACACACGTATAATATACCATTTACAACATTTTTAAATTTTTTAATGTGTTCATATATTTGGTATTTTGAAAATTTTCTATCCCCAAAATATTAGTTGAAGATTTGTTTTTATATGCATATATATAAAATTTAGAATTCAATATTACATAAAAAAATAATAAAGAGTTATTTATTAGTTTTGTTAAATTCTTTTGTGAGAATACATTTGGCAGATTTGGGAGACACTGAATAGTGTGTAAATGCATATAAAAATCCATGGTATTATTTTTAATATAAAGTGTTAAGGTAATAATGTTTTGATTGTTGTTTTTTTATTACACATTTTGTATTGATTAGAGATAAAATAAAATTAGAGGAATGTTAAGAAGTTTCCTGAGAACACTGTTTAAGGTATAATTAAAAATAATTGATTCTATTATATGTTAAAATTTGGAATAATAAACTCCATCAATTAAAATAATATAAATTTATATAACAGATTTTAAAGATAAAAATACATTTTTTTGTCTTTTATGTCTATAATTGTTTTCTAAATACAAAATAAACACTTTAAAATTTTTATCATCTCTACTAATAGTCAAGCAAAAATATCTCCATAATAGCATGGAGACCGTCTCTTTATCTATAGTGTTAAAAAATTTCTGTTTGTTAAGTTAACATAACGTTGCAAATTGAGAAGTCTTAAATTCATATTTTATTTTATTTTATTTTTGTAAATTATTTATATATTTAACACTTATTACTTAATAGTTGATATACGGGATTGTTTACTTATTTATTTATTTTCGTTTTCCGCTTTTTATGTTAATTTAAGTTTTTTTTTTATGTTTAATTATATATTGATTTTTAGTAACTTTAAAATGAAAGAAATGGTTAAAAAGAAAGATAAGCCAGACAACAAAGTTAAAATCATTTTACTAGTTAATTATTTATTGTCAATTATAGCTGTATAACGCTTATGAATATTTTTATCTTTTAAATAAAAGTAAAACTGTATTAATAATTATTGATGTTAAAATTAATTTAATATGACAGTTAATTATGAATATTTTAAAAATTAATGTTTATCAGGACTCATATAATTACAGTATGTAAATGAGGAGAATGGAAAAGAAATGAGGAGAGGGAATTTAATATTGTGGTAAAGAGTGATTTTCAAAAAGAGGATATAGTAATAATATTTAATGAGAAGATGGCAGAAGCACCATGATTCACTTGGAACTATAGTTGAGTGAACCATGTCGAAGTTGCAGAACTTCTTATAAAAACCCACACTCATTCATATCACACTCACAACACATCTTTCTTTTCTTTTCACCAATGGACACCTCGTCGTTTTCGAGCCTCCGCGCCTACCTCCGCGCCCTCTCTCACACCCCCACGCGCCTTGCACGACGCGCCCTCTCTATCTCCACCTCCTACGACGAGATGAGCCACGTCCGCGCCCGCTCCGGCACCACCATGCGCAAGACCCTCCGCTGGTACGACCTCGTCTCCCTTGGCATCGGCGGAATGGTCGGCGCCGGTGTCTTCGTCACCACCGGCCGCGCCACCCGCCTCTACGCTGGCCCCGCCGTACTCCTCTCCTACGCCATTGCCGGCCTCTGCGCCCTCCTCTCCGCCTTCTGCTACACCGAGTTTGCCGTCGACATGCCCGTCGCCGGCGGCGCCTTCAGCTATCTCCGCGTCACCTTCGGTTCGGCTTCTCACTGACCCATAAATTATTACACACTCCGAAACACGCGACGCGTTATTATTAATATTAATATTTTCTCTGACTAATTAAAAAAATATAAATATAAAATTATGTACAGAGACCAGTGGTTCTGAACCTATAATATATTTTTTTTGTTTCTACATCTCGACATTTTCTTTCTCACCTAACACAACGACGTCCTTTTTCGCAGGTGAATTCGCAGCTTTTATGACCGGCGCGAATCTCGTGGTGGACTACGTGCTTTCCAATGCCGCCGTCGCCCGAGGCTTCACGGCCTACCTCGGCGCCGCAATCGGAATCTCCTCCTCGAAATGGCGGCTAACGGTGCCGTCTTTTCCTAACGGCTTCAACGAAATAGACGTCGTCGCTGTCGCCGTTGTTTTACTCATCACTCTCGTCATCTGCTACAGGTTCATAGTTCCCGCAAAAACGAAGCTTTGTTTCCGGTCTCGAATCTATATTATTGTTATTATCATCATTAACCTTTGATTTTGTTGTGTTTTAGCACGAGAGAGAGTTCGGTGGTGAACATGATTCTCACGGCGCTGCATATATTGTTCATAGCGTTCGTGATAATGGTAGGATTCTGGAGAGGGAGTTGGAAGAATTTCACCGAACCCGCTAACCCGGAAAACCCCGGCGGATTCTTTCCGCATGGTGCTGCCGGCGTTTTCCAAGGTGCCGCCTTTGTTTACTTGAGTTACATCGGCTACGACGCCGTTTCGACCATGGCAGAGGAAGTGAAGGATCCCGTGAGGGATATTCCGGTTGGAGTGTCCGGTTCCGTCATTCTCGTCACAGTTCTCTACTGTCTCATGGCCGCATCAATGACCAAACTTCTCCCTTACGATATGGTGAGTTTAATTCCTCCTCTATTTTTGTGTTTTTTTTCAGCTTCAGAAACATAAATAAATAAATAAATACAGGCATTCATTTACAAAAATACAAGAATTTTCCATAAAATCTAATGTCAAATCAGCCAATTGGTATGGCAGACAAAAATCGTAGGTCAATATAGAAGTGTCTCTAACTTTTTTAAAAATTAATTTTAAATTGTTCAATGAAAGAGATATATTAGAACTAGTTTTAACTTTTTGGGAGATGGAAAGTTTGTTTAGCTAGTTAATCGTGGTTAATAGTTACCTAACAAGCACGTAATTTAACTAATGTGAATAATGGACGTGTTTTTGTGATTAAAAATTATTGTGAGGAATGGATGTGATGATATGAAATTATCTGATGAGTTGGGTGCACGCAGATCGATGCAGAAGCGCCGTTTTCGGCGGCGTTCAGTGGGAAATCGGACGGTTGGGGATGGGTGTCTCGAGTAATCGGGGTGGGGGCCAGTTTTGGGATACTGACGTCGCTGTTGGTGGCGATGCTGGGTCAGGCTCGTTACATGTGCGTCATCGGTCGCTCTAATGTGGTCCCCTCATGGTTCGCCAGGGTCCACCCAAGGACCTCCACCCCTGTCAACGCCTCCGCTTTCCTTGGTATTTATTTACTTCGTTTCCCCTTATAATTATCGTATAAATCCTTTCACATACCTCTCTACATCTTCTTCTTGTTTAATTGTTAGGTGTTTTCTTAATATCTATCCGCAGCCGTGTTGTTTGTTGTTTCGCTTGCCACTTGGCAATGTTTGTTATGTGTGTGTGGCCTGTGTGTGAGTTATTCTATGGGTTTTGATTGTGTGATTTCGGAAAGAGGGGGAGAGGGACCCACTTTCAACAATCTTTGGCTGGGTTGTGATCAAGGAAGTTCTGTAATGATAGAAGTGTTTTTTGCCTCATTGATGTAATGTAAATGGGTACAGTGATTCTTGACGCATTGTTGCGTTGACAATGAAGGGGATAGAGTTTAGCGTTATCTATATCTCCAACTATTTTGCTCTATTCCATTGAAGTGGGTGTATTTTTCATGATCAATTAATGATTGCGTGTCATTAAGAGTGGTTCTTAACAAAATCCTACAAAACGAATGAAGAAAATTGGTGGACAGGTTTTCATTTGATGTCTAGAAGAAATCCAAACACAAAAAAAACACACATTTTGAATGTCTCTTCGAACCTACTTAATTGATAGGAGTTGGTGTTGTTGTGCGATTCTTTGCACTTTGGTTAATAGAAGTCAATGCTGTGTGCCCAACAGGTATGTAAATTGCACCCTGGGAATTACTCGGTAACACTTGCAAAAGAAAATTAGCACAGGAGACGTGTCAGATGTATCGCTTCACATAGATAATTGTAAAAAGAACGCCCATAGTTTTCGCTTTTGTATGATTATTTTTATTTGAAAGTGAAAGTGGGTAACGTACTCAAAAACAGTGCCAGTTAGAAAAGATTTTCCCATATGGGTGTCACATGTTCTCAAGCGTTGTGAGCCTATAACGTGGTTTCCCATATTTTGTATAGTAATATCTGGTCCCCCCGTATGGTGTGTGTGCCTATCCCGTCCTTTACAGGGACTAGCTTGAAATCACGCGTTCGATGAACAGTATCTTCAGTGGATATGGATGGAAGGACTATGACAACCGTGTCTTTTGCTGTTTTGCTGTGTGGCTTAGAATGGGAAGATGTGAATCACTCACTCATTTAAAATAATAGGCTTCTGTATGTGACTCCCATTGGAAGAATAATAAAGCATTTCGCATGGAAGATATTGGTGGTTTCTATTGATTCGACCACCACTATTGGATGAGTAATATATTCCCTCTTGATTGGAATCATTGACTGATCATGACCTTAGCTCTTTATGTAGCGAGTTAAAGTTAGCCTTAATGATGGATTGTTTGATTTCCATGATATTATGCTTTGTGGTGCGTTTTGACTTCTCACTATCTCTTATCCAAAATTCCTTTTCCTCTCTCCCAGTAGGCTATTTGAGTGGTAGCATGTGAACTTGTGCATTGCTAGTCTGAAATTTATTAATTATTTATTTTTGTCTGATGTCCGAACGTGATTTCCATTTCAGGGATCTTCACAGCGGCAATAGCCCTTTTCGCTGATCTTGATGTCCTGCTGAATCTGGTGTCAATTGGCACCCTGTTTGTGTTTTACATGGTGGCAAATGCCGTGATATACAGACGTTATGTGGCAGCGGGGACAAGCAATCCATGGCCTACATTGTCCTTTCTGTGCTCATTTTCCTTTACCGCAATGATGTTCACCCTTATTTGGAAATTTGTACCAACGGGAGGAGCGAAGGCAGGGATGCTGAGTGTCTCTGGTATTATTGCGATTGCAATATTACAACTTTTCCATTGCATGGTCCCTCAAGTTCGAAAGCCAGAATTCTGGGGTGTCCCATTCATGCCCTGGATACCCTCCATATCTATCTTTCTCAATGTGTTTCTGTTGGGATCCCTGGATGGGCCATCCTATGTTCGTTTTGCCTTCTTTTCGGCTGTTGCCGTGCTTTTCTATGTCTTTTACAGTGTCCATGCTAGCTTTGATGCTGAAGGAGATGGTTCTTTCACTGCAAAAAATGGAGAAATCCACGTGGACTCCAAGGGAATTGAGGACCAAACTTTCAAAGTATAGTTATATATAAATATATTTATCATCATGTGTTTTTGTATTTTGAAGTGAGGATCATCACTTCAACCTTTTTTGATGGTTGAGGAACAAAGTTGTTGGGGAGGGAGGGTTTCTAAAACTATTAGAATTTTAGAATAGGTTGCAACTTATGTAGTAGAAGTGGCCAATTGTATAGTTACACTGCCTTAGGTTGTCATCCCTTTTTGTAAATTCTCTCAGACTTCTATCCCCAAAATGCAAATGGATTAAAAACTCCATTCATCTATCTCTTTCTCTCCTCCTTTCATCATATATCTAACTATTAGCCAATTCTTAATAAATGTGATCAACCACAACCTAAAGTCTATTGAAAAATTATAAAATTTTGGCGCCTTTCCTTTATGATCATTCATTTTTTTTTTTGAGTTTTAATAAATTTTAATTTATAATAAAAACATATTAAGAAAATTACTGCCATTTCATTAAATATTATTCCCTCTATTCGTACCCTTATTGTTATGACATTTATAAAATACCGTTGACAACGTTAACATCATTTAGTAGAAGCTACATTGAAAAGTCATTTAGTTGAAGCTACGTTGAAAAAGTCATTTAGTAGAAGCTAAATTGAAAAAGAACAGTCTCATGAAAACGTTTTTAAAATATGTTAGAGAAATTTATAAATAATAGATTAGTTTAATATTCATAATTATATATTTCTTGATTTATATGTATAAAAAATTTAAGCAACCAAAGAATAGGCTGAAACGGAGCATGGCAGATTAAAAGAGAAAAATAAGTAATAAATAATATGATAGGATAAAAAGAGAAAAATCATAAAATTTATTTATAAAATAAGGGAATAACTTCTGCATTTTCTTTTATATTTTTGTCTGTTCAAAATCTATAAAGGTTCAATATTTGAATGGATGGGGAAAATGAAAAATATAAAAACGCAGAAAAAAAAATAGAAGTAAAATTATTTAAATTGAGAATAATGAACTGAAAATGAGAAAAGGCTAAATATATTTATTCGTAATTAATATTTTTATTTTAATAATATTGTTTTATTATGATAAAAATTTAATTATTAATTACATGATTAATCATGTTTTCATATATAAAATTATATTAATTATACTTTTAAATGTTTTATTAATATTCAGAGAGAAACAAAATAAGAGACAAAAGAATATTTATCCTCTTTATAGTTATTAATTTGTGAGGATAACTAACTATGTGAATATATTTTTTCATCAGAGAGAAAAAATAGATAAATACTTTAAAATGATTAAGTCATAATTTAGTATCAAAATCTCTCAAAGATTATATTACAGGAATCTCTCCAGTATAATTTTGTTTTTCTTCTAAAGTAATTCAATTATATAAATAGTCCTTTAAATTAAATATAGAATTTATGAATTTATCTTTCACCTTATTATATTTTATTAAAGTTTAAAGATGGCTTTTAAACATTTTTTAACACTCGATGACCTATTTTTTACGATATCTAATATTTGAAAGAATATTTAAATAACTTATTTATTTTAGATCTCAAGACAGATGAAAAAGAGAAAAATAAAATGTGACAAGTACTACAGTAAACGAGAAACCAAAGAAGATAAATTTAAGCAAAGCCTAATTAAATATGATTTAGTTTCTTCGATTTATAAAACATTTCTTCATCTCTCTGAAATTCAAAATTATTAATTATTATAAAAATAAGCTTACTTTGTTTTCCCCCATTAACAATTGTGTAATTTCATAAAAATTAAAAAATTACTTTACTCCTTAAAATTAAATCTGGATTAAATAAATTATATTTGTTTTAAGATTAGAAAGTAGTGTATTTGTATTATACTTCTCATTTTTGCTATGTAAGATTACTTTTGATATTAATTGTGATTTATAAGATTATTTGGAAGCTAACTCTATGTCTATTTCAGAAGGAAAAGGGCAATTAATATGACACAAAGTAGAGTTGATGGCACTCTGAAAAGAAGAAGATCATGAGGAGGGTTTATAATGCTGCTATGTAATAATTGGTGTTGATTCATTCATAATAAACATAAACTTTGGAATTAAATTAAAAAAGATGAAGAATCCAAGGATTACTTTGCTGTAATTGTAATTTGATAAAGAAAAATATATATGATTATGCAAAGTATGTTCATCTTGTGCTGTCACATCTTGTTGGCCATACATACCAAGCATTAGTAAATCCAACTTTCTTGTTAGATGCATGGTAGATTTTGCATCTTTGGTTAAAGTTTTTTTCTTTCCATTTCTTTAAATTATAAAAAACGATATAATAACACATCTCTCTTAGATAAGCTGCTGATCACTCTTTAGTTTTATTACTTTTTCATTCATGTATTTTTTTTTAAATAATGTTACATCTCCTTAAGTTTTTTTAAGTTATATTAAGTAATTTCAAATATTTTTATTTACAAATATAAATCAAATGATCTAGGTCAGTTAGGTAAACTTCCCTAAAATTTTGTTCATATTAAAATAACTACGTTTTCCACATTATTTTTGTAAGAATATAAAAATTTGTTATTTTAGAAGTATCGTGTAACTAGGGTCAACTACATTAAATAATTAGAGTCAACTACGTTTACAAATCTTACTTTAAAATAGTTTTGTAAAGTTAAATTAATATAAAAACTACTTTTTAATAAATGTCTAGATATATAATTACATATATTAGATCGTTTATTAATATTTAATTCCATATCAAAAATATATATACATGTTTTTAATAGAAAAGAAGTGTTGGGAATACAATTATAATTACAAGTCCAACTTTAAATAGAAATGAGAAAATAAAATACTATAAATAAAGGTGAATTTAGGTATAGAGTGATATCATTCTTTTATGTGGTTGAAATAAGATTTTATTGATATTATGTCTTTATAGTGAATCTCCTTTTCTGATAGATCCATCAAGATTAACCTGAATTTTTAACAACCATTGACAAAAGATTATGTGTTACTATTTTATTGGTTTGTATATTTGAAATGGATCAATCACAAATTACTGCTTAAACGATTATAAAAAATTTAAAAAAAAATTGTTAAAGATATATTTTTCGATAGAGTGAGTGTACTAGAAACTAGTGGTTAGAGTTGTTAAGAAAGATGAGGAGCGCCTGAAAAGGAATGCGACGAAGGTAGGCAATAGAAGTAGACGAAAGCATAAAATAATGGAAGTGAAAAACAAAAGAAAGGAAAAGTGTACACCAAATCCTGTTTTGGACACATTTGTTGTATTTGTGAACTTTTTGCTTTCCTAATCATATGTGACTGATTTTTGAAGTAAAGAAAAGGAGTCTGCGCCATAAAGAAGGAAGTTGAATGAGAGATGAATATCATTAATAAGATGATCGATTGGCTCCTTCAGCATAACAGCACCATCAATTTAATTAATTACCGCCATATTCTTAAAAATCCATTCTTGAAAGAGAAGCAATAAACCAGTAAACTAGAGGTATAACAGTTGAATTAAAAATAGTAATGCAGAAAAAGCGTAGCAGAAATCTGCCTAAATCATCACAGCCACGCCTTATCTAGCTTTGCTGGTTGGGTTGGATGATAGTGCTCTCTCTAATTGACAAAATAAGCATATGGACAAAGTATCATGGGCCAATATGTTGCCACCATGTTTTTCTTTTGTGTCCTAATTCAACCATCTTTGTCTCATCCACTTTTCATTTTCCTCTATGTTGCCCTGTCCCTTTTCCTCCTAATTACTACTTTCCACGGTCCCATCTATATATATATATGTGTTTTGGCCGCTGTTCCATCCCAGTGTAAGTAAGTAACTTGGACCAACAAAGTTGAAAAAGATTCAAATGAAAATTACATAAAAAGAATACTATAATCCACATCAATATTCCATTGATGTTGCATGCAATTGGAAGAGAGGAAGCAACTTTTTATCTGATGTGAATACTACTAACTGAAAGCTAATCCGTCTTTAATCAAACAGTAAAACCTTTTTCTTGTATAAGAGGACTTTTACTCCTTGACTCAATGTTTCTCATAATTCTTTGTCGAGTATCTTTACTGTGTGTTGTATGAGATAAGATCGATGCTTATATATTTAGGTTTAACAGTGAAATGAAAGCAGTCAACAAGGGACATGGATTATTCTCAATCTTCCACTACTTGGATTCTAATTTTGTAATGTCAAAAGGACAAAGTTCAACGCCGAAAGTCAGTTTCGTAATCAACATATGAAAAGCAGACATTGTATTTTATAATGTCATCGGATATCCTATATTGTCCATATAACACCACTCACTTTACTTCACTGTTTTTGTATGTTTTACCTTTCACATTCTACTTAACGTAATGTGTCAACTTCAAGTGATTTGATTTCAACACTTCCATTTTCTCTTGATTCCCCTTATTCTCTCTACTTGTAATTTTTGAAGTCCTTTTCTTTCTTTATTGCAAAAGATTTCTCTTTTCTTTCTGCCCTCATGCAACATGTGAAGACAAACTTGTCAAGTTGTAGGACCAGATCATCATCAAAAGATCTTATCAGAAAACCAATCAGGGAATTAACTCAGCTCAACTTGCACCCCATATGTCTCTACTGTTTCTTTTGCGTTTCTGTAAAGTACATCAGAAAAAGAAGTATATATAGAAAAAGGGATGTTGTTATTATGATGGGTTGGTATCTGGTATTTGTTTTGGTTCTATGGTTCAGCTTTTAGTTAGTTAAGATATGGTGGATGAAATGAAAAGACTTTCTGAAAGGAAAATGTGATGATGAGTGTGAGAATTGAAGAAGTATATATATCAGTGAGAGATGGGTTGGTTCAGTTGTCTACTCTGTGAGGTCCACACACCACACTCCATTTTCATTTTCTGCATCTTATTTTTTCTCTTTTTCCTGTTTCCGTTTGTCACTTTCTTAGCAAATTATCAAGCTATCGTGTCGTATATCCATGGAGATCAATCAGTGCATTAAATATGTCAATCATTAGACAACCTTAGTATTTATATATTTTTGTTCTTCTTAATCAAATACAACAAATGGAGAATGTCAATCATGAGGTGTGATCAAATGTCTCTTCGGTACATCCCTGTTTTAGAATACATTTTTCCTTTCTTTTCTTTTCCTATGTAACAACAACAATGTCAATAAATAAATAACAGAATATCTCAATTCACTTCAGCCGCCATATTATTACTGATCAATGGATATATATATATATATTCTCTTGGGCTTTAGGAATTGATCCACATAAAAGTTTGAACTTGTTTCATATTTGGACCTAACTTTTTGAGATGGAGGCCCAAACCTACCATAGGACGTTAAAGGAACAGCTATTTCTAAGTTCTTTTTCTCTCTTTTCACCCTCTTAAATTTACAAAAATATAGCAAACTACCATTTTTTTTTTATCGTTGCCTCTTGTCTGTTAAAAATATTTTTTTGTTGATGGTAGTCCTAATAGAAACAGGCTTTTATTATGTATTGGATTTAATCTTCACCAATATATACATTATAGTTCGTGTATAATTGCTTGCGGGAGAGATAAATATGAATTTAGACAGGTAATACATTTTTTATATATTTTTATCACAATTTAAATTATTTATTGAAAATTTAGAATGAAATATTTATATACTAAAATATTTACTTAATGTTAATATTCATTATAGTAAAATTTATATTCTTGAAATACTTTTTTATTATGAATTTGGTAGTACATTAAGATTCAAATACTGGGTAGCAATAACAATATGATTAATGTAGGAGAAAAGCAGGTTAGGGTGTGTTGGGCGTGGTTCTGCGGCTGTGGCGTCCATGTTTGCTACGGTGTGCCTGTCATCCCTTTCAATTTGTTATCTCTCTCAGACACAGTCAAAGGTATGTAACTGTTACCCAGCACTTGTTTTCGGTTCTCTCACACCACCAATCATACCTTCTGCATTTCAATTGCTATTGGGATACGGCATTTTTCCTTTGTTTGTCATCCTTTCTATGAATCATGTTCTGGAATTGAAATAACTGATAAGATTGTTGATCGACCTGTATGAGATTATGTGTTCATCAATACTTCTATTTTGAATAATGTAGGCTATGTTTGGTTTTCAGTTGGAAGACCCTTAAGCTCAAAAAGCGATTTTCAGTAAACTAGGTTCGACCTCAATTGTGTTTTGAAACTCAGTTTCAAATGGAAGAAAAGGGAGTTCTTTTTGCCTACCCAGTTTGAAAAACGAGCATCTTCAACCGTAATTTTACAATTTAAATCCAAACGAGCACTTTTGTGAGATGAAGTTTGAACATGCTACCCCTTTTTTCACCCAATCTTCATATTCTTCAACTAAAATGCATTATCCTCTACTCTTTCCAAATATCGAGACATGCTCACTGTAATCGCGAGGAACAATCAAATAAACCGGTTTGGCGTCCAAGGCAGGTTAGAAGATAATGAAAGCGCGTTACTTTTCTTTAATCTCTGCGCAATGATATGAAAAAGTTGAGAAGGTGTGAGATATTTTGTGATTGTTATGGAATCCAGTTTAGGAAATTGTCAGTTATTTCTGAGGGCAAACCGGAGCCCCCAATGGTTGAAAATGTTGTTCATGTGGAGCGTGTGTCAAATTTGCATTCTCTTTTGCAGTTATGTGCAAAAACAAGATCATCCATGGGAGGAAGAGCATGCCATGCTCAGGTTATTCGTGTTGGCTGGGAAATGGATGTATTAACTTCAAATATGCTGATTAACATGTACTCTAAATGTTCTTTAGTTGATAGTGCACGCAAAAAATTCAATGAAATGCCAAAGAAAAGTTTAGTTTCATGGAATACCATGATTGGAGCACTTACCCAGAATGCTGAGGATCAGGAGGAAGCTCTAACTCTTTTAATTCAAATGCAAAGAGAAGGAACCCCATTCAATGAATTTACCATTTCCAGCGTTCTATGTAAGTGTGCTTTCAAATGTGCTATACTTGAGTGCATGCAGTTGCACGCCTTTTCAATTAAGGCTGCTATAGATTCAAATTGTTTTGTTGGAACTGCTTTACTCCATGTTTATGCTAAGTGCTCTTCAATAAAATATGCAAGTCAGATATTTGATAGTATGCCTGAAAGGAATGCTGTTACATGGAGTTCAATGATGGCTGGATATGTGCAAAATGGGTTTCATGAGGAGACTTTGTTACTTTTTCACAATGCTCGATTGATGGGTTTAGAGCAGGACCCTTTTATGATATCATCAGCTGTTAGTGCTTGTGCAGGCCTGGCAACTTTGGTTGAAGGGAAGCAACTGCATGCCATTTCGCACAAGTCCGGATCTGGGTCAAACATATACGTTTCTTCCTCCCTTATAGACATGTATGCCAAATGTGGCTGCATAAAGGAAGCATATCTTGTGTTTCAAGGTGTGATGGAGGTTTGGAGCATTGTTTTATGGAATGCAATGATATCTGGGTTCGCCAGACATGCTCGTGCACCCGAGGCTATGGTCTTATTCGAAAAAATGCAGCAAAAGGGATTCTTTCCTGATGATTTAACATATGTATCAGTACTAAATGCATGCAGTCATATGGGTTTACATGAAGAAGGACAGAAGTATTTTGATCTCATGGTCAGACAGCACAAACTTTCACCGAGTGTTCTTCACTACTCATGTATGGTTGATATTCTTGGTCGAGCAGGACTTGTTCACAAGGCTTATGAATTGATAGAAAGAATGCCATTTTATGCAACTTCTTCTATGTGGGGTTCACTTTTAGCCTCTTGTAGAGTTTATGGCAATATTGAACTTGCTGAGATTGCAGCCAAGCATCTGTTTGAAATGGAGCCTAATAATGCAGGAAACCACATCTTGCTAGCAAATATATACGCAGCTAATAAAAAGTGGGACGAAGTTGCAAGAGCAAGGAAGCTTCTTCGAGAGAATGATCTGAAGAAGGAGAGGGGTACAAGTTGGATTGAAATTAAGAATAAAATTCATTCATTTACTGTTGGTGAGAGAAACCATCCACTAATCGATGAGATTTATGCCAAGTTGGATGATTTGGTGGCAGAGTTGAAGAAGCTAAATTACGAGGTGGATACCGATAATGACCTCCACGATGTGGAAGAGAGCAGGAAACAGATGCTTTTGAGGCACCACAGTGAGAAGCTTGCTATTACCTTTGGATTGATGTGTTTGCCTAGTGGTATACCAATTAGGATTATAAAAAATCTCAGAATTTGTGGTGATTGCCACATTTTTATGAAACTTATTTCCAAGTTTACTAGCAGGGAGATTATTGTTCGAGATACAAACCGTTTTCACCACTTTAAGGATGGATTCTGTTCCTGTCGAGAGTTTTGGTGAAGTTCTGATGTGTGTGTGTGTCTATGTATATATATATATATATATATATATATATATATATATATATATATATATATTTCATTTTTTAACTCCAACTAGCGTATTGATTGACATAGGGAGCCAGGTGTGGTGATCAAATGACTTTGGTAATCTCTTATTCATGTTTAATATTACATAGGAACATTTTTTTTTCTGATACAAATGATTGAATTTAGTTTGTCGTAAAGTATGAAGGAGATGTATGTCTTTAAATCTGCGTTTGGCGCACACTGATTCACGTCAAATTTGATAAAGAACACAGTAGTATTAGTTGTTTTGGTGCACCTCCACTGCATCATGCCACAGACTGGAGTTGTGAACAGAACATCTCCATTGGCAATATAGGCAAAGTTAGTTTATATAGTCGCTTAAAAGAAAATAACATTGGAGCAGATGATGTGCAGTTGATTATGTTGGCAAGACTCAATAATTTCTGAAAAGTAAATTACTAAGAGTTATTAATATATTGGAAGAACAAGCGACCATCAAATAATGTTCTTTAAGGACACGTTTCAATTATGGAAATTCATGATGCTCTTAACTTATGGTTGTTAATGTGTATTTTTTCAACGAAACCCTGATCGAAGGATTCTAGCAAGCAGCGAGCTCCTTTTTCACTTTTTTTGATACACCTAAATTTTTTAGGTTCATATGAGACTACTTTTACTTATTTTTTATTTTTTATTTTCTTTTTTCTTAAAAAAATATAAAAATTTATATTTTTATGATCATTTAACTTATCTTCCGTATTAAATGAATACAAAAGTATCTCATAATATCATTCCTCTTTTCACTTTTAATAAACGTTTAAGGACAGAACTCTCCCGCTACATAAAAAACACGCCATCTTTGTTTTTAAAACTATCACACATCTCATTCGCTGCATTAAAACTTGTTTAGGTACACAGGATACCCTACTAAGTTATAAGGTTATGACTGTCGTACATTCTTTAACTACCTACTGTTCTTTCTTTCCGAATGTTTGATCCTGCAATAGTTTCACCTTTGACAATCCCAAGTTCTAATTTAAAAGCAAATTAACCCAACTTGGTAAAAGTAGCCCCCTGTGGCAAGAACTTCAATTAATTAATTAATATTCTTAAACTTTAGCCATTGAAATGTAGGTCGCAACAGCACTGGCGATTATCCAAGTGTCTTATGTGGACTAATCCAAGTGAAACAAAATAATGATGAACAGTGTAGTTGTTCATTTTATTAGATTAAACGAAAAATAGCGTAATATTATCTAACGAATAAGTACTCTGACATTCGCGAAGCTAAACTTTTAAGCCTTCGGCGGAAGCTCTAATACAGATGTAATCCAATGAAAGGATCTCCTCGCTTTACTACAAGAGGAAATGCCTTATATATACAGTGACTTTCTGATACTATACAAATTATAAAATAATTCCAACAAAAAAGGAATTTCGTTAGAAGAAGCAGAGTTGAAGATGCATCAATGATCGTAATATTCATCATCTTGGCGGCTACATCTTAATTCATTAAGAACCTCAACAAAAATCTGCCACAAGTAAACAAAATCCAGTAACTAACGTTATTGTCAGATAAACAACTAATGTTATTCGTAGTTTTCGTTAGAAACCTTTTATAGAGTAAAAATATAGTGAGGTATTAGTTTTACCATTCGGAAAATGTAGGTCCAGTAAAAAAATCTTACGTGCGATGTAAACATTATTTCTAGTACACACTATAAACGTTCAGTGCTCGGACCAACATAAATTATTTCTCCTTCGTCACAATTCACAGCCGATTATATCGCCAAATTCGTCTACCATTGTTTCAATCATTTGTGTTTTAAATAAAAAAATGTCCAAAAGAAACTTTCTATTTCCATTTACGTTTGTTATTATTTCATAATCAGTTGTCAGAGTTAAACTTATTCATTAATGTAGCATATGGTTAAACTTATTTCCGTCTAAGACTATGGCAATATGGTTAACATTTTTTCACTTCATAATTCCTAAATAAGCAATAAAAATCTTCTTTCCCTACATACATGTCAAGAGACAACATACCTTTAACACAAAATCCGTGTTAATAAGATCGATATGCTGTGCTACCGTAACTGAAGCTTCCGGGGCAGGAGAACTACAAAAGAATGCAGTTAGTGGTTAGTTTCAGACAACAATATAAACAGCTTATAAATTTGAAGTCTTACCTTCTGCTATATTACAAAAACTTTCCTGGGGAAAAATCAGTTCTGGGTCCATTTTCTGGGAACTAACAATCAGAGAAAGGCTATGCTTGCTGCAAAAGCAAACCAGATTCAATGTTTTAGGTTAGACAACCTAAAATTTCAACCAATTTCTAACCATCAAGCAATAATTATATCACCAAACCGCAGTAATCTGATTACTTACTGGAAGTTAAAGCACTATATATTTTTGGTGCCAAACGCTTACTCTTGTTAAAGCTTTTTTTCATTTTCTTTCTCAGTTTAAATAAAAATGCCCACGTGTACTACGAAAGGATTCAAACCCCTGACATCAAATTAAAAATGACGCTCCAAAAACTCGAACAGTTACAAACCTTGCCCATGAAGGGATAAACTTGTTATTGGGCATGTCATCCTCATCTTCATCTTCATCTTCATCTTCGTCATCTGAACCCTTATAAGGAGAGATCTCGTACGATTGCTCTTGAAGTGTGTTTTCGATTATCAAGTCACCATCATCTTTGGCTTTGATTAAATTGTCTATTACCTATAAAGATGTATATCCTCTGATGATTACAAAAGCAAGAAAGCAAGTCCAAAATACAATTTTATATATTTGAAACGTATGATCGACTACTGCAAGCAGTCTGTCTCCTCGATCAGTACAAGTAGAAGCTAAACTTATTTCAAATATCGAAGTTAAAATCATTTGACATCGCATCAAAAACATTGGCTCTATTTGACTGACAAGGAAATAAATGTCATGTATTGTTCAAAGAGAACTTATTTCTACGGTGGGAAAATATTACTCCTAGCCTTGAACAAAGTGGTATAAAATCATCCCAAATATGAATATTAACGATAACAAAGAGGGCCACAGAAAATATTACCTGTCCATTATTATTGAAGTCATTCACAGATTCCGAATTTTCTGGACGCGGTTCTTTTGTTTTATGATTTGCTGAATCCCTCATGGCCAACGATTCATTTTCAGAAATTTTCACCGTATTGCATTCTTTTTTGTCTTGCGCACGCAAATTCTTCTGATATTCTTTTGCATCCAACAAATTCTTGTTTTCTTGGACTTCTTCACCCTGGATCAGACAGCCCGTGTATTATTATTTTCCTGAAAGTAGAGAGAGAGAGAAAGAACGAGGGAATGCTATTTTACCGTAGTTCGGCGTTCTATTTCTGTCTCTTCCTTCTTTCCCCGTACCTTCTCATGCTCTTGTAGCTGCTTCTTCATGTCATTAACACGCTTCCTTTTTTTCTCTTTCTCCTTCTTTTCTTCATCCTCCCTTTGTCGCTTCTTTGTTGCCATTTGTTCCTCCTTTTTCTTTCGTTCTTCCTCTTTTTTTTTCTTCTGCAGCTCCAGCTCTACCTTCTCTCGCTGAAGTCGCAACACCTCCTTCTTCATCTTGCGCTCGTTCTCTTTTTTTTCTGCCATACGCTTGGCAGCCTCAGCTGCCTCCAGGGCCTTCACTTTGATGTCTCTTTTGCCTACATGTTCAAATAATTATATGACCAATTGTATGATCATGTCAAGATGAATTGCAATCTTCAAATAATGCAACCTGTATTATAAAACAGATAAGATTACTTACCTGTAACAACCGCTGCAGCTTGTTTTTGTTGTACTAATGGAACAAAGGAAGAAACGTTGGATACAATATTGTTAATGGGGCCACGTTTCATACTATCTTTTCCAGATAACTTTGGCCTACCGGGCCTTTTGCAGACTGATTCTGTGGTCCGCTTGACATCATTCGCTCCAAGAGATATATTCTGGTTCTCCTTCCCCTTTCTTGTGAATCTCTTCCTATTGCTATTCTCGAGCTTATTTTTCACCTTACTGCAAGTTCCGCTCAGATTAAACTCTGTGCTTACAACATCATCACGCCTACCTGCTAATACATCATCTTGTAAAACCGATAAAGAATGGTTTGCATCATCTACGATCTGAGCTAGAGGTTTTCTTTTATTTGATCCAGCAATTCCTTGTGAATCAATGCCCCTTTGGAATGCGTCAGCAATCTCATCAACAATTTCATTTTCTTCGGTAATGCAGGGAAGGTCTAGTTTTAAACTCTTGCGCTTTCCTGAACTGCCTAAGTTTGAATTAAATCGATCCCAAAGGGTTTGAACTGAAGAAGTGAACTGGCCCTCGAAATTTGGTTGGTAGTCAGAAAGGGACCTTGGTCTCGCATCGCTTAGAGGAAGAGAACTGCCAGTACCTAAGCCCTCCAGAAGTCCATTAGGTAAAGACTGATAGAGCTCAGGTATGTTATGTAACTTGTATGGGGTTAAGGATCTGCACAGTGGAGAATGCATAAACCTAGATTTACCAACGGATGTATTACTCATTGAGCTATTTGAAAGATCCATCGTTTCCAAATCCATTTCATCTCCAGCGATGCATGTCTGTGCACTATCTGTTTGAATAATGAACCCTTCAAACTCGGGTAAAGCCTCATCTGTACCAACCAAATCCAAGCATTGCATTCCTGGAGAAGCAGAAATACAATCTGAGAATTTAACATCAATTCTTCTGCTTGAGGTGCTTTTTTCAACACAACTCAGACGTTCTACACTTTCTCCTCCACAATTAACCTGATGATGCAATGACGGCGCCTTCTCATCCGTGTTGCATCTTATCGTTGAGTCAATACCAAAACCTGATGGATTTGCCACTGCCAACAGAAGGGTGTCTTCACTTCTTTCTCTTCCGTCCACAATAAGCTTCTGCCAACAGGAAAACCATTTAGACAGTCTATTCAGAAAGTTATACAAAAATGAAAAGGCATCTTTTTACATATATAAATAAATCGACACACATACATCTGCATATTCACTATAGTAAGATATTGAAAAATACAATGTGTTCACACAAGCCACTGACAAATAAAGAGATCCAGTAAAACATCTCAGATATTGAAGTCTTAATTTTTTTAAATAAATAGCAAAACATTTGTCACTGTTCCAAAAATTAAAGTCTTTTTGTATTCGTTGAAGGTGAGAAAGTGCATGCTATATATAACTAACAATGTTCAATGGAAAAGGAAAACAACTGTATAAAAACAACAACCAATCCTATCTTGGTTACATGGACCACACAATGCCATAGTATTTCTATCTAACAAGTCAAGATAAAATTCCTGTGTAAAGAATCGATGTCAAATTATACCAGTAAATTATTCTACACTTATGTTTCTAATTTAATATCAGCTTACCTAAATTATTCTTACATTTGTCAAGATTCACATTCATTATTAACCAAGATAGGATTCTCACTTTTATCTCTAATATTGTCTTATAACTTAGTTAAGTGAATAATGCATTTCTTACATTATTCACGTCACATGATTTTTTCTATATTCTCACTTCCACTTGCTCATTTACCGTGAAATCTTGCATCCACTCTCATCCAATCTTTAAAGAACAGGATCAAAAATATTGAAGAAAACGAAGTAAAAAATTATGCTGACTTTTTCGATCCATGTGAAGATGTTACACAGTGCATAATAGAGTTACTGTATGGGGTTTTATCATCGCTTGGAATCCTTTTTCATTTTTATCTGAATCAGGTTTTTTTCTTAATTCAGGGAATTTATTTAATTTTAAGAGTTTTTTTTTATATAGTATTAGTGCTTTTTCTATTCAAATAAGGATTCCGTTTTAACCTTGGATTCTTAAGTGACGGATTCAAATAAGGATTCAGTTTGAACTTCGGATTCTTAAGTGATCTCTCTTCCTACCCTCTGTTACTTTGTTTTCTATCCTTGCTCTAATCAGAAACTGATTTTGCAACCAAAGTTCTGCTACATCATTTTTACTTCGCAATGATACAATTATCAGTCAATTCCAGCATTCTCCCTTCTCCAAATTGTAAATAGTTTTCGTGGGAGAATCACATAGGCATTGTTGGAAATCTTGTCCAAATTTGGAAGAAAGTTGAAATCCATATTTTTCATTTTTCAAAATAGAAATAATATGTAAAAGCTTTTAAAGGAGCTCGCAATCATTGAACAAAATGAATCTGGTTATGTCTATGCCAAAGCAATAATTTTGACGGTAAAGTTCAAAGATGTTAACCAAAAATCTTCGATGAACACTTTGATTTTGCATGTTCACATCAATTCTGCTAGTGCAAAGTGTAAAAAATCATGCAAAACATAATCCTCAAGAAAAAATCTAATGCAGACAGACTTATTACAGAGCAAATTCATATATTTTAAATTTTTCAGAAAGTATAACAAAATATTTTGTACCTCTTCTTTGCTCTCTTTCGGTGAAGTCTCTTCCATTGCTTGGCATTCCCCGTTGTATTGCATTTCATTTGTTGAGCTATTACTCACATATCGATGGCCTATATCCTCCTCTTGGTCAGATGACTGTTGTCCTTCTAGGGCAGCCTCTGGATTATCATCTTTAATAATCAAACTTCTACTGGCAGGCCTTTGGTCAATATAATCACGTGACTTTTCCAAGAGGTTTGAAGAGGCAGGTACATATCCCTCTCTTTGAATTTTCCTTCTTTTATGCTGCGGACATGAATTCCCAAAATCATAAGTGGAACTTCTTAAAATCTGGAAGTCAGCTGAAAAGCTGGTAATTTTTCCATCACTGAGCAATGTCCGCCGCAACAAGTCACGATCTTGACACAAGGTATGTGGGGCCGGTTCTGCCAAACTAACATTAACATTATCCAAAGGAGCAGAAACTAAGGACCCAACAGTGAAATTTGTAACATTCTCATCTGTGGACTTTTGCAGATCATTTTCAGAAATTGCTTCAGAAAAAGAATATGCCAACCTAGCACCACTTCCACCATTTTTTACTTCACTGTTTACTGAAACATGTTTGAGTGGCATGACTCCTTCTGACAAACTTCTTGATGAATTTTCACCAACAACTAGCGAAGGACTTGACTGATTCAGCAAGGAAGAAGTAACAACACAGAATTCATTCTGCACCGTACGTATCTCTTTGTCTGGTGACACAGCACTTAGTGTTGTCCTAGTTATGCCTTCCTCCTCAGAGTGGCTTGATCGGGATTCCATATGTGGCCCCTCTTTTCTGATCAGTACTTCCTGCATTTTCATCAAAGGTATATCCCCCAAAAAGTTGTGCTTACTTTCAGATGCAGGAGAAATTTCCTCTCCAAGTAAATTTAAAGATTCCAACGAATTCAGAGATTCTTCTCCTGGTGGCACTCCCTGTTGTCCCTCTTTCAAATCAGGACAACAAATTCCGCTCATATTGCTCTGTTCTACATCATCAAAATTAAGCTGCTTAGGCTTTGCAGACATAATAAAATCAGAGGGCTGCTTTGACATTGATAGATTCAGCCCAAACTTAGGGCTAACAAAAGAAAGATCGTCTTCAACTAACCCATGAAAATCCTCGTCAACTTCACCAACAATTGCAGTAGACCTGTGCTGAATACTATCATTAGGAATGGCATCAGATGGTACATTTTCTTGGGCATCCAAGACATTTTTATCCAACACTCTTTCGACGTAATCTGATCCTTCTTGTAAAGTCCCGCCATCTAAATTGGAAGAACTCACTGGCCTTAATGGTCCTTCATGTGAACAAGTAGCCACAGTTCTCATCTTTCCAGAAGCAACTACTAGTGCTGCAACATTGTCCTTCTCTGCAAAACTCCTGTCATTATCTATATCTAATTTGGAATACTTTGGACTTGAAGATAACCTTCTAACATCCAGTTCGGTAAGCTGTACATTCCAATATTTCTTACCTGCAGATTTGGAGCAGGCATCACGTTCACAGAAATTGGATCTGGAAGACTTCAATACTTCTTCAAACTTTCCAGAACCACTTCTACTTGAACATCCTCTATTTACCATAGAAAAATCAGGATTATTTTGACAACTTAGGGACCCAACAACGGACACCACAGGATCCTGCCAAATTAAAGGTTGAGGTGATGGCGCTGATTTATCAATAGACTCTACAGAACCACCAGTCATCAAAAGATCATGCCCTGGTGATGGGCAAGAACTTCTAAGTAATTTTATCATACTATGAATGCTACTTTCTTGTTTATTGAGGCAGGAGTTGCCATCTTTAACTGCATTCCCTCCACTTCCATTGCTGCAACCAATGACTTTCCTTGCATCTTTTGAGTCAGCATCTGTAAATGGTTGCATAAGATTACAGACTTCAACTCCTTTACCACTGCCCAAGGAGCTGTCAAGCTTCAACGCGAGGCTAGAATTTTTAGATTTAGTTAATCCCTCGTCATTGACGGCAAAACATCCATTCACACAACACGGTTGGTTGACTATCTCCAATGAATCATTCAAATTATCCAGAGGAGGAGCATCTCCCTTTGCTAAAGAAGAACTAGTAACATTCAAATAATTGGATTTCTTCTGAGACGAACTTTTAGATTTCATTATCTGGCCAGAGCAATTAGTTACACAATCACGTGGTTCCATTTCTTTCATGGAACAACTTTGGATGTTGGAATGAAATTCTTTAACCACGTCTGACTCCATTACACGTTCTTCCCGTTGAGTCAGGGGTACAGCTTCTGAAACTGTGCCAACACAGAAACCAGCGTCGTCGTCACCGTTCTCTGACAATCGTGTGGCTGCTTTTGCACTATTACGTAGCTCCAAAGCCTTCTGCCTCGACTTTGACCTTTGCAACTTTGCCAAAGACAGAGCTGGGTCTTGGTGAATTTCCAAGGCACTTGCTTCAATCGGATTCTGGGGTGGTGATATAGCACCTGAATCCAATTCTGGAGGCCCACTTGAGGCACATACACCATTGTTGATGGAGCAATCTGGCAAATTATAAGCCCCAACTCCTGCATTTAACTCCTTTTCTAAAGCACGACGTTCAATACGCAAATCACTGTATACAGCAGGGAAAGGAACTCTATATTGCGGTTGCGAAAGCATAACTTCAGAAACGAGGTCATCTTTGTTTAACTCTGCCAAGAGAGAAAAAGTTACCATCAAATTAAGTTCAAATATCAGAAGGAAAATTGGTCGAGATGTTGCAGCACATACATAAGTACAATGGAAATTCTAACTGAAACTATTTCTACCAAAAGTCAAAAACCTCAGTCGCAGTCGTGAATGCTAAAGAGAAAATAGAGAGAGGGAGAATGTGTTACCTTGTGGATCTACGTGAAGGGAAGAACTGCAGAGCCACGGAGGAGGAGGGATTCCGTTGAGAAGGAGTTTGGAGTGTATGTGGTGCTCCCAGAGAAGGCACTGTTGACGCGACTGCTCGATTATTCGCTTCTTCCGCTCGAAAATCTGCACGACGTGCTTCTCCATCGCCAAATTTCTTCTTCGCTTTCACATAGATGAAGATCGTGATTTTGGCGCTGTTATACAATTCAAATTTGGGGATCCTTAGATTGTAGTGGAAATGCATTCATCCTTCAACCCCACTTTCCAAGTTTCAAATTGATTTTTTTTTTTTGTGTACCATTACATTTTGGGCTTATTTAAACTTTAACGCTTGGCCCATCATAATGAAATGGACCAACCTACTGACCCAAATAAAACCTCAGTCCTGCTGCTACTGTGTTATATACTATTTAATATCTATCCTAATTTTATAGATATATCTATAAATACTGAAAAAGGAAAATATATAGAAGAAAAAAATTTATTATAAAAAATATTTATCATTTTTTTATATATCACACATTATATATACGTACTAATTATTTTTTCTCTGCAATTTAATATTGATATTTTCTTAAAAAATTTAAATGTGAAGGTTGGATAAGTTTCAATTATAATAAATGCTTGTATATACTTGTTTAGCTTTTTGATTTTCGATTTCTTTCATTTACGTGTGTTGTTCACTAAGTGGTCATGTTACATGTTACGAAACTCTAAATTCTAATTCATTACATTAACTAAGAATGTTAACCTATTTATCTTTTAAAAATTTATTTTGTTTAAAAGAAAATAAATAGTCCGTGGAAATAATCTAGACCATTTATAATAATTCATGTTGAATTTGTAACTTTTAACATGTTGTCCGCTCCGATGGTTAATGTAATTACTTATGAAACAATTCATTGTCAATAAAAAAATAATTAATTATATGGAATAAAATAAAAGATAAAGCTTAAAAATAAACAAAATTTATTGATGTAAAATACGGTGAGATTCTGGATGGTCTTATGTCTATTTAAATGATCAAATATTTGTAATATTTTCTAAAAGAGTTTTGATAAAAATAGAAACATATATAAGCTAATAGTATACTAGATGAATTCTTTAATTTATTTATCATTTTCTATGATCATTTGATTTATTTTGAAGTGGTGAATTTATATCATTTTAGTATAGTTCCTTCTTGATATATAAAAAGGAAGTCGAGTCAGATTAACCATACTAGAAAACAGACCTAAAATTACGACGTGTCGTATCACAACATGATTAGCGACTAACTCATCACAATTATTTTATATTTTTTATTTTTAATTAAATATTTAAAATATATTCAATAATATAACTATTTTTTAAGTTGTTAATTGATAAAATAATATTTTAACTAGATAAATTAAAATAATTATTATTAAATTATTCTATTATAATATATAAAGTTTTAGAAAATAAATATATTTTGGGTGGGCATTTGGCAACTGGTGATAGGTTGGAACAACTCTCTTTCAAATTCATAAAACTTCAGATTTCCAATTCATTTCATTTTCTGCATCGTTCCATCACTGACATTCCCTTTCTCTTGTGCAAAATTTTCTCTCCATCTAAACTAAAAGCTTGAACATTCTGTGTTGAACAGAAGTTGATTGAGTGCCCAAGAATTACCAATTTCAACTTATCCATTCTTCCTCTTTCTAACTGGTGAGTAAATTCCCATTCCTCATAACCTTTAGGGCCAGGATCATGCAACAAATGCTGCTGCATGTGATCTTTAGCAATTTCTTACAATTGTTAGCTTCAATAAGTTCTGAAATTTCTTCTCAATTTCACAATTCTATGATCTTTATGTAACCCTAGAATCTCCTCTCCGTGCTAGTTCTGCTGGTTATTCCTGGGAGTTCAAGCAATCTGATTAATAGGTAAGGGGAGTTAGTTTCGAGTGTTGCTTGAAATTGATTGTAGGAATATATTATGATCTTGTGTGATAAAATTTAATGCATGCGTATGAAGAAATTATTTATTGGAAATTGATGTTTGAGCTAAAATTATAGTATAATGTACAATGGGTATTTAATTTATGATGAATAATTGTGTATTAGATTTAGTGTGATAGATGTACTATTGGATTCTGAATAATGAGGTTGATAGATTTCAACTGCATATGATTTTAAATGAATAGACATAGTGATTTAAGCATTTTAGGCTTAAATAAAAGAACTAGGATAGTCGAAATTTGATTTTATCACTATACACTGTAATTGCTAGTTTAGAACCTTTAAATAAGTCATACATGACTTATAGGAGGAGTCAAAATGGTCTAAAATAACTTATAATTGGTAAAATCAGATTTAGCATCTTAAGTTCATGAAAAAGAGTTTTGATACGAAAAATCTATGCATATCAGCTAGAGAATTGTGTTAGGTAGATTAGAAACATCTAGACAAGTCTAAAACATCATAGAGGTCGAGTTAGGATCATCCAAAGTTCATAATTTGGCCTAGAACGAATTTTAGGTGTGTGAGTTCCTAAAATCTGCAGAAATTCGCTCTGCAGATTTTGCAGAGTCGCACAGCGCACTCTGTGCGCTCTGCGAATGACTACCGGCAGACAAAATTCGCACAGCGCACCACAGGGTGTGCGCTCAGCGAATTTTGTACGACAGATTGTGTATTTTTTATGTTTTTGACGTTCTGGGAGCTTCGGACGTCCGTTTTGGACATTCTTTAGGTCGTTCTGTGGGTTTTTGACCCTTCCGGATCCATTGGTGAGGGTCTCCAAGCCAATTGAATTACTTAAGTATTGGTAATTAAATATTATAAAGATATTTGTGTTAATAAATGATGTTTCTATAAAGACATGTAATGTTTGAGTATGTATGAATTGTTTTGATGATTTGGTTGATGTTGTATGATGTTTATATGACTTAGTATAGCCTTGAATGATGTTGGTAAAGTGAAGACAATGTTGTTGTGAAAAATCATGAACTTTGTGAACTTTATTAAGATCTCTAGGTGAGATCAATCTAGTGTATGAATGAATATTGAGGCTCCTTCAAGGGAGGTTATCCCTAATACTCTGACGGTCAGTCATTCTCAAATAGAGAGGATTGACGTGGGTGGTGAGAGTAGTGGGAAGTCCTAGGGTAGACGCTTCCATTGTAGGTCTATTCCGCGGTAACGGACTCGCCTTGTGTGTGATCGGGTGAAACCCCTCGACAATGGCTTTGCAAAGCAGTAGAGTCCACCACAAGTGCAACACCTGCCCAAGATCAATATTCATTCCTAGTTCGGACGAGTCTAGGTCAGTTAGGAAATTATATGTTTGATTTTTGGTTGTTTATATACTCTGTCTATTAAAAATGTACTGAACTTGTATGGTTTTGAATACTAGCTCACCCTTGCACTTGTATGTTGTTTGTTTTGTATGTTCTGGTTCTTCCCTTTGCGATGATCATCCTTCTTGGATGTGAGCAGATGCAGCAGATGACACCTCTCTAGAGCAGGCCTTGGACAACGATGAGCCAGCCCCTAGCACTTAGTAGCTTCTTAGCTTGATTCATTTAGTTTTATTTCTATTTCTTATAGTTCTCCCTTCTCTTTTATATTTTGAAAGAGTTTACGATTGAGTAAAGCTTTTGAATTACTCATTTTATGGATGACTGTATATATTTATACTAGTACCATATCACTCTTACTGCTTTCTAGTATTACATCTGTGTTTGCCATGCTTATATATTTGCTATATAATTTTGGGATGTTACATAATAAATAATTGAAACTTATTTTATAATTTTTAAAGATTTAAATTATAATGTATATTTAAATATTTATAAAGATATAATGGAAAAAATTAATCTTTTAAATTATTTTAATTTTAATTTTTAATTTAAAATAAAAAAATAGAGACTAACACGTCGCCCTAATACGACTTTGATATGACAATTTAACGATAGATTAATAAGTTATTTAATGCACTCCCATATTTTAATGGGTTAGCAAACTATATTATATTTTGCCAGCTCTAATTTGAAATACATCTTTAAAAGACAAAGCAAATGTAAGATCAATCAAACAAAGCACAAAATAAAATAAATAAATAAATAACTCTTAAACGGAAGTATTGTATCTATTCATTGATATATTTAAATACAACATATAATCTTAAACACTAGATTTCGTGACATACGTCAAATATATCTAAAGTAAAATGAAAACATGACATTTAAATTATGTAAAAATTGTATCATAACTATTAAATATAGAGTTTTTTTTTGTTTAATAATAAAACTTAATTAAACACTTAATATAAAAACCAGTACAATAATTTATCTTGTTTTATTACAAAGATATGATGAAATAAAGTTATTATCTAATTCACTAATTGTTGAATATGACTAATATATATATATATATATATATATATATATATATATATATATATATATATATATATATATAAACTACACATGAATCTTGCACATAATAAATATTTAATAAGTAAAATATTAATTTATGTTTTTTAAAAAACTCATATCAAATATGTGCTATTAAATATCAACGTATGATCGTTTAAAAAAAAAAACTACACATGGATCTTGCACATAATAAATATTTAATTAGTATTATTTTTTTTAAAAAAACTCATATCAAATATGTGCTATTAAATATTAACGTATGATCGTTTAAAATGTGAATTTAGAGGTTAATTCATAAATCATGAAATGAAAATAAATTTATTAGAATCTAAATGGTATATTTATACATTTCATTGTATATTTATACATATCATAGTATGTGAGAATTCGTCTCTTAATTTCTCGTTATTTATATGTTAGTTTACATGACTTGAACTATAAGTAAAATTAACTCTTTTTAATCAACAATTCAAATAATAATTCATATATTATTCTATTACGTAAAAAAACAATGAATTATATTGATAAATGTATGGTTAGTTTAGCCATTAAAATAAAAAATATATATGCAAAACAATGAAACACGTAACTATTCATTACTCTAAAATTAAAAGTTTATTGATAAAGAGATCAGAATATTAAATCACCTGAAATAATTAATTTAATATCCAACAATTAAAGGCGTCTGTTACCTAAAGTGTTTCTTCTGGGAAAATATTTAATTTGCAATAAATGTGGGATAACATTTCTTATTAATTTTAATTAAGATATTTTAAATAATTATAAAAAAAAGTTAACATTTTATGATAGTTGATAGTTTATGACCGTGTAAGAGTATAAAATGACTATATTTTTCAGTTTCTTAAATTTGCTTTTAATTTTGAAGATTGCAATTAAATATATCAACATAAAAACAGAAGTGATGGTAGAAATAGTTTATACGAAATTAAATATGTCATTAATAATTTGATAGTCAATTAATATAACTTCGTTTTTTTCATCTGTCTGCATAAGAAAATGTACTAATGCGTTTTCTTTTGTTCAAAATTTGAATTTGGTTCTCATTTCACACATTCACATCACACGTAGTTAAATTTGTATTAGTTCACGCTTTTCTTGAAACTAAAATGTTTTTAAATTAAATATACATTGCGTTTTACATTAGGGTTATAGAAAGTCACATGAATAGTCATTTTAATCATTTTAACATGGACACATATTTTTTTAATTTAATAGAATTACATTCATAACGTCAATAATTTTACACTTTATTTAATTAAGCATTATTGTATAATTACATATTATTAATTTTGTTTATTTATATACGTATTGCTCTGTGTGTGTATATATATATATATGCTCACAAAATTTTAACCATCATTCGCTTCAGCATACAGCAATGGATGCTAAGGTATACTCATTCAAAGTGCTTGTTTTTATGTCTCATCATTTTACCAAAATAATTTAATTGTTTTGCAGCCAAACACAAATAGAAAAAGATTTAATTACTGTGAGTTCTTCATAAAAGTAATTTATAGTTAAATTTATTTTTTCTTGAGTTCATTCATACATGTTTTATGATTTAACTTTCTTGTAATAACATTGAATAATGTTGTGTTTGAAATTTTTAAGGTGTAAGATGAAAGGTCTGACTCAATTTTTTATGTATGATTTTATGTTTCGGTTCGTCGGAGAACCGAGACAATAGATCATTTTCAGTATTAGTTATGAGTAAATCGAGACATATAGTGTCGTTAAAATCACAAAACTATCATTGTATTTTTATACGCTTCGGTTAATGTGCGAGTTTAAAACTTGTTTTTTTAGTGGTGTTTTATGATATTCTTATGTTTGTTTGGTTGATTGAAAGGTTGAAGCAAAGGAAAGAAAGAAAAGAAGTTTGAGTGAGATGGAATGTGCAGAAGTTGATTTGGAACTGAGACTATCAGTAGGAGGGTCAACAAGTTCTGATAATTTACTAAAAGCCATAGAATCTGCTACTTCGGGAACTCCATTGTCATTATCGTATCAGAGAGCATGTTTAGCTTCAAAAATGGCAATTGATAAGAATCTTGATGATACTCCAAAAGATGAACTACCACCATTAATTGCAACGGGATGTGCTATTTGTTTGGTTTATGTGATGGTATCCAAAGCTCACCCTAAATGTCCAATCTGCACAAGTTCTGATCTTATTAACAACTTTCAAACAAAACCTAGAAAGAAAATAAGGACAACTTGGTATTAATTTGTACTTCTTTTCCATTACATTATCTATTAATCTTCATCCGGTAGATGTCACTTTGACAACATTTTCAATTGCAAAACTGGTTTGCAAAGTGCTACTCGTCATTGTTAGCACATTGTCAAAAGAATAAATTATCAGAATTTTTATTTCCATTTTCTATTGCAATTATTATATATTTTGATCGTTATTTATATGTGCCAGTTTGTAATCGTGATAAATGATTTTTTAATTAGGTAATTTCGATAGTGGGAAAAATGGTTTGAGGAAAAACAAATGGAAAATGAAAATACAACGAAATTTGTTTTAAGAATTAATTACGAGTTTAAGTTTTACATTGATTAAAAATAAAAAATAGAATATTATATAAAAGTGAAATTTATTAGAAAAACATAATTTCTAATAAAATTTATAAATCATATACCACATAAATAACTAAGAAAATACCTTACATATAATAAAACTCTGCATAAAGAATAGATGGACCAACTAAAAAGAATAAAGTCGCATAAACCAGAAAGTGGAGAGGAGAGGTTCAAATCTAACATTGTTTTTGAGGGGGTGATCTCAATAATTATAAAACAACGAAGTGAATAATATTTGAAGTATTTTTTATTTTATTTTTTATGAGTATTTTTAATAATTAATTAAATATTTTACAATTTATTTTTCTTTTTTGGATACGTTAATTGATTTTTTATTTAATCATAAAATTTTATTTTAAAATATAATATTAAAACTTATAAAAAATATTAGTTAAATTTAAATATTTAATGTTATTTAATTTATTTATATAAGAAAGTGGGAGGGTATGCAATTATAATTTTTTAAATGAATTTTAAACTCTATTGTTTTAATTTTTTTAATTTTATTTTTCTTAATTTTATTGTCCAAATAACTCATTTAAATTTAATTTTTATATATATTGAATGAGTAAATTATTTTCTTAAATTATATTAAACACGTATATATCAAAGCAGTATTTTCGGAATTTTGTTCAAGTCATAAAACAACTATTATTATCATTTAAAAGGATTTATGTTTTTTAAAAATTGTGAACTATTGAATATGAAGACAAATTTATTCAGAGAAGTTAAATATGTTTTTAATCCCTACGTGACGATTTTGGGTTTAGTTCCTTTTTCAAACTATGGTACAATTTAATTCTTCAATTTTAGAAAACTCTGTTTTTAGTCATTTTTACCACATTTTTTTAACTTTATTTGTTGTTTTAAGCACGTTTCATTACAACATTTGGATTGTTTACACTGTTGGACACATTTTTGCTTCAATGTTAACTGAGAAATGCGTTTCAAACAGTAAATAAAGTTAAAAAAATTTGATAAAAATAACTAAACCAGAGTTTTCTAAAGTTGAAGGACTAAATTGTACTATAGTTTGAAAGAAGGACTAAACTCAAAATCATCCCAGGAACTAAAAACATATTTAATCATTACATATTTAATCCTTTATATAATGATGTATATTAGTTTATGCAAGTACCTAGGTGGAAAAAAGAAGTTTTGATTTACCGTACTTTTTTCTTTCGTTATTAGTGAAAAATAGTGTGTCACGCATTCTCTCGTGTTACTTTAATTAATATTTTTAGTTAAAAGTCATTAAATAATGTCACACATGAATGATTAAGCATTAAATTTTCTTCTTTAGATAGCCTTTTATTCAATAAAAATTAATTAATGAGCATAAATACTGTAAATTAATATTACATTTATGTATCATTCTAATAAAAAATTATTATTTTAGAATATTAATATTTTATCATTAATTATATTGGTATATAATGCCGCATTTTAGTAATGTAGACTCGTAACATCTATAGTAATTTTAATTTTCCACAAAATAGTTGTTACACAAGTGAAGGTAAACGTCATCTGTGTTTTTTCATTATTTTAGGACGCTTTGGAATAAATATACCTATACTTTAGGTTACATACAAGATGCTATAAAATAAAATTTGGGTTCAGCATAAGGATAAGAAAACAAAAAACTCAAATACGTGTGATTGAATAATTAAATATTTTAATTTGAAAACAGTAGAAATATACTGATAAAGCATTTTTCTACGTTTATATAACCATGGAATGTACTATGAGTAAAAAAGAATGTTCACCTTTGTAATTATTACCTTAAAAATAACGTGTAAAATAATTATAATTAATTTGTTGTGTTAAAATGTTGACAATGAAAATAAATTAAGATAAATAATATATGTCCTAAATGTATTACAGTTTTACACTGATTATCTTAAAAGTCGTAACTTTTTTTAATGTATTGAAGGTTGATAGTCTATGCTAATTAAATTCATATATCAAACTTAAGACTTTGCTATTAATAATTGTGGAATGTTATTAGTCTTTTATTGTAAAAAAGAAGTTTAATGCTAAAATATTAATAATGTTGTAAATTTTTTGAAAACACCTTTATAAATAATTAGAGACATTAAATAATAATCAATGTGAAACTTCGTTTACCGGCAATTTATTACACAAATTAATATATTTATACGAGTTGGTATTTGTATATTCATAAAATATATATATTTGATGTTTATTCAAACACTCAATTCAAACAGTCAATTAAAAAAATATCCATAAGAAATAAAGTACTTAGATTCATAGGAAATGTTATAGTAAAAATTAGTCTTAATTTCTTGTATAATATTATAGAAAATTTTCATACAAAAATATTTGTCAAATATATTTAAATATATTTTTAGTTCATGAATTTGGATGCAAAATTAAAAATTGTGTTTATACCAAATTTTAATATATTTTAATTCCTATAGTTTACAAATAATAAATGTAATCATTTTAATTCAATAATATTAATTTTTTTACATGTTAAATGATGTTTTATGTTAATACTTAAATTGAAACATGTCAAATATTTGAGTCTAAAACATCAAATATATTAAAGTTTAAGTCAAAGACTAATTCTAATTTTGTGTATAAATTTAGAGATAAAAATTATATTTAACTTTATGATATATTAACATTTAAAAAGCACATTTCTTTATATATTAATTTAAACATGTATAAAATAATTTAAAGAGCCAATGCATCCCAACATTTAAATAATGCATTTGTTGTACCTAACAAGTTTTAGAACCATTAATCAAATTAAGATCGATTAACTAACCAAATTCTAAATGATAGATAATAATTTTGACATCTCACTAAAGTTTCAAGTCATACGTGCATCTTTAACGTTTATGCCGATAGTTAAACAACAATATCCTCATAATTATAACTCACGACTTGAGTGATACTTCATCACTTTGTCATTCCGACTTAAGAATGACATGATCATGAGAACTTAATTTAATTTTTTATTTTCTTTGTAATTTTATTTTTTTAAGCAAGAATGAAAAATTATGATCTATGAAAATTAGACAACATTAAAAAGAAATAAACACCAGTGCATGTTTAAATATTATTTTTATCAATGAAACAATATAAATTTTATGTTTTCAATATGAAAAATATATGATTCGACACAAAAAAAAATATGAAAAGATAAGTATAAAAAAGTTGTTCCATGTAGGTGACACGATATAAATTGCACATTAATTCACATAAATATTTGTCAATATCTATTAGTAATTAATTATCTTTAATGCAGCCTTTAATTTTCAATGTATAAAATAATTATATTTCATAATTAATTAAAAATAAATAAAATTACAAAAAAATAACATAACATGTTGATACCAAATGATATATTGTTAAGAAATCTTATAAAAAGTTGATTCTCATATGAATGAATGGATAAAATAGTATTTCAACAATTATAAAAAAACATAATCTAATATTAATTTTTCCTCATTTTTTGTTGGTCGCATATTTTTCTTTTTCGATTTATTATTCTTTCACTATTTTATTCTATGCTTTTTCTTTAATTTTTCTATCCCCTAACTTCTTTTCTTTCGTTTTTTTTTCTCAACTTTCTCTTAAATTATTTTTCTCAACTCATTCTCTCTAATACCCTTTTCTCTAAATTTTTTTTATTTCATTTTCTTCACTATTTTTCTCTGTCTCTAAGTTTTTTTTATCTCTCTCATCACAATTAGAACTCACATTTTTCTTTACTTACCAAATAATTTATTTTTTCCTTCTTATTATTTCAAAACTTTCCTTGGGTTTTCTCTTGTAAAACAAAATTATCAAGAAACAACATGCAATATCATGCATTGAAATGAGATGATGAACACTTTTAGTTGCAGTACCTCACATGACTTTAAAACTAAAAATAAAAATAAAAAGTATAAAAAGAAATACACTAATTAACAGCCAAGACTCTAATACAAATTGATGATAAAATAGTGACAACCATTCCAATAGTCACTTTGAAGAAAGATATTAATGGAAGTTAAAGAAAAACCAATAATAAAATACAATTGTCATGTATTATTCTAACAAGATAAAAAAAATTCTTATAAATAACAACTGTAATAAATGTTAAGAAAAAATTCAACTTTATTATTATTATTATATATATTATTTTGCATATCTGACTAAAATCATAAAAGTTATATAAAAAAATTAAAGATTAGATTGACGTTCTCGTTATCGTATTAAGAAGAAAAAAAAAAACATAACCCACATTCCAAATTCCATAATCACACATGAAAAAAAAAGTTCTCAAACAAGAATTTTATAGTCAATTAGATCCATATTCCGTCAAGAAATATTCTGACAGCACAGCATATTAAGATTATATATAAAAGAAAGTTCAGAAAAAAAAAACTTAAGTCAAAACATTTTAAATAAAATAAAAAGGAACACCCATAACACATTTATAAATTTTATATGTTTTAGTTGTTAAAAATGTATCCTTGTGCCGTACAAACTAATTATTAAATATAAAAATATTTTCAAAATATGTAAGGAAATAATTATTAACACCTAGTAGGAGTATACTTGACTTAAGAAACATATTTTTTTCGTGTGATGTCGATAAAAAAATGTTTATTTAATAATATCAAATAATTAGGTTTTATCATTAAAAATATACAGAATCTTAATTTATTATTTTTATTTTAAAGTTAATATAGAACTGTACTTAAACGTTTAAAAATCTAAAATAGAACCAATTGACACTGATTTCTTTTTGGATTTTATTTCATATGTGAGGTCAAATCATTTTAAACATTTATACAATTTTTCTTAAAACGTCGTTCGATAACTGTTATTATGTCCTTATTTTCATTCCATGTTCAGAAGATCACATTCGATAGATTTTTCGATGTTTGAGTAAGTAAATTACCCATTTGAAAGTCAAATACAATAGTAATAAATGTACTATAAAATAAATCCAAAATGGTGACAGTAAAATAAATAAATATATAGTATGTATTTTCCTAAAATGAGGATTTATTCTAGAAAGTAAAGTAAAGAATTGTAACGAGTGATTAAAAAACCTGACAAGTAAGATTTAAATAAAATATATAATTTATTATATACTCTTAATGTTTTTATGAACAAAAGCAAAGTAATAGTTTTTCAGTCCATGATGATAACTTTAAGTTTTATTCTATAAAACAAACCTCTCACGTTCTTGACACACGTCAATTGACTTATTAAACAATAAAGTAACAATAAAAGATATACTAAAATAACACGTTAGCAATACAATGGTCGGAAGAGGAGCTTGCAAGCTAGATGTGTGTCTGGGATATACTGATTTTCTAACGTGGAAGGTGGCAATATGAAGTAAAAAGAGAAAAGAAAAAAGTGAATAAAAAACTTAACAATAATTGAAACATGCATTTTGAGAAAGTTAAACCATTTTATTATTATTATTATTATGAGTTGAAGTTAAAGAATAGATGAAAGAGAAGTTGGGGAAGAATCATAGAGTTGAAAATAGCATGTGCATGGCCAAGGTCTATAAATGTAGTTGGGAGACATAACAGTTCACTTCCAACTATCTTGCTATTCAGAAGCCCAATATTGTGAAGACAGTGATATGCAGAGATTCCAGCTCAAGAATCACTTCTATAGTGCTACTACTAAGCATGAGCTTTCAATGATATTAGGAAAAATTAAATTATGTCCACATCTTCATCACCTACACAGTGACATTCAAATGCCACAATAATATTAAGTTTCAACTATGGAAGTGGAATAAAATCAATCCTCATCAAGCTTGTAGCTGCAAACTTGAAGGAGACTTCCAATAATATATGTGCAAAATGGATAATTTTACCACCCAAAAAGAATTGGCGTGGCATAAAAAATGGACAATATCACAAATAATTTAAATATAAATATAAATTTTATATTGAGAAAAGTGATAAAATTGAATATTATATAAAAATGAAAATTTATAAATTTACACTCTTTCAAGTTTTGATAGTGTTTTTAAAATGGGTCATCCAATTCAATCCGATCCGGTCTATTGCGGGTCAGTCATTTAGTAAGTCAATCTAATCTGATTTACTTATTCACAAGTCAACAAAATTTAAACTTGGTTTGGTTCACCACGATTAGTAGATTAAACGGTTTAATTCACCGTCTCAATTAATAACAAGTTTTTTTTTCAATTCTAAAAAAAAAATCTAATTCAAAAATAAATAAATTTTAATGTAAAATGATGTTAGTCACGAGTTTTATCCGAATAAGTTGAATTTTTAGTGAACTAGACTCAAAATTGACTCTATTAAAATTTTAATTTTTTCAATCCAAACTTGTGATGGACCATGTTAACTCGTGAATTCCAATCTATTTTCACTAGGTTTTGGATTATGGATTATCTCAATCTTTTATTAATGAGTTAGTGTTATATGTTCACTGTTGTAAATGTAAACTGATAAAAATCTAGCAAAATCAAAGTGTGAAAAGAAGGGCTTGAATAAAGACAATTATTGAACATAATCGGTGATTGTTAATTTTCTCCACAATTAGAAGGCATCTATTGGGTGTAATAAGTAGCAAAGTACCTGTGGATTAAATTCGTGTTATATAATTATGATTCCCGTTTTATTTGATGAGGTTATACAATTATTCTCTGGCATGTTTCTCTCTAAAAGATTCATCACTTTATTTGATTAGAAATGTCATGGGGACCCCTACAAACCTCCTTATCGAGTTTGCTAAGTGTTACTTTTTGTACAACTAAGCTATTATTTTAGGACCCATTGTCACATGGACTAATGTACAAGCATTTGTATTTTTTTGTGTATATATATATAAAAAAAAAACTGGTGCATCCCTGTTGAATTTTCTTTATGATATGGCTGAAGCTTTGGATAAGAGGTTCCAATTCCCAAGTAAATTAAAGCATTGATGGAGGCAAATTGAGTGGTTGATGGAGACCATTGCATCATCAAATGGTAGCTCGCAACAATGCCAGCGAACAAAATGTCTTCAAGACTATTCTAGAACAATTAATTCATACCAAAGCTAAACATATTTGGTTCACCATCACAATCTCATCAATTCTAAATTTCTCTTCACAATACAAAAAGGCTAAAGCTATTTATTTTGCTGACAATACTAGTTTTTAATTCATCAACAACGGTTACTCATTCTCTAATTTCACTCTAAAATCTTATGTATCCTAATAATATAAACCCACTTTAACTTTAAAAAAATTGTGATTTTTTTTAAGTTACAACTTTGAATTATCATTTAGAGAACAAATCAACGAGTCTAATCAATCACCAAACAAGACAACAGATCAAAAATGAACGAGTTTAATTGACCATTAAACAAGATAACACACCATGCATTAGTCCAACAAATCATCTAACCGACTACTAAATAGATCAATCAGTCATGTATTAGTTAGAAAAACAAGTTATTGAATCTAGATAATCACTAAACAGATAATGTAATCTTGAATTAGACGATGAAAATAAACAATAACACAATATATTAACTTTAAAACTTATTCATTTAATCTTACGTATATAAACTAATACATGTGTTATTATCTAATATAACATTGATCTTGATTTCGAACTTGAAACATATTGTTTATATTGATTGAGAATTAAAATTTAGAATAATTTAAATATATTATTTTCCAACTTTTTGAGGTACCTTTTAAAATTAAAATTATGGTAGGAATTCTAACCTCTAAAACAAACAATAACGGAATACGAAGCTGTCCTTAACAATATGAACAGAGACACGAACTTAATTTGAAGTCAATTCTGTGTGCAGAAAAGTCAGCAGTAGCGCTTTTCATGAAGCAAGGCAAGGGGAAAGGATTATAACTAAACCACCATTTCTTATTTTTATAATGGAAGTGTTGGTCAATTTTGAGAGATGCATGATCTACACCAAAAATTGAAGAAATATGTGTGTAGAATTATATTTATAAAGCATCATGCTACCACAAAGTGTAAGAATTTCTTTTTTATTAGTGGCCAACAAACATTCATGTACATTCCATGACTGTGCGAAAGAATGCATCACCGTAGGTGTATTTTTCTAGTCATTCACACAAGGGTCAACCAGAAGCACTAAGCAACTTCACAACAACATGGTTCAAATGAAGAAAACGTAGAAATAAATTCAAAGGTACAATGATTTCATTGGGGAATTTCTAAGATCTGGAATTGGCATCGAATAAGCCAAGTGTGTGTTGATTGTGAAAGTATGTTATCTGTCCCTGAAACCAGATGACAGATTATTTATTACTGTATCCATGACCATATATAGCATAGTAGTAGGAGATAAAAAGCAGAGCAAATTCATAATAAATAGAGAGCCTAGTTTTAGACCTCAACTTCCGTTTTCTAATAAATTCTGATGCGTGATACGACCGTTCCCTGTTTAAAAACCTTCACATGAATTCACCCTCTTTTCTTGGTTCTGTAATGAATCTTCTAACCACACAGATTTTTTTCACTTAAGCTACCCTACCCTATGTGTCTTTTCCACCCATTTCATAATTTTATCACATAAAGGTAAAGGTTAACGGCAGGTGACCTTCCATCACTATAAATGCATTATGGTTTAATGCCAAACGCTAATGGGGTCAAGTAGACTCAGTTTCATCGTTCAATATCAGACATTTCTTATCATTGTTCCCAAAATGATAAAAAAAAATATGTTCCCTAGGTCAAAGAGTCGTGACAATGCTAATCAATGTAATGTTGGTTAAGAATTCAATGAGCTAGAAAGTACCACGTTATATATAAATAAAAGATTCATAATCGACCAAAATGAAAAACAAAGTGTAACATGTACAAGAAATTGAACAATAAATTTAAGAGAATTGTTAACCTCAGTGCTACAAACAGAAGCAATAAGAAAATTGAAATGTTTTTAAATGTTTGTTAGTTACAAATTAACGAAGATGATAAACACAAACTCCAATGTTGATGAATGCTTGATATTTTCTGTGTGTATTGATTATATTAGACCGTATCTGTCTTTGTAATGAGGTGGACAGTGATGAAAAAAAAGTACTGTTACATTCAGTTGTTGATGGGAGCATTGAATAACATTGAATTTTACAAACCTACAAATTAAATTCACCCATGAAAGCACATACCAGACCCCATTTGTTTGTCATATTCTCTTGCCTCCTATGAGAGCCTCTTGCTTTAAATACTCCACTCTGATCAAATTTATTGCAGGCACCAACCAAAACGCTTCCAAAATCCCATAGAAACTCAAACACCATCACATCCTCAGTCTCCACTCATTCCTTACACACAGACAAAATACAGAAAAGATAGATCCAATGGGAAAGAAAGCTCTCAAACTTCCCTCTCTTTTCAAAACCAAAGAACCACCAAGAAAGCAACACCACCACCACCACCTTCTTCACAATCATCATCCATGGCAATTCATACCCTCTTGCGGCCATTCCAAGACCCTCTCTTTCCGAGGTGGTGCCGACGATGACATCTTCAAGACTGTTAACTCCGTCTTCTTCGACCCTTCAGAGAGTGTCATCGAAACTCCCAAGTCATGGTTCACCACCTCGTCTGAATCTGCCAGCATCTCGACCGAGTCAGAAGACTACTACTGCTGCGACGGGGAGTCTCTGGAGATGTTGGTGCGTGGTGTGAGATCAGAGAGGCTTTTCTTCGAGCCTGGTGACACAAGCTCCATCTTGGAAAAGGCCAAGGCCAGTGGGTTTCCCTTCAAAGAAAGTGTGGTTCTTGCCATGGAATCAGAGGACCCTTACGAGGATTTCAAGAGATCAATGGAGGAGATGGTGGAATCTCATGGAGTAAGGGACTGGGAGGGCTTGGAGGAGCTTTTGACTTGGTATCTCAAGGTCAATGGCAGGAACAATCACGGATTCATAGTCGGTGCTTTTGTTGATTTGCTCTTTAGTTTAGCAGCTTCTAACAATTCTAACTCTTGTTCTGATTCAACTGCATATTCTTCTGCTATTTCTTCTTTTGCTTCTTCCCCCTTGTGTCATGAGATTGTCGAGCATGGCATTGGAAATGATGATGCTGTAACATCTTAGCATTACCAGTTATTTCTCCTATCCTTCTGCTATACATTTGTAGATTAAAAACATGCTTAGCTATAATTAATTAAACTAAATTAACTCCTCCTGATTATATATATATATATGTTCTTGCCACAATTCTTCTTGCTAAAATGTTTACTTACATTACACAGTTGTGTAGAGAGCAAAGGCTCGTAAACCAGTTCTTACTCTTTCGTTTTTTCACGAACACTGGGTTCCATCTGTCATTTATGTATCACATGGTTCTCTGGTTTTTCTAGGAGACACTACACTGCACTTTTTTATAATTATTGGCGTATCTGAAATTTGTCTCTCTTATTTACGTATCTATATATTATTGGAATTTATATATTTTATTTATTTAATTAATTAATTAATTAATTAATTAAGTCCGATAGAATTGAGGAATAACTGAATCCTGCTCGTTAATTTAATTCTTAGTTCTGTTTAAAGCAGAATAAAAGATCAAATATATTTTTACTTGTATAAAATTTTCAAATGTCCTCTGATAATAAAATGGGTTATTTTAATTTAGTGATAATATATTTTTATCCTTCTCGACTTTTTAAGCTTAGTTTAATTAGCCCTCTGAATTGTTTAGAGACAAGATATATTTTTAGTAATTCAAATTTTCTTTTATAAGTAAGTTTTAGTCCTCCAAAGTTCTCCGTGTGTTGTTTAAATACGTTTCACAAAATGACAAAAAGTACTGTAGGTAAAGTTTGAAACTCAAAAAATTGTGTACGTTGAAATTAGAGAGACAAAAAATAACGTTTTTTTTTTTTGTTACAGAAGTTTAAAATTACAATTAGGTAAAAAAATATATAATGTTGTTTCTGTATGGTGATATAAATTATGAGCATTAAGTAGATAATCTTGAACCAGTTTCCTATGATGTGGATTGTTGAACGAAACTGGCACATACGTTCACGTAATTAACTTGAGCAAAAATTAAAATAAAATAGTGAAAATTACTAATATATTTATAATTAGTTAGTTAAATGATAACTTTATTGGCATAAAAGGTGCCTTTGGTGATTAGAGAAGGAAATATAATAACACTATTATTATTTTATTGAAGTCGATGTGATTGATATAGATTTATCATATTTTTTTAACCTGTATAAAAAAAAATTAAACTATAGTTTTAGAAAATATTTATAAAGCAATGTTTAATTTCACATGGGTTTTAAATGCTTGATCTAATGAATTATGAAGGAAGTAAAATAAGAGAAGGTGGAGTTTTTCAAAATTGTAGACATATACGAAAATTTAAAGCAACTGGTACGTCTTTCTTTTAATGAGAAAAACATAACAGTGAAGCATTGTCCACTGCTGGTAAGGTAAACCTTATTTGTTAGTATTTGGTTGGTGGATGTTAACATATGTAAAAAGCCTTCTTTTTAAATTTAATTGTTAATTACTAAAAATTAATATAATTAAAATGATTATATTAATATTATAATTTTTTATTGTATTTAAAGTGAAACATGTACATATGTGTGTATTAATAATAGACTATTTATTCAAACTTTTAATATATAATTCAACTTGATTTTGTATTCTATCCATTTTTTATAGCATATATTAAATAAAGTAAATACAAAAATTAATGCTAAAACGTCGGTTTATTTATTTATATGTTTATATAACATAAATAGTTTAAACTTTTAATAGAAATTGTATGCATATTTTAAAAATAATGGTGCAATTATAATGATTATTTATGTTTGATAGAGTATTTGTAATGTATACTAAATCAAATAAAAGTATAAGTTTTAATAGAAATATATTTCTATTAAAATATTTATTTTAATAAATTTGAAATTATTTTTATCAAATCAGAAGAATAATAAATTTGAAAATAATATATTTCTATTCATATCAAACTCAAAATAATAATTCAATATTTTACTTTGAGTACCTTCAATTTAAATAAACTACAGTTCCATAGAAAGTATTTATAAAGCAGTTTTTAACTTCACATGGGTTTAAGATGCTTGATCTAAGAGAAGATGGAGTTTTTCAATTTGTAGACATACCAAAATTTTAAAGCCACTGGTGAGTGTTTCTTTTAATAAGAAAACCATTCAATAATGGACTCTATTTGTTAGTATTTGGTTGGTTGGTACTAATGGATGTGAAAGAAATTTTCCAAGCTTAATGGTAATATTAAAGTTTAATTATATATTAATGCTAGATTTATAATTAAATATTATTAATTAGACATTATCAAAAGTAAATATATTTGAAAGGTGATCAAAAAAATTAATATAACTCGTCTTTGGGTGAAAAGTTAATTTCGTATCATGTGAATTTTTAATAAAGTGTAAGTGAGAGAAGATTTATATAGAAATCTTGTGTTAAAAATATTAGAATTGAGAGTTATTTTACAAATACGAATGAAATATGCTTTAATATAAATAAAATATAAAATAGTATAAAATCGAAAATAATGAGACATCAAGATATCTCTATCATCATTTGAAATTTTTGATCCTTTTAGTTAAATAGTCTTTTATTTGAATCTTTATTGATTTGGTTTTTTTCTTATTCTTCGTGAGTTTGAATAGTTTTTAGTTATTTTTTACAATAATTTGAGCTAGTTGGTGATAAAATTTGCTGGCTTATATTGAAATTCAATTTTGTTTGTATTAATCATTTTATGCTATTTATTTATATAGAATTAAAAGATTCTTTTATACGTTTTAGACAAAAAGAAATGAGAAATCAGGTTATATCACAATTTATTGTAAGAATTTCAAAATAAGTGGAATAAATGGAAGAATCAATCTCGCTCCCAAACGGTGGAGTGAAATTCCAATTTTCTAATATATGAATAGAAATCATGATGTAGTAGTGAATTAAAAAATAAAAATTTTAAAAAAAAATTAAAGTCGTCAGTGTAGTTTATTATAAAAAAAAAATTAAAAAAACCAGATCTGATCTATAAAATTGGACTTTATCTTTGAAGGTTACTTACACACAGATCAACTAATAATCCCCTACATCACATGTCTTAAAGACATTACTTTTAAGTAAATATGAAAAAATATATATAATTTTTAAAAATATTTTTCTTTGAAGCAAAAAATATTTTTTAAATTTTTGGATAGGAATTAACTTTTGTTCTTACGTATATATATATTTAAAAGACAAGATTCCATTTCATTTTTTTATCTTTTTTATTATTTTTGTAAAGTACCTTTACAGAAACTTAGTCAATGGCCTAAATTGTTAAACAATAATTATGTTTAAAAATTTGATTTTTTAATTGGTTTCAACAATAATTAATAACATATAATGTATTTTTTAATTTTATTAATATGGCATTTATATTTATATATTTAGTATACATATCATCAATTCCTTCTTCATAATTAATAACTATTTTTCTAAAAATTGGTTAAATATATATAGTATTTATATATTTAAAAACTTCATTAAAGGTAATATATAATTAGCTTTAATCATGTTACTGAATGTAATGGATTTTGAATTTTAAAAACACACTATATATTTATTAAATACATTATTCTGTGTTTTAATTTTATGCACACAAAAAATATCTCTATTAAATGAGATAGTAACATTACAAGATTTGTAACATCCATTTATTTGTGTATATATACACATGTATGTTTTCTTCTCTTGCATTCATAAATCTATCTCTAACTCTCAAAAGCACAAAAAGCACTTAGATTTTCTTCAAAGAATGGGTTTCACAATTAAAACTTTGATGCCGTTCTTTCAATTTTTTTGTATTGTTTTCCTCTTGACATCAGGTATTAAACTCATATTTTTTTTAGCATGTTTTTTTAATTGTATATTTTGTATTTGTTCTAATACCTTGTTGAAAATAAGTGTAAGTTTAGGTTTTATATTTATTAAATATGATAATGTTGAGTGTAAAAAATTTATAAATATTTTATTAAAGTAGTGTCGATCTTTTATGTATATTTGATTAAGTTTGTACTGATGTTATCTTTTCAGTAATTTGTCTCTTTTGTTACACGTTGAATGAAATGAAATCAAATATAATATTAATTAAACAAGTTAAAATATTAGATTAAATGAAATGAGATATGACATTAATTACACAAGTTAAATTATTAGATGAATTGATAAAAAAAATGATTTGGATATAATTTGTAATTATATTTTTTTTTTATAAATTTCAGGAGTGAGAAGTAGTTTTACACCAACACCTCCTGGAGATGTTTGCCAAGTAGGAGGATATTGTCCCAGTGAAGAAAAATGTCAACAATATTGTAAATTCTTTGCCCATAAAACTGGTTTTTGCATTCCTCCTGGTGGTGAAAGATGTTGCTGCGTGAAGAAGGACGCCGTGTGATATAAAGGAGGTTCCTGTTATGAAATAATTTTAAAATCACTTGTTTTTCTTACTATTTATGTATCACATCTTTACATATAAATAGTTGGAATATCAATAAACTTTTAATTTAATTATTTCCTTCTATTATTATTCATCTCTATTAAAAATTTTACTTGAAAATATAGTTAGAAAGTAAACTTAGCCATTTTACCATATAAGATTAAATTTATAAATTGATATTATAATGTGTTATCATATTTTATTATTTATAAATCATTATAAATTTATAAATCATATTTTTAAATAACATTATTCTTCCTGTAAAACTAGCTAAGAGCATTTCAGAGATATTTCTGTGTTAATTTTTTATACATATTGATGTGTCAATTTAAAGACAAAATTATAACACTTTCATCCGAAGCAAATTATTTTAAAAGTCTCAAAAAAAAAAAGCTAGAACTATTTTTCGAGTTTACTGTTGAATTGGGAAGAACTGAAATTACTTAATTTTAGAGTTTATTTTCAATTTATTAACACTTAAAGAACAACTTAATTCTCTCTCTATATATATATTTATTGATTAAATATTTAAAATATAAGATTCCTTTTTCATTTTTTTTTTATCTTGTTTTATTTTTTTTAAAGTACTTATACATAAACTTATTAAAATATGACCTAAATTGTTAAGCAATAATTTTGTTTACAATTTTGATTTATTTTAATTGGTTTCAGATATAATTAATAATACATAACGTATTTTTTAATTTTATTAATGTGGCATTTATATTTATATATTTAGTATACATATAATTATTTCCTTCTTCATAATTAATAACTATTTTTCTAAAAATTGGTTCTAAAATATATTTTATGACCAATAATAATATGATATTTATATATTTTAAAAAAACCATTAAAGGTAATATATAATTAGCTTTGATCATGTTAAGGAATGTAATGTATTTTGAATTTTAAAAACAGTATATATTTATTAAATAGATTATTTTCTATTTTAATTAAGCTTGTGCACAATAAAAAAATATCTTTATTAAATAAAATAATAACATTATAAAGTTTATAAATCCATCTATTTGTGTATATATATAGATGCATGCTTTCTTCTTTTGTACACACAAACATATCTATAAGTCTAAGAAGAAAACAAAAACATAGATTTGTTTCAAAGAATGAGTTTCACAATGATGTCTTTTTTTCAAATTTTTTGTACTGCTCTCCTTTTGATTTCAGGTATTAAATTCATATTCTGTTTAGCATGTTTTCTAATTGTAAACTTTTTACATGTTATAATACTTTGTTGAAAATATAAGTATAAGTATTGGTTTTATAATGTTGAACGTAAAAGATTTGTAAATTTATTATGTGCATGTTTGATTAAGTTTTTAGTGATTTATTTTTTAGTTTAAATTTTCGGATCATTCTCGTATTTGTAGAATAATCTTAAGTGGGTTTTTAAGATCAAAACTGTTTTAATTGAATCCAAAATTTTGAAATTTGATCAAATTTTACCATTTTCGTTAAAATATATGGGAGTGGGAGAGTAAGAGGCAGATGATGAGAGCGTGGCATAAGAGAATGTGGGAATAGTTCTTAGGGTTGGAAAAAAAATGTCTATAATTAGGGTTATTAGGTGAATTAATATTTTTAAAACTAATTGAAATAATTAGGTTAAGAAGATTTAATTGCACTACTTTTAAAATTTGAGATTAAATTTAAAATTATTGAATCCAATTTAGATAGTTTTGATCTTGAAGATCTACTATAGATTATCTTACAAATATGAAAATAATCCGAGGATTTAAATCTTTATCTTTTTATAAATTATCTCATTCATTAAACAATAAATTACAATGAAATCAAATTCAATATTAACTATACAAGTTAAAACATTAGATTAAATGACATGAGATATGATATTAATTACACAAGTTAAATTATTCGATGAATTGATTAAAAAGAAAAAGATGATTTACATATAATTTGTAATTATATTTTTTATAAATTTTAAGAGTGAGAAGTAGTTTTGTACCACCACTTCCTGGAGCTGTTTGCCAAGCTTAATGGTAATATTAAAGTTTAATTATATATTAATGCTAGATTTATAATTAAATATTATTAATTAGACATTATCAAAAGTAAATATATTTGAAAAAGGTGATAAAAAAATTAATATAACTCGTCTTTGGGTGAAAAGTTAATTTCGTATCATGTGAATTTTTAATAAAGTGTAAGTGAGAGAAGATTTATATAGAAATCTTGTGTTAAAAATATTAGAATTGAGAGTTATTTTACAAATACGAATGAAATATGCTTTAATATAACTAAAATATAAAATAGTATAAAATCGAAAATAATAACACATCAACGATATCTCTATCATCGTTTGAAAATGTTGATCCTTTTAGTTAAATAGTCTTTTATTTGAATCTTTATTGATTTGGTTTTTTTCTTATTCTTCGTGAGTTTGAATAGTTTTTAGTTATTTTTTACAATAATTTGAGCTGGTTGGTAATAAAATTTGCTAGCTTATATTGAAATTCAATTTTGTTTGTATTAATCATTTTATGCTATTTATTTATATAGAATTAAAAGATTCTTTAATACATTTTAGACAAAAAGAAATGAGAAATCAGGTTATATTGTAAGAATTTCAAAATAAGTGCAATAAATGGAAGAATCAATATCGCTTCCAAACAATGATGGGTGGAGTGAAATTCCAATTTTCTAGTCTATGAATTGAAATCATGATGTAATAGTGAATTAAAAAATAAAAATAAAAAAAAAATAAAGTCGTCAATGTAGTTTATTATAAAAAAAAAATATAAAAAACCAGATCTGATCTATAAAATTAGACTTTATCTTTGAAATTTAGTTACACATAGATCAACTAATAATCCCCCGTATCACATGTTTTAAAGACATTACTTTTAATTAAATATGAAAAAAATATATGTAATTTTTAAAAATATTTTTCTTTAAAGCAAAAAATATTTTTTAAAATTTTTGGATAGGAATTAACTTTTGTTCTTACATATTTTCATTCATGATGAAATATCATAAATAGCATAGTTCTTATTGAAAAACGGTTTAGATTTTTTTTTCTTTTAGTTTTTAAAGTAAATGAAATGATTGACTGTATTTTTACATTTTTTTTTCATAATAAAAAAAAGTCAAATATTATATAATTTTTGAAAAAAATTGTTTGAGTGAAAATGTTGATATTTTTAATGTTAAAAGTTTTTATAATGCTTTTTGATATTTATGAAGAAAAAGGAGAAGTACAAGTAATAAAACAACCCAAAAGGTCATACAAGTGTATATACTTTTACTTTGGCGATACACGACACTGATATACAAACATTAAAAAATGAAAAAAAAAAAAACATATTTTTGAATTATTTGAAAAAAAAAAGTACGTACCTTTGTTTTGGTATATCAAACAAGAAGATTATTTGACACAAAATGAAAGAGTATTGAGTATTATGACAATAAAAAAATTACTTAGTATTTTTATTTTGAAATATCATACGACACATAGGAATATACAAATATACCTCGACGTAAGGGGATGTGTTGAAAGTCTCATACAAGTGGTTGTAAACTTTATTTTATAAGCGGATTTTATGAAGTTGAATTAAATTTAAAATTCATTTCTTAATATAATATTTAAAGTCTAAAGTATCTATCGTCGTCGACTACCATTACTATTATTAGAGTTTCAGTTTCGACTGACAATTACACGATTATGAATTAATATTATATATAAGTATCTATCATTGGTTATCATTAACACTATTAGTGTTTCAGTTTGGATCGACAATTACACAATTATGAATTAATATTATATATAAGTATCTATCATCCATTACCATTATCACTATTAGAGTTTCAGTTTCGACAAACAATTACACTATTTCTGAAAATAAAATTCTCAATATTAATTATATATGAATAATAAATATCCATAAATATTAATTATTATCATGAATTTTATTCACGAATATCTAAAATTACAAGTATTTTTGCCATCATTATGTGTAAGGATAAAAATGGAATACAAAATATAGGAAGCACTATGATAAGTGTGTGAGACATGGGAAGTAATCGCGTTAGCGGTCCAGCGTACAAGTCATCCGGGTGCACCGAGTAAAACAGCTCAGAATAAAATAAAAGACAGAGGATTCAGGAATAATGAATGGTTGGTGCAGTGGAGTATGTAGGGCGGAGCAAGAAAAGTACCCAACACGTGAAAATAAACAGGGGAGTGGGTTAACAATTTTGGGAGTGCATGAAACAAATAAGCTCAGTTAACCCAACATATATAGATTAGATAGTATTAAAATAACATGATAACTTTCGATACAAAATCTATATATCAATACATACTATTTTTACCATCACTAATCCTTCTTAGAATAATTCCCCCTTCTCGGATTTATATTATGAACCAACGATTAATTTTTAAATAACATTATTCTTCATAAGAGCATTTGAGAGACATATTTCTACGTTAATTAATTTTCTTATAATATTTCTATGTTAACTTAAACACAAAATTATAACAAATTCAACTGATAGGAGGCAAATTATTTTAAAAGTTAGAAAAATAAAAGCACGAACTAATTTTCATTATGCAATGGAAGGAAGAAAAACCATTCTCTTGATGCATTACTTTATTATTAAATTAGGGAGAACTGAAGTTACTTATTTTCTGAGTGTATAGTTTGTGATTAATCCGTTTTAAATATTTTTTTTAAAAAAAATTCAAACAGACCAATAAAATTCTTAAACGTGTTCTGTTTTAGAAAAGTTGTTAAAAAGTGTTGTTAAAATATCAGGATTCTTATTAACTCTCAAACAACAACTTTATATAATAATATATATATATATATATATATATATATTTAAAAGACAAGATTCCATTTCATTTTTTTTATTTTTTTATTATTTTTGTAAAGTACCTTTACATAAACTTAGTCAATGGCCTAAATTGTTAAACAATAATTATGTTTAAAAATTTGATTTATTTTAATTGGTTTCAACAATAATTAATAATATATAATGTATTTTTAATTTTATTAATGTGGCATTTATATTTATATATTTAGTATACATATCATCGATTCCTTCTTCAGAATTAATAATTATTTTTCTAAAAGTTGGTTAAATATATATAGTATTTATATATTTAAAAACTTCATTAAAGGTAATATATAATTAGCTTTAATCATGTTACTGAATGTAATGGATTTTGAATTTTAAAAACACACTATATATTTATTAAATACATTATTCTGTGTTTTAATTTTATGCACACAAAAAATATATTTATTAAATGAGATAGTAATATTACAAGATTTGTAACATCCATTTATTTGTGTATATATACACATGTATGTTTTCTTCTCTTGCATTCATAAATCTATCTCTAACTCTTAAAAGCACAAAAAGCACTTAGATTTTCTTCAAAGAATGAGTTTCACAATTAAAACTTTGATGTCGTTCTTTCAATTTTTTTGTGTTGTTTTCCTCTTGACATCAGGTATTAAACTCATATTTTGTTTAGCATGTTTTTTTAATTGTATATTTTGTATTTGTTCTAATACCTTGTTGAAAATAAGGGTAAGTTTAGGTTTTATATTTATTAAATATGATAATGTTGAGTGTAAAAAATTCATAAATATTTTATTAAAGTAGTGTCGTTCTTTTATGTATATTTTATTAAGTTTGTACTGATGTTATCTTTTCAGTAATTTTTCTCTTTTGTTACACATTGAATGAAATGAAATCAAATATGATATTAACTAAACAAGTTAAAATATTAGATTAAATGAAATGAGATATGACATTAATTACACAAGTTAAATTATTAGATAAATTGATAAAAAAAATGATTTGGATATAATTTGTAATTTTATATATATTTTTTTTATAAATTTCAGGAGTGAGAAGTAGTTTTACACCAACACCTCCTGGAGATGTTTGCCAAGTAGGAGGATATTGTCCCAGTGAAGAAAAATGTCAACAATATTGTAAATTCTTTGCCCATAAAACTGGTTTTTGCATTCCTCCTGGTGGTGAAAGATGTTGCTGCGTGAAGAAGGAAGCTGTGTGATATAAAGGAGGTTCCTATTATGAAATAATTTTAAAATCACTTGTTTTTCTTACTATTTATGTATCACATCTTTACATATAAATAGTTGGAATATCAATAAACTTTTAATTTAATTATTTCCTTCTATTATTATTCATCTCTGTTAAAATTTTTACTTGAAAATATAGTTAGAAAGTAAACTTAACCATTTTACCATGTTAGATTAAATTTATAAATTGATATTATAATGTGTTATCATATTTTTTTTATTTATAAATCATATTTTTAAATAACATTATTCTTCCTGTAAAACTAGTCAAGAGCATTTCAGAGATATTTCTGTGTTAATTTTTTATACATATTGATGTGTCAATTTAAAGACAAAATTATAACACTTTCATCCGAAGCAAATTATTTTAAAAGTCTCAAAAAAAAAAAAAGCTAGAACTATTTTTAGAGTTTACTGTTGTATTGGGAAGAACTGAAATTACTTACTTTTAGAGTTTATTTTTAATTTATTAACACTTAAAGAACAACTTAATTATCTCTCTCTCTCTCTCTCTCTCTCTCTCTCTCTCTATATATATATATATATATATATATATATATATATATATATATTGATTAAATATTTAAAAGATAAGATTCCTTTTCATTCTTTTATCTTGTTTTGATTTTTTTAAAGTACTTATACAGAAACTTATTAAAATATGACCTAAATTGTTAAACCATAATTTTGTTTACAAATGTGATTTATTTTAATTAGTTTCAGATATAATTAATAATTCATAACGTATTTTTTAATTTTATTAATGTGGCATTTATATTTATATATTTAGTATACATATAATTATTTCCTTCTTTATAATTAATAACTATTTTTCTAAAAATTGGTTCTAAAATATATTTTATGACCAATAATAATATGATATTTATATATTTAAAAAAACCATTAAAGGTAATATATAATTAGCTTTGATCATGTTAAGGAATGTAATGTATTTTGAATTTTAAAAACAGTATATATTTATTAAATAGATTATTCTCTATTTTAATTAAGCTTGTGTACAATAAAAAAATATCTTTATTAAATAAAATAATAACATTATAAGGTTTATAAATTCATCTATTTGTGTGTATATATATATATAGATGCATGCTTTCTTCTCTTGTACACATATACATATCTACAAGTCTCAGAAGAAAACAAAAATTTCGATTTGTTTCAAAGAATGAGTTTCACAATGATGTCTTTTTTTCAAATGTTTTGTATCGCTCTCCTCTTGACTTCAGGTATTAAATTCATATTCTCTTTATCATGTTTTTTAATTGTAAACTTTTTACATGTTATAATACTTTGTTGAAAATATAAGTATAAGTATTGGTTTTATAATGTTGAACGTAAACGATTTATAAATTTACTATCAAAGTTAAAAGTGGTGTCTATTCTTTGTGCATGTTTGATTAAGTTTTAGTGATTTGTCTTTGGTTTAAATTTTTGAATCATTTTCGTATTTCTAAAATAATTTCAAGTGGGTCATCAAGATCAAAACTATCTTAATTGGATCTAAAATTTTGAAAAATTTACTCAATTTAAAATATATGAGAGTGGGAGAACAAGAGGTTGATGATGGGAGGGTAGCATAAGGAAGTGTGGGAGTAGTTCTTAGGGTTGAAAAAAAAAGTGTCTATAATTAGGGTTATTAGGTGAATTAATATTTTTAAAACTATCTGAAATAATTAGGATTAAAAAGATTTAATTGCATTACTTAATTAAAATCTAAAATTAAATTTAAAATTATTGGATCCAATTGAAATAGTTTTAATTTTGAAATTATCCTACAAATACGAAAATATTCGAGGATTTAATCCTTTATCTTTTTATAAATTATTTCATTCATCATACAATAAATTACATGAAATCAAATACAATATTAACTAAACAAGTTAAAATGTTAGATTAAATGAAATGAGATACGATATTAGATGAGTTGATTAAAAAGAAAAAGATGATTTGCATATAATTTGTAATTATATTTTTTATAAATTTCAGGAGTTAGAAGTAGTTTTGTACCAACACCTCCTGGAGCTGTTTGCCAAGTAGGAGGACATTGTTTGACCGAAAAACAATGTCAAGAGTATTGTAAATTCAATGCCTATAAGGGTGGTTCTTGCTTTCCTCCTGGCGTTGATGGAATATGCTGCTGTGTGAAATAAAGGACGTTCTATCATGTAATCAATTTAAAATCACTTGTTTTTCTACTACAACTTTAACATCAATAAATTCTTAATTTTTCTTATCATTGTTCATCTTATTAAAACTATGACTTGAAAGTATTGCTAGAAAATAAAGTTAATCATTTTGCCATATAAGATTAAATGTATAAATTAATAATATAATGTTTTATCGTATTTTATTACTTATAAACCATCTACAATAACAGTTATTTAATCTTTTGTATAAATTAATAAAAACTAAAAAGGTATCATTTTAAACTATTTTCCTGAAAAAGTTGTATTTTAATAAATTATTTTTTATATAAAAAAATTAATTTGAAAACAAAACATGAAAATGTAGATCGATACATTATTTTTTATTTAATTAAATGCTTTTTCTTTTAAATTTTAAAAAAATACTTTAAAATAAATAAATATATTTTAATTATTTATTTAATATACAGATTGGATTTAATTATTAAAATAAGTTCAAAATTGTTTATTTGAAAAATAAACATATCATACTAAACATGTTTACTATGGAAACATTTTAAAAAAATACCAGTTATTTTTGGCATAATTTTATGAAAATTGCAAATTTAGTTTAATTTATCTATATTGTGAATTCGAGAATCAAACTCCTTCTCAAACATAAGTCATTTGGTAAAAATTTTAATATTTAATATTTAATGTCTTTTAAAATAGCATTATTCTTCCTGTAAAACTAAAAGCATTTCAGATACATTTTTGTGTTAATTTGTTTATACATATTTCTGTGTTAATTTAAAGACAAGATTATAACAAACTCACCCAAGCAAATTATTTTAAAAGTTTCAGAAAAAAAGAAAAAACTATTTTTTCATTATGCAATGGAAAGCTGAAAAACCAGTCTCTTGATGCATCACTTTATGGTTGAATTAGGGGGAATTTAAGTTACTTACTTTTAGAGTTTATTTTCAATTTATTAACACTCAAACAACAACTTAATTCTCTCTCTATATATATTGATTAAATATTTAAAAGATAAGATTCCATTCCATTTTTTTATCTTGTTTTTTTTTAATACGTATACATAAACTTATTCAAATATGGCCTAAATTGTTAAACAATAATTATGTTTACAAATTTGATTTATTTTAATTGGTTTCAACAATAATTAATGATATATAATCAAACCGTTTTAGCTGATTTAAAAAAAAAAATTAACCAATTAAAATTACCGCTTTTTATTAAAAATAAATTTCACTTTGCCAGGTTTCGATCCTGGGATTATATTTATTCTGTCAATTTTATAATTAAATGTTATGCTGGCAAAACAATTGTTTAACAAAAACTCTTGGAGTTGTTTATTTCACTGGAAAAAAAATTAACTGTGAAATGTTATGGATATAAGTTCACTTTTTTACCTATTAGAATTTATTTTACTGAAATAAAAATCAATAGTTGACATTATTGTTTTCCTAATAAAAAAAGACAATTATTAAATTACTTGAGGTGAAAAAAAATTGATTATACACAACAGGTATTCCGTCTATGTATTAGCAGTAGAAAAGAAAAGAAAAACTACTTTATAAAAATTGGTTATACACAACAGATATTCCGTCTATGTATTCTGTTAATTTAAAATGACGTTAAGAGATACAAATATATTCTATGAATGTTTTCTGCAAAAGCACATCAGTGTTTGATAATATACAAAATACTACTTTGTATAATCACGATTGACTCAAGACATTCATTTTGTTTAGCTTAAGGGAAGTTAAACAATATTTAGCCAATTGGGTTGTTGCAGACAAGAATGGTGAAATTCGTTTGTATTATATTAAAATTAATGAAACTTTTTAAGAGTTTTTAAAAGAGAAATGAAAGGAAATCAAGTTAAAGTTAAGTGAACCGAGCTTTTATCTTTATTTCCTTTTTACTGTGTTTCTAAATACTTTTAAAAAATTTCAAGTGTTCAAGAATAACTAATATCATCTAACTTTTGCAAACAACATTTAACACATTATAAACTCTGTTCAAATTATAAAGTGTACCTATTATTTCAAATAAGTGTAACCAGAAATTTATATTAGTTATATTATTTTTTATAATCATTTTCATATCATATGATTCATTTAAACAAAATAATAAATAAATTAAATATATAAACTAATATTCATTTTACATTTATAACTTAAAAGTTAACATCAATTTATATACACATATTTTTCTTATCGCTATATTTTAAATATACTATAAAACAATGTTACTTAAGACAATTATGTAATATAATTAATAAAAAAGAATATTAATTAACAATTTTATTTTATTTGACTTTTCACAAATATATCTAAACAAAATTACAAATAAATTAAAGACTAAAACTCTTTTTTTATCTTAATTTTTTTTAAATGATTTAATCTGGTCCTCTTATTATTAACTCTCAAACAACAACTTATTATATATATATATATATATATATATATATATATATATATATATATATATATATATATATATATATATATATATTTAAAAGATAAGATTCCTTTTCATTTTTTTTATCTTGTTTTATTTTTTTAAAATACTTATACAGAAACTTATTAAAATATGACGTAAATTGTTAAACAATAATTATGTTTAAAAATTTGATTTATTTTAATTGGTTTCAACAATAATTAATAATATATAATGTATTTTTAATTTTATTATGTGGCATTTATATTTATATATTTAGTATTCATATCATACTTCCTTCTTCAGAAATAATAATTATTTTTCTAAAAATTGGTTATTCTAAAACATACTGTATGACCAATAATAATATGATACTTATTATATATTTAAAAAAATCATTAAAGGTGATTATTATTTGCTTTGATGATGTTAATGAAAGTAATATATTTTGAATTTTAAAAACATAGTATATATTTATTAAATAGATTGTTTTCTATTTTAATCAAGTTTGTGCACAATAAAAAATATTTTTATTAAATAAAATAATAATATTATATGGTTTATAAATCTATCTATTTGTGTATATATATATAGATGCATGTTTTCTTCTCTTGTATGCATAAACATATCCATAAGTCTCAGAAGAAAACAAAAACTTAGATTCAAAGAATGAGTTTCACAGTTAAAACCTCGATGTCTTTTTTCCAATTTTTTTGTATTGCTCTCCTCTTGACTTCAGGTATTAAATTCATATTCTGTTTAGCATGTTTTTTAATTGTAAATTTTTTACATGTTATAATACTCTGTTAGAAATATAAGTGTAAAACTTCAGTTTTATATTGAATAAAAATGATAACGCTGAGTGTAAAAGATTTATAAATTTTTTATTAAAATTTTTGGTTAAAAATAGTGTCAATCTTTAATGCATATGGGATAAAGTTTTCAGTGATTTTATCTTTTTAGTAATTTCTCTCATCCATTACACATGAAATTGAAATGAAATCAAATATAATATCAACCAAACAAGTGAAATTATTAGATTTATAAATGAAATGAGATTTAATATTAATTACACAAGTTAAATGATTAGACGAATTGATTAAAAAAAAGTTTAATTGCTTCTTTTGTCCCTAGTTTGGTTGAAGTGTGTCAAATTCGTTCCCTTTTAGAAAAATGTCAATTTCGTCTTCATATAGAAAAAATTTGTGTCAATCAAGTCATTTCCGTTAAAAATAATTACTTTTAAAACTCACTTTATCCACTCCAATATCAGGGATCTACCCATTAAGTGGTTATTATTCAAAACTCACTTTAAGTTTTTAACACCATTAGTTTGTATTTAATGGAGATGACTTGATTGACACAAATTTTTTCTATATGAGAACGAAATTGACATTTTTCTAAAAAGGAACGAATTTGACACACTTCAACCAAATTGGGGACAAAAGAAGCAATTAAACCTAAAAAAAAAAGATGATCTGGATATAATTTGTAATTATATTTTTTTTATAAATTTCAGGAGTGAGAAGTGGTTTTACACCAACACCTCCTGGAGATGTTTGCCAAGTAGGAGGATACTGTCCCAGCGTAGACAAATGTAATAAATATTGTAAATTCTTTGCCTATAAGGCTGGTTTTTGCATTCCTCCTGGTAGTGACAGATGTTGCTGCGTGAAAAAGGAAGCTGTGTGAAATAAAGGAGATTCCTATTATGTAATAATTTTAAAATCACTTGTTTTTCTTACTATTTATGTATCACATCTTTACATATAAATAGTTGGAATATCAATAAACTTTTAATTTAATTATTTTCTTCTACTATTATTCATCTCTATTAAAACTTTGACTTCAAAATAGAGTTAAAAAGTAAACTTATCCATTTTACCATATAAGATTAAATTTATAAATTGATATTATAATGTGTTATCATGTTTTATTATTTATAAATCATCTACAATAATAGTTATTTAGTTTTTTTGCATGAATTAATAAAAGATATTCCTTTCATGTAATAACTTTGACATATAAATATAAATAAACTATTCCAATTTAATCTACTCCTATTTTGGATTCTCACTTAGCTTTTATTGTTTATAAGTTGTCCGCATTAACAATTATTTAATTTTTATATAATTTAAATAATAATAGATATATCATTTTAAACAATTTAACTGACAAAATTATCTTTCAATAAATTGTTGTTATAAAAAACAGAAAACAATTAATTATAAAATAAAATATAGTGGGTACCAATCAATTTAATTTTTGAATAAATAAAGATGCGTTATTTTAAATTTAAAATATTTGTTTCAAAACAATTTTTTTTACATTTATTTATTTAATAAGCATAATGGAATTGATTATTAAAATAGGTATAAACTATTTATGTTAAATGATTATATTTATCATATGAATAATATATATATATCAGATGTTTGAAAAGAGGGACAAAGTAGAAGATCAATCTTAATTTTCTTAGTTTACTAGTGTTGTATATATGGGTTTATAGATGTATATATTTTCTTTTGATAAGCTTCTAACTAAACTTTAAAAGTGTAGATGGTTTTTTTAATAGAAACATTATTCTTCTTTATAATATATGTTATACTATTATGATTAGATTTAGATAACTATAAAATTTTATATATACTTTTCTTATGATTTTTCCAGTCTATTGATGTGCAATTTATCTTACAATAACATTAATACTATTGAAAATTAAATATAAAATATTCATGTTAAAAATAAACCGATTATAAAAAAAAAAACTTATTAAAGGTTGTTTTCAAATTTATTAAAGAAATGGATAATAAATTTATTTCAATTAGTTGATTTTTTTTAATAATCTAAACGTTCTCAATTTTGTTAAGTTTGTTAACCAAACCATTTTAGCTGATTTAAAAAAAAATAACACAATTAAACCTATTATTATTTACGTAAAATAAATTTCACTTTGACTTAGTCAATTAAAACATATTTTAATGAACTAAAATTATTTAAAGTTCCCTTTAAATTATGTAAACCAATTAAAATAACGTTTTAACCTATCAAATCCCTCATTTTTTATATTTTTAGTAAGTTAAAATATACATTTAACCAACTAAAATCACCAACATAAAATCTATAAAAAATCATTTAAATTTGGTTTATAAAATATATGTGAATTTTCAAAAATAATTTTGCAAGAACATTATGACACATTTTCTTGATGTTTTGGAAGAAAATTAAAATCAAGACTTTTATTTATTTTATATTAGGCGCGACATATTTTTCAGTTCAACTTTTGTAATAAAATATGTTATAGAATTCAAGATCTCATTTGTTTTTGTATAATTTCTTATAAGATTTTTCGTAAAAACAAAAAAAATTAATAGATTGGCAAGGTCATTGACTACACCTTTGGTACTTAAACGATAAAATTTTTATAATTATAAGACTAGATAAGTAATCAATGTTTATATTTTAAAATATAAACTTTATTTTAGGGAAAAAAATTACAAACAAAAATTTTTAATTATAAAACGTTTAAAATTCAAAAAATGGAAGCCACTCTTTATCAGAGCCAGGTTTCGATCCTGGGACCTGTGGGTTATGGGCCCACCACGCTTCCGCTGCGCCACTCTGATTTGATGGTTTTTATTTGTTCTGTCAAATATTGATTTCATTACTGCTTGTTTTCTCTTTGAAGAATGGGCTTTGGTGAGGCCCAAATTGCTACATAACATTTCTTGCATGAGAGTGGTTATTTTCATTGTTTGTATGAGAGTTGGAGCTGCGCATTTTAAGTAAAAGTTGTATGGATATATATAAAGTCTCACAGCTAGAATGACTCCAAAAAAGAGTGTCCAAACTACAAAACCACTATTGTTAATTCCAGAAAATAAAGAAATTGATAGACATATATTAGAAGAAGCAGAGCAGATGCCAAATATTCTGTTCATAAAGTCAAATAATATATGTTGTGAAACAGATGCATGGTTGGTAAAAGCAATTATAGATGCATTTGAATTGTGAAGACGTTATTATGAAGGTTGGTGCATAAAATTTTAAATGACCCAATTCGATCATATAAGTTGTTTGTTTTTTTTAAAAAAAGGTAGTTCCACTGATAAGAATCTTATTTTTTTTAAACGTCACTTTCAAAGGCATGGAATAAACGTATTTTTTTAAATATTTATTAGCAACATGTATTAAAATAATGTTGTACGGATAACTTTCGTCATAAAATGAAAAATAAAACAACTTATAATATAACTAAAATTTATTTAAGTACTCAAATTTTATAGAATTTAAAAGTTCATTTTTTTTCCTTGATAAACATTGATGAAAAAAATTCATGAATTAGGAGTAGCATCTGAATTTAGTTCCTCACAACATGCTTGAATTTAAAGTGTTGGATGAAGTGCAGTACATATTCTACGAAGAGTCTCTGTATAAGGTAGTTTTATAGAAACATGAAAGGAAATTCAATTTTGTTGGATACAAAAACCAGTGCAGCCTACAATATAGACTATCGTAGGATGTCTGCTTTAATATTCTAAAAATTTGTGGCACTTTGTTAAAAAGTAAGAAATATGACTCGAATCCAGCCAGATCTTTAATATATACGGCAGATATATTATCATTTTTTTCTCTTAAGGGCTCAATGTAACAATAATAATAATAAAAAGGGAAACACAAGTATAAACTTTAATTTTCATACGTTATTATGTAGAAAATATTATAATGTAAAGCAATCAAAATTTGTGTTTATTATTGCTTTAGATGACTGTTGAAAGAGTAATATATGTTTTTTCTGTAAAAGGAAGTCTCTATTTGCATAATCGAAACTTCAAAACTAACAAATCACATCATATCATAACAAAGAGAGCTAAAAAATGCAATTAAGCCCGGTTGAAAAACAGGTAACAACTGTATGACCTGAAATAAAAGATATAAATCAGAAACGAAAAGATTAATATTTGAAGTGTCTGTTTTGGGGAAGAAAGCTTGGGGTAGATACCAATGGAGCCCCAAAGATACTTGTTTGATTTCTCCTCTGTCTCTGTGTCCATGCTACTTTTCTTGAGAACCAAAAAGATGAAAAGAAATATTTGCAAGGAAGGAGAGCTGCATTTGATCTGTTATAGTAAAAAATTGACCAAAAGATGCAATCTTGGTGATCAGTATAACCCTATCCGCCCCAAATCTTTTTCCCACCTATCCAAAAAGTGGCAGCGGATAAAAGGGCTCTCAAAAAGTGGAGGCGAGGGATTAATGCGAATAAGACCTAACAAAATACGAAGCCTCCCGCAAAGAATCTTAATTGTTACATTTTACATGGTAAAACACAAAAAACAAGAAACTAAAAGGGAGGGGTTTCAGTTCCCTTCACTGTTTGGATAAGCCTTTCTCTGCACTTTTAGTTTTCCTCTTACATTTATCATAATATTATTATTATTATTGTTTCGCCAATATGCCAAGAAGGACTAGTAAACAAGGCAAGGCAAGGAATGTGAGTAACTGAGCCACGCAGAATAGAATTGGAAAACCAAGACGAAAGGGAGACAGACAAACCATGAAACTATGTCTCTCTCTCATGAATTTCTCTCATCTATCAATTCTTAAACCACAGCTACTCACAGACCGAAATGTCTTTCTTTCTTAATAAACAAATAAACTCATAACCCCACCCACAAAGCAACTTAATTTTCCCATCCTAGAATAATTACCACTATTATAAAACCAGTTATGATAAAACCCCTTTCCATTTCCCAAAATTTTTGAGCTTCCATAAGTAATTGTGCATTCAAGAGGAAGCACCCAAAACCAAGCATCATTTTACAGCAACAAAACCAAACCAAACCAAACAAGAGCCATCGTCATAATTGTTCCTTGAAAGAAGAATGCTCCCAATCACCTGCATTCTTTTAATGTGCCTTCTAAGTTCTTTCTCACCCCCAATCGAAGCTCTCCTCAACCTCACCGTGCTACCCCACCAACACCCTCACCCCGAAGCCATAGTCCACGAACTTCAACGGTAAAACAATATTTCCGCAGCCCAACAACCCACATTACGTACTTCTACTTCTCCCTCCTCTCCAACACTAAAAATTTCGCTACTTTCTCTTTTCGTGATGCAGGAAGCTCAATGTCTCCTTTTCCAGAAGGCAAACACTGTCCAAGGACCAACAACCCGCGTGCCTCACCGGAAACCCAATCGACGACTGCTGGCGCTGCGACACCAACTGGGCGGCGAACCGGCAGAAGCTGGCGGAGTGCGGCGTCGGATTCGGCAAAGACGCCATGGGTGGGAAGGGCGGACAGATCTACGTGGTGACGGACTCGTCGGACCGCGACCCAGCCAACCCCGTCCCCGGCACGCTCCGGCACGCCGTCATCCAAGACGAACCTCTCTGGATCGTGTTCGCCGCGGACATGACCATTAACCTGAAGCACGAGCTCATCTTCAACAGCTTCAAAACCGTCGACGGCCGCGGCGCTAACGTCCACGTCACGGGCCACGGCTGCATCACTCTCCAGTACGTCTCCAACGTCATCATCCACAACATCCACGTCCACCACTGCACGCCCTCGGGGAACACGAACATACGCGCCAGTCCAACGCACGTGGGTTGGAGGGGGAGATCGGACGGCGACGGCATCTCCATCTTCGGCTCCCGGAAGATCTGGATCGACCACTGCTCACTCTCTTACTGCACGGACGGCTTGATCGACGCCATAATGGGTTCCACCGCGATTACTATTTCCAACAACCACTTCGCCCACCACGACGAGGTGATGCTCTTGGGACACAACGATAAGTACTCCCCCGACCGTGGCATGCAGGTCACCATCGCGTTCAATCACTTCGGCGAGGGTTTGGTGCAGCGCATGCCACGTTGCAGGCTCGGCTACATCCACGTCGTCAACAACGATTTCACCCAGTGGCAGATGTATGCCATCGGCGGTAGCGCTAACCCCACCATCAACAGCCAGGGTAACCGTTACACCGCCCCCTCCGACCCCGATGCCAAAGAGGTACATTTAATCACCTTTTTTTTTATTCATTATTTCACTCTTTTTACTTATTTATTTATTTATTATTATTATTATATTAATATCAATAATCTCATCCCTTCTCAACACTGTTCTTGGAAATGGGAATGAACGGTTGCATACAATCATAATAATAATGTCATGTGTGTGCCCACTGTGTTGGCTTCTCTTTTTCTAAATCTTTCTTTGACTCTTGTTTGGAACGAATATATGCTTGCTGGAGGAATATTGCAGTCGCGTGGGTGGCGCGTGGGGTGGTTTTGTAAGTGATGTGAGAAATGAACTGAGGGTTGGTTTGTGTTTGAAATGGCAGGTGACAAAGCGCGTGGACACAGACGACAGAGAGTGGAGTGGGTGGAATTGGAGAACGGAAGGGGACATAATGGTAAATGGTGCATTTTTTGTACCATCGGGTGCAGGGCTCAGTGCACAGTATGCAGAGGCCACCAGTGTGCAACCCAAATCCGCCGTGCAAATTGACCAGCTCACCATGTATTCCGGTGTATTCGGTGATCCCAGGTATTGTTATTATAAAATCGCAATACCACCTTTACCTTTTAATTTTATTTATTATTATTATAATTATATTCTCATTCGCATAATAATAATAATAATAATATTATTATTATTATTATTATTCCCTTTTGTACCGAGTTTTCTGAAGGAATAATCTGCCCCTACAACGAACATTAACTGTCCTTAGAAAGGGTTTCTGGGAAGAAGTAAATGACGGGAGTGCCCCTTACTCTGTGTGCCCCACATGGGTTCCTTTATTTGAAAATATTAAAAGGACGCGTTGCAGCAGATTGCCAACTGTGCTGCACAAGTTGTTGGGTGTGGAATATTGTAAAATGTTTTTTACGTGTTTCCGCTTTCACGTCTTGTTTCCAAAACCTGGGTTTATGCTAAAACTCACTTTACAGGGTTAGGTAATTGGAGTTTTATGTTATAGGATTATCGCGATATTGGGATTAGCAAAGCTGATTAATAATTAACTAAATGGGGAGAAAAGTGGAGGCTTTTTGGGCCGTGCACGTGAGTGATGGTGAAGTCATTGGGAAAGGAGAATCTCTGCCTCATGGCCCAACAGCCTAACACTACTCGTTACAGTTCATTTGTCCTCATTCATTTCATTTACCTTTTCCTTCCAAAGTTCACCATGCATTGTATTATATTAAAGATTCCTCTTTTTTTTTTTTTTGAGATTTTGAAAGCATAAAAGTTTTTTGTTATTAGGGTTGGGAGCGTAGGTGGAGGTGAGATGTTTTTGGTGGTTTATTTGTGGTTTCCAGCAAGTAGAGATGGGACCCTTCCATAGTATAATAACGTGTTTTGGAGCCATTTTGTGATTGGACACGTACCAGTCAGAACACACTCATGAAACCAGCTTCTCCTTCATAATTGGGAAAGAGACTCTCTCTATGCTCTATGCTGCTACTTAAAAAAACTCTGGAATTGTCAATGCCTACTGCCACTCCTTTTCCACACTTACCAGCTACCCCTACTCTCCCAATCAACTTACTCTTTAATTACTTACTTCCTATTTATATTTACCTATTTCACTATTTTTCTTATTTAATCCACTTTTTACTTTTTACAATATAGAAAAAAAGGTATGACACCTCATTTTCTGAGGTGTAGTCAAAACTAATTTATCTGAATTTGTTGAATCTAGTCAGCCATGTTTCTTTACACAACTGCTGCACCTTATCTTCTTCTCCCATGACATTGCTCGCATTGTTAGACACCTTTTATTTAATGCCGATTAAATCGGCTTCAGCAGTCACAACACAACAAATTAATTACCTCATACTATTATTCAACCGTTTCTTCAACTTGAAGCCAATGAAGATATTTGTCTGCGTCATTCCTTTAATTTGAAGCCAATGCCTTTTCACTTTTGATTGCATGTCTCTCTAAAAAGTAGCTTTCTTAGTGTTTGATGAGTGAATAATTCAACAGGGATAATGGGGATCTGTATCCCGGTTTCAACGGTGGTGGGTCCGTGACCGGAGCCACCAGCAAGGGCAACAGTGCGGCGGGGTCCAGCAGTGACGATGGAGACTTTTTCGGAATGATATTCAGAGGAAGCAGCAGCCGTGCAGCGCCACCGTCATCACCGTCTTCTTTGTTCATTGCATTTGTTTCAACCTTTTTGTCTCTTGTAATTATTCTGATTTTGGACACTTCGACCAACCATCCCATTCTATGATCAAAACCAAGTTTCTACAATTTGTTTTTAAATTTAGAAACTAGGAATCATATACACAGACAGCTCTTCAAAGTTATTATGATATTGAAAATCTATATAGAGCTAGTTCCACCACCATTCCTCATTGCTTCAAATGTATAGTTTAATCTATTCTAGTTTCAATTCACTTTACTTTTAATCTTCCTTTATACTCCTTCAAGCTCCATCAACTCTCACTTTTCATTTTCTACAACTCTAACAAATTTTGCTATTATTCTTATTCGATTCAACATTTCAAACAATCGTTTTAAATCTCAACATTTTATAGTTCTTGTGATTATTACTAAATCCAATAATATTAAATACTTTTTAAGTTTTGTTTTTTTTATTTCTTTTAAATATTGCAAAAATATTAAGAGAATGTTAACGAAAACTCACCTCATAACCCAATTCAACAGAAGCTAGAATATCTTTGTTAAATATGTGTTTCAATATCGAACAATAATTAATATATTATTCTTCATGTGACTGCAAATTTTATCATTCTTAATAATCTTATTTATATCATATAATTCATTTAAACAAAATCACAAATCAATTAAATATATAAGTTAATATTAATTTTATATTTATAATGAAAATGTAAATACAAATCATAAAAAAAAGGAAAAAAAATGATAAATAATAGAAATAAATTTTAAAAATTTCAAAAAAAATTAAATAAAGTAAAATCGGTTCGCTTAAATAAAAATTGTACAAATTCAAAAAGTAAGCTGCATTATTATTTTTGTGTTATCCCAAAAACCCTTCACTTGAATGATATTATTGTTGAGAGCAAATTTTACACTCTAGTTTTGTTTCAATAAAATTATAAAAAAATCAGACTCGCCTGGAGAATCAAACCAATTTTCAACATAAAACATTTTAATTATTATACTTTTAAACAATTTAGAATGATCAATCATCCTCTTAAAATATCTATATATGAATATTTTTTATAAATTTATCGTTAAGTACAATTAAAGTTGTCAATTCATAAGAATAGAATTTCTATCTTATAATAACACGTGTTTAAATTTTGTTGTCAATGTGTAAGTGTATTTTTTTTAAAAAAATATTGGCCTAACATGCATATTAATATGATGTTAGTCCAATATTTTCTAAAAAGTATGCATATTTTGTTGTCAATAATACCATCTTTTAAAAAATTTGTCACAACTCTAGCCACTCATCTTTATTTATCTCTTGTGTAATTAATAAAAAATTAATTTCAATAATGCTTGTTTTTTCATACTATTTATGCAAGCTACAATAATTATTAAATGTGTATACTCGGAATAGCTTTATTCTAACATGTGAATACAATTTGGTGACTCTATTTGTAGGGTCTTGAAGTTGAAATGTGGCTTTACTTGCTTCCATTAATCTGTCATGATAGAATTGAAAGTTCTAATAATACCTAAAAAATGTCATAATAATTGTTTGAGTTGTTTACTAGATAGCTTTTGAGATGCATTCATAGTACCTTCACTTTCAACCTTTTCTGGATCTACTTTATAATAAGACTAAACCATCAATTTTACATTTCAAATATAATTATTTTTCATACTCAATTCCTCAAATATTTTAAATAATTAAGAGCATATAATAATTGAAGACATTCATCTCATTTATAAAATAAGACATATTTAAAAGTTAGTCAAATAAGTCAGAAAGTAAAATAACTTATAAAAAAAACTCGAATATGATTTTTTTTACCGTCATCATCATTAATAACAAATGCTTCTATTAATATAATTTTTATCATTGCGATACACTCAATAATTCTGCATACAGTGATATGGATAATTTAAATATAATATTTTTTTCTTAATCAAGACAAAATCGTAAAATAATTTTGTTTCAAAATAGACACTATCTTTTGTGCCATGGTTGCCGTTATCAAAATAATTTTAACGAATTTAAAATCAAAACAATTACTCGTTTATATTTACAAGAAAAGATAAAAACAAAAGAAAGCAAAATAAAAATATTATGTACAGATTAATTTATTGAAAGAAATAAAAGAAATGATTCTTTTATGTTTCAACTAGAGATTAGACCAATTTATAATATATAATTAAGGTGTAAATCTTATCTTACAAGCCAGTTTTGTGGGGTTCAATTAAATTTAAAATCTACTTCTAAATAATATCAGAACTATTATTAGAATTTATCCGAGTTCTAAATGAACATTTTTGTGTCTACTATGTCGAACCACTAAGTAAATTAATGATCAGTGAATAAAAATATTTAATTGAATGGATTTGAAAAGAATGGAAAGAAGAGGATAGGATATGAGTGGAAGAAGTGGATTTCTGCTTGCATGTCAACTTCTAAGACAATTTATTTATTTAATTTTAATGTTAGTTTTCAAAGTAATAATAAAGTGTTTAACGTGACTTGTCTCCATATCAGAAAGAAATTGTCAAACCGTCCAATTCTAAGAATCTTCCTCCTATCTGCATGTGAATATGTAATGTGACTTCAAAAGACGGTGTCTTTGCCATTCTTTTGCTACACTATCCATCAAATAATAATAATGATAATAACTATTCAGAATACCTAAAAGATAATGATTTTTTTTTAATATAATGGTGATGAATAAAGAAGATCAATATCATCAAATAATACTCCAGGAAAAAACAAATTATTTCTTATATTATACATGTAGAGAGTGGAGCTTCATACCTTACGTTTTCGAACCTCTGAATTTAATTAAAAAAAAAATTCAAATTTTCATATCGTGATGCCTATTAAATATTCTATCCCCGTCAATATAGCTCTAATGTAGAATTAATAGTGAAAGTCGGCTACGAGTTTTTCAAGATATTCCATTGAAACATTTTTGGATAGGAAAAAAAATGGCTTTTAAATTTTGAAAAATTAAAGTATAGATCTTATAACTCTTACTTTAGGGGAAAATATAAAAAATATCTTCAAACTAATTGGCAAAATTAAATCAATATAAAATAAAATAAAATTCATAATATGGCTCTTAAGTATTTAAGTTGAAAATGCTTTTAAGTATAATCTTAGTAGTAATTAAAATATATTTGTTAATAATTTATTTTTGGTATAACGAAATTAGATAATTATTTCTATTTTTAAGATTTAATGAACATAAAAATAAAATGTTATGACAGATAAATTATTTGACGTTAACAATGAACATAAATGAGAGGTAAACAATAGAATAATATAATCTAAAATGGATTACATGATTCAGAATTTCAAAGGAACAATTTAAATTCTAAAATTAAAAAATGATTTTTTTTAATAATAAGTTACATTAATAAAATCATTCGTTCACCAAAAAAGCAGTGCCAACTGCACCATATTTTCATACACTGAATCAATTTGGTACATTACACGAGAATTTACAATTGAAGGCCAAAGAAACAGTGTAAAACCCTTGCTCTCTAAGAAACAGGACTCGCAAGCTTGCTAATTTGCGTGTCGTGTGCACCATGCCGTTGTAATCAAAATCGATTACTCTAACTCTAAGGAATTACTAAATAGAAGGTTTTAATTGGAAACTAAAATGTAAATATATTAGTAACATTAAATGTTACACGTTCCAATAAAACTTTCTACTCTTAATTCCTTGACCATTAATGGTGAGTAAAGATTGAATTAAAATAAAATCATACTTCCCTTTCTATCTTGGGAAATATAGCAGTGACGTAACCCAATTCAGGAAGAACTTTCAGCATAGCCACCAAAGTAAAAAGAAGGGTTGCAAGCTGAATACCTTAGTTAACAATGTCTTCCCTCAAGGCTTGTGCAGCTTCTGCTTCCAATTTCTCCCAAGTTAACTTCCTTTTCTCTTCCAACTCTACAGTCTTGGCTTCTTTCTCTATGTACTGTCTTTGACACTCTTCAAACAATTCGGTATCCATTTCCAGAAACATCTTCCTCACATTGGCCGTTAGCCCCTGCACTACTCGGCTCCAATGGCCTTTCATGTTATTTTCCAATGCTTCAAAGATTACTGGCAATATAACATTTCGATTCTGGGTTACTAAACTCACAAAGTACTCATTGCTCCACAAGAAAAATGCTCGCTCGGCAACCTGCCATGGATACAATAATTGTCAGAGAGCAATCAAGAGAAATTAAGAAACATTTTTCCATTACTACATCAAAGGACGAGAAACATCATTTATTAAAGATTGATACTGTATTATAGCGTTATAATATCTAATAAAATCTGACTACAGAAATGCATTCTGACAATTTTCCTTGGCCGAGGTAGCTAATCATCTTACACATACATAGCTTAGATATTATATTTAAATAGCATCGCCGTCAGTCAGAAGGGGATTTTAAATATTAGCCAAATTGAAGCAAGAAATAGCTGACAAACCATGCCAGTTTATAGTTGGTTAGTATTCCCAGCAGATAAGAAAACGAGTTCATCAATATTGCAGCCCATGTCACACATTAGCCAAAAAGTTATCGGCGTATACTCAAGAAATCAATGGAACTGTTGCTTCCAAAAGTGGAGTAATTTCTACCTAAAGGATTCAATGTATAGGAGTGTCTATAACCCTCCTTTTTTGTCTTAAGATGGTCAATATATATAAGGTCTTAAGATTCACCTCCATACTTATTTTCCAGGATCAAAGCCATGGAGAATAAGAGATCGAGATCATGGGCCTAAACACTCGCATCTCAAAGTATCATCCCATGTTCTTATATTTGTGGCTACATTCTGTACTACGTGGTTATGGATCCCTGAATAAGCGTCTTCTATGGCAGGTGTAGGAAACTCGGACAGTATTCTCGTCCTAAATCAGATTAAGCAAAAATAAGAGTCCAAAATCAAAAGCCATCTGTCAAATATCAATAGGAGGGACACATGACGGTACAGGAACATTGAAATCTAAAAACAAAAGAACAAATAGCAACAATGTCCAGACCAGATTGTTTTCTCAATCTCCCCATAAGTTGATAAATATATGATCTTTGTTTGCGTGCATGTTTACACGTGATTTCAGTAACAAAGAACTCTCAAATATGGATATGTAAGAACCCACCATAAGCTCTCGAGCCATGAAATCGACTATGGGATTGGAACTCAACTGAACATACTCACTTTCGGAATTAAGACATGAGAGTGCTCTTTCCCTCTCTTTTCCATGATAATATTTATATTGTTGAGATCTCACACCCTAGAAGTATTACAAATACAGATTTCTATTTATAGGCATGAGGGGATTTTGTCATTGAGACTCCTATTTCTACGCTCTAAACATCCAATCCCAGAAGTGAATAGGTGTATTAAGATTTCACATCAATTGGAGGCATGACCAATGGAGTCTTTATAAGGCTTAGACAATCCTTAGCTTATAAGTGAGCGTTTGTAGGACTCTGTAGTTGGAAACATAAATTGTAAGAAGATGCTAGAATTTATTCTAGATCCATTATTAGGTCATGCCTATTTGTCTATGCTCTACGATGTCTATTCCTAGGCATAAGGTCTTTTTATTGGGTCACCTACGTCTGTCACACTCTAGATGTTCAATCCTAATCATAACTGAGCGTATTGAGATTCTACTTTGACGAGAGATATCTCTGATCAATGCAGTCCTTACAAGGTTTGAGTTAAGTTAGGCCCGGTACCCGAAATTTAAGATGCTCAGACATTCATTGGTCTCGTATGGCTACCTCTATTTCTCCAAACACCAAATGTTTATACCCAAGCATTATGTATCCATATTAACTAGAGACATTACCAATGTAGTCCTCATAAAGCTTGGGCAATACTTATCTAAAGCCAATTTTATGAAGATGAATTATGCATTAAGCCCAAATTCTAAGGCATAATATTTCTATGAAGCAAAGAACATCATATCATAAATACAGGGCATAAGCTATGAACCATCACTACAGAATGCTACAAGTTACATATGAAAAGTTAAGCATAATTAATTAAAAAAAGGAAGACCTGAAACTGAGAGCTGCTAAGGCAGCGCCCGATCTGTCTGAAAAGAGAGGCAATACACCGTAGAGAGTCAGTACATTGAGCTGCCTCAAGAACCAGTTCTAGTTCTCCAAGGAAAAGAACTTCCTTCCGGGAATTCGAGACTGGCCAGTGCTTTAGCATCCACTTGATCACAGGATCAGCCAGCCTGTTGTCTTTCTCAACAAACTGAACCACACAATGAGTCAGTTGTTCATGATAAAAGGAAATAGATTTGGGCTTGTGAAGTGGAATAAGAGTCCGAATTAGAAACTGTTTATGTTCCTCTTTCATTGGCAAAGCAAACCCATTGATAATACTAGCATGGATCTCCAGCAACTCGGAAATACCATTGTGCCTCTGAGTTTCAAATACAAAACGGTAGAAGACGTCGTTGATGGCATTCCTAATGAAGGGCCTGAGCCCCATGTACTTGCCATAAATGCGGTGAAGAATGTTTTTTAAATACTCGCGCTCTCGCATGTCCTCGGAATCAAACAAGTCGATGAGTTTCGTCACAAAGACATGGTCAATGTAGCGCTTGGAAGTCTTTACATCAATCTCCGGTGAGACAACGTAACGCAAGAGGATATCATACACGAGCTGTAAGTGCGGCCATGACGGGTCCAAATATCTGTCTTCTTCTTCGGGTTCCAGGTATTCAGTGCCGTGAGGTGATGGAGGGGGACAACGGAAGATGTTAACGGACACCATGTTAATCAAGTGTTCTTGATTTTCGCTGAATCCGAAGGACCCGGAATGGATGGTTTCAATGAGTTCCTCGAGTGTCTGGCGCTTTGTTTCCCTCTCGTTAACGGAATCGACAGTGTCTGAGAAATCGCACAAGAGGCAACACCCTTGTATTTTTTGGAGGATCAGCGCTCGGTGCTCCGATTCGTCGACGTCTCGCAGTGGCTCGATTACGGTGGAATTGGGAGGCGGGGCATCGGGTGAAGGGTTTTGAGAGTCGGAGTTGGCGGGAGCGACGGCGGGGGCGGTGATGGTGATGGGGGCGGGGGCGGCGGCGGCATTACGAGATGCGTGTTTGACGACTACTTCGTAAAATTGAAGGCCGTTTTCCGGGAATTCCAATTTGGAGCATTTCTTGTGAGCGAGCTTTATGATCTTGTTGAACATTTTTTGGGAATTATTTGGATGGCGGGGGAAATGAATGTTGGAACGATCAAAAAGCCCAAGAAATTGAGAACGTTAACAAAATGCGAAATTGGATTTGGCGAACCCGAAGCCCTAATGGTTAATGGTGCGACTTCTGGGTTGGATTGTGGAAACCGCGAATAACCGCTATGAAGCGGAAAACCACTCGCGTCCAAGGCGCCCTTCAGTCGCATGAATCAATATAATGAACAAAAGGTGCAAAATTGTAAAACGCAAAAATTAGTTGTTCTGGCCCGAGGCGCCAAAATTCGAGGTTTGCCACGTGGACTGTTATGTATTGTGCCAATATGCCCAAAATTAACTAAGAGTTTAGAAATTATTTTGGATTAAGAGAAAATTGAGCACAAAACCTATATTCTTTTTATATATAAAATATAATAATAATACTAAAAATTAGCCTTAGTTGTTATCCGATATTAAAAGAGACTGATGAAATTTGGTACAACGCCTTTACTCTTCAAAATAGATTAAAAAAATTTGATTCTTCCCTTTATATTTTTAACTTCATGTAAGCTGACATGACTGTATAAGAGTCAATTTTTTCATCTCTCCAAATCCACGTATCCTCCCATATTCTGTTTAGTGAATTCCTTTCTAATTCTGCATATACTCATCAGCTTGTTTCCCTTTTCATTTAAACAAATCTATCATCTAGTTTATTGACCATTCTCATGTATTGTTCTCTTTACAACTTCAAAAATCGTCTGTTGTTCCTTCCTTTTTAATAGAATTTGCTTAACAAGATTCTATTTATTATATTGATTTTTTAAAATATAAATAAAGTGTTCATGTTGTTTCATATACAAATGGTTTCGTTGAGATGGTACTGGAATATTTCTCAAAACCATGTTCTCAACAAAATGTAATCTAAATACAGAGGGTGGGGCAACACTGAAATCTATATAGACTCGGAAAGGAACACATTGTAATCCAACAATGCATTCAAATTCTAGTAGACATTTTAACATAATCACGCATAAAACGGAAGGGATTAGTCATTCACCGAACATGTTTAGTTTAAGGGAGAAATCACGTTTCAGCAAAGATTTATAAGGATATACAGAAAAAGAAAAAAAGGTTTGCCATTGGCTACATTTCAAAATGCTCCGGTCCATCACTTTTAGAAAGAAAGCAACTACCATCCACCTTTGACAACCCCGTCATTTTTCTTGCCCCATGAACCTGCTGCACCTACATATAATAACCATATAGTCAGAAGTCTATTGAATTAAGGTGAAAATAAATATAGTATTTACAAATTTATATTGATAAAACATTATAGATTAATTCTGCTGTAATTTGTAGTAATGATTCGTCGCATTGTAATTTTATTTTTCTTTCTGAAGAAACAAAAAAGGAAGAATAATTGGTTGGAGTTATATTCGGTTTTCATTATTTCTTCCATACCTTCTGCTGATTCTTTCCAGCTTGAAGATTGGCCATTGTCTGCAGCACTACTAGATTGACCCCACTTCAGAACTCCAGTAGTGTTTGAATTAGATCCCTTGTTCCACTCACCATCATGGACATTGGTCTCTTCAGTTGTAGATTTTTTCAAGCTAGCACCTGTAGCCTGTCTTGACTCATTGCTGTTCCAATTATCGTTAGCTCCACTTGCGGAGCTCCAGCTCTGCTTATTTCCACCTTGGTTCCAGCCAGAACGATCCTTATCTGCATTCACCTGGTTCCAAGCCTGAGATACATTATCATTAGCTTCACCACTTACTGAACTCCAGCTCTTCTTACTTCCACCTCCTTGATTCCAGCCTGAATCATTAGCTCCACCATCTGCTGAGCTCCACTTTGGCTTATTTCCACCCCCTTGGTTCCAACTAGGACTCTCCTTATCTGCATTCCCTTGGCTCCAGCTCTGCCTGTCCTTGTCCCCAGTATCATGTTTCCAAGCCTGGGATCTATTATCATTAGCCCCACCACTTGTTGAACTCCATCTCTGTTCACTTCCACCTCCACGGTTCCAGCTAGGATGCTCCTTATCCGCATTTTCCTGGCTCCAGCTCTTCCTTTTCTTGTCACCAGTATCCTGATTCCAAGCCTGGGATCCATTACTATTACTCCATCCTTCAACATTATCTGGACCCTTCTTCCAGTGAGAGGACCCATCCTCACTAGAATCCCTCCTATTGTTCCAACTACCAGATTGATCACTCCTTCCTCGACCTCGGCCTCCACCAGATCCCCACCTACCACCAAAACCTTCCCTGTCCGATCTACCTCTACCACCAAAGCCCCCACGATCTCCCCGGCCACCAAAACCCCCACGATCTCCCCGGCCTCCAAAACCCCCTCGGTCTCCTCTACCTCGAAAACCTCTACCTCTAAAGCCCCCTCTGTCTGATCCACCCCTACCCTGGTAACCACCTCTCCAGTTCCCACCACCTGCTCCTCTAGAATTTTCATTTGAACCTTCATTTTCACCATTCAACTGATTATCGCTTGAGCCTGCACTCCAGCTGCTATTGCTTTTCCAAGTGTTGTTTTGATTGGCGTCACCTGATCCAGAATTCCAACCTCTCCGGTTCCCACCACCTGCTCCTCTAGAATTATCATTTGAACCTTCATTTTCACCATTCAACTGATTATCGCTTGAGCCTGCACTCCAGCTGCTATTGCTTTTCCAAGTGTTGTTTTGATTGGCGTCACCTGATCCAGAATTCCAACCTCTCCGGTTCCCACCACCAACTCCTCTAGAATTTTCATTTGAACCTTCATTTTCACTATTCAACTGTTTATCGCTTGAGCCTGCACTCCAGCTGCTATTGTTTTTCCCACTGTTGTTTTGATTGGCATCACCTGATCCAGAATTCCAATTACTTTTCTTGCCCCAGCTACTATCATTATTTCCAGTATCAGGATGCCTAGAACTCCAGCCGGAATTCTTGCTGTCATTCCCCGCACTTGAAAAACGATTATTACTGTTCCAGTTGTCATTATTTCCCCTGTCTGGATTTTCATTGGAATTATCAGATCCAGGATTCCAATTGCTATTTTTTGGAGCAGAAGCCCAGTTTCCACTGCTTCCAGAGTTCCAACTGCTTTTCACGTCCATGTTGGAATCTTGATTTCCAGGCTCAGTACGCCCAGAACTCCAGTGAGAATTCCCACTGGTAGATTTCTTTTCATTTGAGTCATTCCCAGATCCAGAGTTCCAATTGCTTTTCTGACCCCAACCATTCCCTTGATTTGCACCAGCACCATCAGATACAGCATTCCATTTACTGTCTTTTCCCAAACCAGAACCACTATTTTCAGCTTGACTGAATCCCACAGCTGGACCGTCTGAAGTATTTCCTGCACTCCAACCACCTTGATCTTTACCTTCTTCCTCCACATCACATGACGAATTTACGGAAGCATTCCAATTGCTTTTTGTTCCCATACCAGATCGCTCACTCCCTTCCTTATTTGGTTTATTGCTCCATCCAGCATCCTTACTAGCATTGATATCTGAAGAACCAGAAGGATTTCCGATTTTGACTCCACTTGTTCCAGACTTCCACCCACGCCAATTAGAAGTGAGGTTTCCTTCATCTGATCCACTTTTAAAACCATTGTCATCACCCCATCCAGTCAATGAAGTTTCATTTGACTTTTGGACACTGTTCCAACCAGAAGATTCCTTTTCAGAAATGTTGGTTGTATTCCAATTGCTATTCTGATTGTCATCACCCACACTTCCAGTTTTACGTTCTGCCTGACCCCAGCTGCCTCCACCATTTCCCCAGCAGCCACCAGAGTTTTCTGGATTAGAAGCAACTCCAGTCTTCTCCACTGCAGCAACCCATGCAGAGTTCTGGTTTGAATTACTTTTAGTTTCCCAAGGAGAATCCTCTGCACCTACACATTACAACAGCAATGAGGCAAATGATGAGTTGAGCTAAGTAATTAAACTAGAACCGAAAACATATCAAACATTTCCGTACTACAACTTTTACCCTTGGAACTGAAAGGATTTAAGGAAGAGTCTGGCTTCTGTAAAACCAAAAACAGACACTTATTAAATTAAAATGAAGTAAAATCACAAATATAAAAATCAATTGGATATAAATGAGTACATGAATGTACTATACCAAGAGTGGTTAGATAATGCACAGGCAGGACAGATGGGAATAGGAAAAAAACAAGAATAAATTGTGTTATGCAACACATACCAATAAGCTTGGAGCAGAATCATTAGACCATGTACCCCTGAAAAATGTTATGGCAAGAAAAAAGAGTAACTAAATTAGTTGAGATTAAAACTAATCATGAATAAGAAAGAAAACTGGATGCTTGCAATTTAAAATAATCTGCCCAATGATTTAAAAACAATACAAAATAACATAATCATGGTGCCTTGGAACTATGCAGTGTCTGAGTTTCACATCTAATAATATGTGATGCGCCATGGAGTATTTGTGTTTGGTTCTCATCCCCTAATATCTACCTTTTGAGAGTGGGTTTCCCTAGTTCTTGGGTGTTTATTAAGTGGTATCAGAACTAATTGTCAATGTCTTAGAAAGACTCTTCACAGAGGGTTTTGATCATTAGAGAATTCTAACTACCGAGGTAGTTAAGTGGAGTGTTATGAAATAAGTTGTTTGGAGTGAAATTTGTCAAACCATCGGCTCTTAGAGTAGTAATATGATATGACTTACGTAGTATGAGGTGCCTAAGTCTTGCATCGAGTGGTACGAGACAGGCAGCTAAAAATTGAAGTGTTTGGTTCTACCCCCCTTAATTCCAAGGGTGGGTTCCCCACATATTTGAGTCTTTAACGTATAAATACAATAACACACTCTAATCCCTTAATATATCAATTAGATAGGCAATTTAAAATAGTAACACTCCGTATCAGAGGAACATTTAGAAAATGGAATGACATAAAGCTGGATTAACTACCACATCTTGATAAATTGGTTATGCTTTTGGGTTTTAAATCACCTTTATTCATAATTATTTATTTGGCATAAATATGCCTTGGTTGCATTGTCATCTGAGTCATCCTTGTCTGCATCAATGCTCCGTAGCCATGAGTTAACCCTTCCCAATTTCCACAAATTTCTACATTACTGAACAATATCTGGACATGACTAGAATCTCACTATTGATGACTAAATCCATCATGCAAAATGAGCAAGGATATATATTGGGTGAACATAATACTGCCTATAAGCAGATGACTAATATTACTATGAAATATACCTTTCAGATGATGCCCCAGCAGCATTCCATCCACCACTGCCAGTGGAAGTTCCCACTCCATTCAGCCAACCTTTCCAATAGTGAAGATTAAGGTTTCAATAAAAACATCAACGCCAAACAGAGAATAGGGAAGAGGATATCTATACACATGTTAATTGATACTATAATCCATTTAATTGGGATTTTACTTTTCTTTTTAAAGGATAAAAGTAGAGAATAAGGTATTCTCACCTCCAGAGCTTCCTTCACCACCCAGCAGCTCAAATGGCTTAGATGAACTTGAATCTGGATCACCACTGATATAAAAAACATTGAGAAACTGAGGACAACATTCACAGACACAATTAAAGCAAATCATATGTAGTTGTGGCAAACAAAATTAACGTAAATATCAGAAATACCGTGATGAAATGGCAGCACTCTTCCCCTGAACCTCAGAAAGATGCTCACATTTAACTGTGAAAAATATTTTGTACAAATTGTTCTAAATAATGATCTAATATATCAAAAGAAAAATACAAAACAGTCCACCGTCATAAACAAACCTGTAAGAACCTTCTGCTGAGAATCAAGTTTCACAGTTACATCAGAACGGCGCAAGGCAATGACACGGCAAAGGTATCCCTTCAAAGGACCTATCCTAATTCTCAAGGTCTGACCAATATTAAACATGTTATTGCTGTCCCCACGGTTAACTGCATGCACAATTATTGAATTGAGAAAAATTAATAAATGCATATATCCACAGCTAAAATAGTTTTTAAGAAGTCATGTATCTATACAGACATTCTCGATTATTTTCTCTTGCTTGCCATGGTTTTTTGGGTGATAAGGGAGATCTTGGTGATGATGGTTGGTCTTCAAAGAATAAAGGACCCGGTTCACTATCCTGAGTATGAAGTAGCATTCAAAACATAAAAACACAGATAAAATCATTCAACAGTTTGTAACATGGCAGGATGCTAGAAAGATTTCAAACCTTTCCACTGAAATCACCAGCATCAAGCTTGACCTTCTCACACATATTAGATTTACATGTGACGTAACCTCCATTTTCTTCCTCATTTCCATCATGTAAAAAGACAATTCCCCTATAAATGTGCTTAACAATGCCTTGTTTACCCTACAAAAATAGACATGATAGTTTTTAAAAGTATCATGCAAGGCATGAAAAACCCAAATATACCACAACTAGAAATCTTCACATTCAGAAATACAAATCACACCTTAGATGGACCGTCTAGAACCCTGACAGTATCATTAACCAATATAGCCTTATTTTGTTGATCAAAGGCGGTGAGTTTCAAATCCAATAGCCCACTCTTTATTTCCTTTCGTTCAATAGTTATAACAGCAGGTCCATCTGAACTCTCTTTTAGAATCTATACAAGACCGGCAAATTAGAAATGTACTAGTAAAAAATAACAAGGTCTCAAATCAAAACGCTTAGAACAAATGAAATTGCATAAGGTGAACGCCTTACCCTGTAAATATCATCTTTATCCATGCCTACTATTACACCAAAGTCCTTCTTCCTGAAAAACAGTAAAGGTTATTCAGGAAGCCATGTTTAGAAATGTGCAGGCATGGGAACGTGTGTATTTGCATGTACATTTAAGTGCATGTCTGTGTGCGTGAACGAGAGAAATGGTTCTCCCAATACCATGAATGTACTGCAATGGGATTGGGCAAGGGCATGCAATGCAAGTACGATAGAAAAATAATTCATATTGTGCTGTGAATGTTAGCTAGGTAAAACAAGGACTTACCCGAAACATACTAAATCATAAAGTTCAAAATCATTTCCCACACCCAAATCTGATGAACTCTCTCCTTTCCCACCTCCTTTGTTGGGTCTTATTACACGTTTTTTCTTCTTACCACCATAAAGTTGAGCAAGCCACTCTAGATCATTTGACTCATTGTTTTCACAGGTCCCAAATTTTAACATCTCCTCTTCTGTTGGCACAACACCCCATAAAGTTAATGAATCCGGAGATACTTTCTTGTATACATACCCATCCTTGAGCATCAAGCCATCGAGAACCTCAAAAACCTTGCCCGTATCCCGGTCACGCTTGACCTGAATGAGTGGTCGGAACTCCCTGCAGAGTTATTGAAAAATAATCACATAACAAAAACTATCCACTAAAAAGTTAACAAAATATGAGAATATGTATTATTTACTCAAGTTCACTCGAGCTGATTAATCTAGGGGCTGGTACAGCAGCCTTTTGGCGACTATAACCTCCACCCTGTAAACGAGAGAAGAGATGCATCAACAATCTGCTCACTCTGTGACTCTGTTTGGGTTGCAAGTAAATTAAAGAGGAAAAAAATAGGAAAAATAGAAATAAATAAAATAGAAAAATATTTTGTTTGAACAGATAGAAATAAGGTAAAAGTAAAAAGAATTCTTCTTTGAATGAATGTAAGTGTAAGGAAATGATAAATAAATATGTTTAATTAAAAATTAAGTTTAACTAAAAAGCAATACTTTAATATTAGTTCTTGAGACAATAAATAGATTACCAGCAGATATATCATATATACAGCAACTAAAACAAAACTAGCATAATCGAAGTTAACTAATTAATTGCCTAAAAAAAATGGGTAGCAAACAAGTGGACACAGGTCTCCTTACAAATTTGGCAGCCAAAGCTTGCAGATCAATTCTTGGAATGAGCTTAACTGTAACCTTTTTACTGGTATTATTTACAGCCACCACCTGCAAAAACCATAACAGATAGAAGGAACGAGCATTCCACAAGTTGAATAGCAAAATAAAACAAAAAACATTATTTTTGCTAGTACCTGTGCTAAATCCCCTTTGTAATTACCACCTTTTATTCGAGCCCACATACCCTCAGAAATTTCAGGGGTTCTATTTCTAACAGAAAAAAGGTGATAGACCTCACCATTTGGTACAAGAGCTACTCGAGTAACATAGATTCCGGGAATCCCTTGACATGCCTGAAACCATGAATTAATAACAAATGTGAACAGAATCAGCCCATGGTAGAAATGTTTCACCTGAAAACTAGCAATATAGTGCTAGACAAAATTTCAGCCACATTAGTCTGCAAATTCCTACTCAAAGAATAGAAAACCTGCTGAGACCGCAATTTAAAACCATGTCTAGCAATAAAATTAAACCAAACAAAAATACCCAGTACTGAGATCACCTCATTTATATCACACTGCCTTTCAGCCTCAATGTATACAAAACCTTTCATGTGATCTACGGCAAAAGCAGATTTTATCTTCAAGACAGTACCCAAAGAAAACAAATCAGCAAACTTCTGCATCAGACACAAAGCTGAAAGCCTCTCCCGGCCAACCTGCAGCAAAAGGGAAAAACTCCGCTAACTGAGAAATTTAAAAGAAACAAATATTATCAAAGTCATAGATTCGAGCTCAAGGTATCATACAGTGCATTTGACTTTCCAGATGTTGGGCATTAATTCCATGACCGCGTCATGAATAGAATTTGGGTTGTAGCCTTTGTCATCAAACTCATCAGCAAATTTAATAAATTTAGATGGGTCAGCGTAACGCTCCTCCAATATTCTATCAAACTCTTCTTCGTCCACCAATTCCTCTTTAGGAACACGCGGGAAATTGCTCGGGCCTGGTTCGCTCATTCTTCTCGGAGAGGAATCAAAAGCTTCGTCAGAAAAATCTGTTACAAAAAATTAGAAGGTGTAAGGTACCACGGGAAATTCTAACCACAAAAGATGAACTCCAAAACCATAAAATCATACAGAACTCAAACATTTCTCGTTAATGAAGCCACTAAAAGTCCTATATACACGTCCAGAACAAATAAGGACATGAAATTTAACTAAACACAGAAATGAAGCCGAAACCCTAACCATTTTCGTGAGAGAGGAATAAACGATGAAATGTAAGAGCATGAGAGAAAGAAGGGTATTCCATTATGTACCGTCGCCGAAATCACTCTCTTCGCTCAAATCGCTGTCGTCGCTGTCATCGCTGTCATCAACGTCAGCGGCGTCATCGATAAACTTCATGGCTGCTGACTTAAAGCGCCCACCGGTCTTGTCATCGTCGAAGCTGGCCTTGCGCTTGCCGGTCGAAGCTTTTCCGGCGACCTCCTTGCCCTTTCCTTTGCCCTTGTTCGTCATTTCTACCGAAAATGCTGAGACTGATGCCTTTGCATGCTCCGATAACTGGAGAGAGAGAGAGAGAGAGAGAGAGAGAGAGAGAGAGAGAGAGAGAGAGGGTGAAGCAAGAACAGTGTGACTCTCACTGATCAGGGGAAAGTTGGAAATGAATTTATATTTATACTTTTTATTTTATAAAATTATAAATAATAACAGTGAGATTGATAAATGCAAAAGGTGCAGTTTTCTATCTATATTGAGGCAATCACTTTCCCGAGGAGGCATTGGGTTCCTGGCGTTTGCTCTTTGCACCACTTTTTTCTTCCTGCACCTCACTTATTTCTAAATCATGACTTCTTCCTTTTCATTCTTTAACCCTAATGGTTTCTTGAAATATTATCCAATTTATAAATCTTTTAAATTAAGTAATCCCAAACGGTAGTTTAATTCTTAGCGTAATTATGAAATGTGTTCTTAAACATTAATTGCAATATTTCACATAATAAATTTCGCAGTGCATTGTTTTTTTTTTCTGTAGACGTTTAGCATACAACATTATTGTCAAAGGATGAAAATAAGTTCCCGAAAAATACTCAGGTAGTTTTGAAAATAAATAAATATATATATATATATATATATATATATATATATTCAAATTTCTACTTTATAAAATTTGAAAATGAAATAAATTGATACTGAATTAATCAATCTAAAAGCAAATACTTACCATTTCTGAATTGATAAAAATCAAATTCAAAACATACTATGTTATTATGACATAATATAAAATTCTTCCAACGATATTTGTTTAAGTTTCACAAAGTTATATTTTGCTTTCTAAAACTTATAATCCAAAATTATGTTGGAACTTGAATTATGATTTTAGAGCACTCTGTCAGACAACTTTCAAACTTTTCAATCTAGAAAACTTACACGTTAGAGAATTAAAAGATAATTTAAAAATCATAACTGTTATGGAATAGAAATAATAAAATGGTAATTTAAAAATCACAACTGTCGTGAAATAGAAATGATAAAATGGTCATTTTAAAATAAACAAGGTGCAAAAAGATATAAAAGAATGTAAAAGGCAAAAGCCTCTATCGATTTTGAAAGAATTGATCCGGCCTAATAAAATAGATATATTTACTTAATTATTTTGGGAAAATACAAAATAATTACTTAATTATTTTGGAACTGCACACCTTTCTAGTCTCCTTTCGAGTGAGGCAAAATCAAAATTATAATGTGCTTAAAAGTTGATACAAGTAAAAATAAAATAAATTAAGCCAGAATCAAGTATTATTAAAATTTTCATAATTCAAAAACCTATTTATTAATTACTTTTCAATAAGTTTGTAATTAACGGTTTAAATACTTATTTTATTTGAAAATATTTTAAAATTTGGTATCAGCAGTGAAAACAATGTCATCATGTTAAAAAAAATGATAGTTTAAACGTATTGTTACGATTATAGGATAATCAAATACAAATTATTAGTTCAAATTTCTTTTAAACGGGATTAAATAAATATATTATTGAGAGAATTTAATAATGTTGTTATCAGGTGTTCCACTAATTTATTAAATTCATATTGAGTTATTTGAGAAAAAAAATTGAGGTATTTTTCTTTGTAAGTTACCATTTATTATGCAAATTAAAATAATGCATTTACATCGTGCTTTCAGAGAAAGAAGAAGAGAAAGAGAAAAAAGACAGTAGTTTAATTATATATTTATTTCATTTTGATTCTCTCACATTTATATATTGATTTAAATCGATGTTTTTCAATAAGATCATACATTTTTTTTTATTAGATTTCCATATTGAATAAATGATAAAATTCAATTTACTCATACTTTTAGTACCACGAGTATCTCTCATGTTTAAAACATAAACCAAAACTCCTTACCAAATATCTTATATGTAACATCCCAATAAATATATAGAGTAAATCTATAATTTATTCTAGGAGTTAGCAAAAATCATATTAAAGAACAGTAGCGGGAAGAAGATTAAATTTTAACTTAAAACGAAATGGGATTCAACAATTTGGTCAACCAAAAAAATATATACAGAACGCATCATTTACAAAGTTCACAAAATTTAAACCGGTCGGTTTTACAAAACTAGATAACCAACCATATCAACAATTATATACAACAATCCTAAAGAAGACTATGGACCGGACGGTCCAGCAAACTGCTCCGGCGGCACCTCCAATGGTTGTTCTTCCAGCAACGCCTCCTCCAAAGATTGTTCTTGAATTACTTCTGCTCACATCCAAAAAGATGATCATTGCATTTGAAGAAAACGAGTCCGAACAGTCGAAACACCGGACGGTAAAATAAAGAAAATATACAAAACAAATGGTAGGGTAAGCTTATGAAAAATTTCAATGAAATCATCTATTATATCAACATACACATAGACATTACATATTTTATCCTCAAACGACGTCATCATAGAACACATCATACATTCTCAAAAGGTTCAAAAACAAAAGTCCGGACGTATGACCCTGTATGCTCGCCACTCTATGCACCCGGGTGGACCTGGCTGGGATACACTCAACAAACCGCCACCCGAGGTTAGTCCAATGGAACCACCTCGGTATAGAAATACCCTGAGGCTAGAGGACCTCCCGCCATTCCCACACATGAATTACTCTCCTCTACTTGAGATGATGTAATCACGGAATATCGGAAAAGAGTTGGAACCTGAGCCTATAACCACGGTCATACTAAACTCAATTTACTTCAAACATGAGATATTCCTCCTTGGAAATCTCTTACAATTCAATCCAAATATTCAACAACTTAATAATCATTTTACCATACCAGGCTTAAAATAACTTAGGTAAAAGTATTTGAATGGTAAAACCGGAAGGAAAAATACACATTGGTTCAACCGGACGGAAGATCAAAGTGGATTCGTCAACAGAGGTATCAAAACAAAGAAACCGGTCGGAAATAATAATAAATTTAGGATTAACCAAAAGAGAAGTCCACTATTGATAGGAAAAGAATAAAGAAATTGATTAAGGAATTCAACAGACTGAAATGAATAAAAACGGACGGTGTGTAAAAAGGTTCTTTTCAGGAAAGGAAAGATCTTGACTAAACTAAGCATTCCAAAAGAAATTCAAGACTCGGTCTAATACCGGACGTTTTACCAATTGACCAATGAAATAAAGAAAAACTGGCCGTTCTGTGTAGGATAGAAATTACAAAAGATCTGACTTAAATAATCTAATTTGGTTCAGAATTAACATATCAATTTAAAATGTGACAGGAAACCGGACGGTCATAATGACCATTCGATTGTAACATTGGATATACTAGGTTATTATACTCTCTTTGAAATTTTAAACATTTACAGAATTCAACTCAACATCAGAAACATACTTTCATATAACATATAAACTTTAAACATATCAAAATTCATACATCCAACCAGCAACATACCAATTTCATACATTCAATCATATAACAAATCATTTATTGAAAAAAAATCATAAACTTCCCTTACCTCTTAAATCCCGCTAAGACTTCACAGAGAACTAATACGACCAACTCTTCAAAATTTTAGATTTCTAAAACAAAATACACAAGCTTGGTTCAGAAGAAATGGTTTAGAGGATACATATAAGCTTTAACAACCCATGCATGTCGGAAACTAAGAGCCCTAAAAAAAACTTGACACTTACCAGCTCCGAACGGTCTTCTATTTGGTACAGATTGTACCTCTTGATGCCAGCTATTTAATCTCTTGAAGAAGTCTGATGATCGGAGAATGTTTGGAGGCTAGAATTTTAGAGAGAAGATGGCTAAAGGTTAGAGAGAAGGAGGAGAATTTTAGAATTTGCAGAAAACGAAGTTTGAGGAAGAAGAAGATGATCCGCATGCAGAGAGAGAAAGGTTGATATTGTTTTCTTCTTACCTTCATACAAGTGATCGGCCAACACTCTGTTGCCACTTGGTTTCCACTATCACTCTCCCATTTATCCGATAGCTGCCACCTGGATCCCACTCACAGGGATTTTCCCTGCTAAGCCGTCGCTGCACGTATTCCAATGAAAAGGCATTAATTGATTTGCAGAACTTGCCCCCCACTCACCAAAGACAGAAACCGGCCGGTCGCCACGTGGCCGGTTCTAAAATATTAAATTTTTCGGGTTGTGACATTCCCCCCAACAAATAAAAATTTTCGTCCTCGAAAATTAAAGTGTTACCTTCAAACAAGTGAGGAAAGTTCTCTCGCATTTCGTCCTCACGTTCCCAAGTAATGTCGCCAGCTTTTTCATCCCAAATAACCTTAACATACTTGGTACGCTTGTTGGATGGCCGCCTGATGGTTAATTCTTCAACTTTTACCGGTCGGACATCTACTGAGCAATTTGCATTGAGTTGAATGCTGTCGGCCTCAATCACATGTGAAGGATCGGCAATATACTTCTTAAGTTGCGAAACGTGAAATACTGGATGAAGGTTGGACAACGATGGAGGTAAGGCCAATTCATAAGCTACCGGTCCAATACGTTTCAAAATCTGATAAGGACCAAGAAATCGAGCAGATAACTTCTTTGGTCGGATGACTCTTCCGACGCCCGTCTTTCGATCCAACTTAAGGAACACATGGTCTCCTTCCGCAAATTCCAAAGGCTTCCTTCGTTTGTCGGCATATGATTTCTGTCGACTCTGAGAAGCTTTGAGTCTCTCCTGGATTAACTTCACCTTCTCGGTAGTTTGTTGCACTATTTCTGGTCCAGTTAACACTGATTCACCTTCCTGAAACCAGCAAAGAGGCGTTCGGCATTTTCTACCGTATAGGGCTTCAAAAGGCGCCATTCCAATACTTGAGTGAAAACTATTGTTGTAAGTGAACTCTGCCAATGGCAAAATTTCGTCCCAAACACCCAAATGATCCAGCACGCTTGTCCTCAACAAATCTTCCAAGGTCTGGATAGTCCTTTCGGATTGACCGTCCGTTTGCGGATGATAAGCAGAGCTCATTTGAAGTTTGCTTCCCATTTCTTGTTGAAGAGCCTGCCAAAATCGAGACGTAAACCTTGGGTCTCGATCCGACACGATACCGGACGGTACTCCATGAAGCCTTATGATTTCTTTAACGTACAACTGAGCCAACTTGGACATAGGCATTTTCAAGTTAATGGGAAGGAAGTGAGCACTTTTAGTCAGCCTATCGACTATTACCCAAATTGCGTCGTGATTTCTTACCGTTCGGGGTAAATGAGTCACGAAATCCATTGCAATGCTGTCCCATTTCCATTCGGGTATCTCCAAAGGTTGAAGTTGACCGCTCGGTTTCTGATACTCGATCTTGGCTCTTTGACAAGTTAAACATGACTCCACGAACCGAGCAATATCTTGTTTCATTCCTGGCCACCAAAAACTCATTCGAAGGTCTTTATACATCTTGGTCATTCCCGGATGAATACTTAGACGACTTTGATGAGCTTCTTCTAAAATTATCCTTTTCAATTCATCATCATTTGGAACACAAGTTCTATCCTTATATCTTAACAATCCGTCTGTTCCATCATTGAAGTCTTGGTGGGGTGGTTTACCGAACGGTTTGGAAATTCTCTGCAACTCTTTATCAACTTTTTGCTTTTCTCTTATTCGGTCAAATATGTTACTTGACAATCGCATAAGGCTACAGCTAATACCGGTCGGCTCAAATTCACAATGAAACCTTAGATCTCTGAAGCTTTCAACCAGTTTCAATTCTTGAATCATCATGTTTGCAACATGTACCGTCTTCCGGCTTAAGGCGTCAGCGACTACATTTGCCTTTCCCGGATGATAATGTAATTCAAAGTCGTAGTCCTTCAGAAATTCCATCCATCTTCTCTGTCTCATATTTAACTCCTTCTGATCAAACAAGTATTTGAGGCTCTTGTGATCACTAAATACCTGAAACCGGGCGCCGTATAGATAATGCCTCCAAATCTTCAATGCAAACACTACGGCAGCCAACTCAAGATCATGAGTTGGATAATTTCTCTCGTGAACCTTCAACTGCCGAGAGGCGTAAGCAACAGCTTTCTCTTCTTGCATCAGAACGCAACCCAACCCTTGATAAGATGCGTCGCAATATACTACATAAGGCAGATTAGCATCCGGAATCACCAAAACTGGAGCATTCGTCAATCGCTGCTTCAGTTCTTGGAAACTAGATTCGCACCGGTCGGTCCAAACGAAGGGTTGATCCTTTCGAGTTAATTGAGTTAAGGGCGCTACTATCTTAGAAAAACCTTCAATAAATCTTCTATAGTAGCCCGCCAATCCCACAAAGCTTCTAATCTCCGAGACCGAACGAGGAGTTTCCCACTCTAAAACCGCTCGGACTTTGGCCGGATCCACGGCAATTCCGCCCGCCGAGATTACATGCCCAAGAAATTGAACTTGCTTCATCCAAAACTCGCACTTAGACATTTTGGCATATAGTTGTTTTTCCCTTAACACACCAAGCACCATCCTCACATGTTCTTCATGTTCAGCTTCAGTCTTAGAGTAGATGAGGATGTCATCTATAAAGACAACTACAAAGTTATCCAGAAACGGCCGGAAGATCCTGTTCATATAATCCATGAACACAGCAGGCGCGTTGGTAACGCCGAACGGCATTACTACATATTCGTAATGCCCGTATCTAGACCGAAATGCAGTCTTCGGGATATCTGCTTCCTTCACCAAAATCTGATGATACCCAGATCTTAAGTCTATTTTCGAAAACACTGTCGCGCCGGACAGTTGATCCAATAAGTCGTCGATTCTGGGTAATGGATACTTGTTTTTAATCGTCAACTTGTTCAATTGACGATAATCCACACAAAGTCTCGAGCTTCCATCTTTCTTCTTGACTAACAAAACCGGCGCTCCCCAAGGTGATACACTTGGCCGAATAAACTTCTTTTCCAAGAGATCTTCAATTTGCTTCTTCAATTCAATTAACTCTGCTGGAGCCATTCTATATGGCGGCGCTGCTATTGGGCCGGCTTGAGCAATTAAATCAATGGAGAATTCCACTTCTCGGATTGGAGGTAAGCCTGGTACTTCATCCGGGAAAACGTCCATGAACTCCTCAATAACCGTTCGGTTTTCTGCCGGACGGTTTTCTTCGTTTTGATCTTCACGTGTTAAAATCAGGAAACACATTGCTCCTTCTATAAGGTCCTCTCGGAGTTTACCGAGAGTCAAGGATAAATCTTCTTCACTGCTTGGGAAAATCAGCTTTTTCTTTCCGCAATCAATAAGTATGCGATTGGTTGTTAGCCAATCCATCCCTAGTATCACTTCTATGTCTTGAAGAGGTAAACATATGAGGTTTACCTTAAACTTGTACCCTTCTACCTCAATAGGACATCTAATGCAGACAGTAGACGTCCTAATCTCTCCAGCCGCTGGGGTAGACACCACCAAATCAAGCTGCATCTCACTCTTGTCTAAACCCAACTTTTTAACACATGCCTTCGAGATGAAAGAATGTGTTGCCCCCGAATCATACAATACACAACAAGAGACTCCACGCAGCAGGCAAGTGCTAATAATAAGATTACCTGAGCTTGCTGCTTCTACTCCAGTCAAAGCGTACACCCGGCCGGTTGCTTGCGCCCTTCCTCCATTCCTCTGACCACTTCTACCAGCAATTGGAGGTCTTACAGTCCCTCGATTTCCCATGTTACACTCAGAGTCCATATGACCGGTTCTTCCACACTTAGTACAGAGTTTGAATCCCACCAGTTGAGGGCAAGATGATCGATAATGTGGTCCTCCGCAATTGAAGCAAGAAACAGTCCCTTGCTGCCTTGACGAATTTGTAAAGACTGGATTTTGAGAGGACATACTGGAACCGGTCGGCAAAGGCCGAGAATAAGGAGTTCTCCTCACAACTTGAGCAGTTCGAGCCGGAACAGACGCTTTACCGGTCGGTTGCTGCAACTTCTTTTGTTGCTCTACTTCTGCCATGTTTCTTTCCAGTACTTTAGCTCTTTCCACCAGAGTAGGAAAAGACGAAATACACAAACTGGAGATCATTACTTTCAATTCTGGCCTTAGTCCATTTTCATATTTCCTGCACTGCCATTCTTCATTGATCCCCATCGTATAAAATCTTACAAGGTGTTTGAAACGGTCGGTGTACTCGGATACCGACATTCCACCCTGAACTAACTGCAAAAACTCTACTTCCTTTGCAAACCGTACGCTGTTGGGGAAGTATTCTCCATAGAACTTTTCTTTAAATATTTCCCAAGTTATTGGAAGTTGTTGTTGTTCCAATAACATCCTCATAGCACTCCACCAATGATTTGCCTCCCCAGTAAGCTGATATTCCGTATATAACAGCCGGTTCTCATTGGGACATCTTTTGGCTTGATAAATCTTCTCCATATCGCTTATCCATCGATCGGCTTCGTCGGCACTACACTTTCCGTCAAACTTGGCCGGACGGTGTTGGAGAAAACTCTCTAGACTCCATTCAGCTGCGTTGTTTACTGAAGATCCGGACGGTCCGCCGGTTTGTGATCCAGTCCTCATTAGCTCTATTATTTGTCTCTGAGTTGTCTCCGCAGCTACTCTAGCGGCTTCAGCATTCTGTAAGGCAAGTGCATTCTGTTGCGCCAGATTCGTATTTTGCTGAATTAAAGTTGCGTTTTGTTGCTGGAGTGCAGCCAGGACGGACTCCAATAAGTTGTTGTTGCTGTTGCCGGCTGCATCGCGGTCGGCCGGTTGCGGAGGTGGTCTTGGAGCCATTTTCTGTTCCCAACAGAAGAAAAACTCGTAAATTTCTATAAGGAGTTAGAAAATTCTAACTGATCATGTGAGTATACAGCACAAGCATAGCATACCCATAACCTATAGGCATTCTAAGGAACAAAACTGCTCTGATACCATTAATGTAACATCCCAATAAATATATAGAGTAAATCTATAATTTATTCTAGGAGTTAGCAAAAATCATATTAAAGAACAGTAGCGGGAAGAAGATTAAATTTTAACTTAAAGCGAAATGGGATTCAACAATTTGGTCAACCAAAAAAATATATACAGAACGCATCATTTACAAAGTTCACAAAATTTAAACCGGTCGGTTTTACAAAACTAGATAACCAACCATATCAACAATTATATACAACAATCCTAAAGAAGACTATGGACCGGACGGTCCAGCAAACTGCTCCGGCGGCACCTCCAATGGTTGTTCTTCCAGCAACGCCTCCTCCAAAGATTGTTCTTGAATTACTTCTGCTCACATCCAAAAAGATGATCATTGCATTTGAAGAAAACGAGTCCGAACAGTCGAAACACCGGACGGTAAAATAAAGAAAATATACAAAACAAATGGTAGGGTAAGCTTATGAAAAATTTCAATGAAATCATCTATTATATCAACATACACATAGACATTACATATTTTATCCTCAAACGACGTCATCATAGAACACATCATACATTCTCAAAAGGTTCAAAAACAAAAGTCCGGACGTATGACCCTGTATGCTCGCCACTCTATGCACCCGGGTGGACCTGGCTGGGATACACTCAACAAACCGCCACCCGAGGTTAGTCCAATGGAACCACCTCGGTATAGAAATACCCTGAGGCTAGAGGACCTCCCGCCATTCCCACACATGAATTACTCTCCTCTACTTGAGATGATGTAATCACGGAATATCGGAAAAGAGTTGGAACCTGAGCCTATAACCACGGTCATACTAAACTCAATTTACTTCAAACATGAGATATTCCTCCTTGGAAATCTCTTACAATTCAATCCAAATATTCAACAACTTAATAATCATTTTACCATACCAGGCTTAAAATAACTTAGGTAAAAGTATTTGAATGGTAAAACCGGAAGGAAAAATACACATTGGTTCAACCGGACGGAAGATCAAAGTGGATTCGTCAACAGAGGTATCAAAACAAAGAAACCGGTCGGAAATAATAATAAATTTAGGATTAACCAAAAGAGAAGTCCACTATTGATAGGAAAAGAATAAAGAAATTGATTAAGGAATTCAACAGACTGAAATGAATAAAAACGGACGGTGTGTAAAAAGGTTCTTTTCAGGAAAGGAAAGATCTTGACTAAACTAAGCATTCCAAAAGAAATTCAAGACTCGGTCTAATACCGGACGTTTTACCAATTGACCAATGAAATAAAGAAAAACTGGCCGTTCTGTGTAGGATAGAAATTACAAAAGATCTGACTTAAATAATCTAATTTGGTTCAGAATTAACATATCAATTTAAAATGTGACAGGAAACCGGACGGTCATAATGACCATTCGATTGTAACATTGGATATACTAGGTTATTATACTCTCTTTGAAATTTTAAACATTTACAGAATTCAACTCAACATCAGAAACATACTTTCATATAACATATAAACTTTAAACATATCAAAATTCATACATCCAACCAGCAACATACCAATTTCATACATTCAATCATATAACAAATCATTTATTGAAAAAAAATCATAAACTTCCCTTACCTCTTAAATCCCGCTAAGACTTCACAGAGAACTAATACGACCAACTCTTCAAAATTTTAGATTTCTAAAACAAAATACACAAGCTTGGTTCAGAAGAAATGGTTTAGAGGATACATATAAGCTTTAACAACCCATGCATGTCGGAAACTAAGAGCCCTAAAAAAAACTTGACACTTACCAGCTCCGAACGGTCTTCTATTTGGTACAGATTGTACCTCTTGATGCCAGCTATTTAATCTCTTGAAGAAGTCTGATGATCGGAGAATGTTTGGAGGCTAGAATTTTAGAGAGAAGATGGCTAAAGGTTAGAGAGAAGGAGGAGAATTTTAGAATTTGCAGAAAACGAAGTTTGAGGAAGAAGAAGATGATCCGCATGCAGAGAGAGAAAGGTTGATATTGTTTTCTTCTTACCTTCATACAAGTGATCGGCCAACACTCTGTTGCCACTTGGTTTCCACTATCACTCTCCCATTTATCCGATAGCTGCCACCTGGATCCCACTCACAGGGATTTTCCCTGCTAAGCCATCGCTGCACGTATTCCAATGAAAAGGCATTAATTGATTTGCAGAACTTGCCCCCCACTCACCAAAGACAGAAACCGGCCGGTCGCCACGTGGCCGGTTCTAAAATATTAAATTTTTCGGGTTGTGACATTATACCAATTGTTGGAAAGAGAAAAGAAAACAACAAATCAAAAGCAAAATTAAGATAAATTATTTCATATATAAATAACATACAAAACAATTATATGCATAAAATAGATAAGAGAATTTGAACATAATTTATAATTAAAGTAGCTGTATGTATTAACACCTCTAAATTACACTTCAACTAGAATGTATGATGTAAGAAACGACAAACGAACATGCTATTACGACTATTGTTATTAACATATACTTACAAAATGTGTTTTTTTTAGAAATGAAGAGCAAAAGTCAACAATTAATATTTTTTGGTTAAATCACTTTTAAATTTTCATATATTAAAATTGCATAATTTTAGTAATTTAAATTTTAATTATGTTATTTGAATTCTTCAACTATCATAATTATAACATTTTATACTTGGTATCAATGTCATTCTAATATTTATGATTTTGTAAGAATGATAGTGGAACTGGATAAGTACGAGTTTCTCTATTTTCGTATGAAATTAAGAATCCAATTCATTTCCATTTACTTACTTAAGTATAAAATTTGTTGTCTTTTCCCTCTCTCGATTGGGAAAGAAGTACCTGTATTAATTTTTGTACTCTTTTAAGTATTAATTAAATAACTGTTATAAAAAATACCGCAGTAAATAAAATATAATATCATTAAATATTTAATGATAAAATGATTCACATTTTTCCCCAGTAACAAATATAAAAAAATCATATAAATATCAAATAATAAAAAAAATAATTATAAAAAATAGTACAAGTTATTAATTATGTATTACAAAACCAAAGACTAGAAAGAATTAATATAAATTTTGTATATTACTTAATAATTTAAAATGTTTAAAAAAATTGAAAAAGGTTTAAAAATTAATTTATAATTTAAAATTATTGCACATACCCATTTTCGTCTTTATATTCAATTAAAAAAATTGTCAATTAATTTATATTATAGGTATGGTAGTACAATCCATGACAGTAGTTATTATTCGTCTATATATACTATCAGCGGGTAACAGATATTTTAATATCCGTTTCTAGACAGGTCAGATATAGATAGTATACTATCGGATATATGGATATCCGAAACTCACAAAAATAAAAAAAAATTATATACTTTTTTAATTAAATTTAATTAAAAATAAAATTATATTTTATCAGATTAAATTTGATTAAATTAAATTTTAATTTATACTTAATTTAATTTATATTATATTATATATATATATATATATATATATATATTTTATAATTTTACTTAAATTTTATTTTAAAAATATATAAAACATATTTTTTTTTTATTTTTACGAATATCTACGTATATCCCTAGATTTTTAAAATACATACAGATATTTTTTTAACAAATATTTGCATAACGGATAAAATTCCGACGGACCACTTTCATTCCTACTTAGAGAGAACATTAAGTTCATTTGTCATCTTTATTTATTTGTCCAGACTTTTATTGGGCAAGATAGCAGGTTCTAATATTTCTTTAATTTATTCCTTCAAAAATCATCAAAAGTTTAAAATCAGTTAGAAAATATTTAATATAAGAATTATATTTAAAGATATGACTTTTAAACTAATTTCTAAACTTGTTTGCTATTTTCAAATGCGAAATCACTTTCATTCATTCTCCTTGACTTATCACATCAGTGGGAAGAGATAAATTAGCGGGAAAAGATAAACGACTTATCAAATTGACGGGTAAGAGATAAACTTCACATATATCTCTCTCAGTATGTTTTTTTCTAAGAAAAATAAAATATAATTTAAAGGGTTAAATACGTAATTGATTTATTAAGTTTAAGAGAAAATTAGAATTAATTTTTCTTTAATTTAATATAGTCTTCAAATTTCAAATTTAAAATAATTATGTATTTAACTTTTTTTTAAAATTATTACATTTATTTGATGTCTTTCGTAATAATATTTAAATTGTTTGAACTATTTGTCATTTTTTTTATTTCAATATTAACTAAAAATCACATTTAATACGTAATAAAATTTAATTAAAATAACTAAACTTACATATTTTTTAAAATATAAATTAGTTATAAAGTTTTGAAAATAAACTGATTTTAATTTTTTACTCAAAATTATTAAAACATATTTAACTCTAATTTAGAAATTAAAATTAATATGATATATTCACATTATAAATTAAATGATTAATATATAAATTAAGTTACAATTATTAATTATGATATAACAATTTAACGTATAAAAATAATATTATTTAAATTTAAGTAATTAAAAAATACTAATTAATCTATTAAAAAATTAAAACTTATTTATTTAACTCTCCATACTTCTTGAAATATATAATATATATAAACAAAAATAAATAAAATTAAAAAAAAAATGTAAGTGACTGACCCATCAACTGAGTCCAACCATTAAGAAGAAGAGCCAATATTTCCAGCTTTGATTACGCCACCGAGGCGAACCAAAACGAGTTGAAATGACTTTTCTGCCATTCCCAATGTATAATACGTGGGTGAAGAGTATCCACTGCTTGTAGCCACAAGAAGAATACTGTATTTCATTGAATAAAGTGGCAGCTGTATGTATTTATACACAGCCTAGAATAATTATATTTTAATTTTCAGTCCCTGGAATTTTGAAGTACTCTAAGAAAGAGAAAACGAAGTGGTCCCAACTCTATTTTGAGTCAGTCTGTCAGTTTCTACTTCTGTTTCCAATCACTATATAGACTTTTATTTGGTTTGCCATCCATGTCGTGGGGCTGGAAATTCATCACTATCTAACTCACGCGCTGACGTGTAAGTACTACGTTCTCCAATCTCCTTCCAACTCCAAACTTTACTCCACCACGGCTTCTTGTCTTTTCTCACCGCCGCTTGCGACCACCTTCATCTCGGTGGTCGTGGCGGTTGTTGTGTTTTCCTCAGCTTGGTCACGGTACCTCTTGTATATATCACCTTTGTAGAACTCAATAGTCCTAGCCACCAAGATCAGTGAAATTATGGCACCGAAAACGGTGGCTGCAGTGATAATGATGAAAGACAACTTGAAACAACTGCCCCCAGTACAAGTCAATTCCTGGCCAACAATTCTTGGTTTCCCCGCCGCTGCAAGTTGCCTCAGACCCTCCTTGTCATACAGGTGCCCGGTCACCCTCACGTTCAGAAGGTAGAGCCCAATTGGGCTCGCTGCACCGCCAAAGTTGTACAACGTTGAATAGTACTTGAGCCCAAACAGCTCCGAAATTATGGCGAACACCAGAGGCCATTGCGCGCCAAAGCAGAACCCGATGACCACCGATGAAACGTAGAGTCCGTTGGGCACGTCGAAGGCTATCAGAAGGTGACCCACGCAGGATAAGAGCAGGGTCAGCGTGAGCATCAGTGGTCGAGGGAACTTGTACTGTTGCAGAAAATGTTCCGAGACAAATCCAGAAAAAACCCGACCCATATAATTCCAAATGCTAACCAACGACACAAACGTGCTTATGCTGGCCTTGGAGTACCCTAGCGAGCTCCCAATCTGACCAAGATTATCAATGGCGGTCAAAGTTCCCCCAACACCGCACGTGCCGGCTACGAATAGAAGTATCATGTCCCAGCTGAATAGTGCTTGAAGTATAGTATAGTCCTCACCTCTAGCCGGTGGACTAAAGACTTTTTGCCACCATCTGGTCTCTTCGGTCTTTGAAATCGGACCCAAAACCGGGTTAGAGTCACCGTTTGCCGATTTCGGTAGCTCTCTTTCAGCTGATATCTTCACTGGGGATGGGTCAATGAATGCTAGCTTCTGAGTCTCCCTGATTTTTCGTTGTTCAACAAAAACAACAGCAAGAGGGAGGAAGAGCAGGAGAAGCACAACCCCGGCACTTGCGCCATACTCACTTTGCGAGAAGGATAATTTTTTCTGAACTATGATCATGAGCAACAGGAAGCCAGCGAGAGCCAGTGAGATATACAAGAACTTGTAGAAGACACTAAGCTCGTTGGGTTGTCGAACGGGTTTCATGTAGCGAATGGTACGAAGGAAAGCGAAGGAGATAGCCGCTGGGAGCCAGGCTATGAGCAAAATCAAGGACCTTGAGTCGTCGAAGTAGAAGGCGTAGTAGAGCTGCGTGATGATGGCTCCACTCAGACCCACGTAGCCTTTGAGGATGCCCAACACAACACCGCGGCTTTCGGGGAAGTTCTTGACGCAGGTCACGAGGGAACCAGTGTTGGCGAAGGACTGAGAGTTGGCGCCGATGCAGATGTAGAGGCACATCTGCCACACTTGCGGTCTGGGTATTCTTTTTGTTACCGCCAGCCATATCATGAAGTAGCCGAAGAAGTTGAGGAGGGAACCCATGGCCAGGACCACCCACGGGGGAGTAATCTCGTTTATGAGGCCGGAGAGCACACCGACATTGCCCCCCAGGTCTTTGAAGAAACTGAGGAGGTTGAGGGTTGTTTGGTCGTAGGCCAGGGCGTATTTGATGTCGCCGGAGTATAGACTGAACATGTAGGTGGCGCCGGCGGCGGCCATGATAAGGAAGGAGGCGAAGACCACGAACCACCTTCCGGTGATGACTTGGACGAGGAGGCCATTGGTGTTAACCATATCTCCCACTGCAACTGCCATGTTTGTCAGTCACTGAGTTTATTGCGATGTTGCAGGGTTTTATTTAACTTTGAAGATCTGTGAGCCAATGCATATATATATATAAAATAACAAGATAATTCCTAGATATTATATTATTTTACTATTATGGTAAAATTATCAAATATAATATATATGAAATAAGAGTTATCAAAATAATAGCCTTTTTGACCTTAGAGTGAGGGTTTCCATAAGGCCGTGTTATGAGAAAGAGAAGATATGGAAGGGAGAGGATACACAAGACCTATCACATCAAAGAATGGCACGTGTTATATTGGAGAAATGTTCACTCTCCAAGGTTGCATTGGTTTAAGTTTAAACTTTTTGGGAAACACTATTTATTTATTTGTTTAAAACACAATTTATCTAGTTTTATACTTTTTTAAACTTATTATTTAAATAATATCCAAGAGGAATGCAAATGTTCCAGAGATCTTCACATAAACAGCTCATGGACACGTGCTGCTAGCTAGTATCGATGTATGTACAGATTTTGTGAAATTTAATTAACGTATTTTTGAAAATAATAAAATCTGAAACATAAAATATACTTTATAAGATAATGCATATCGTTGTCCTAAGATAACTAGCAAAATAGTATAATTTAAAATTATTTTATTTTATTTATTATTAATAAGCTTTTTCCTTTTCAATATATTTTTTATAATTTATTTTTTATTTTTTATCTTGTTACAGCAAAACATATGCAGAACAGCGGTCTTAGTAGGTACTCCCTAAAACACAGGTAAGTCAACGGACGACCAAATTTGCAGGACCACCTAATGACCTTTTGAATTTGGACTTCTGCAAGTGTATGGGGATGGTGGGGTCACTCTCACACGGTTTCTAAATTTTTAAATAATTCTATTTTGGTCCTTTACTTCTTCAATTTTACTAATTTCAATATTTAGCTTTTTCTTCAAACTATTACTTTTCTACGTATTTCTCCATACATTGAAGTGTTTAAAAGATATTTGAACTGAGAAACCAACCAATTGAAACTTTCTTCAAAATATGCTTATAAAAAACAATTTTAACTCAATTAAATTAATTCCAAACTTATCAAAGCGAACACTGCTGCTAAGAAATTATTTCATTTGAATCCAGACCATTAAATATATGTTAGAATCCTAAAATTGAAAACTAACAAACATACTAAATTTTCCAATTTTTGTGAAATTTCTCTTTGCTACCATGATTTACTAAATTTGTGTTATCACTCCGCTTAAATATGACATACGTAAGTGTCCATATTGAAACTAAGAAATACCAGCAACTATGTATCTAACAAAATTCACATGCCTAATCTATCAAACACATCATCAAATCCACACTAATCGTTATTAAAGAACTAAACAAAACGACCTTCAAAACCTACCACAATTACTTTACGAGTATACTTTGTAGAGCTATATACCTGTGAAAAAGACGAATTCACGTTAATTTTTCACATACCATTGTTTGACAATTTTTATAACATATCAATGATAAAAACAACACCTAAATTAGTTAATTATATTTAAAATTAAAATTAAATATTCCGGTGTGAGGTCGAATTACCTAAGCCCTTCACAATTTTTCTGCTTGGTCATCCGTCCTCCTTCGTCCAAGTCTGTCCGGGAGGGTACTTGTCAAAGGTCCTCCGATACTAAAGTCAGTTAACATTCAGTATTCAGAGTGTAGTATTAAATATACAATAAATGAACCTACTTATCTCATACATTTGACTTCTATATACAGTGTTGGCTATGGGTTTAGGATTAGGATGATTCTAATCAAGGTGCCCAATATTCTTAAACCTCGTCTTTTCTAATTAAATTCATCTTACCTTAATTGTTTCACACTCCTTCGGATCTGACCATTCGACTTTCTGCTTCCCTGGGATCCCAGTACATTATGTTTGAATTAATTTACAACCATGCTTTTGTACATGCACGTTTAGTTTTAAATACATTGTTTATAATTACTCTTAAAGATAAAAAGAAAAAATTTAACTCCGAACTAACTATATTAAAAATCACGAGATGTTAAAAGATTCTGAAAACACTTTTGTTGAAGAAACCAATTACGGATGCTTCTTAAGAAAATGACAGCTAAAATGTTTCTATTTAACATAATTGCTATAATATACATATATATATATATATATATATATATATATATATATATATATATATATATTAAAATTAAACATTGTAATGTTTGTTTAGACAAAAATATGAGAGAGGATAAAGAATGAAAATGAATTAGGTTAATATAGATAAGGTCTATTCGTAACAAAAACATTCATTTATTATTTGCTAGATACATGTTTAAAAAATGTTCGTAAATACTTTAAAATTCACATATATTTGAAAAAAATGTATTTTATATTTTTTTAAAAATACAAAAAATATAAAACAATAAAAATCAAGTTAAATATAAATTAAAATTTAATTTTAATTAAATTTAACATTATAATATATATTTAATTTTGTAACGTCCCGACAACTTATCACACATTTTCCGGGAAAACTTCCCGAAAGGTCACCCATCCCAGAATTACTTCAGGCTAAGCACGCTTAACCATGGAGTTCTTATGGGTTAGGCTACCGAAAAGTAAATGCATTTTGGTGATATGGGTAGCCAAATCAATTCCTTTAAGCTATCTTTCAACTGTATAGTCCCATACCTATACAGTCTCCAGATCCCTCTCATTCCGGTGTATGTTCGATTCGTCCATGTGCCCCTTCCACTCGAAGCCTGCCAGGAGCCGCTCCTTGTCCATGCCTTTTGCACCGGCGATCACTCCCCGCCCTCGTCAGTGCCCGGGCGTCACATGCCCACCACGCTAAATTTGAAAATGAGAATGAGTGAAGAATGGCAGTGTCGGAAATTTGAAAATGGGCTGAGAGAAGACTTGAAACCGGTTATTGCAAGTCAATGTATCCAGAAGTTTCCGGCCTTAGTGGAGAGGGCTAAGGTATTGGAGAAAAATTTGATGGAAGCTGAAAAGTGTAAGAAACAGCAGTCATCCAGTACTAGAGGATCGATTGTTACAAGAAACTCTTCAAGTCCTAGGGCGACTCCATACTCCCGACCACCATCTTCGCAGGGTTCTTCTGCTTTGGCCGTTCGGCCAGTGAACTTTGCTAGACCGACCGGTCAACCAGGGAGTGTAAGTTGCTTTACATGTGGAGGCCCTCACTATATGCGGGATTGTCCCAGACAGGGAAATACAAAATTTTGTGTCAAGTGTAGAAGGAATGGGCACTTGGAAAGAGATTGCAACATGGGTGGACGAGCATTCTCCAGGCCACCGAATGCTGGAAGGTCATCTCCGAGCGGTGGTAGAGCTCAAGCAGTTGGTAGAGTTTATGCTCTCTCGGGAACTGAAGCTGCTGGTTCAGGTAACCTCATAATCAGCACTTGCCTATTATATGGAATGTCATGCTGTGTACTTTTTGATTCGGGGGCAACACACTCCTTCATCTCGAAGGCATGTGTTGATAAACTGGGAATAGCTGAGAGTGAAATGCAGCTTGACTTGGTGGTGTCAACACCGGCAGCTGGGGAGATTAGGACGTCCACTGTATGTGTGAAGTGTCCTATTGAGGTAGAGGGGTACAAATTCAAGGTAAATCTTATATGTTTACCTCTTCAAGACCTTGAAGTTATATTAGGAATGGATTGGTTAACCACCAATCGCATTCTTATTGATTGCGGAAAGAAGAAGTTGATTTTCCCAAGTGAAGAAGAGAAGCATACGATTACACTCGGACAGATTAGGGAAGACTTGATTGAAGGCGCTATGAGTTTTATCATTTTCACGTACCTGGACGTGAGCGGAACTGACCGACCGGATCTGAACCGTCCGGTAGTGGAAGAGTTTATGGACGTATTTCCAGAAGAAATTCCAAGTCTTCCTCCACACCGAGAGGTCGAGTTCTCCATTGACTTGATCTCGGGAGCTGGTCCGATATCAATTGCGCCGTATAGAATGGCTCCGGCAGAGTTGGCGGAATTGAAAAAGCAAATTGAAGACTTGTTGGAAAAGAAATTTATTCGGCCAAGCGCATCACCCTGGGGAGCGCCCGTTCTTTTGGTTAAAAAGAAAGATGGTAGTTCCAGGCTTTGCATAGACTACCGGCAATTAAACAAGTTAACCATCAAGAATAAGTATCCACTGCCGAGAATCGACGATTTACTTGATCAACTTCATGGAGCTTCAGTTTTCTCTAAGATTGATTTGAGATCCGGATACCATCAGATATTGGTAAAAGAAGAAGATATTCAGAAGACTGCTTTTCGGTCTAGATATGGGCATTTTGAATATGTAGTAATGCCGTTCGGTGTTACCAATGCCCCGGCAATATTCATGGACTACATAAACCGAATCTTCCGGCCGTTCTTGGATAAATTTGTAGTTGTATTCATTGACGACATTCTCATTTATTCTAAAAGTCAAGCAGAACATGAAGATCATTTGAGAATGGTTCTTGGGGTGTTAAGGGAGAAACAACTATATGCCAAGTTGTCCAAGTGTGAGTTTTGGATGGATCAAGTACAATTCCTCGGACATGTAATTTCGGCCGGCGGAATTGCGGTGGATCCTTCTAAGGTGCAAGCAGTTTTGGAGTGGGAAACGCCTCGCTCAGTTACTGAAGTTAGAAGCTTTGTCGGTTTGGCTGGCTACTACAGAAGATTCATTGAAGGTTTTTCTAAGATAGTGGCGCCATTAACTCAATTGACCAGAAAGGACCAGCCGTTCGTCTGGACCGACCGGTGTGAGTCCAGTTTTCAGGAATTAAAGCGACGTTTGACGAATGCTCCGGTATTGGTAATTCCTAACGTTAACCATCCATTTGTGGTGTTCTGTGATGCTTCATATAATGGTTTGGGTTGCGTATTGATGCAAGAAGAGAAGGTCGTTGCATATGCTTCTAGACAACTGAAGATTCATGAAAGGAATTATCCAACTCATGATTTGGAGTTGGCAGCGGTAGTTTTTGCTCTTAAAATTTGGAGACATTACTTATATGGTGCTAAGTTTCAGGTGTTCAGTGACCATAAAAGTCTCAAGTATCTGTTCGACCAGAAAGAGCTAAATATGAGGCAAAGAAGATGGATGGAATTTCTTAAAGATTATGAATTTGATTTACAGTACCATCCGGGAAAAGCAAATGTAGTGGCGGATGCCTTGAGTAGAAAAACCATTCATATGGCGGCAATGATGGTACAAGAAATGAAACTAATTGAGAATTTCAGAGATTTGAATCTGCGCTGTGAATTTGAGCCGACCGGTATTAGTTGTAATCTTATGCGATTGTCAAGTAATATATTCGACCGGATCAGAGAAAAGCAAAAAGTTGACAAAGAGCTGCAGAGAATTACCAAACCGTTCGGTGTGCCACCCCACCAAGACTTCAATGATGGAACAGACGGATTGTTAAGATATAAAGATAGAACTTGTGTTCCAAATGATGACGAGTTGAAAAGGATAATTTTGGAAGAAGCTCATCAAAGTCGTCTGAGTATTCATCCGGGAATAACTAAAATGTATAAGGATCTTCGAATGAGTTTTTGGTGGCCAGGAATGAAACAAGATATTGCTCGGTTTGTGGAGTCATGTTTAACTTGTCAAAGAGCCAAGATAGAGTATCAGAAACCGAGCGGTCTCTTACAGCCGCTGGAAATACCCGAATGGAAGTGGGACAGTATTGCTATGGACTTCGTAACCCATCTTCCCCGAACGGTCAGACATCATGACGCCATTTGGGTAATAGTTGATAGATTAACTAAGAGTGCACACTTCCTTCCTATCAACTTAAAAATGTCTATGTCCAAGTTAGCGCAGCTATATATTAAGGAGATTGTTAGGCTACATGGAGTACCGTCCGAAATAGTGTCCGACCGGGACCCAAGATTTACCTCCCGGTTTTGGCAAGCGCTTCATCAAGAAATGGGAAGCAAACTTCAAATGAGTTCTGCCTACCATCCTCAGACGGACGGTCAATCCGAAAGGACGATCCAAACTCTTGAAGATTTATTGAGAACCAGCGTTCTGGACCACTTAGGAGTTTGGGATGAAGTTTTGCCGCTAGCTGAGTTTACTTATAACAATAGCTTCCATGCGAGTATTGGAATGGCACCTTATGAAGCTCTTTATGGACGGAAATGCCGAACACCCCTATGCTGGTTTCAGGAAGGTGAAGCAGTATTGACTGGACCAGAAATTATTCAACAAACAACAGAAAAGGTGAAACTGATCCAAGAGAGACTTAAGGCAACTCAAAGCCGACAGAAGTCTTATGCAGATAAGAGGAGAAAACCTTTAGAATTTGCTGCAGGAGAGCATGTGTTCTTAAAGCTGAATCGAACGACCGGTGTTGGGCGAGTCATCAAACCAAAGAAACTATCACCACGATTCCTTGGTCCGTATCAGATTCTCAGACGCATTGGGCCAGTCGCCTATGAATTAGCTTTACCTCCTCCCTTGTCTAACCTTCATCCGGTATTCCACGTCTCTCAACTTAGAAAATATATCGCTGATTCTTCGCATATACTTGAAGCCGACCACATTCAACTTAAAGAGGATTGTTCAGTTGAATTACAACCCATGAGAGTTGAGAAGAACGCAACCAAGCGACCGTTCGGTAAACGCACTACTTTGGTGAAAGTTATCTGGGATGACCGAACGGGTGATGTCACTTGGGAGCGCGAAGAAGTCATGAAGGAAGCTTATCCGCACTTGTTCGAAGGTATGTACTAATTTTCGAGGACGAAAATTTTTATTTGTTGGGGGGAATGTCACGACCCAGAAAATGGGTATGATCAGGCCGGCCAATTGGCGACCGGCCGGTCTCCTTGTTAATTTGCAAAGTGTTTAAAATTTACTTTCTCGAAATCCGTGCAGAGACGGCATCACAAGAAGAAACCCAATAAGTGGCAGACAAACTCTGCAGCAACAATAAATTTCCCAACCTCGGGATGCGTCCGACTGCAAGAGGAATGAGGGATTTTTGGGTTAGTGGGAACCATGTGGCACCTGGAGAACTGGCCAGCTGTCCGGTTCTGGAAGAGTAATTAAGGTAGAAGCTTCGAAATCTTAAAACTCTTTTCTGCATGCAATCTTCATCTTCTTCCTCAAACCAAGTTTCTGAACTTCCAAATTCTCTTCCTTCTCTCTAAAAGCTCAACTTTTCTCTCTAAAATTCTAACCCAAACACTGTTCCGATCATCAAACTCCTTTCAGAAATTATACTCCTGGTGCGAAGACCTTTCGTTTGCACCGATTAGTTTTACGGTCAGAGTTCTTGGACGTTCGGTCTATCTCATAGTAAGGCTTTGGAAGATTAGCTGGATTAGAGGTAAGGGAAGCTTATGAGTATTTAATTTTGATGTTCTGTATGATTTAAATGTGATGGATTAAGTGTATATTTAATATGAAAAGTATGCAGTTTGTATTGTATGAACTGAATATGGAATGTGTTATATGAGTTGCAAGAAATGGTTAAGTATGAAAAACTTAGAAAATATGAGTTTGAGATTGAAGATCATTAGGATCATTCAGTTTTCCCTTATTTTCCGTCCGGTCTAATCGGACTGTTCGGTCTAGTGTGTTGATTAAGCTTAAATTGTTTTCATTAATAAGTACTTAATAAACGCTGGTCATAAACTAAGCCTTTGGTATTGAAAGTGTTCGGCCTTAGGCTGACACTTAAAATTTCATAAAACTTATAAATCTGATATCCTTCTTTGCGAATAACCGTCCGGTCACTTAGTAACTGCATGGCCTAGTAAAGTTTATTTGTTGGACCGACCGGTTTGTTTGCCTAAAATATTCTTTGTGAGTAGTGTTCGGTCATAGACCATTCTTCGAATATGATTATTACTTACCTTATTCCTTACCAAACCGGCCGGGTGATTAATAGTTATAGTTAATCTTTTGGGTACGACTTTATTCATTGTCGGACTATCATTCAACAAATTACTCTTTTCTTCCCCAATCTCATCTTTGATTTTACCGCCCGGTTATTATTGTTGTCGAGTCCTTGATGATTAGTTGTTAATTCTTGCCGGAAGGGCCTGTCAGAATTCATAAACATCATTGTTGTCTTATCAGATTTTTCAGTCACACTTTGGTTTCATTTTATCTTGTGTCCTATTATTGATAATACGGCCTTTGTCCCGACATCTGTGTTTACGAGAGTGATAATAAATGAGAAATTTGACTAAGTAAGAGAATTCCTCGGGTGGAATATCTCATGAATTGGAATGTTGATTAGTAAAGTATGAATGTGGGAATGACTCCGGTGTCGTCCTTGATCCTGATATTCCGTGAGGACGTTTTCTCAAGTAGAGAGAGGTCGGTCATGTGTGGGAATGGCGGGAGGTCCGCGGTTATACGCGCATATAACCGTTTGAGGGCTAACCTCGGGCGGAAGCTGAGAGAACAGTTACTACACCGCCCGGGTGCTAGGGACGACCGAGCTACACATTCATACCGTCCGGACAGTGTCTTAATGGTTGATTTTGTGTATGAGGATGTTATGATTGTATTGATTTATTTTTTGTAAAGTATGTTTGTTTGTTTAATGAATGGATAAGTTAAATGTACATAAACTTACCCTTATTTGTCTTGTTTTATATGTTGTCTTCCGGTATCCGACCGGTCGACTCTTCCTATCATTTGCTATGATCATTCTTATGAATGTGAGCAGAAGTTACTCTGGAAACTGCCTTAGAAGAGCCCCTGGCGGATGCTGCGCTGACCGAAGAACATTTTGAAGAGATTCCCGAGTATAGTACTGGACCGTCCGGTCCCTAGAGTTAGATATCTCTTGTATTTTGTTTTATAGACTGTTATGTATAGGATTTACCTTTATTTTGACCGACCGGTCTATGTTTGTTTTGTAAACCAAATTGTTAACTCAGTTTTATTCTGTATTGATGTATCCGGTTCGGATTAATGTTAAATTCTAGCGTATCTATTTTCAATTTAGTTGAATTCTTTACTGTTTTATAAAAGTATTGATTTATTTTAGGAGTTACAATATAATATAGAAGAACAGTAAAGAATTCAACTAAATTGAAAATAGATACGCTAGAATTTAACATTAATCCGAACCGGATACATCAATACAGAATAAAACTGAGTTAACAATTTGGTTTACAAAACAAACATAGACCGGTCGGTCAAAATAAAGGTAAATCCTATACATAACAGTCTATAAAACAAAATACAAGAGATATCTAACTCTAGGGACCGGACGGTCCAGTACTATACTCGGGAATCTCTTCAAAATGTTCTTCGGTCAGCGCAGCATCCGCCAGGGGCTCTTCTAAGGCAGTTTCCAGAGTAACTTCTGCTCACATTCATAAGAATGATCATAGCAAATGATAGGAAGAGTCGACCGGTCGGATACCGGAAGACAACATATAAAACAAGACAAATAAGGGTAAGCTTATGTACATTTAACTTATCCATTCATTAAACAAACAAACATACTTTACAAAAAATAAATCAATACAATCATAACATCCTCATACACAAAATCAACCATTAAGACACTGTCCGGACGGTATGAATGTGTAGCTCGGTCGTCCCTAGCACCCGGGCGGTGTAGTAACTGTTCTCTCAGCTTCCGCCCGAGGTTAGCCCTCAAACGGTTATATGCGCGTATAACCGCGGACCTCCCGCCATTCCCACACATGACCGACCTCTCTCTACTTGAGAAAACGTCCTCACGGAATATCAGGATCAAGGACGACACCGGAGTCATTCCCACATTCATACTTTACTAATCAACATTCCAATTCATGAGATATTCCACCCGAGGAATTCTCTTACTTAGTCAAATTTCTCATTTATTATCACTCTCGTAAACACAGATGTCGGGACAAAGGCCGTATTATCAATAATAGGACACAAGATAAAATGAAACCAAAGTGTGACTGAAAAATCTGATAAGACAACAATGATGTTTATGAATTCTGACAGGCCCTTCCAGCAAGAATTAACAACTAATCATCAAGGACTCGACAACAATAATAACCGGGCGGTAAAATCAAAGATGAGATTGGGGAAGAAAAGAGTAATTTGTTGAATGATAGTCCGACAATGAATAAAGTCGTACCCAAAAGATTAACTATAACTATTAGTCACCCGGCCGGTTTGGTAAGGAATAAGGTAAGTAATAATCATATTCGAAGAATGGTCTATGACCGAACACTACTCACAAAGAATATTTTAGGCAAACAAACCGGTCGGTCCAACAAATAAACTTTACTAGGCCATGCAGTTACTAAGTGACCGGACGGTTATTCGCAAAGAAGGATATCAGATTTATAAGTTTTATGAAATTTTAAGTGTCAGCCTAAGGCCGAACACTTTCAATACCAAAGGCTTAGTTTATGACCAGCGTTTATTAAGTACTTATTAATGAAAACAATTTAAGCTTAATCAACACACTAGACCGAACAGTCCGATTAGACCGGACGGAAAATAAGGGAAAACTGAATGATCCTAATGATCTTCAATCTCAAACTCATATTTTCTAAGTTTTTCATACTTAACCATTTCTTGCAACTCATATAACACATTCCATATTCAGTTCATACAATACAAACTGCATACTTTTCATATTAAATATACACTTAATCCATCACATTTAAATCATACAGAACATCAAAATTAAATACTCATAAGCTTCCCTTACCTCTAATCCAGCTAATCTTCCAAAGCCTCACTATGAGATAGACCGAACGTCCAAGAACTCTGACCGTAAAACTAATCGGTGCAAACGAAAGGTCTTCGCACCAGGAGTATAATTTCTGAAAGGAGTTTGATGATCGGAACAGTGTTTGGGTTAGAATTTTAGAGAGAAAAGTTGAGCTTTTAGAGAGAAGGAAGAGAATTTGGAAGTTCAGAAACTTGGTTTGAGGAAGAAGATGAAGATTGCATGCAGAAAAGAGTTTTAAGATTTCGAAGCTTCTACCTTAATTACTCTTCCAGAACCGGACAGCTGGCCAGTTCTCCAGGTGCCACATGGTTCCCACTAACCCAAAAATCCCTCATTCCTCTTGCAGTCGGACGCATCCCGAGGTTGGGAAATTTATTGTTGCTGCAGAGTTTGTCTGCCACTTATTGGGTTTCTTCTTGTGATGCCGTCTCTGCACGGATTTCGAGAAAGTAAATTTTAAACACTTTGCAAATTAATAAGGAGACCGGCCGGTCGCCAATTGGCCGGCCTGATCATACCCATTTTCTGGGTCGTGACAAATTTTAAATTTATTTTAATTTTTTTCGACTAATAAATATAGGCTAATACTTGCATCTAACCGCTAATAAGTAAATATTAAAATATGCGGTATTCACATCTAATAAATACATGCATATAACATTCATTTGTGGTAGATTTTATACACACATACTCATGTACGGATATTTTTGCTATTAAAAAACGTTTAATAAAAAATAAAAAAGTCTAATTATTCTTTTATATTTTATTCATTTATTACTTAAAATTAAAAAATCGCGCAGATACAGAGACTATTTTGCATTCACATATCAAATTGATCGATCCACTTCTGGGCTGTAACATAGCAACCAAAATGGATCAAATGGGCCCTTCATGTCATCTAAATAAACCACTAAGAGGTTTATACCACCAGTTTAAATGGTTTCATACTTAAATTTTAGCTCCTTATTATATTAATTGTTTAACTTAAAAGTTTTACCGAAATTTTAGAGTTTATTTAAAAATTTAAACCATTATTTTTTCATATTGATCTCTAGTTCGAGAACTTAGCTAACAATAATATACGTCAAAGTCAATAAATATTTTTCAAAAGCTTAAATTATCATGACTACGAAATACAACAAATCACTAAATTGATCTTTTGCTAATTATTTTCCACATAATTTGTCTGTTTTATCCGGCCGTGAACATCTATTTCTGTCACCAACATGGCTTTGACAATTTGGCAGATATCCAAAAATGAAGATCATTTATCAGTTTTTGTTTTGTTTGGTGTGGACACCAATGTGAAATGCTTACAACTTGCTGATTTCACATCTTAGACTTATTGTTTCCGACGAGAAGTAATTGTACAAAGAAATAAGAAAAGGGTGGGAATTAAAATTACGGATTTGCGTTTTTCACAAAAATATAAATATGATTTTTCAAAATTTTAACATTTTTTCTAAGTTTTTTTTTTAAAAAAAACCTTTCCTAATGCATTCATATATTATATAGATCAATCATCATGCATATATGAAACAGTGTTTGTTTTAAATCATAAAACTCTTTTATGATTTTGTCTTTAAAAAATATAACAACAAAAAAGTTTTTAATGGTCTTAAAACTCCTAAAAGACTATTAGATGTGGGAAGAAAATGTCTAAACCATCTTATTGATTGTAGGTTGGTAACTCTGGTCAAAATTACGCTATTAATTGACTGACCCAATCTGTGATATGATTAAGGAGCTTATTAACAAAAGATAAAACAATTAGAGATGATAGGCATAAACCGGAACAGGGTTACTTGCATTGCATGTGATCATAATTAAATCAGTAAAGTAGCAATTAACTCAGTAACACGGCAACCATGTTTGTTTTATTCTATTTGTCTGGTTATCGAATATATGCAAAAAAAAAGGGACACGTCCTATGTTTGACAAAGAAAATGTAACATATTACACATTTTTCTAGCATGACCAAAGTATTTGTTATTTAGTTTTCATCGTCAACACCATCATCCTTTATCACTAGTCGCTGTTTTGATCAAGACGATGAGTTGGCACCACATGTTTCTCATTTTTCTCTGCACCGTTTGCGTTCTTCACGCTTGCCATTTCAGTTTCTGACACCGTGGCTGCATCCCTGAATCTCTTGTATATGTCACCTTTGTAAAACTTTCTTGTCCTAGCCACCAAAATCAGTGAAACAATGGCACCAAAGAAAGTTGAAGCTGTGATAATGATGAAGGATAACTTGAAGCAATGAAGCCCTATACAATTCAATTCTTGCCCTTTCTTTCTTTCAAGCCCCAACGCTGCCAGTTGCTTCTTTGCTTCTTTGTCGTACAAATGCCCAGTCATCACCACATTAAGAACATATAGCCCCAGTGGACTCGCTGCACTTCCAAAATTGTACAAAGTTGCATAATATTTCAGTCCAAAAAGCTCTGATATAATGGCAAAAAGTAACGGCCACTGAGCTCCAAAACAAAACCCTATGATTACCGAAGCAGCATAAAGGCCATTCGGCACATCAAATGCTATCAGAAGGTGGCCAACACATGACAGCAGCATAGTTAAAGTAAGCATGAGAGGACGAGGAAACTTGTACTTGTGTAGAAAATGTTCAGAAACAAATCCAGAGAAAACACGTCCTAGGTAATTCCAAATGCTTACCAGGGACACGAAAGTGCTTATGCTTTTCTTGGGGTATCGAAGCGATTTTCCTATCTGACCCAGATTATCTATTGCAGTCAACGTGCCCCCAATACCACAGATGCTACATATGAACAAGAGGAACATGTCGATGCTGAATAGTGCTTGAAGTATCGTATAGTCCTCACCTCTTGGTGGTGGACTAAACACATTTTCCCACCACTTGGTGTCGTTGGAAACTGCTGACACTGAATTGCTACCGTTAGTAGACTCATTCGGTTTAATCCTTTCACTCTCGGTTACTATTTTCACCGGGGAAGGATCCACCAAAGCAAGCCTTTTACTCTGCCAGATCTTATATTCTTCGATGGAAACAACAGCAAGCGGGAGGAAGAGCAAGAAGATCACAATAGCGGCGCTCACACCGTACTCACTCTGAGTAAAGTTGACCCTTTTCTGTATAATAATCATGACCAAAAGAAACCCGGCAAGGCCAAGAGAGATATACAGAAAGTTGTAGAAAACCTTGAGCTCATTGGGCTGCCTAACTGGCTTCATGTAGCGAATGGTTCGAAGGGAAGCAAAGGAAATAGCAGCTGGAAGCCAACCTATGAGCAAAATCAAAGCCCTTGTGTCGTCATAGTAAATAGCAGAGTACAATTGTGTGATGATTGCACCACTGAGACCCACATAGCCTTTGAGGATGCCTAACACAACACCACGACTTTCGGGGAAGTTCTTGACACAGGTGACTAGGGAACCGGTGTTGGCGAAGGACTGAGAGTTAGCACCTATGCAGATGTAGAGACACATCTGCCACACTTGGGGTCTGGCTATTTTCTGGGTGACTGAGAGCCAAATCATGAAGTAACCGAAGAAGTTTAGCAGAGCACCAATGGCTAGCACCACCCAAGGTGGAGTGAGCTCGTTGATAAGACCAGAGAGGACTCCAACGTTAGTGCCCATGTCCTTGAAGAAACTGAGGAGATTGAGAGTGGTTTGGTCGTAGCCAAGGGTGGCTTTGATGTCTCCGGAGTAGAGACCGAACATGTAGGTGGCTCCGGCAGCAGCCATGATTAGAAAGGAGGCAAAGACGACGAACCATCGACCGGTGATGACCTGGACAGTGAGACTCTTCATGTCTCCCCATCCATTCACACCCATGGAAGCTGCACCTATCGCCATGTTTTTGGATACCAAGCACTTCCTGCTTGTTACAATAGCTCCAGGCAGGGTACCATATTCGTGGAAATTCAAGTCAATATATATAGTGTGTGTGACTCTTTAAAATAAGAAAAATATATCAACCAAAGTTAGCCATTACTTTTTTTAAGGCAATCTCAGTCATGTATTATTATAACATTAGAATCTATTACTCTTTCATTTTTGTTTTTAATTTGTCATTACATCACCTCTTTTAGAAAATGTTTTATGAATAGCACCAATTAGTATATACAATGGATAACATAAATGGAAAAATAAAAAAGAGAGATATGAAATGAAAGTGTAAAGTCAACGTGTGCCTCGATATTACTCACTCATACATATTTATGGGAAGTGTAACTTTTACATTTTTAAATATTTAGATAAAGAGTGATGATAGGTTCACAACCACACAATTTTTTGGGTTAGATAATTTGTATTTGATAATAATAAATGTGAAATTAAAATTTATATTATTTTAAATTTTAATATAATAATGTTAAATTTATTTTATTATTAAATGACATTTAAGATTAATATTTGAATTAATAATTTAATTGAAACATATCAAATAATTTAAGTGTAACTTTAAAATGTTGTTTGATAAGTAAAAAAAATAAAAATTGAAGCAGTTGAGTTAAAAAAATATATATTTATTTATTTTGAAATACACAAAATTTTTATATTTATTTGATATTGTTTTTTTTCTTTTAAAAGTATAAAAATTTAGTTTTATATAATTGTTTTATTTCTATAACATATGTCAAATCAATATGATACGTGCAATCATTGTTCTTCCTAAATATATGGAATCAGTTACCACGAACATACATGCAACATTGTTGGTTGGCTTTAAATGTATCATCTGTTATTGATTTTGTAAGCTGTCATTCTGATTTGTAGCCACAGTCATGGGGATCTTATCAATCATTTGATACCATATCTACGATACCATTTGTCACCAAATTTCCACCATTTCCCACTTTTTTCTATCATCTCTACACTTCTTGTATCTTAATTGTGTTTTTATCTTTCTTTTTCCTCTTCCATTCTTCGTTGTAATTAGCAATAAAAAAAAACGTTTGACCTTGTCGTGGTTAAAAAACCAAGTCATAATAGTGTCGCTTTATATTCGTCACTGAAAATTGAAATTGTGGTATGCTATTTAAAAGGAAAATGATTGATAGCGAAAACTAATATTTCATTAGATTTATTTGAGTATATTTAAAAAAATCATTTTGTGATTTGAATTTCAAAAAAGAAGAAATAATTTCAGTTTAAAATGAAAATAAAATACCATAACTTTTAATTTCTAGATGTAGAAATTTGATCAAATAAGTAAAGACTCTTTAGGGATTTTTATTTACTTACATAAACTATAAAGTTATCATTTGCCGTAGTACATAGTTTATTTAGTGAATTCAAAATTAAAACATTTTAATAGAATTCAAACATTAAACTAATTGTAATCCATTATAATGTAAACTCTAGTCATATTTGGAAATCAATACATTTATATTTTTTTATGATGTTATAAAGGCATGTGTTTAATTTAATCTTAATTATAAAGTTGGTGTCTAGAAGCATATTATTGTGTAAATCAAACCAGCTCATAAGCAACAGGGCTGCTAGAACTGGAAAGTGGTTGACCCTGGAATATTGGGTTCTTCCTTAGTGTGGAATCTGGATCTGATGAATAGATAAGAAACGTAGAAAACTTCACTAAGAAATATGAGTGATTTTCAACAATCTATAACATATATTCTATAAGAAAATCAAATCATATCTGTCTCCTGATATATATTTAGATAATCAGACTACAAAAATCTTCACAACAAATAATTCATGGCTTCTTATAATCTTCTCTTAGTCATGGAGGATGTTAAAGAATAAAAGAAAAACTTATATCAAACATATTAAAAAATGATATGGAAAGATTTCTTTGATCTCAACAAAAAAATATCTTTTGATTGTTTGACCAATATGCCGGGATCAGATGCTTATGATGAAAATTTGTATTATAAATTAATTTCATATTATAATAGGGAGTAAATAAAATTAACAGTCCTTTGATTCTTTTAAAGAAATTATGTATTATATATTTCAAATTTAGATTATGTTAATTTGCGATTCACATTTCATAATAATAAACTTTTTTAAAGCAACCTTGGCTCCCTCGCTTTAAAAGATAGAGTGCGATAATAAGAGTTTATTACAAAACTAACTATTTAAAAGTATGGCAACCACGAAGAATAATATACATTTTCACTAAAGTCTTAAGTTAATTGCAATCAAATTGCATTTTTAAGATCAATAAATAATACAAAATAATAATAATATTATTATTGTACTTGATACTTTAAGGGGACGGGATGCCAATATAGATTTGATAATCTATATTTATATTTAGAATTAAATATGTTTTTAATTTCTAAATTATTAAACGTATTTGTTTTTAGTTTTTTTTTTCAAACTTTAATACATTTTCATCATTTTTTTAAAAAAAATTATAATTTTTCGTCATCTAAAATCGTTAAATTTAATTATACTATGCCACATTTCTTGAAAGAGGGAAGTTGTTCATCAATTTTTGTTTAGGTAAATTTCCTTATTCTGTATGACTATTAATCAAATTATATTTTATTGTGCACTTGTTATTGATATAATATTAATTACCATAATGATGCGTGTATTAGTTATAGTTTAATGGCTTGACTAGAATTGGAGATGCATGCATGTGGGTGACAGTTGATTCCCTTGTTTCCTTCTTCTGTCAGCTAAAACAGTTGGATTATAAGCTATGAACTTAAATTAGGTGCACTGTCAAGTTAAATACATGTTAAAGATTGGTTCAGATGTCATCATTATAAAAGACTTTCAAGTATATAGTAAATTTTACATTCTGTTAAATTATTACATTTATTTGTTAGAGATATATTTTGTCTTTAGTTTTTTATTACATTTTTTGTTATTTGTATTTTTTTATGTATATTTCACTTACGTAAATCAAATTGTTTTCGAATTTTCAATAAAATATTTCTTTCATTTGTCTTTAATCAAACACCCACATCATATTAGAGTTATTGTTTTTATTTTGATAAAATTTGTGTGACGCCCGGGCACTGACGAGGACGGAGAGTGAGCGGCTCCTAGCAGGCTTCGAGTGGAAGGGGCATATGGATGAATCGAACATACACCGAAATGAGAGGGATATGGAGACTGTATAGGTATGGGACTATACGGTTGAATGATAGCTTAAAGGAATTGATTTGGCTACTCATATCACCAAATGCATTTGCTTTTCTGTAGCATATCCCATAAGAACTCCATGGTTAAACGTGCTTAGCCTGGAGAAATTCTGGAATGGGTGACCTTCCGGGAAGTTTTCCTGGAAAGTGTGTGAGTGAGGACAAAGCACACTGGAAAGCGTTGTGGTGATCTGTAGGGGCAGTCAACAGTTCCTGTAAGTTGCCGGGACGTTACAAATGGTATCAGAGCCTAGTCTCTCCCAGTACGGTGTGGTTCGAGGACGAACCAAGCGGAAGTTGGTGGGCATGTGACGCTCGGGCATTGACGAGGACGGGGAGTGAGCGGCTCCTGGCGGCTCCTGGCAGACAGCGGTGATCTGTGGGGGCAGTCAACATGCATTTGCTTTTCGGTAGTCTATCCCATAACAACTCCATAGTTAAGCAACAGTCCCTCTAAGTTGCCGGGACGTTACAATTTGTAGAGTCAGTTTATTTATGAAGAGATTTATTGATGATATACACAACATCAATAAAATTTAAGCCTAATCACATAACACCATATTCTATCCAAAACCTTAAGATAATGAATTAATGGATCTTCATCATTATGGTACTTCACTTTCTCATTTTTATTAAATGTGAGACTTAGACTCACACTTGATTTTTCAACAATTTTCCTCTCAAAGACAAATTCCTTCCACCTTTATACACTCCCTCTTAAGTATCCCGTTTTCTATTAATGTTCATCTTAATGAAGTACGCTTATCTAGAACTAAAAAAACATTCAATACAATAATCATAATATACTTGTTTAAACACATCACAAAAAAACTAAACGGACTTTGATAGCATTATTGGATTTATATTGATAGATTTTTCTCTTACAATTTTTTATTAATTTTTTTGTTTTGCTTTTTTATTGCTTGTATGTTTCTTTTATATTTCATATATGTAAATAAAATTGTTATCATACTTTCGTTGATCAAATATTCCTTATCCGGTTTCAATATTTTTATTTTGTCTCAATTCTATTCCATTTTTTTTTTAAAATTAAGTAATTTTGTTTCTCTCAAAATTGAAATCAATTTTTTTAAAATTTTATACGAATATTTTTAATAAATTAATATTTGCATTAAATACTTTTTAAGTAAATTAAGTTTATTTATATTTATATTTTAGATTGAATTTTATTTAAAATTGTCTTTAAAATTTTAAATTCTTTAAAATTATCTTAAATTCTTACATTTAAATTCACAAAATTATTATTTTTAAAATAACTCAAACATTTGCATAAATTATTGAACTTTACACATTTTAAAAATATACAATTATTTAGAAAAAATTGAAAAATTTGATAATTTTATTTTATTTCATGAAATGCAATTGATAAACAAGTTTAATATATTTATTAGTTGAAATTAATTTTTTATTTTTTCTCTTAACATTACTCTCTATTAAAACTTTAAAACAATTTTAAATAAAATTTAATATAAAATATAAATTTAAATAAAATCAATTTTGTTAAAAATATTCAATAAAGATATTAAACTTAATAAAAATATTTGTATAACATTTATATAAAAATTAAATTTTGTTTAAATTTGAATAAAAAAATCGATTCATTTATTTAAAAAATAAAACAAAAAAATTAATTAATTTTAACATATTACAAATTTTTTATTTTTAAAAAATAAATAATTAAAAAATCAATAACTAACTCGTGTCATCTTCTTACCGTTATTGTTAGTATAATACTAACAAAAAAAATATTTTCAAAAATAGAACTAAATTGAAACGCATATAAAAAATAAATTAATTTGAGATTTTCTCACAAAAAAATAACAACAAATGATATGATTTAATTTTTTTTTTAAAACACTAATATTCTAATTTTCTCTACGTTTTTACAGAATTTTCTTATAATATTTATTTTTTGAAGTCAGGAATCAAGCAATAGGTGGAAGGAAATTCATTTCAATTGATGAGAACTTTTATCAAGGCAACTTTTTTCTTCCTCTCCGTGGTTTTCAAGTATTTTCTCCCTTTTCTTTCCATGTAAGTGTGTATATGTATAATCATTTAAAAAAAAATGAATCTTTATTCACCTGAGTCTATAGTTTTTGGTATTTGTTTGGTTTTGGTTTCTTAGAAACAATTTGGAGGATCTCTAAGTATTCTAGCTTATTATTTTATTTTCTTTCAAAAAACAAATAATAATTAGGTAAGTGAAATTAATGAGTTACTAGGTTAAATCAATTTATAATTAAAAGGATAATGATATTTAAACAACATTTTTTTGACAACATTTGAACATTGATTACGTGTCAATCTGTGATCGGTAAAAAATTACTTCACAATCAATAATAATAATCATAAACATTATTGTGGAGTAATTTTTGACCAATCACAGATTGACACGTAATCAATGTTCAAATATTGTCAAAAAATGTTGTCTAAATATTATTATCCTAATTAAAATTCATGGCTTCTGGATTTTAGTTTAAATTTGGAGAGAAATTTTGATTTAGTGTAGAATGATTGAAATGTAATCGGTGTCTTATATGACCTATAAGGAAGGTTGAAATGTATCCAATAACATAGTTTAAAAAAATTATTTGTAATTATATGATATTAGCATATGAGACCAAGATGTATCAACCCATCTACACGTGTTTTCCTACTTATTTACAATATGTACCTACAAATGTTTTCTTGGAACTTTATTTTAATATTTAAAAGGATAATTATATTTAGACAATATTTTTTTTACAACATTTGAACATCATCGTGTTATTCTGTGATTGGTCCATGGTAGTGTTTATGATTATTATTATTGATTGTAAAATAATTTTGGTCCAATCACAAAATAATACGTAGATGATGTTCAAATGTTATAAAAAACATGTTGTTTAAGTATCATTATCCTGTTTAAAAAACAAATTGTTGTGTGCCATCATGACATATAAAACTTTGATTAGGTGCCATACGTTGACTTGATTAAATGTAAGAATCATTTTTTAATAATACATTATTTTAGGTGTACATCAGGAATGTATTTAAAATTAGTCTTATTTTTTAATAATAATCTAATTTAGTCCACCAGCACAGCTTAGCTTACAGAAGATAAACATATATAGTGTTGTTAATTAGACATTAATAGCCATGCAGCCACTTGCATATTATAATTAAATGTGAAAACTTTAAAATTCTTTTTGATTTGATCTTGTGTTCCCCCTTTGATGACTTAGAAAAGATATATATACAGTCAAACCACGAAGCCGAAGGAAGAATAGTCAACTATAGTACAATAACGCGCCAATCATGTTTCTTTTATTCTATTTTACTCGTTCTAGAATAAATGCGAAAAAGAGGCACGTCCTTTTGTGTGACTAAGAAAACCAAAAGTATACATTACGGCAAAGAAAATATATGTGGCAAACTATAATGTTACATATTACATTGTCTAATATTTATGGAGACATTATTAATTAATTAATCTCTGTTTGAAGGTTGACTACAACAAGATCCTCTTTTACCATCAGTCCTACTTCTGAGTTGGCACCATACTTTTGGCATCTTTCTCTGGTTTGCTGGTGTTCTCTAACCCTGCCATTTCAGTTTCTGACACCGTGGCTGCATCCTGGAATCTCTTGTATATGTCACCACTGTAAAACTTTCTCGTCCTAGCCACCAAAATCAGTGAAACAATGGCACCAAAGAAAGTTGCAGCTGTGATAATAATGAAGGATAACTTGAAGCAGTCCACCCCTATACAGTTCAATTGCTGGCCTTCCTTTCTCTCAAGCCCCAACGCTGCCAGTTGCTTCTTGGCTTCTTTGTCATACAAATACCCAGTCATTTTCACATTAAGCACGTATAACCCTAATGGACTTGCTACGCTTCCAAAGTTGTACAAAGTTGCATAATATTTTAGTCCGAAAAGCTCTGATATAATGGCAAAAAGTAAAGGCCACTGAGCTCCAAAACAAAACCCGATGATCACCGAAGCAGCATAAAGTCCATTTGGCACATCAAATGCTATCAGAAGGTGACCAACACATGATAAGAGCAGAGTTAAAGAAAGCATGAGAGGACGGGGAAACTTGTACTTGTGTAGAAAATGTTCAGAAACAAATCCAGAGAAAACCCTTCCCATGTAGTTCCAAATGCTCACTAGGGACACGAAAGTGCTTATACTTTTCTTTGGGTATCTAAGAGAGGATCCTATCTGATTCAAATTGTCTATTGCAGTGAGCGTTCCACCAACACCGCATATGCAAGTTATGAAAAGTATTAACATGTCGGCGCTGAATAGCGCTTGAAGTATCGTGTAGTCCTCACCTCTTTCTGGAGGACTAAAAACATTTTCCCACCACTTGGTGTCGTTGGATATCGCTGTAACTGAAGTGTTCCCATTAGTAGTCTCATTCTGTTTCACTTTTTCACCCTCAGTCACTATTTTCACGGGCGAGGGGTCAACCAAAGCAAGTCTTTTACTGTGCCAGATCTTATGTTCTTCTATAGAAACGACAAGAAGTGGGAGGAAGAGCAAGAAAACCACAATAGCGGCGCTCACACCATACTCACTCTGAGTAAAGTCGGCCCTTTTTTGTATAGTAATCATGACCAAAAGAAACCCAGCAAGGCCAAGAGAAATATACAGAAAGTTGTAGAAAACCTTGAGCTCATTGGACTGCCTAACTGGCTTCATGTAGCGAATGGTTCGAAGGAAAGCAAAGGAAATAGCAGCTGGGAGCCAACCTATGAGCAAAATCAAAGCCTTTGTGTCGTCATAGTAAATAGCATAGTACAATTGTGTGATGATTGCACCACTGAGACCGACATAGCCTTTGAGAATGCCCAACACAGCACCACGACTTTCAGGGAAGTTCTTGACACAGGTGACTAGGGAACCGGTGTTTGCGAAGGACTGAGAGTTAGCACCTATGCAGATGTAGAGACACATCTGCCACACTTGGGGTCTGGCTATTCTCTTAGTGACGGAAAGCCATATCATGAAGTAGCCAAAGAAGTTTAGGACGGCACCGATGGCGAGGACCACCCAAGGTGGAGTGAGCTCGTTGATAAGACCAGAGAGGACTCCGACGTTGCTACCAAAGTCCTTGAAGAAACTTAGGAGATTGAGAGTGGTTTGGTCGTAGCCAAGGGTGGCTTTGATGTCTCCGGAGTAGAGACCGAACATGTAGGTGGCTCCGGCAGCAGCCATGATTAGAAAGGAGGCAAAGACGACGAACCATCGACCGGTGATGACCTGGACGGTGAGACTCTTCATGTCTCCCCATCCATTCACACCCATGGAAGCTGCACCTATCGCCATGTTTTTGGATACCAAGCACCTGCTGGTAGAATATGGTGCGTGGAAATGGAAGTCAATGTCTATGTAGATACAGTGTGTGTCTCGTGTGAGAGAGTGTATTAAATATATATAGACTTCTTTTCTCTTTGTTTCTACTTAGTATTCAGATAATTGTTATTTTCTCACTTGGGATAACAGCTGAATCACCAGAGAAAGAGAAAAACAAAACTATCTGTTAATCTGTATATGCATCTTCATAAAAAGAGTAAGGTATAATTGAATTTAATACTTTTTTTATTTCATTTAATATAATAACGTTTCTTTTTTAATTAATACTATTTATGTTATTTTAATAATTATCTTAAATGTCATTTTTTTCATAGAGTAATATAACGTTCTGTTTATATTATATTTTTAAATAGTTAATTAAGAATAAAACTAAAATATCATTTTAACATGTAAATATACTAAATTTTTAATCTGTATTTCATGAAATCATATATACTATTATATATATGTTATGTTAAAAGTAAAGATAATTATGATTATACTAACAAATATTATTTTTATTCCATATAAGTAGTTTATTTTTAAAACATCATTTATTAATTATTTTTATCCAAATATTTTATATTCTAAAAATATATAGATATTAGAATAACACTATATCTCCAAAATTATAATAAAAAGTAATCATAGGAAATACATGACTACATTTTAAATAACTTGTAATATCATTAGTTTAATTAATAAATAAAGATATAAATAATTTTTAAATTCATAGATAATTATGGATGGATAGAGGTAAATTATTTATGGAAATTTTCATAAAAAATATTTGAATACGGCTGCATTTCAACATGACTCAAAAAAGTCATTGCCTCTCTCTCTCTCTCTCTATTTTTTTTTTTAATTGTGAAAAAAATGTTGGGCAAATAAAAGTAGAGAATGATCACTTAGATGTGAGCACGAATCTGGAAAACCTTTTATCTTTATTTTCAATTTTCTTTTCAAATAATTGAGAGTAAGAGGTTATGGTGGTGTGGGTGTTGATTTGCGTGGCTGGAGGATGAAAGATGATGATGTTGGGTTATAAATTTATTGTTCTTATATTTCGGGAGAGAAATCCAAGCTTTAGAAAGAAGTAGAAACTAAAAAATATATTTAATCTTTATTTTAAATATAAATTAAAGTGTAACATTCAAATCAATAATTACCAAAAACAAGTTAAAGTTACTTCGAGTCCAATTAAGTGATGAACAATATTCTACATGCTTTGAACATTATAAAACACAAAAATTAAGCTAAAATACATTTTCTGATCAATTCATAATAAAACCTTATAATAACAACCAATATTTATCATTTTTATGTTGATAGCTTTGTATATATTATTTTGTTTTTTTATCTCGTTGTTCGCCACTATTTTGATTTTGTTTTGTTAAGAAAATTTGTGTAAAAGCTTTTGTAGTAATCAATTAGTATTGGTATTATTGCTACAAGTCATAGTTGCTAGTCATTGTCTTAATTGGTTTATCACTTTGATTTTGTCCACCAATATATGTTAATACGAAGAAGAAGGATATCATCTGATAATAACTCTCTCATTATGAACAAAGACAGGTAACGTAGAATATTCATAAACAAATAATATTTGTCAATGTGCTCTTTGTTATTTTGTTTTGTCTTGAATGAACTCATCCCATGAGGACTTTTAAATGAGTTAAAAAACCAGCATAAACTAGTATGAGTTTAACATATTTTGAAATCTTTGGTATGGATTATGATTGGAAAAAAATTACAGACCATTATTTTAAACTTGTCAAAGATTGACTGAAACTTTCAAGGTGTGGTTCTGGTACTACATAACATCATAAGTTTCTTCATAGGCATGCACGTGGGTGAGGACATTGTGTCTTTCAACTTTTTGTCAACTATTGGACTTATGAGATGTTGTAGTTCGTACGTACACCTTTCAACCTGACATGGTTGTTCTCCCCAAACATAGCTTCTCAGCCAAATATTAGGTTTAGGAATCAACGTGATCTGTTTTTCTATTATTTCTCAACCATTGGACTTATCAAACACTTTACCGGTTGCCTAAACTCGGCTCCCGTCAATCACAAATTAGGTTAAAGATACACACATCCGTTGATGTGGGAGTGAGATTTGATCAGGATATGTTTTTTATGAAAAAAAAAAGTCCTAGTTCACCATCACTAATATTTTATCAATATAACTCTTTAATTATAGTTTCATGTTATTATTGTTTATTAAAGTAGAATTAAAGTACAATCATCAAATTAATTAATTATATATAATGTCAAATTTGATTAATATAAAAACATGCATCAAATCATTTTAGAATAGATAACAATGCATTTTAGATTTAGTTCTTTCCTTGTTCCAGAAATCAATTTGAGGAGACAGACATGCAGAAGACACTTGGATATTTAAGTCCAGAATTTTTTTCTAAACGTCTAAAGTAATTCAATTATGGAAAAAAAATGTCCATTTTACAAAATTAAACCTCTATTTATATGGTTTAATGAATAATTTATCTTTTAATGACCATCAATGCCAACATTAATCACTCATTAATAGCAGTTACCGTATTAATTAGCTTTAACTTTGCTTAATTGTTGTCGTGCCTGATCGAATGCCGTTTTCGCATTCGGACAACTCAGTCCATTCGACTCAGCATGCAGTCGTATCGGATGAGCCGACTTTTATATCAGTCTATAATAACACCTTGTTTTCCTTACCTCATCTTGTTATCCAATTTTTATTTTTATTTTGTATTTATAAAGAATTGTATATTATTACATTTTTATTGGTTCTATTTATTTCAATGTTTAATTTTCAACATTGTATACTATTGGGTGTTGCAATTTTGTTGTGATAATTTATTTTTATCTCTGGTTTATCCTGACTTCTAATTCAAATCAATAAATGAGAATGAGACGAGAACAAGTGTAAGGATGTATGATACATCAATTGAAATTAAAAAAAAAGAGTCCGTACTTTAATTTGAATTGAGATTTAATTCTCAATATAAAGATTTATAATAATTTATTTTTATTACTCATGATTTATTTTTATTACTCATGTCTATATAAAAAAACTAAACGTAAAAAATACTTTTAAATATAAAAATAATTTATTTATTTAACAAAAAATACAACCTATTGCAACTTTCAATTTTGATTAAGATGTCTATTGAAAAGGTTTTTGTTTATTAATTAACGGGTAGTTTAGTTTTGCTTTTATATGTTTATTATAAATAAAAAGTAATTTTTAATATTATTACTATGTATATTAGTATTAAGTCTTTGAATAAAGAATAGGGAAAAAATGTTATACAGATCAATAGAATTTCCAAGTTTATCATCTGTGCACTGGTGAAAATTGATTTTGGTTAGGCCTCAGAACTTCCTCACAGACGAGTGAATACAAAAATTGAAAATCGCCCCGAAATCCACATTTTCTTTTTTAATTTTACCTTTATTGATCACCTTTCTAAATTTATTTAATTATTTACAATAATAAAATAATTATATAAATAATTTATTTTTAATAAAATTTATTTATAGTTTAATATTTTTTTATACAATAAAAAAATAGACACACATAAGCAGTACATTTATTTTTATTAACTTACATAATAATTTAAAAACAAAAATTAATCATATATATGAATGCGACTTTGTTGTGGAAAACTCAATTTTAATTTAGACCGACAACCACAGGAGAATAATTTATATATACTGCATTATTGATATTATTTTTACTAAGTTATTGATTTTAATATATTAAAAAATATTATATGTTTTAAAATATAAAAATTAGTATATATCAGTGTATTAAAAAGGACAAGAATAAAAATCAAACAGAAAACCAAATTCTTGAGTATGTATATTTGTCAATGATAATCTTACATTCCCAATTTGTAGAGTCACACAACACCGCCAACTTTTCTTTCACATCAAAGGACTAAAATAGAGCATGTCCTACTAATGAATAAATGAAAATATTTTACTCTTTTTATTGATTAATGATATGCTTCAATATATTTTTAATTTCACTAATTTACAAGTTATTCTCCTGCTTTAAAATACACATGTTTAACTCAACTTTAAATTTTAACTACTTTTATTTCATATATTTAACTGAAATAAAATTTGATGGAAATTTAAACGAATATGTTAGATATATATACTGTGAGAACTTATAAATTAATTAAAATTTGTATAAAAGAAACACGATAATATTTTATTATTAAAAGAGAAAAAAGTAAAAATAATTTTTATATTAAAATCAAATTACTTTTTTAAATTTTCTGTGTCTATAAAACATTTTCTTTATCTTTCTTTAAGATTTTGATTTTTTTTTGAAAATCTAAACACACTCTATGTTCTTATTCTAACATATTATATTAATATAATAATTAAAATAAGTTAGTGTTCCTTTGATTAACATCAAAATCTTAAAAAAACTTTGCTCAATTTAAATTTTAGTGAATGTATATAACAAAGCCGTTTTATTTGAAAGTTTCAACTGTTAAAGTACGTTTCATCTAGAAAACTATACTATAATGGTAGTTTGAATGGAAAAAAAGTCAATAATTTTGATACGTATCTTAATGGAATATATAAAGTATATATAGATAGAGATTTCACTTCAGCAACTTTATCTGAATACCTTTCAACATAAAAACTTTATCTAAAGCCTACCAAATTGTTACGTTTTATTTTTTAGGATAGATGGTTCAATTTTTAAACTATATATGGAAAACAAAAGGTTTTAAATTTTGATTCAATTGGACTGTATATATACTTCTTTCTCATGCATCAAGTCAACGCATAATGTAACACGCAACATATTTACTATTTAGTACAGAATTTTCCTTTATTGTTTACAAAACAAACATCTATTCATGTAGGTTAGATACTATATATCTTTTTTTTTCTTCTATTTTTGAGATATTAATTAATGTTTTGATTTTATATCCGCTCAGTAGATAGTTAATTAAGATTAACCATATTATTTATTTTGAAATTTTGTCTGTTACTTTGTCTTTAAAATATGTTTTGAAAAGTTAAAAAAAATGTTTAAATTTAAACTTTTTAAGTGATACGAAATTATTAAGTATATGAACACAAGTTTCCTCACCCAACAGATATAAATACGTATACAAAGACAAATAATTAATTCAAAGCATTTTATCAATTATTATTTCCCTGATACGTCATAAGGAAAAAAATGAGTTTATTTTTTATCTTATGCAAAAATCTTATTATATCAGAAATATTAACGTTATTAATGAGAATGATATTAATGAACTCGGAAAAACTTAGGATAAAAGGGATTAATTGAAAACTAAAAAAGTTTCTTAAAAGTTGATTTAGATGCTTATAAAATCTGAATGATTTCTTTATAGATGTAAAATGATACTTTTATGTTTTAAAACAATTTATTTTTAAGTGACTACGATTTCTTGTTTTTAATTCTTTCTCAAACAACAGTCTCTAGTTAAACATCTCATAAAAGCTAAAGACAATGGTGTAACGATTAAAATAAGTGACGTAACGTTATACAAAAGACTCTCGTCAGAACAAATAATTTAATATTAAAATTGATGGTACAATAGTTAGAGATGAATAATGATAAAATCACGGAAATTTATATTTATTTTATACATTATAAGTAAAATGTTTACGAAGAAGATAGATTTTTATATTTAAAAAAAAGTAAAAATTAAAAACAAATATTGTCAAACAAATATGAAAAATTTATGTGTTAATATATATATATTTACTGCCATAAAAAGCGCAGTAGATAAATGAAATAAACTTTTGTTAAATAAATCATTTTAAGTCAAAGTATTACGAAGTAACTACTTGCCAACTAACTACACTCATAATTATTGTTTTAAAATGATTAAAAATCTACAATTCTTGAGAGTATGATGTTTTATTCAACTAATAATTACATCAATATATACTATTTGGACATCACAGTATTAGCAAAGAAAAATTATTCAACTAAGATTAGAAATATTATGGAAAGGTTATACTAAGGTACCTAACACGTGTATTACTCAAGATCTCATAGACATTAGTATAAGTACAGAGTATTAAACCGTAATAGACAAATAATAACAATGAAATAGTGGTCAAAATTTAGATGATGTAAATTAACTCACATTCTAATTTACTTACGTAGCGTATAATTGTTTGGTCAATGCACTCTTTTATTCATCCAAGTGGTAAACTTTTTCAAAACAATGAATATCTTTTACAAATCCTTTCATTATTTAGCGCTTCATTTTTTTACTGATAGGTCACTATTACTATAATTCAGAACTACCATCCTAAATTCAACATGTTTAACAAGATAAAATATGTTTAAGTATTTTTGGACTATAATTGGGTCACCTTTAATTAAAAGTCTACTTCAAAATTTATAAATAGAAATAAAAGGTAAAAAAGTAAGTGATTATATTTATTATGAAATTATTACTTTACTGTGATAACCAATTAAATATATTGACTAACTTAAGTATCTTAAACAGTTAAACCATTTGATTTAAAGAAAGAAGACAAAACAATTATAACATAAACTCGAGATAAAAAGAAGAGACTCCCTAAAAGTGTGAAGAAAGAGTCTTTGACTCATAACCTAAAGAGGTTGTATATGAAATGTAAAATAATAAATCTTTAAAAGTTAAATAATTAAAATTTCAATAATATATATATATATATATGGGGTTTACTAATTTACGTAAATTGGTTTTTTAGTTGGTACATTTTAGCGTGTACCAAATTTTAGGTTACACAAATATTCCTATTTAAAAAAAATACATACTTTAAATATAAGGGTATTTTAGTACTTTTAAAATTTAATTTAAATAAAAAATAAAATAAAAGGTAGTTATTCATTAATTGTTTTTTAAAATAAAATTAAAAAGAAAGGTAGTTATTTTCCATGACTTAAGGAATATTTTTAATTATAATATTTTTAAATAGATATAATTTTTATAGAACCCGTCTGGGTTTATAGAATTCGTATGGATTTATAAAACCCGTCTAGTTCTATATACCTAGACGGGTTCTATATACCTGACGGGTTCCATAAACCCAAACGGGTTCTATAAACCCAGACGGATTCTATAAATTCTAAACCCTAAACCCAGACGATTTTAAAATAAAAAAGTAGTTGTTTTTTAAAATAAAAAATAAAATAAAAGGTAGTTATTTTTTAAAATTAAAAATAAAATAAAAACTAATAACTTAATAACTTCTCTCGTGGACAAATATTTTTAATAACTACCTTTTATTTTTTAAATTATTAAAATATCCTTGGATTTAAAGTTAGTTTTCTTTTCGTAAAACTTGATACATAAATGTAGCAACTGAAAAACCCCCTACGTAAATTAGCAAACTCATATATATATATATATATATATATATATATATATATATATATATATATATATTGTTGTGAAGTAAATCTGTCGTTTAAACAAATCATCATAGCAGGTCAATTGGCGATAACAACAAAGAATATCCTTTCCATTCGATGTTTGAAAAGTATCTAAATGAATACAACACTCAAATACAAAGGTTGTTTATAAAAGTATTTAAATTTTAAAACATTATTTTGAAATTTCATGACCCATTTGCATACTTGTCAAATGGGGGATCAGATTCCAAGAACTTCACGTGCTCTTCACTATTTTAACTTTTCATTCATTATAAGCAACACCCTAATCCAAGAAATCTTCTCCTTTTGACTTTATTACTAAGTCGGGAAATTTTTTCGGCCATGCCTCTGTATAATAATCGTATTGGACTTTGAATCTACCATCTAATACTACATACTATTCAATAATTCATGTAGTGCTAACTAATGTTAATTGCAAAATTAACAAACTAAGCCAAAAGAAATATTTGTACATAAAAAAAAAAAACAAATTTCGCTTCTACCAAGAAAAAACGACGAAGTTCCTAAAATTTTGTTTTTTTCTTCTCTTTATAAATGCATATCATTCTACATCTTAAATTTTTTTTTTTTTTCATCTGTCATGTTGGGTACAAGAAATTAACATCATTTCTTATTTAAAACTTTAAATTTATGAGTTAACAAGTTGTCACTTTTATATGCTTATTTTTATTTAATATAAAACTTAGATTTACGTTTAAAATTTTAATATGTCATACTTAAATATAAAAGAACTCGTAACTATGTTAAATTTGGTTAAAAAATATGATATTATTTTTTTAGATTTGTTTTACTTTTCTAATTGATTGGAAGTCTTATTTCAACTAGAGATAAGGTTAAATTATAATATATAAGTGGGATGCAAACCTTATTTTACAAGTCTATCTTGTGAGATTGAGTAAGGCTTAAAATCCACTTCTTAATAGAGTATTAGAGTCGTAATCGATATTTCTTATTTTTTGAACATTTTCATTTTATCCGTTATCGATTTTGTAGAATTAAGTTAGTCCTAGAAGTTTACTTTTTAAAGTAATTTCTTTTAAAACATTTTGATATATTTTACATCAATAAGTCTAATTCACATATAAATTTATAAATCTTGATCCGTATATAATGTTTAATTTTCTGAATTTTATTTACAGTTGGATTCTCAACATATTTAGTATACAAATTTTCTTTCCATGAAAAAATTTTGTTGCATAAATAAGAAGTTTCCTTACATTGGAGATTAGGAGTGTAGGTATAGTCAAGAAAGGCAGCTCCAGTGGGTGGTCAAAGAATTGATGGTGGATAAGCTCTCACAATTTTCAATGTTCCCACGCAAACATGGTCCCATCTTATATACTTTGTAACCTATCTAATGCATAGAAATGGACAAACCGACAAACTATGAAAAAGGGTTTTCTATTTCATACGAAAAATTGTTCTTGCTATATTTTTTCAACATTATATTGTTTATGTGAGGAATAAGATGGGCTCATTCAAATGATCACGTAAAATAGGAAAATTACTATTCTAGATGAAAGAAATACGATACCACACAACACATGTCACTGGATAGAGACACACTCATAAACAACACAGGCTACATTCAAATATAAGTTAAATAAGTCTTCATTTTTGAAATTCATCTGGAATTTTCAATGTTTTTATAATGAATATATCAATTTGGTTATATCACTTTTGAATACAAATATCTTATCAAATTATTCATAAATTTATACATATAAAAAAATTTATTATAAATTTTATTGATAATAAAGTAGTAAAATTGTGGAAGGAATTAGTTGATGTTATTGATTAAAGACTGATTATGAAGTAATGAAATTCAAAGTCCTTTATATTTATTTTGAGTGGTCCCGTCCCACTTGACTAATGAGTTACCAGCAGGTTTCCTTAAAGTCAACTTTTGCATATGGGAATATCCAAAATGGGAGGAAGAAATCAGCCATCACTAATTCAACACCTTATTCTACTTCTTCACATCCTTTTATAAGGTTTATAATTTTGAATAAAAAATATTTATATTTACTAAAAGTTTCACGTGAACTAAAAATAAAATTAATTAAAAAAATATAAATAAATATAAACTTTATTTTATAAAATTAAATTACATTTAAAATTTATTATAAATTTTATTTACAAATTAATTTTGTAGAATTAAATTAGTCTTACAATTTATTTTTTATTAATATTTAAAAAAAAATCAACCAGTAGTTTAAACATGGTTGGATCAAAGCTTTACATGCAGTTTTAAGGATTTTAATTCACACTTCCAATGTCTGAGGCAAAAACGAAAAGGATTTTTAAGAATAATAGAAGTGGAGCCACCAAGTCTCTAAATAAGAACACATTACTTTGGTTGATATATAGTTAAGAGAATTGTGTCATGTGCTCACAAATCTTATTCCATATTACTTTCACACCTTTCACCAAACAATGAGATTTGCATAGGAACGTCACAAGATGAAACTCGTGTTTAGTCTTACTAACGAAAATAAAATAAAAAATAAAAAATGGCTCTAACATACAGTTTTATTGACTTTAAGTCTCATTTATGGTTAGAGTGAGCTTAAGCACCAGCAACAGTGAAGACAGTGACGTCCAACCCTATTTACATGCTTTCAAGTCATACTTGCATTTGAATTCAAGGAATGGCTAACATGGAATGGAGGAGGAGTCAACTTTCACTTTCAGAAACCATGTTTTTGGAGGGTTATCTTTCACCATTTTCAAATTTATATTTCAAAGAGTTTAAAATGTATAAATGATTAATAGAGCAACTACTTTTAAACAATAAATTGCAAACCATGTAAAGAAGGATTTTTTAAAATAGTAACTGTAAAAGTCAACAATATGACTTATAACAGCAATGCATATGTATCTATTTGGAACTGTAACCACTAGATTAATTATTTTCAAGGATTTAAAAGCAAAGGTATGTATTTATAACCAGGCTCAAAATAATTTTCTTACTTTAATAATTTTAATTTTCAATTTTTCATCAGTTTGAAAGCTAAAACAAAAGTATCTAAAACTTTTGAAAACATTTAAGTGTTTTTTTTTTCATTTTTTTGACGTAAAGATTCGAACTTCTTTAAAAGAAGAAAGTTTACTGTTTGCATATGCTTTTGATAAAAAAAAAAATCAATGTCTCATTATTTTAATTAGGTTTTTGAGTAATTTAAAAAATAATTCATGTGACTGTCACTGAGAAAGCATGATGTTGTTGGTGGTGTAATGGTTGGAAGTAAGTGTTGTGATGAACGCGTGGTCTTGTGAATCTGAGGATAACTATAACACCACAAACAAGGGAGGAGGTTGTGACAATTATCTAAACAAGGAAACAAACTAGGAAATCCAGAATCTATGAAACTATAATCTAGCAGTTGTCGCAAACTAACAAGAACAAGAACTGGGTCTCTAAATGTGGCTTCTGCATTGTTAAAAACAGAAACGGTAGAAATCAGTAACGGTCGAGTGATGGACGAGAGCCCCTGCTTGGGCGGTCATATGGACCAGGTCTACCCCTATAACTCCTTCCTTCATCTCGACCAGCTATTCCACTTCCATACCTATCAGCGCCGCCTCGTGGACCACCGTATCGGTCATACCCTCTTTCCTTGCCATAACCATTTTGTGGGTAATGATCTGAGCCACTGCCATATCGATCGCTTGCAAAACGATCTCCACTGCTTGGGTACCTGCGAAATCTCCTTTTAATAAACACGATCACACATACATAGCAGGAGCACTGCTCCACTTAACGGCAAACCAGATCAAATCTTTAATTACTTGCCATAATTAAACCAAGAAAAACAAATGGTTCCAACAAATTAATTCTGCAACCACCACAAACCATATGTATACCTGTCACTGGTATAGCGATCACGGCTCCCATATTTGTAGTCACGGTTGTCAAAACGATCCCTGTCTCCATAGCGTCCTCCATCATAACGGTCATCCACATATCGATCACGTTCACCACCAAGGCGATCCCCATGTCCACCTGCACCTCCAAACCTTGGATGGGAAGAAAATGAACCACCACGACCACCACGACCACCTCCTGCCAAAGGACAATCTCGGGCCCAGTGTCCTGGACGCCCACATTTGAAGCAGTCATCTTGTCCTATCCTATCTCCAGCACCATAGCTTCCCTTACCACCCGATGAGTAGCTGCCTCTGTAACCTTGGTCTATATCATCACCCCCCATCTTAGGCTGCGCCTTGTTGACAGAGATTATGCGATCACCAATTTCCCGTCCATGCATTTCCTTGATTGCATCCTCCATTCCCCTACGGTCTGCAAATGTGATAAACCCAAATCCACGTGGACGGCCCGTATCCCTTTCCATCATGATCTACATGAAGCATCGCTTGAGAACCTCATGCTAAGTACTAGTAATTCAAACTTAATGCTAACACTATTTCACGGTACTTTATCGGAACAGACAATATCAATGCTTCTTTTTATGCAAATTACCACTGTATAGGCATTATTGTAAGACTCACATATAGGTAGTAAGAACAACATACAGAACACCTCTAATAACAAGGAATTGTTAACTAAACCAGTACAAGTGAATAAGAAACACCAAGTTATCGTAGTAAAAGAAAGTGCAGCAATATAAACTACTCCACCATTAAAATTAAATTAATTCGAAAACCAGTAAATTAGAACCACATCATACAAAAAAAGATGAGTGATAAAAAGGAAAAAACAGACAGATAGAAAAGCTAAAGGTAGTAAAAGCAGCTCGTATGTAACAAAAAGTACAATAAAAATCACCCCATGGCCATCATATGGTAAACTCTCCACCCACCAAAATAGCCAAACAATAAAGCCCTCTTTCCAAACTGCTTAGAAAAATTGGATGCCTAAAAGAAACTGTCAATAGAAAATTATTGCTTGTTCACAATAAAAATAAAAAAAAAATAAAGTACAAAGATTTTGTAAAGATTTCAATTACAAAAGCTGTATACTATTTGATCACAGCGTTGATCAACCAATTTCTAATGGACATTCAAGAATGTCATCCATTAATGTTGCCTGAAATGTCTTTTTTTTTTTTTCTAAATTGTGTTTCAGCCATCACCCCATCTCTGAAAATAATCACAGACATTTTACAGGGTGATCTAAATTCAACAAGACTTGTAAACCATCCACTAAATTACCCCTCCCTTACTATCGAAATTAAAATTGATAAAAACACAATTACAGTATAATGTATTACACCAAATTGCTGATAGTCACTAAAATTATGCTTACATAAAAATAATCCAAAATATTTGAAATGGGCATTTAGCTCCAACAAAGTGTTGCATGTTGGTTTTAGTACTTATTTACCAGATGCAAACAACATTAAATTAAAAAGAAAAACTTGTAACCAGACAACTTACTTCTCCGTTACAATGATAAAGCTTTCATATAGCTAAGCCTTTCAGAGGAATCCCAAGCCCATATTTGACAAAAAACACTTCCACATTCTGAGATAGAATTTCAGCATGTTCCACAGTGATTCATGACTCCAAGATAGACCTTTAACAATTTAATCCCTCAAACATATTCTTATCGTCTGACTTATTTGAATAAAAAGGCACTGTATTATATGATACTATTATTTTCTGACCCAGAAGAACTAACATTACAACATCTACCCAAAAATGAATGGTATGCCATCAAATCCAACTGTAGCTTTCACTTCAGCAGTCAACAGATTTTGTCACAACTTCAATTTTACGATGAGTTTCACATTTGGTATCTCTTCAAAAGAAAAATACTCAGCCAGCAAATATTTTCCATAATTCTGAAAGACAAAAAGCAGGACACAGGCATTCACAGTATTCCTTTTGAAGATCATGCTTTCACTTTTTGTGAAAGAATTCATCTACCTCCTGTGATTTATTTGCCTCACCAGATGCAAGAAATCAATCTTATGCAGCAACATAGAAGATGAATGCATAATATTGACTATACTGCAATTAAATGCCTATCACTCTAGGTAATTCTGCTGTCACTTAACTGACAATATCCAACACACCAGCATTTTAGTGGAAAACCATTCTTATGCAGATGAGGATTCTTTATCTAAGAGTACACTGACAAAAGCAGAACCATTCAAACCAAAGAAAACATCTCCAACCAATGAACTCTATCCAAGTAAGGAAATAATGACTAAATCCAAGATATTCGATCATTTGACCTTCGATACAGTTAGCAATAATAGGTAGATCAACTGGTGAGATACAGTATGTCATAAAAAAGGAGGAACCCAATCTCTGAGCAGCAACTGTCTATAGTCTCAATGCTTCGGATTGAAAATATTGAGCTCTGCAGCACCAAAGTACTCACAGGACCCGTAATGATGCAGAATGTGTTGGTGTTGTAGAGACAAACTCACACGGTTTGGATATTTATAAGAATATATATTTGTTAGAAGGGCGGTGACATCAGCAAAACACAAAGCAATGTCCAAACACCAGAGCTTTACATTGATATGAGAAACTAATGAAAACTGCCAAAGGTGCGGCGACATTGGACTGCTCAACTGAAGCAAGCACATAAAAATTCTTGAACTCCCTTTAACTAATGAAAACTGCCAAAGGTGCAGCAACATTGGACTGCTCAACCGAAGCAAGCACATACAAATTCTTGAACTCACTTTAACCGGTCTACTGAGCACCACGAATCACAGCTCTTTGAAACGGTTCTATGTATACTTCGAATGGAACAGTATATTAGTTAGTGGGGTAATTCTCATTTCCATTAAAAACAGTATATTACTCTCTTCCCCAGGAACTGCGTGTATATGAATCTTTCCACATTTCAGGACCACTAGAAATGCCACCTTGACCTTACCAAATGCATTGTCAGTTCATAAGATGGCACATCTGTTGCCCATGCCTCTACAACTAAAGAAACGGGTATAAGCAGTGTTCATAACATATCAATATATCAAAGGATAAAAATTTCAAAAAGCATAATGTGAGAAAGCAGTCTTTGACGCCTGTTTCTAATTTCCTATAATTATCTTGGACAACAATTGATCAAGAGCCAGAAGAAAAAGAAGCAATGCCCAGCATAAGTTTGTTATATATCCCACTGGTAACAATTGCCATCACAAGATAGATTTGCAACTAGAAAAGGAAGGAAGCCACAGTACAGATGCAGCATGGTTTTCTGTGTGAACTTTGAATTTGGACAGAAAAAATTCTTTACCCAAAAGAATTAAATGCAACTCAACTAAACAAGTGTCACGAACTTCTCAGTTCATTAGTCATGCAACAAGGCATAGATCTGTGAGCCGCACAAAAAACAAGTATTAAAAAAAAAAATAGCATACTCCAACACGCATGTTATGGTATTAACTTTGTCCAAATGTCACTTGCCAGCCCAATTATAAAGCAAAACACCCATTCCAAATTACAATGCTTTTAATAACAAATCATAAGCACATCAAAGAGAAGCGAATAGCAGACAGCTCAGACTGTTATTTGATCAAGGACCTTCCTTGCACCAAATTACAATATCCAAACCACGATAATCTCCAGCTCAAGTTCTACAGTTACCACAAGCTATCATTTTATCAGAAAATTGAAAATGAGCTTCCGCAATGAAGAAATCATTCTGGTAAAACATCTTTTAAAAAATCCACCCACAGCATCTTAAAGATCACGATATTCAAAACTAGCATTCCAAAAAGACAAAAAAACGAAAAAAATATGTACAGAATCCTATCATAAAACTTCAACCCTAAAGCACAATAAAAAATAAAAATAAAAATAAAAAAATAAGATTCCTACGCAATAACTCAGCCAAAACCAGACCCTGCAATCGCCCCTATCCTAAACTAGAAACCACAACGGCACTGAACAGGTCCACTTCGTGAATCACAATAGTCTCACCCAAAAATTACCATTACTACTGTTTTATAACGATATGCACATTTAGATTCAATTAAAACGTCACTTTTATTAAAAACATAAATAAATAAAAAAGCTCCTTTCCACTCTAAATTTCTGAAAGGGCATGCCGAACATGATTGAAACGAGAATAAACAAGATCCCCTTTCCATAGTAGTGAAATAGTTTAATTTAAAATACAGAACATTTGTCCAGAAAATCGATAGCGAAGAAGAGGGATACCTGGCATTCGATAATTTTGCCATAACGAGCAAAGGCATGCTCGAGTTGACGCTCAGTGACGTCCCAAGATAAACCACCCACAAATATTCGATTATCTTCCTTCGCAGCCATCACCCACTCCAAATCTCGCTAAATCCTGAACCGCACAAAATCAAATGCCGACAGTTTAAAAATCAATTGAAAAAAAAAACACAGGGCAACGAAATCTTCTGCAAGTAGAACTTTGAGATACTAACACGAGAGTAACTGATAAATTGAAAAAAAAGAAAACTGAGAGAATTTCAGTTGTTGAAGGAAACCCTCGAAGTTGAACTCCGCGATAATGCTCTCACTTACGAGAGCGAAGTAAAATTCTTTTATTTTGAGTGTTAAGGCCGTGTTTGTTTAAAGGAGTATCTAACGTTTGGAGAATAAATTCTGTTTGTGAACATATATTTTTAGAATTCAAATGATAAAATAAAAATTTATAAAAATATTTATTGATAATATTTTCGGATTATCTTTTTAAATCCAAATAAAACACGAAATAGGAGAAGATTGGAATACATATTATTCACAATTTGATAGATGATGAATATTCATTCCATTCCAAAATCCATTTATTTACAATTTTTTTTATTAATCGTGGCATGTATTTTATGACTTGTCTTATGTCATGGTTAAAAAAATATAATATTTAATTTAACTTTTAATATAAATTTACTCAGATTTATCTACACATAATGTTAAAAAAACAAAATAAAGAAAGAGATAAACCATTTTCCATCCATTTCTGTTGAAATTTTGAAGAAAAAGATTAACCTTAACCTCCCATTTTTCTCTTCCAACCACCTTGCTCATATATCAATATTTCGTTGAATAAAATTAGAGTAACTACTTTCAGGATTTTATGTTCTTTTTTTTAGCCTAAGTATTTGATTGTATAAAACTTATAATAAATGATGAAAAATATATACATATATAAAAATATTTATACAGAGTTTCTTAAAATAAAATAAAAAATTTATATTTTGTTATTTTCCAAATGTTCTTTATCTAGTTGTATTTATATCTATTTTGTATATTCATAATATGGTTATAAATGTGGTTCACGAGTAACTTAAAAATGGTTAACTTAAGAAAAAATATATAAAATAATATATCGTAGTTAACAAGTTGGAACTATTCACTTTCCTTTAAAATCCAACGTACAATCCTGACATAAACTATATAAATGAATTTACACATAAAAGACATTAGAATATTGACTTAGGTTTATTGAAAAACTCTTATTAAGCTCACCAAAAATTAACATTTAATCTAATTTAAGATATAGATTTATACACATCGCAATATTTAAGAATTCTCTCAGATTCTTTTTATTATCATATAATATGTAACTTAGATAATTACTAAAGTAAAGGAATATTTATATAACATAATATCAAAATACTTAATTCATCAACCAAAAAACAATTCATATATTCTTAATTACAATTTATATAAGTTTCATTATTTTCATAAATTTTAAATAATCACACCACATTATAGATATGCATCTCATCTCATTAAAAACTTATCACATCTCGTCAGTCATACATATTTTTTTTATCTCAATTTATTTTCAAATACCACCATTTATCATTATAAAAATATTAAATCCCAAATATATATATATATATATTTATATATATATTGAAAAGAAAAATATCATAAAAAAATAACATTTTAACTTTTAAAAGCATTTAAAAATATATATTTTTAAAAATTTTAAAACACTAGCTGATTTAGCCAAAAGTGTTGCTGACCCAGGCAAGGTTATTCGTTCAGCGACCAACCTTTTAAAAGCTCTTATAAAAGTTGCCTAACACGCAAAAGAAAAATGACCCTTTTGATTTTTCAAAAAACGAATTTTACTCAAGTATACCACTTATCTAACAAATCTACATAGAAACCCATAAAAAGAGATTTGATCATCAAATTTCTCTTAATTTCTTATGTTAATATATATTTCAAAACAACATCACACTGAACCAATTTAACTAATGTCAAAATTTAAACTATTCACAATATTTAACATAATATAAACAAATCAAACATATCAATTTCAATTAACCTATCAAACTTCATAAAATAAATATTTTTTTACCATATCACTTTTACAATCCTATAATCGATTTTAAAGTACTATCAGAATTAATCTAGCTTCCATTATTTGAAATTATTATTTTAAAATAGTTTCCAAAACTCTCAACAATAAAATTATTCCAAAATCTAAAAAGATCAAGATATCAAGCATAACAAAATGTTAGTATATAATAAAACAAACGAATAATTTTTCTGATAAACCCTAACAACATCATAAAAAAAAATTATTTCAGGACATAATATGTAAAAGCATAAATACCAATTATATAGAGATTGAGGTTGACTAGTATAGTACAAAATTCATTGGGGTTATTTAAGATCTCAAAACGCATTAGATTTTGAAATTTCTAGTTTTTATAAATCCAGACTATTTTTTCTCTCTTTCAGTCACAATAATATATATATATATATATATATATATATATATATATATATATTTTTTTTAATTTCTAAAATAGTATAAATAGTATATTTTATTTTTCTTATTTTTTTCCTGTGAATACACGTGATACTTGCTAAATTGACTTATGTTTAAGCAACAATATTCATCAATATTAATTTATTATTAGGAGTTTAAGGTCTGGAGGTTAACATTGATATTCATATTAGTTTTTATTAGAGTTTAAGATTTGGAGGTTAACCTAGATATTCCTGTTAATATTTTTACACAACACTACTCTAGAATAGGGTAGAAGAGGTGTGAGTTTGTGAGCTAAGTATGATTATGTCTTAGAGAATACTAGACAACTGATATGGTTATATGATTCAGAAGTTACATACAATACACAATATGTGTAGTATGTGAAGATTATATGACTAGTTTTGTATTGTTTAGTATAACATACACAGTTGTTTGATTAAACAACACTTTAGTTTTAAAAAAAAAAAAAGTGTCACAATTGTATAACTAAAATTAGGAAACAAATATAGTAAAAAATTACAAAAAATTATTATTGGTAAATTACCTCTCAAATAATCTCAAACCTCACTTAAACATCGTAAATCAGATTCGATTTAACTTATATTTAGAAAGAATAATATATTTTGTCTCCAAACTTGAATCAATTTGGTTCGAACAGTTTTAAACCTAATTTTACATTCCTAATTTCACCATTCAACGTGTTTTTTTTTCTCTGAAATTTTAACTCATTAACTTTTTATTGTCTGACATTTGAATCAGATATTTACATATTTCAGTATTATTGTATCTAGCTACACAAATTTACCACTATAAATTGAAAGTACATTGGAGGAGTAAAACCATGATGTATATTATATTACATTTAATATGAATTGATGTTTTTTTTTCAATACATACACTTTGGTACAATAAGGGACAGCTTGACAGAGGATCAAACTCCCGGCATAGATATCACACCCCAACTGAGCTACAAGCTCTTAGGCTATGAATAAATTATTTACACCACGTTCCTGACTGTACATGTTACATACATAATACATGTACGAACCACAGAAGTGAAATATGTTAGAATTGGGAAAAAAGAATTGAATTATTCAGGCAAAATGGGAAGCCTGGCAACACTGGTGCCATTGCCGCTGCCACCAGTAGAAGCTTGGGTGGGAGTTGTTTTCTTGCGGGCAACAGAAGTAGTAGATTTGGAGGGTTTTTTGGTATTTATCCTCAAGGGAAGAATCTGCAATCTGGGGTTCTGTTCTGTACCTGACTTTTCAGCAGCCAACTGATAGCTTTGCACAAGTTCAAGCTGAAGGGCAATAATTTCAGAACGTCTAGGAAGAAGTTCCACAGCCTCTCCACCAGGAATCACAATGTACTCTATTGCAAGCCGGACCTCCTGCCAGTAAAAAGTAAAAGAATTTTAAAAAGTGACAACATGAAAGAGGTTCATATATATAATACTGTAGGCTTTCTCTTGTTTAAATGGATGTAATGTATCAGGGAAATGGTCTTCTAAGAATGAAGCCAGGCACCAATAGAGAAACAAGTAACAAATGAGTAAGCACAGATGGTCCCCTTGAAGGGATCTATTTCCCATTTGAATAAACTAATTCAATTGCTAACTGCATCTTCTTTCAGAAACCAGGATTCGAAAGCAATTGCAAGACTACAATAGACAGCACGTGTTTTAATTCCAAAACAGAAAATGGAACATGAAGTGGAGCAATCAGATACTAACTAAATAATTGTAAAGGGTGTGTACCTCCAAGGCATCAATCTCTTCCAGAGATGGTTTTCGTTTCGGCTCATCATCCTCAATTTCAATATCCAAGCAGTCATTTAATGGCTTATTTGTTGTACGGCCAAAGGATTCCAGCCCAAGGATCATTCGTACTGCCTTGACCATTTGAGCCATGGTATTGGACTGAAAGAAACAAAAGTTCGTTACAAGACAGGACATTTACACTGAAGGAAAAGCTAAAGGAGCAGCAGGTAGGCACCTTGATGACAAATACTGGCACATGATGGAACTTTGCTACGCCACGGATCCATGGGTTCTGTCGTATCTCAGAACCAGTCGCCAGAATTGCATCAGCAGTTCCAATGTCATCAGTCACATCTATTACATCTTCAAGCCCCATTACCTTTGATACTTGTAATAGATCAGCTTCAAGAATCTGAATTCATTCAACGAGAAAGACATTGCCCATTCAAATTGTGATAAAGTTCCCAATCACTCAAGACCTTAATAAGCGCATGCAACCTCAGACAATTTACCTTATGAGTATAAACTTGCATTGGTGAACTTCTCTTCATCACAGGTCCACGAGTACTCCATTTTGTGGACCAAGTAGGTGCATGGTCTTTATCACTGTTACCAGATTCACTGTCAGAACTTGTGATATTATTGTTAGTTAAACCAGATGTTTCTCTAAGATTCTCTTCAGGCACTGGAGCATAGTTTTCCAAATCCTTGGCATAATCATCCCATTGACGGACTTCAAACAATGGAGGTTTGCCTGTAATAAAAGAGATTTTCTAATTACACTTCAATTTAATCAACTGTTCAAATATTGTGCCAATTAATCATGACTGAAATACTACATTACTACTAGAAGGTGAGGAATACCTGCCAAAATGGCATCCACAGTTGCATCTAATCTATGATGAACACGGCATTCTGTTTTAGATATCATCTCAACAGCACATGAAAACGTTGGGGGTCCTTTCCTTTCAAGAATTGTCTTCTGCACTTTCCTCTTCCTGGCTTCCTCATCCCCAAGGGTAACGCTCTATTCAAACAAATCTTCAATAAATATTAGAAACGAGGGAAAGCACTACACATATTCCATTTGCACATGGCTCTGAAATTTTAAGATCAATTAGCTCTTTGAAAGAAAAAGCGGGCCAGAAAGGAGGAATATATTTAATTAGTCATTATTCATATAAATCATAAAAGTGAAAAGAAAATGAAAAGTGCAACTTCGCACCTCTATGCCACCAACAAGAATCTGTAAATAAGGATTTTTTATTATGTTTTCAATGGTCATTCCATGTGCGGTTCCAACCAATTGAACTCCTCTTTGAGCAATGGTACTGGCTGCCAATGCTTCAAGCTCTGTTCCAATTTCATCAATTATAATGGTTTCAGGCATGTGATTTTCAACAGCTTCAATCATAACCTGAATAAAATACATATAAACGGTGTCACAGACGATCGTAAATGATTAGATATCTTCCAAATAAGAAGCAGTAAAGTAAAACAAAAGAATGAGATTTGTACAAACATTATGCTGAAGATTCACATTTGGAACTTGCATCCGTCTGGCTCTGCCTATTCCTGCATGAGGAACATCTCCATCCCCTCCAATTTCATTAGATGTATCCACTATTACAACACGCTTCCTGAACTCATCTGCCAGCATCCTAGCAATCTCTCTGCGCTCAGAAATAACTTTCTAATTTTAGATCCTTAACTTGTTAAGGAAAAGTAGTTACTTGTTAGTAAGATCCTAATTTTTGTCAATCACTTTAAATATTACTCTACCAAACTGAATCCATCTGAGGCGTGACTTTTAAAGTAGATATTTATAGAAATGAATGATGTATAGTACAAACAATGATTGACCAGATGGCAACGTATTTATTTATCAGTGACATACATTCTAATTAAATTCCAACTTTATTAGCCTAAATAATAATAAACTCAGCAAGACCAGCTAATGTGTAAAGATACATAAAAAGTGTACCTAATCAAAGTTGTTTTACCGACTCCAGGAGGTCCAATCACCAAGATAGAACCTCCATCCTCAACCAAATCACGTATGATTCCAGCACTACCACTCACAGCGCGACCCACTCGACAAGTAAGCCCAATGATTTGCATTTTCCGATTCCGAATGGCACTTATCCGATGCAACGACCTATCAATACCCGACCGGTTGTCATCAGAAAACTCACCAACCTAAACAACCCATCGCAATTCCACATCAGTCATCACAACCGAGTGATGTGACCAAGCCAAGTGACTGACACCATAAAAACAATAACAAATCGTTATACGTTCGAAACATTACCTTGGAAATGGCGTGGCGCAAATCTTCGTGCTCGATGGGTTGTTCGGAGATAACCCAATCGCCGGAGGGAAACCTGGCAAGAGGTTTTCTCCCCAAATCCATGACGACCTCTATGAGGCCTCCAATTTCGCGGTGGCGATAGAGCTCCCTTCGCATCTTCAGAGGGAGAAGTTCGAGGAAGAGGCTTAGGTCCTCCGGGCGCGAGGTGGAGGGTGAGGAGCCGTATAAGCGGTCGGAGGAGGGGCGACGAATCTCCGGCGAAGCCGTACATCGGAGAGGGGTTGGTCGTCGACGGAGAGGGGATATGAAGTGGGAGTTTCTGAGGTAGGCGAGGGCTGAGGTTGGCACGTGAGGGTGGTAGTGGAGATCTATAAGGAGCACGTGCGAATTCAGCGCCCTCATTTTTTATTTATTTTTTTCTCTTTTATTATTATGTGTAGTGTTGAATGTGCTCTGGTTATGTTATTATGGAGGGAAAGGTGAATGAGAAGAGAGAAAGAAGAAGAAAGAAGAGAAGATTCTATGGTATCTTCTTTTGTTGTAGAGTTTGTGAGATTTTGTTTTCCACGGTGTTGTGTTGAGAGACGTTAACGGTTTTTGGTCAGAGGCTGCTCACCACACATTGCACTATACGCATTGTTTGCCTTCACGCACCTTCAACCAAACCAACCACGGACTTTTCTTTTTCTTATTTTCGCCTTCCTTAATAATCTCAACTAAAACATTAATAGAAAATAAGTTTTCATATGTAGAAGGTTGTACCAATGGTTTTTGTTCATTATGATCAGATGCTTCGTCTTTTGTTTTATTTGATTATGGTCAAAGGGTTCTTGGATTTACTACTATACGCATAAATTATTATAATCTGAAAAAGAAATTTGAAGTGCTTAAATTTTAAGTGTAATGTGACGACGCTGAAAATCTATAAAAATCATTAAGTTGGTGGTGTATGGGTTCTCATGATTACGATTACGATAGGGTTGCTTTGGATTTAATATTCCTCACGGCAAGGAATGAGATTCCCTCCACTCAACAAATTAATAAATCATATACACTAAAACTCAATTCCTAAGTTTTATCTTTTATATACTAAAAACTTAATACAGTATTAATGTAAAAAAATATATTTTAACATTATAACAATATATATATATATATATATATATATAAATACAAATGAAGTGTCGGATGCAATCTCTTGCAACCAATCCCATTTCCTCTATAGCAATTGTGTTTATCTTTTTTCTGAAATTATATTAAACCACATCTATTTTCTCTCTAATTTGAAAATTAACATTCAACTCCTTTATTCTTTTAAAAAATACATCAAAACTGAAGGACTTCTTTAAATGCAAATTAATATCCCTTTTCATGATAAAACAAGGGAGGAAATGCTAATTTATTAAAAACATTAAATAAAGTATAAGAGTGAAGAATATTTATTTTAAATGTAAAAAAAATTAGTATAATAAGTTTGCAAACGTGATTTCGTCTAAAATTTAATAACTTTATAATTTACAACTATTTATGCATGCATGGGACAATATCACAAAATTACCCATTCATTTTGAAGTTATAATAATTGAATAGCAATATTGTTAAATAAACTACATCGACCATTGTCCTAGTAAAAGTATTCATAGAATAATTGTAAAATTCTTGTTTAATAATATGTAATAAAAAAAAACTATACAAAACTTAAATCATCTAAATTATAAATATAAAAAACATCTTATTCTACAAGATAACAAAACAATCGAGCAATAATACATGCCCAAGTCCCATGACTTTTCATTTTAAAAATGTTCAAAATAAATTAATTTTCTGCCATTAAATTTTTCCTAAATTCAGTTAACTTTGTAATTCATCAATATCGTGGATGAACTAACCAATTATGGATTCAATAAATCAAATTGAGCAGTTCGTTTCTTTTCCCTTTCTCTATAAATTGTAAAATGTCAAATCTTAAATACATGTGTACACTTTCAAATGGAGAAACACAGCTTTACAAAGCTTAATTCTGTCACAAACGAGAAAACATTGCTTCTGGTCTAACATTGGTTGGATGGCATGACCAACCGGAACAAAAAAGTCACTTTTAAGGAACATTAATTTTTTTTTTATATGAACACTTTTTTCAAAAGGTAGAAGGCTGGAGATCATGACACCCAATTGAACAGCAAGAATTTTAATTTTGGGATGGGGCGGTTAACTGGAATTTTAAACTTGCTATAGTTGAATTATGAGGCTCAAGTATGACTAGTACAATGGTACATGACGCTTTAGGAGGGAACAATGCTAAACTAAAGATTAGTTGTGAGAGACAAAAAAAGAAAAAAAAACATGCGATATCAAGTTACAGCACTTGGGGAGCGAGGGTTCTACCCATTTTTATATGAACTTTGAAAGAAAATATTATTGTACATATCAAGTGCACTCGAATTGAGACCTACCAGTTTCACTTTGACCAATTGCTCCAGTGACGGAAAAGCTTTTTCATCCCCTCTACACAAGCAATGACAAAAAGATCACCCCGGGAGCATTAATTCAACAGTGTCAACATCATACTCATACATGCAATCTTCGTTTTCCTCCCCAACTTAACCCCCCCCCCCCCCCCAAAAAAAAAAAACGTGTCCTTTTATAATATTCCTCAAGCATTGGAAATTTGCACAGGGATTTAATTGATGGAGCAAAGAATACAACGAGAGAATATGTAAAGGCACGGCTTATCTAGAAAGACCAATCCACTCAAGTTGACAACATGTTGAATTTGGCTCTGGTTCTACAGTGGTAAGATAATGAAATCTACGAACCAGGAGGATTAGACACGAAGCTGAGGTCTTCCGCAACCAGTTCCAATCATTATAACAAACAGGTTTTCAATCATGTCTAGTAAAATGCACAAAGAATAATCACTAACCAATAGCACAGCCCTTCATGATTCCACAGGAGAAAGGTATGATTGAATTCCAAAAACAATAAAAAGAACTCCGCCGGAGAGTGCAACCTGCAAATTATTGAGTACAACATTAAGATGACATACACACTCGGCTTACGCTCTATACCACAATTGGACACTACATCCCAAAAAGTGCTCTAATGGCTAGTGGTTATACTGTACTATTTTTGTTCAAATGTTGCACTTGTATCCATTTTATTATTCCATCAATTCTTATATACTGTTTTTCCTTGGTAGTCTGAAACTAATTTTAAATTATTTAAACTTCAGCTATGAGTACGATTTAAGATACGAAATATTGAATATAAAATAAGTTAACGAAAAAAAAAATCAAGGTGAGGAAAACAGATTGACACGAGCAGTAAAAATAAAAAGGATTAGAAATTGTTACAATTTTTTCAGATATCCGAGAAGCTAAACTCTTCCCTCCAATAACAGCAGCAGAGGTGCACAACGCTTGTCCCCTGTGAAAAAAACAATTAAAATTTAACACTCCTCCCATCCAAAATTGCAAGACCTTAAGATTGTGACATATCCTAGCTTACATATTTATGCCTCCTAACAAACACTACGCGTTTGCAAGGGAAGTAAACATGTACGCAGAATTACAGCAACAAATCATTGAAATAAAATGTGCCATCACGGACAACCCAAGGATAAGTAGCCAAAGGTTCGAGGAAATAAGCTGATTCCAAAATAAAGAAAGAAAAATTACAAGCCAAAACTTACAGAATCCCCCCGAGAACAACACCAAATGGATTCTCATCTGCAGCCAAACCTATGGTAGCCAGCTGAACAAGAAAAAAGAGTTATGCTTAATGAAGTGATTAAGCAGTCTCCATTCTCCAATAAAGGAGCTTATTCAGTATACTAACCTGGCTCTTGTCACCCCATTCACCAAAAAAAGTGATAGAAAATGCCTGCATAATAGGGATGATAAAGGGAATCAAATTTAACCTAGTTCAGTGTTCAATTGAAGAATGTATAAAGATACTACGATTAATAGTTTATCACCCAGTTCAGTTTTCAACAACATACTGTACAGAGGTACCACCATTAATATTTTATTACCTGTAGAAAGATAGGAGAGAAAAACTGAGATAAAAATGACCGCTGCTGCTTTTTAGCGACATCATCAACCTGGAAACGAGACATGGTATATACAATATCAGAACAACAAATGTATGGCATTTGAGAATTCTGTTTTATTTTAATATCATAATCAACAAGAGACTGGCAATAAGTTGCATAAATTGAGTCCTTAAAACAGGAGTCATCCAAATTTCAAATTTTGCTCTTGAAGCTTTGCCTGCAAGATGTTATGTGCCTTACCTCATCTGGTATTGAACATTTATAAAGCAATTCATTCAAAATCAAGTCATTAAGAGCCTCTTTCTTGGATTTTGAAGTAATAGTTGAAAATTCAAACTTCCAAGTATCTATCAACCACTTGATAATCATAAGAGTTATAAAGTAAATAAAATATATTCTATTAAATAAATACATTGGGGGTAGCTTACTCGGGATTTATGAATGTAGTTTGTAACCTCCTACGAGCTCTTTTTTAGCTTATTTTCGTGAAGTAGTAAAAATAAGTTTTTCTTTGGCTTGTATCAGTAAGCTTGAGAGTCAAACTTATGAATATGCTCAACTGTGATATGATCATGCATGCCTTAAAATACATGAGGACATACAGAAAATAAGGAAATGAAAATTTTATAAAACAGATATTATCTTACCTTTTTGCTATTTTTTGCAGCTCCATTGTTAGCCTTCCAATCTTTATCCTAATAACAGTACAAGGGTGTTATCAAGAAGACAATAAAAGTCAACCTAAAATAAGAAATCAAAAATAGAGATAAAATTATTAACCAATTTAGCTTCAACTTCAGCCAATTCTTCAGCATCACTGTCCATCAAATAAAATCATTAAGCACAAGTCCAAGATTCAAGCTTGTTGTGAATAGAAAAGGGTGAGCAAGTTGATGTGATGGACAAATAATAATTACCCTTGTTCAAATAATGCATCTTTCAAGGACCAAAGCCCAAACACCAAGAATAACAATGTAGTAATGTGATGAGTCCAAGTACGGGAAATCTGCAGAATTATATGAAGATCACTAAAGGCGGAAATCAAGGAAGAAGAGTAATTTAGCCAAACACGAGTTAGATAACACCCGTCTATTTCCCAAATATCTATTCTCAATACATTCAATATATTAATCAATGGATTGATACCATGGCACTTGCTAAGAAATCTATAGGAATAAAAAAACAGTAATTGGAATTGTAAAGCGAGACCAGAAACAAAGAATACTCACCAGATTAGGAGCAGCCCAGCCAACAAGAGCAGACAGAATGGTCATCACCTAGAATTTTCAAAATTAACACGGAATCATGAAACTCAAAAAGGAGGAAGAATAAAAGACCTAAATCATACAATACACAAATTATCTAACCATCAAAAAATATAATACAGTGCAGTAAAAAATAAAGGAGAAAGAAGAAAAGAAACTTACAATCAAAGATGATAAGCAACCTGATAAGACTAGACGTCGTGGGTGCCTCATAGCCAGTATCTTGGATAAGCATCATAATATGAAACAGTCAGAGTCCTAATTAATTTCTAGCAGCAAAATTACAAAAACAAATATAAAGGCCCTTTTTTCTGTGTGGAACTATGCAACGAGATAACAAATAAATAACATTAGTCATTTCTTCAAACACACTACACAAAACACGGCTCCCACGTGAGTTTGCCAGCCAGAGCAGTGAAGAATGTTTTACTCAAATTCAATTAACAGCGGAAACAACTAAATACATATTTGCGAATTCACAGATACTTGTGCAGTACCTTGGCCAAATTCCAAGCAATACACACACAACGGACTACTCTAAAAAAAGATAATAAAAACAAACAGAAAAGATTATATGTCAGTTGGTTTCAGTCCAGAACACCACTCCAGTCGTCAAGGGGTGCAGCCGATAACAAGATCTAGAGACGAAATAGAAAAATGTAGAACGGAGGCTAGAAAAACACTCGGAAAAAGGTAGAAACTAACCGCAGCAGCAAAAAATGTTTTGTCGCCGATCTCCGAGAGAATAGTCATGGCCAAGGACTTCGTGAAACCCTAATGAAAAAAAAAAAAAAAACATAAAGAATAAGATTTATGTTGACGAAATTGAAAATCGAGAGAAGAGAACATTGTATGAGAATAAAAGGGAAAGCACCTGAACGATTGAGCTCATGTTGGCTGAGCGAAGAAGAATGACTGAGAGAAAATTGAAGACTGTGTTGTGTTGTGTTGTTGGTTGAAATGAAAGTCGCCTGAGACCGAAGGTGGAAGGAAGGTGACAAAAGCTCAGAGTGACATGTGCGCGTGTGAATGCGTTTCCTTTTTAAAAAATGTATTTTCTGCACAGCATGGAATTCAATTCCCTTCTATCTCGATAAAAAAAAGAAAATAACCATACCAATAGAAAGATGCTTCTCTTTTTAAATTTTTCTATTTCTACAGACTGCGTTTTTTTTAAGTTTCCATTCTGTTAAAAAGATGCCTTTTACTTCAAAATTATAACAATTTTAAAATGACTGTAAAGTTTTTGTTTTAAGAAATTAAAAGGGCTGTTTTCTTTTAAACACAATATATAAATTGATTTTAGTGTTACAAAATCTTGAAAAGTTGTTTTCATTGTTCTCATTGAGAATAATCCATATCATTATAAAAAAAGAAAAAACCGAAGCGTTTAAGGTGAACAATAAATCGCTATAATAAAAACAAATATAGAGATATTGTCTTATTACCATCTTGTAATGAATATTTTAAGAATTATATTTAAGGTATTTTACAGTTTGTTAAGCATGTAAGAAAATTAGAGTGACAATGTACCAGAAAAGCTAATTAAAAAATAGCAAAAAAAGGTATTTTGTCTTCTCTTCCATGTTTAACTTTTGAAGTTTATTTTAATGCTAAAAAAAAAGTGTCTGTTTGCGTTTGCAAATGGTACTAAAAAAAAGTAATGGATAACACTAAACCTCAAAAACCACTCTTTATTGGTTCCTAATGAATGGAGGGTTGAGGATCACAAAAAAAGTTTAGAATAGCCTGCTTGATAAAACCAGTTTTGGAAGCTTCTCGTTTTGATTTTCTTCAAAGTGAAGCATCAAAAGTACTTCTGCCCCATTTTATACTGTTTTAATAATTATTATATTTCTACCTCAAATTTTTAACAGTGTGTTGACTTTTAAAAATAATTTAAAGAAGAATGAATAAATGCATTTGAGTGCATTTAGATGAATTTGAATCCATTCAGATATGAATTTCAATGAATGAATTTCGAATGATTTCTTTTCAGAGATTTGGAAATAAAAGTGAGATTTGATGAATATATAATAAATGAAAAAAATTAATAGATTGAAAATATAAAATTATTATTTTACTCTTGTAATTAAAATTAATGTTATTATTATTATTTAATAACAATAATATCATTATTTATTATAATTATTATCTATAGTAATAATTTTTATATTATTATTACAACTACTGTTAATATTATAATTATAACAATGATTAAGTTTTTTTAGTAGAGTGATTATAAAAAGGATATTATTGTATATAAAATCAAAAGTTCACAATTTATAGAATTCTATTTAAAATTATAATAAAAATTTATAATAATAATATAGTTATTATGAATATTATTTTTTGGATTAAATATGTTTTGGAAAAAAATTTAATTTAATTTAGTTTCTTAATTTTTATAAATGTATGGATTTAATTTTTTAATTTAATTTTGTTAGATTTACTTAACTTTTAATCAAGTTTCACATTAAAACTCATTTAAAGTAAATCTAACAAAATTAGATTAAAAGAACTTAATTCACCTACTAAATTGGATTAAGGTTTTGAAAAAAAAGGTTTAAACTATATAGTTGTCCCTATTTTGGGAGGTTTTCCCATTTTGATCCCCGTCTTATTAGAATCCCCAATTGAGTCCCTATAAGTGCTAATTTCAATCAATTAAGCCCATGTTAAATTTAGTTAACGGGGTTAACTTTTTTGCACAGCTGGAAGAATGACCTGTTAATTTCTGTAAACGTGGCATGTTTAGAGTTGAAACGTGGCATAAATTAGAGTTGAAATTGATTAAAATTAGCACTTATGAAACTCAATTCATGCCATGTTTCAACTCTAAATAGGCCACGTTTATAGAAATTAACCGGTCATTCTCCCAGTTGTGCAAAAAAATTAATCTCGTTAACTAAATTTAACGACAGGGGCTTAATTGATTGAAATTAGCACTTATAGGGACTCAATTGGAGATTCGAATAAGACGGGGATCAAAATGGGAAAACCTCCCAAAAATAGGGACAACTAAATGGTTTAAACAAAAAAAAAATGTCAATTTCAATTTTCATTTAAAATTAAGCAATCAAATACATATTTAATTCTTATTTTTTAATTAATATTAGATTTATTAATATTAATTTATAATTATTATTATTGCTATCAATATTATGATTATTATTGTTCATTTTTGTACTAGCTTTTATTTGACAAATAATTTTATTATTATTGGTGTATTGAATTTTATCGGTGTACATCCATTTAAACTTTGTCCATAAAGTGTTTTAGGTGACATCCAAACATAATACCAAATTAATCGTGTATAGTATGATATCAAGGCCGATCAGTTACGATATATCTTATTAAAGATATAAAATAATCAAGAATATCTAATTAAAGATATTTAGCAACTAACCATATTTTCAGGTAAATCTGTTTATATTATATTCTGTTTATATTTTATTGGGCTTATATCAGCTTAAGGTCCATGAGACAAATTATAAATTGAGAACTAGAGCCACAAACCAGGTACCTTCGAATCATCTTCCAATCACATTCCAATCACATTCCACTCACATTCTACTCACATTCAACTCATTCAAATAGTCAAATAGTGAAAACCCTTCACTAAATATTCAATTAAGAGTCGAGGCTCTTCAATACACGTCTGACTTGGACGTCGAAGTGCCTTTTGCAGGTACCTCCCCCTCTCCACCGGGAAGGCGGACAAGCGGTCAAAGCTTGAAGATCACCGAACGACCTAGGAGGAAAAAGACAAGCGAAGAACCCAGTTCAAGCATCGGAAAGCGTAAAGCCACATCAGAAAAGATTAGTGTCTCGGTCCCACAAAATATCCACCGAAACATTTTGGCGCCACCGTGGGCATCCCATTGAAAGCCACGAGAAACCAAGACAAGCGCTCGGTATCAATATCGTTGCTTGAGGATCAACACCAGGAATTTTCAACAAAACAAAAGTTACAAAACATGGGTCATGATCTCTACATGGAATCTCTTCAACAAGATAAGTATTTTTAAAATATGAATATCTCTTATGAAAATAAAATAATAACAAAATTGTATTCTTTAGAATATTAATTCAACAATAAACCGCGAAAAAAGCCATGACAATTGCAACCACTATTTTGTGTACGGATTAGAAACATATATTATATATTGTATGATATATGGCATATTAAAAACATATATTATTATAATAACTATTTCATGTAAGTTAAGTTGTGTGTATTTATATATGGCATATATATGGAACGTATATTGACACATTTGTTTCACATAAAAGATATATATACTTAATAATATAATAACATGTTATATGCTGAAACACTTGTTTTATATTATAATATAATAATATAACATATAACTTCAAGCTCCCGTGATTCCATAATTATACGGTTGGATCTAGCATTTGTTTTATTCCATTTTATAGATGATCATGCTTTTGGAGATTTTAGAGATTTAAAAAAGATGTGTTTACATCAATCTCATCAACGGTGATTATGCCACATGGGTGGACCGACCCATGCTATCTAAACATTCAAAAAAGTGAACAAGATTACATATCACTAATACATAATATGTGACTTATGTGGGAAAGAAATTTCAATCCCGACATGTATTTGGCTCAAAGGAACTCGGCCATCAGGCCTCACAGGTATTCGGCTGTTCAGCTTTACAAGTATTCGGCCATTCGGCCTTACAGGTACTCGGCCATTTGGCCTTACAGGTATTTAGCCATTTGGCTTGACAAGTACTCAGCCATTCGGCCTCACATGTACTCAGCCATTCGGCCTCACATGTACTCAGCCATTCGGCCTCACATGTACTTAGCCATTCGGCTTCACAGGTACTCGGCCATTCAGCCTCACAAGTACTCGGTCATTCGGCCTCACAGGTATTCAATCATTCAACCCTATATGTATTCAGTCAATCGGCCCTACATGACAAAAGACAGTCCCCAACGGACTATAAATCAGAGACAATCCCCCATGGACTATAAATCAGAGACAGTCTCCCATGGACTATAAATCAGAGACAGTCCCCCATGGACTATAAATAAGAGACAGTCCCCCATGGACTATAAATAAAATACAGTCCCCAAGGACTATAAATCAAAGACAGTCCCCCATGGACTATAAATAAAATACAGTCTCCCATGGACTATAAATCAGAGACAGTCTCCCATGGACTATAAATCAGATACAGTCCCCCATGGACTATAAATCAGATACAGTCCCCCATGAACTATAAATCACATACAGTCCCCCATGGACTATAAATCACATACAGTCCCCCATGGACTATAAATCAAATACAGTCCCCCCATGGACTATAAATCAAATACAGTTCCTCATGGACTATAAATCAAAGACAGTCCCCCAGGAGCTATCATCCGAACGACAAAGGCATTTTCCCAATGAACACTCACTTACAGGCATTCATCTATTCGGCTTCACAGATTCTCGACCATTCGGCCTCACAAACATTCAACCATTCGACCTCAGGTATTTGGTCATCCGGCCTTACAACACAACGAGAACAACCTCCATAAAACTTACAAGTCCTATAGTTAATCATGGCTAAAGCCGAACGATTAACTCGAACTTGGGGGGCATAATGTACAGTATAATATCAGGGCCGATCGGTTACGATATATCTTATTACAGATATAAAATAATCAAGAATATCTAATTAAAGATATTTAGCAACTAACCAGATTTTCAGGTAAGTTTGTTTATATTATATTCTGTTTATATTTTATTGGGCTTATATCATCTCAAGGTCCATGAGACAAATTATAAATAGAGAGTCAGAGCCACAAGCCAGGTACCTTCGAATCATCTTCCAATCACACTCCATTCACATTCTATTCACATTCAACTCATATTCAAATACTCAAATAGTGAAAACCCTTCACTAAATATTCAATCAAGAGCCGAGACTCTTCAATACACGCATGATTTAGGCGTCGGAGTGCCTTTTGCAGGTACTTCCCCCTCTCCATCGGGAAGACGGACGAGCGGTCAAAACTTGAAGATCACCGAACGGCCCAGGAAGAAATAAGACAAACGAAGAACCAAGTTCAAATATCGAAAAACGTAAAGCCACGTCAGAAAAGGTTAGTGTTTCGGTGCCGTAAAATATCTACCCAAACAAATCGTATTGAAGTAAATTAATTAGTAGTCATAAATAACACTTTTCTAATATAAGAAAAAAAAATTGTTAGGTAAGAATCCATTGTCACTACAAATGCGAACACATCATGCAAAGGGAATCAATTTTCAGTCATTTTAAAACTAACAAAATCAATTCTATTTTTCCGGACAACCGATTCCCTACCGCACGCAAAATGCAAAATGTTTCTCCTTTGAATACAAAGTAGTTATTTGCTCAACGAATGCGAATACATCCATTTTTATGCAAAGCTAAGAGCATAAGAATAAGCTATAATTTCAAAAAAAGATTGTGGATATTTACGTAAAATCATGATTAATGACATGTCTTTTGTAATAAAAATAGTAATCTTATATATAATATGAGGTTTATTTTTATCACTAACAAAAAATACGCACAGACAAAAACATACGCCTAGGTTTTTTTATCTATAATATGAGGTTTATATTTGAGTTTGAACATAAAATCCTATTTCAAAATGGATAATGATATTTTGACAGTATTTTAATATCATTTACGTATTATTTTGTAATTAGTCTATAATGATATTTATGATTATGAAGTAATTTTGGATCAATCACAAAATAACATATGAATAATGTTAAAATATTATAAAAAAATATTGTGAAAGTATGATTATACTTTCAAAATATGAATTTTACCTCTGGGTCACACAAATAAAGAAAAAAGGTTTTTCCATGAAAATCACGTGAGTGAATAGGCATGGGCATTAAAAAATAGAGATGAGGTGATGATGTAATTGAGCACTCATGACTAAAAGAAAAAGATAACAACTACCATACACTGATATAGGACAATTGGTTACCTTTCAAAGGAAGGAGATGTCTGCCATTTGGAGATTCGTTAATCACCGATTAGGTGAAGATTGATACAATAAAAAAATAATGTCAATGAATTCGTTATTGTGTTCAAAATACAAGTAATTAAATTCTTAATCCAGCTTCTGTCATCGCATTTCACATCTGTACGAGCATATCTCCTTCTAAAACAAATGATAATCTAGTTTTCTTTTTTCTACAGCGACAAAGTTTAGTATTATTTTAGATTTCAGATGTTAAATATGTTTTTAGATAAACAGCGATTTAAATATAAAAAATATTTATATGTTTCGTTTTTAATACAATAAAAAAATCATTTAATTTTATTTTGTCAGCGTTTTATTTGATCGATTATTAATGTGGTTGAACATGTGCTTTTTCTATGATAATAACCATGTGTGTTAAACATTAATGAATTATTAATGATTTTATATTTACAAAATAAATAAAAAAAAATGGTAACAGTTTTCATTAAGTTAGCGATAATAACGTAAAATTAACGTGTATTCAATTATTTAAACTAATAATAAAATTCAAATTTTTATATTAAAATTGTGTCTTTTTTCTTATTATGTGTGTTGTCTTATCTACTATTGTTCACAATGAGTGAAAATGTATACACGTTTGTATGTTAATTTTTATTATGATAATAAAATATAATAAAGTTATTAATATTATGATAAATTTAAACATAAATATTTTTATAAATAATTTTTATTTATTTTGTAGGTATTTTTATAATAAAAAAAAGTTGTTAGGTTTAGAAGAACGATCGAATTAAAAATAACACTTAAATTAAAAAAAACGATCACTTTAAAGATAAAATTAATAAAATAATTATTTTAATTTAAAAAACTTTGATATAAAAATAAGTTTAAAAAATAAATATTTACAAAAAAAAAATATTAATATAGATATACGTATAGATGTATAAACAGTAAAAACAAAGCGTCAAATTAAAAAAAAAATGATATCAATCTTTTCGGCTAACCCAATACTTGTCATGGGCTGAAGACCCAATAACTGTTGGCCCAAAGTTCAAGCAAACCTAGTATCGTTTAAAACTAAACCCTACAGAAACACACGATAACTCAGTAGGATCTGTGCGAATGACAGACGATTAAAAACCTTTTTAAATTTCAATAAATTTAGTCTACAAGTAAATTAATCTGTAAAATTTTTTAAAATAAGGTTTTTAACTCAGATTCGTAAAAGTTTTTTTTTTTAAAAAAAATTAGTTATAGGAAAAAATTACGTACAAATAAAAGTATGGAAATTAAATGTAATTATTGGAAGAAAAAAATTGTTTACTACCATAAAATCAGTCCTGACAATCTGCAATATGTCTTATTTCGAAATGACAGACTTTTTTTTTTAAATATCACTTAATCTTGATTTTGTGTCATAAACTATTAAATTAATTATTAATATTTTATTGGTAATGATTTCATGAATTTTGTTAAAAATTAATTATTATTTACATTAATAATCAGTATAATGAATTAAAAGTAATTTTTATTTTAAATAAAAAGTATTATCAAAAATAGTAATTTACGAAAAAATAAATATGAAATAAATTTGAACAATGATATTAAAATTAATTATGAATTTTAAACATTAAAGTTCATTTTACTTTAAGTATCATTAGAAGTAAATATTGTAACTCAACACTTATGTTGTGTTTACTTATGGGTGATTTACTCTTCAAGCATAATAGCGAGCGAAGAATTGAACATAAAATCGTGTTTGCTTTGAGGTGATTGTGTGGAAAAAATCAAAGTGAAATGCAGGATTCACTGTTTTTTGGTCACCCGCTAAGATGAAGCGATTTGGAAGGATGACGGTGCAAAAGTCCGATGTGACCCTCTATTACTAATTCCACTTCCAGTTTTGCAACGCGGATCCAGAGGGCGTATTCGGTTCCCTTGGAAGACGAAGCTTCATGCCATGAAGAAGAAAAGGGTTGAAGATGAATGCGCGAGTTTGAGAGTGAAAGAAGATGATGAACATATTCGGTTCGCTAACAGGGTATCCGGTTCCAGGCTTGCGAAAAATTGATAAAAACAAATGTATTCGGTTACCTAGTAATGGTATTCGGTTCCCGTTATGCATAACTAAATTTCAAACAACTGTATTGGGTTCCAAGCTGCGTATTCGGTTCCAAGCAACAAGGTTGGCGTGGAGGTGGAGGCACCGTGATGTTTGATGAAGGTGGAGGATGCAGCTTCATCCCATGCTCCTTCAAGCACTCGTCGAAGGTGGAGAACGAGACGAAGCAACAGAATGTAGAGAGGAGTCAAACATTTCCAGTGCATGTATTGAAGTCCATGGAGGTGGGCGAAAGATGAACACCTCTGACAGTTTGTTTGAGATGCAGGTGTTCAGTGGTCGAAGGTAATGTTGTCTTCACGTTGGCACTCCTTCTGGTGTGTGATTGGGAGTTAGCAGAAGTGCGAAAAAGAGGATGCGTTTGATCGAGCTAGAGTGCGAGGAGAAGAACCTCCTGTTGAGCTGCTTGCAGAAGAAAGGGGATTGTATTCCAATGTTGAGCCAGATGTAAAGAGGCTTTTGCATGGGAAGACACGTGCAAAACTGGAGGCTTTACAGGTTCACATTGAATCATAAATGTGTTCTAGTACAGCAAAGGTGGTTGAGTACTAGGAGATTGACTATTTTAAAACATCTCCACCACATTTATAAAGCCAAGGTATTTCCCGTCACATTAATCTCCAATTCTTTTTCATGGCTTTAGGTAATGGTTGGTTTTGACTATTATTAAATTACAATTAAAAATAAATTCATTTTACTAAAATAAAATTTTAGAACAAACAAAATTATTTTTAATAATTATTTTTAATTTTTTACTCTTAATAAACATTTTTTTAATTAAATATAGTATTAACAAATATCATTTTATATTACATTAATACTTAGGGGCATTTTGGTAATCTTCAATTTCTACCAATTAAACAAATTTTTTGAAACTGTCATCAATCAAATCTTATGTAAGGATTGAGAAAATAGTAATTTTGATGGTGCGCACGTGGCAGCAGGTAAGTGGTGATCAAATATTTATGTTTAAAAACACTAAGATCATACCACTTTCCTGAAACATCAACACCACTCTTCAGAGCTCTCTTTCTCCTCCTCTATCTTCTCTCATCATTTTCTCAACATTAAACCAGTGGATTTCTACTTAGGTGGTGCCCCAACGATCACAACGTAGCGAGCTTTGTTTTCAACCGATCAGTTTCTTCAATTTGATCGGTAAGTGGTTCTCTCATTTTCTTCCGAGAATCCTTGAGTCTTGAGCATGCAATCAAACTGTTGCATGTTTCTAATGATTTCCATCTTCAATTCTCAACTTAAATTAGGCTCTAAGAACTGTTCCTCGTCATCAATTTGTGGTCTGTAGGCTTACATATAACTTATGTGAAACTTAAGTTTAAATAAGGGTTTGTTGGAGTTGTGCCATTGCGTAGAGATAAGGGAAGCTTAGGTTTCTTTTCGGTTTGTGAAAATTTTCGTGTGAGTGAGTTGGGTACTGCTGCAATATCGTAAAATAATGTATGTGTAGATTGTGTCTTAGGATATGTTGTTGTTTGAACTGAAATTGATGAAATTGTGTTAGAACTTGTGTTGATCGATGAGTGACCTATGAAACTACAAAACTTTGATGAGGAACTGTATGAACAGATTGTATGATGTTAAATTGAATACTTGCATACTGTGAATGATGTTGGGCAGGTTGCCAGACCACAAATTAAGTTCGTTATGGTGTTTTAGGTCAAAAGAGAGGAAGTGAGGTAGTGATTTTTAGCCTTAGGGGTCCTGAACGTATTTGGGCAGTTTGGCCAACTTGGATGAGTCAATTATAACTTGTTAGGACTGTAAAATTGGTTAAAATGAGGTTCTAAATGGTAGAAGGGGAGTTGAGTCTTTAGGTTGAGGAAAACTAGTGTTATGAGTGAGTTTAGAGGAAGTGAGATGGTGTTTTTGAGTAATTGAGGTCTATGGTGTAAGTAGGCAGTGGGGACAATTTGATTTAGTCATTTGTGACTTGATAAAAGTTTTAAAAGTGGCAAAAACATTGCTTAACTGGTAAAATTAGAATTGAGCACCTAGATTGATGAAATGGAGGAATTTGAGTGTAGATTGATGCTAAATCACTAGACATTTGGTTTAGGAAGTGTTAAAGTTGATTAGGCAAGTTAGATTCATCATATAGATCGAGTTTTCAGTGCTAGAAATCCACCACAAGGCCTAAAACGAAACGAGAATGGGTGAGTTCTGCAAAATCTGCAGAATGCACGCCTGGGCGCCCCTAAAGGGCGTATGGCGCCCTTCAACGTGCTGTTTCCCCTTGATTATGGCGCCCGAGCGCCCCTAAAGGGCGCTGGGCACCCTTTCTCGCTACTGCTTTTGTTTTTGATAGTTTGTGGGGTTTCGGATGTCCGTTTTAGACGTTCTTTAGGTCGTTCTGGGGGGGTTTTTGACCATTCCGGAGCCATTGGTGAGGGTGTCCGAGCTGTTTGAATTACTTAAGTATTGATAATTCAAAGTCATAAAGAAATTTGTGTTAATAAGTGATGGTTTTGTGAAAGTATGTAATGTATGAGTTGTTCTATGACATGGTTGATGTTGTGTGATGGTGTATGGGTTTGGTACGAGACAATATAGTAACAATGCACTTGAATGACTATGAAATTTTATGTTTGATGAATCAAAGTGGTTTATGAGGTACATTATTGATTCAAGAGGAATAGCATGTGATTTAAAATGGTAAATTATAGTTTGAAAGCATGTATGTTCAAAGTATGGTTGATGGACGTAATTCCATGATCCTCAATGGAGGTTACATAGTGGTGCCCTGTAGTCTGTTGTGATTGACCGCATGAATGGCCGGAGTTCCTGATGGGGTTTATCCTAACATTCTAATGATCATCCAAACTCAAGTAAAGAGTGATGAGTCATGTGGTGAGAATAGCAGGAGGTCATAGGATATGCGCTTTCACTGTAGGCCTATACCGCTGTAAAGGGCTTACACTTGTGTGTGGTCGGGTGAAACCCCTTGACAACGGCTTCGCAAAGCAGTAGGGCCACCACAAGTGCACAAACCCCTGAAACTTGACATTTCACACTAGTCCGGATGGTCGAATCATGTGGTCGGTCATTAGTATCAATAAAAATGCATTTGATTTTAGTATGCATTGTTTGTGTTGTATGTGTTTGCCTTCCCCTTGCGATGATTATCCAATCATTTGGATGTGAGCAGCAGCTGATGATGTGCCCTTGGAGCAAACATTGGAGAATGAAGAAGATGAAGTCGTCTAGTACTTAGGACTTCTACTAGCTCTTGGTTGAATAGATCGTTATTTTGAAAAACTTATAACTTTTATTTTAAATAGTTCGGTACTTTTGGAACACACTCTTTAGACCTCTTTAGAGTTTAGTAACTTTGTATTTTAAGGAACTTTGGAAACTTGTACTCAAGTTATGATTCGTTTTAATTTCCTCCATATTTTGGATGACTGTACATATTTAAATGCGGTTATCTCTATATCTTAACTGCTTTCAGATATTATAATAGTTGAATTCTATTATATTATATGTGTATATGATATTTTGGGATGTCACATCCTACACTAATTCTCACAAACTTTACCTCTAAATTCACTCCCAAGTACCTCCAAATTCACTCAAATAAACACAAAAAAAAATCAACATCAAATCCACTCAATCACTCACCCCAATCACCTCCAAGTAAACACACTTTTACAAATAGTGAATAATTCACGATTTTATATTAATTTATTGTTTGTTTATTTTATGATTAGATTATATAATTTAAAATATAAAAAGTAAGGTCAAAATTTGGTTTATTCAGATATGAATTCTGATCTGTTTATGAACCAAAGGAATAAAACGGAGAATTTGACTTTCTAGAAATGAAATTTTTAGCTCCCGTCGTTAACGGTGTTAGTTAGTAAATCTTACTTTTTAAAATTTATTATGGGAATTTATTTTAGCAATTTGAAAAAATTAAAATACATATTATGGAAGCTGCCAAGCCATGACATTACAATCAAATAAAATAAAGAGCGTGGTCGATAGAAACCCACCGAAAAGACTGTTTAAGAAAATGAAATGAAACTAATTTTTTTTGGATAAGAAGGCAGAAAAAAATAAATGTAAAATAATGTTTATGTTTATTATTTTTTATTAATTACTAATGTAAAATTAGATGCTACTTAATATATGACAAATAAACAATTACCATATTTCTATCCAAATTTGTCTTTGATTATAAAACAAAAAACACAGTAAAATATTAGTATCACTGTACTAATGTTTGAAACGTAAACCCTAGAAAATAAAACTAATCCATCGTTCTTCAGCCAAAATCATTGACTTCGTTGCCTTGGAGGTTTCGCCTCGTTTTCTCATGTTTACCAAATTCATAATATATTCTACGTAGACAAAACGATGTTTCTTCTCCATTGCTCCCAATGATGGATTCCCCCTCTTCCTCTTCCTCCTCCTCCGAGTTCGTTTCCATAGCCACCGCCAATCAGGTACCTCAACTCCTTCCTGTTTTTAACTCTCTCAAATCAGTCATTTTCGATGTATTTCTCTATCTACCTCGATAATTCAGTTTTTAGGACTATTTTCTTAATCTCGGTACAGCCAGTTGCACTCATTTGCCGATACACTGTAATAACTGTCTTCGATGTACTTAATGCCAAAAAAATATCACTCTGGAACTTGATTGTTGTGAATTGTGATAGAGTGCGGCCAGGAGCAGTGGAGAAGGGGTGGCTACGGAGCAGTCGCGGCGGTGGCACGACGTGTTCTGGTTAGGAATATTCTTAATCCATTTGATTGGGCTTGGGTTCCTTCTGGGGGTTCTTGGTCTAAATAGGTTTGAGAGAGAGAATAGACTTAACATTGACAAGTTTACCTCCCGGTTTTCTGAGAACCAATCCGGGTTGACTGAGACTTACTGGCCCCTTTATGCTGCTGCTGGTGGGGTTGGGACTGTTCTTGGATGGGGTTGGTTGTTGTTGTTGGGCTCCCAGGCAACTCAAATGATGAAGGTGTCTGTTCACATACTTACCACTTACCTTGCTGTGGTCAGTGTTTTGTGTTTCTGGGCTGGCCAGATTTTCTGGGGGGTTGCTTTTGCCATTGGAGCTCTTCTGCAGTTCCTTTATGTCATATCAGTCATAGACAGGTATTGGCCTTTACGTGTTTTATGTTGGTGTGGATTTCAGTTGTTTTCTTGTTACTCAAATTGTGGACCGTAAACCAATGAATGAGTAGTGATGGACTCGGTTCGATTAAGCAAGTGATTTGGAACTTGAATCTTGACTTTTTGCGTATGAAGAAAACTTGGTTAAAGAGGGACAACTTATCATTCGATGAATATAGATCTCCCTAATAAGATTAATATCAGTAACTGACTAGATTCTTGTAATCATACGTGTACCAGAAAATGCTGTGGGTTGTAGACAGACATTGAGCTTGGACGTTGATGTTATTATTAATGGTGTGTTTGAGAAGCCGTTTAAAATCCCATCAAAATCTTTCAGTCACGTTTAATTTATAGGAATGTGTGAAACGGCCGTTCAAAGTGGGAAACAAACCCGCACTAAGAATACTTGATTAGTGTTTTGTTTTTTGGTATCAATTCACTGTTTTTTTAGAATCAGAAAAAAATGTGTTTTCCACCCCCATATAAGCAAATGGGACTGGATAGTAAGCTATTCTGAATATGTTTGTTTATCTAATAGTCAACAATGCATCCTGCTTTAGTTTTCTTCTCTGTCCTATGCAGTGAATGTGGTGGCTGATTGACACATTTTGTAGGAGAATATCACTGTTATGCAATTTTGAATATATTCTGTTTGTTTGCCATTCAATCACTACGGTTTCAACAGTCTCCCATCCCTGGAAATGCAAATAAGCAGCTGTTAACTTGTTATATTCAGTTTTTACAGAGTTTTTCTTTGGGTGTCTTCCAAAGATTAACGTTGCCAGCTTCTGATTTTGTGGTTAAGGTTTTTCTGCTGCTTCTTTTAGCCTTTTGTGTTGGTTGAGTCCATAAGATGGTTTAGTGTTTTTTTTTTCTTCTCCAGACTCCCATTTACGATGTTGATTCTGCAAAAGGCTGTGAAGATGATTTGGAATCTTCCTGAGGTTATGAGAGTGGCATATGCTTTTATGTTTGTTGTGCTTTTATGGATGGCCTTATGGTCATTTGGAGCAGCAGGTGTTGTGGCTTCAAGCATGGGTGATGGTGGACGCTGGTGGCTTCTTGTGGTGAGCTGGCAAGTTTTTTTTCTTCATTCTATCTGTTCTTGTTCGAACTGGTTTTGACATCAGATTACTAGACTTCCCGCATCTGATTATGCTAGTATTTCAATCATGTTTGCAGGTTCTCTCTGTGAGCTTGTTTTGGACAGGTGCAGTACTATGTAATACTGTGCATGTTATAGTGTCTGGGATGGTGTTTCTTGTTCTTTTTCATGGTGGTAGAGATGCAGCTTCAATTCCAGCTAACTCCTTAGTGAAATCTCTACAGTATGCTTTAACAACATCGTTTGGCAGCATTTGCTATGGTTCATTATTTACTGCAGCAATTAGGACACTACGATGGAAGGTAACCAATCATCATGACCAATTCTAGTTCATTTCTTCCATTTATGGAGGTTTTTCTTGTTCATATTTTCTTCTTTTAAAACTTTGTTTTGTCTTCCAGATACGGGGATTTCGGTCTAAGATTGGCAATAATGAGTGTTTACTTTGCCTTGTCGATTTCCTTTTCCATCTCGTGGAGACTCTTGTTCGTTTCTTTAACAAGTATGCCTATGTTCAGGTATTCCTCTGTGACCGTGTCATTAACTAGTCCTGTATATGATAGAAATTAACTAGTCCTCTATATAACAATCGAATACAGGATTTGTGGTTTTTCATTTAGTTTAACTGCTGGTATTGTGTAGTAAGAATATGTAAAATTTCCTGGAAACAGGTTCACTGCAGTAACTTCACTTTCAGCCACCCTGAAGTAAAAACCTCTTGTTTAGGATAGTAAGGGACCAATGCAGATTCAGTGCTTCAAAAGGAAATGCCATGACTAGTTTGTTGTCATATCTTAATTGTTTTTTGAAGTTAAGGATATAAATTGGTTGAATTTCTAGGATGAAAGTCTTTCAAGATAAAGGTTAAAAGTGAATTAATAGAATGATTGTTACTAGAATTTCAATTACAAAAAATGTAGAAAGATATGGAAAGCATTCCTTCTCTGTCAGCACTTTGCACCACAAGTGTAAAGATTAATTGAGATAAGCATTTGTAGGAATGACGCAAAAAGATTAACATGGGTTGTTTAAAGCAGCTGTTTATTTTTCCATGATAATGGAGATATAGTGTACAGTCAAGTTGTGTTGAAGTTTGTTGAATATATTGGTTCTTGCAAAACTTATTCTGGCATGTTTTTAATGGTAACCTCCATTTCAGATTGCTGTTTATGGTAAAAGCTTTAACCGGTCGGCTAGAGATGCATGGGAATTACTCCAGTCGACTGGGGTTGAAGCACTTGTGGCCTATGATTGTTCTGGTGCCGTGCTTCTAATGGGTACTATTTTCGGTGGACTTATAACCGGAACTTGCTCTGGTATTTGGGCATGGGTTAAATGGAGTGACAGAATTATTATGATCGGATCCACGTCCATGCTGATGGGGATGGTATTGGTATGTTAAAACAATTTCCTTGTTTAATGCTTGCTCTTGGTGGGACTACATGCTGCTTGCTAAACTTTTTATTCTCTAAAATTGGTGAGGAACATTCAATGATTGGCCATAAACCACGTGTGATCAATTGGATTGCATCAGTATAATTGCTTCACACATGTGGGTTTTTCCATAAATCAAAAGGCTTGTAATGATGCTTATCGTTTTCGTGAAACATGTTGACCATTAAAATTATTCAAACTGCAATGTTGAATTTGCAGTTGTTTTTATATCTATGAATGACAGCTAAATTAATGATGAAAAATGTCTTGTATTCTGCAGTCAACGCTGCACATGGTTGAATGTGACTTAAAATATGCAATTATATTTCAGGTTGGATTGGCAATGGTCGTGGTGGAAAGTGCCGTTACATCCATATACATATGCTATGCAGAGGACCCCTCATTGATTCAAAGATGGGACGCTGAATTTTTCAACCAAATGTCTGAGACACTTCATCAGCGACTTCAATATAGAAGTGCTCGAGCAAGGGAAGTTTTAACACACAATCGATTCGATGACCTTGTACCCCAAAACGCACGTATCTGAGGGATCATATTTTTTTGTACTACAACTTACGACAGCTTGTTTCTTCATTACATGAAGTCTTTTCAATTCATATTTTTCAGATGAATCAGTAGGAATAGGAGAAAGTCCCAGGTTGCCTTGTGGTATTTTGTATGGGAGAGGGGACAGAGAGATGTAACCATGCGTAGTGATTGTCCTGTCTGAAGGTGTATGAATTGATTTGTACAACAATAAGCTACACGATAATGTACAGTTTCTTTATTTTTGGCAACTAAAAATGGACATAGAGAATATCAATTTTTTCTTCTTAAATGTGTTTTTTTTTTTTGTGAATGTCATGGACATTGGTTTGAAATTTCCAACTTCATAATTAACATTTTTCCTCCGTGTATATTTGAAATGACAAATTTAGACGAAAAAGTTAGTCAGAAGTATTTAGTAAACTGGTTGTCAGTGCAACATTGGATAATGATTAGAAATGGATTTATGGGCCCTGTAGTGGATCTGTGTCCATAAGAGTTTGTCCTGTGATTATTTTTTAATTATAAATTAATCAAATGTGTTTGGTCTGAGTGTAGGGGCCAGGCTGGTTAACTCTTACAGTATTACATTTATAAAAACAAGATTTATATTTGATACATGATGGTATTTAGTTCAGAATTGAAATCATTTTATACTTCTTAATTGCTGCAATTTTTTAATGTTTTGTTCATTTGATCAAATTATAACCTTTTTCTATAATAATCAAAATGAAGAAGGTCAAAACTTCAAAGTACACTATTATTGTTTTTCAGATAAAAGGTTACAATAATAACCTGTAAGCAAGAACAAGTACAATGTTGTGGGCGTGAGATTATTATCAGAATTGAGGAAAAAAAAAAAGGTTACTGTTTATAACTGAGCAGAAAGAAACTATGATTTGTAATAAGAGATTGTGGTTTAATTAGAAGAACTAAAATAGATACTTGTAGATTTTGTTGTACATTTTTGTTTTGGGTGAGAAGAGAAGGTACCTGTACGCAACACCTGCAAAGTTCTGTGTTATGTTTGAATAGATGAGAAGATTGATTGTACCAGTTTAGCATCACTTTCATTTATTTGTAACCATTTTTTCAATTTTCATCTTTTCTGTCTCTTTATTTCTTTTATGCAAATAAAAGGTTGTGTGTCTGACAAAAACAAAAAATGTATGATAGAGTGCAAATGGCTAATAAAATGCATTAATTAGGGTTTCCAAATTTAGCTTTACCTTCTGATCCCATATCAGTTCCACACTTCCAGGCTCAGCCTGATGCCAACGTTAGCGTAAAATGCACAAACTTCTTCTGACACACGCTCTAGCCTGAACCTACTACCACTGCTCCTTGTAATTCTAACACCTGCTTCTTTTTTCTGTTTCTCCTTCTGCTTCACCCAAACCCATGTCCAACACCAAGAAGTTCCTTTCAAGCAAACATTTTACTTTATTTAACCCTACCTACCTCATTGCTACTCTTCTTTTTTCCATCTTAGACCCACAGATCAAAAACCATTAATCTAATATAATCCAATGTTTCACTCTCTTTTTTTTCTTCACCCTATCAGTATCAATCATGCAGGTGAGTAGTGACATTACTATGGACAATATGTGTTTATGAAATAGAAGTTTGAATTTTATGCAGAGGAAGAAACAAAATTATTTTGGACAGGAAACAAGATATAATAAATGAGTGAGAAATGGGAAAAAAAAATTGAAGCTTTAGTTTTGGTCTTACATGACCTCAATCTCATCACATCCCATCGATCTCAGCATGCACTCCTTCCCATAGCTATAACCTCGCTTTACGTGACTTGCATATTAAATACTTTCTCAAGACCTTTGAGATGCTCCAATAAATACAACTCTTACTTACTTACCTATTTATTCAGATTTTTAGTCATTTCAACTTTTCAAAAACCTATTTTAACTTTTGTGCTTCTAGTTTTTCAAATCAAATCCATTGCTTTTTATACTTGAGCAGACGTCTTTTAAAAGAGGATAGTAATACACAGCTTGTATTTATTATATTACTTGAATGTCGGTATTGCAACGCTTATCGATGTGGTATTCCAAATATATAAAATAAAATAATACATTTTCGTATAGACGTAGTAAACACATCACCTTAAAAGAATACAATAATTTAAAAATAAAAAACATAACGACTTTCCACAAATAAGTTCATAGTTTCAAAAGTAGTATTCCTTTATATTGAAGGTCTATAAATGTAGGAGTACTTTGAAAAAAAAAAAAAAAACACTGAGGAATCAAAATGATTATCTAAAACTTGAGATCCAGAATTAAACTCATAAAAAAATCTAGAAACTACAAATAGAATTATATTTAAAATATTGATCACAGATCTTAAATAATTTATATGTTAAAATGTTTGTTCATTATAGCTCAATTTCGATATAATTTTTATGTTGAACAAAACTATTCTATATAATTCACATGTTAAAATAACAGTTTTAATTAATTCGATAGATAATTTCTGACCATTCACTCTCACTAATATTTTTATAACTTTTCTTTATAAGAATTTAATAATCTTATCTTAATCTGAAAAACCAAAATTTATCAGTATATTCAAATTCGATTGTTTCAAGTAGATAAAACAAATAACTAAAAAGAAAAACTCACTAAAATTAATCTGCTAAACCAACAGTTGAAAATCATATATTAGAAGGTAATATAATTATTCCTTAACCTCCTTTTTTAACGAAGAACCTTTGCAGATGATAGAGGTCAGGTCAGAGCTTAAAGCAACTCCATAGGACTGAGCATCTCACAGTTGTAGTAGTATGCTGGAGCCTTGAGGGAGAGAAGCATGCAGAATGCAGAATGCAGAATGCAGATATCAGATATCAGATAGCAGATTGCAGATATCAGATTGCAGATGCAGAGGATCAATCATGTAATGTAACAGAACACTCCATATTAATAATAATAACATTTTTTGTCTGAAACATCTGAAAATGTGAAGAGAGAGATGCTCATACAGTTGTTTCTGTCTTGGGAGATGAACCAAATCAAAGATACCTCATACACCTCCACACACAACCAATCACAACATACATATACACTCAAAGTAGAATGAATATTCAGCCCTATAAAATTTCACTTTTGCTGGATTTAATTTTGAAAATCTATATTTGATATATTAACCACTGTTTTAATCAATGTTTCCAATTTTCAATTTTAATTATTTATTTGATTGAAAGAAAAATATATGAAAGTTAGGGAAAAAAATAGTGACGATAATAATAGACTTTCTGCTGTAGTATGAAACCACCATCACAGATACCTTGGAAAAAGTAATACCAAGGAAAAAGACAAGAGAAAAGTATACGATGAGAGAGGATTAGATAAAGAATAATATTGTATATTGTAAAAAGGGTCATACAAATTTATTTTATGAACCATGTAACATCACTTCACTTTGTTTAATTGCGGGATTTTTCTTTTTATTTTTCATATTACAGTAATATTTTTTTATTTTAATGTGAAATTCCCCTATTATTGTAATAATTGGACATAATTGTACATAATTGTAATAAACGGAAAAATTTATTTTATATAAATAGAAACTTCTTATTTCTCCGACAACTCTCACATTAATTAAAAATAATAAATTCTAATGTTTCGTGTACAATATTAAGTTGTTGACATTGCCAGTGTTTAATTTATATAGTCAATTTTCTGTAACTTTGATATAATAATAATATATAATATGTTTAAGTAATAAATAAAATCATATGAAATAAAAAAATTAATACATATATAATCGTAAAAAAAACAATAAAATAATATAATAAAAAATATATTCATGCCATCGTATAAATAAAATATAATTTTTTAAAACTACTTTTTATATCAAAATTTAATTTGATAATGTTACCCTTTTTCGAATGGAGGTTCTTTTAGGTATTGAACTTGAAAATAACTGTGTATTCTGATATTAGAGCACAGTAATAGCAACAGTAAATACATGGCATATCAACAAACAAAGATAATATAATTTAATTTAAAATATAAAAGAAAACAATCATAAACATTAAAATGTCACATTATGCTTTCCATTATCATCTGATAACAAATCAATCAGTATTAAAACTTACTTTGTGGTAGAGTAATTCTCAAAAGTCAAGATACTTAGTATACAAGTAAGAGTATATAAATCTTCACGGATTTCTTTCTTAATAGCTTCGTTTAATAATAATATATAGTGATGAAATATGAATACACTTTCATCGCTGATATTTTAAATGTTTAATATGTATCAATTTGAAAAGGTTAATCATAAACTACGAAATCATCGTTCGTGCTCAACTAAATTTAACTATATCAAAATTAACCATGAACTTAATAAAAAAAATAGTATAACTGTTTATATTTATCAAATGAAATATATAAAATCAATTACAACATTTAATATCACGACTTAAATTTTGTTTAAATGACCTGCTTATATAAGTATGCTAACCAGAACAACTTAAGAACATAAAGTTAATTTAACTTTAAAAATATGAATTGAAACCATCTTATAAAGTAAATTTATTTTTGTCCACTCAGTTCAAATTACTTATTATAAATGATAATCTCAAATCCAATGTGTTGATATTTTCAACAACCATCTAACCAAAATTACAACCATGAATTCAAACGCATAAAATAATTATCAAACATTCAATCAATATATACACTTCATTATTCGAGATGGAATAAAACAAAATAAAAAAATATCATAATATCATACATTATAACATTACCCATATATTTAACTCTTGTTTTAGCAAAATTCGTCCTTAATTTTTTCTTTTTACAATTAGTGCTGTTATGATTAGGAATTAAGAATGAATTGAAAAAAAAAAACATGGTTTGATGAAGAAATAACCTTTATAAATTTTTTTCTGAGAGATCTATAGAAGACAATTCAAGGAGTAGACTATAAATAATTAATTTTGAAACTATGAAAAATTTTGATTATTGCTTATCAAGTTTGCATATGAAGTAATTAATTTATAATAGAGAATTGACAAGAGTCATTTAAAGGCTTTTAAAACACTGAGATACTCCACCATTATTTATCATTTATTTAAAGGTTCCTCTCTAAGAAATAACCATTCTTTAATTTAAGTATTAAAAACTATTAGTCACTTATGTTCATTTCCTAACAGGGTTAATATATTTAATTTTTATCAATAGAAGAAAAAAACTCTATAGATGATAAATGATGAGTTGGTTTGTAGATGTTTGGTAAATTTGTTTACTCATATCATTTTTAAAGGTGAGCACCAAGCAAGGGTTAAGTTATACATTTTATTTCATATCTTAGTATTGGTTATGTGCAAATATGAGAATTTTTTTTATAATTTATTATGCATTGTATTATAACCTTATAGTTACATCTAATTTTATCAATATTTATTACTCTTTCAGAAAAATCCACATACCAAAAAACCCACTTGATCATTATACACATTTAATCTTTTGTAGGAAGAAAAAAGAAATAAAAGAGAAAAACGAAACATAAAAAAATGAGCTAAAATAAACAAAAACAAGATATTTTAAGGAAAAAAATTATAATTTTGTTACGATATTATGCATTTAATTTTACTATTTGTATATTATACTGTAATTATTATTAGAATACTAAGATTCGTAACAAAATAAAAATAAAAACTTTAAGAGAATAAGTTATAAAATATTTAACTCTACTAGCTTTAGTATCTTGTTTAAATTTTACTCCTAGGTTAATATCCTTTTATTTATTTTGAAACCTATTTAATAGTTTCTATACAACAATATATTTATAACACGTGAAATGACTTGTGTGTGCTAGTTATTAATAATGAATAAAATTATTAATATTAAATAAATAAAATTAAAAAACAAATTTTGATTAAACAGTTTCTATTTTAACTCACTTTTTACCTATTTGTCTTAATCTATTTTTTTTTCTACTATAAAAAATACTATTAATATACTATTTATTGAACCTATATTTATATTTATAGCCTACTTATATTATTTACTAGTAAATTTAGATCATGCTAATATGATTATCATTTAAAAATTCTTATACTATCGACTTATTAAAAAAACACAAGAAAAGAATTAATTTTGTAATAAAAATAATATAATAAAGCAGATATTATTTTAGAAATGTGTATGAATAAAATGACTGAACCGAAAAAGGTTGAAGCTTTGAAATGTGGGGGTGCTGATGCAACACTACTACATTACACTCTTCTTAAAGCTTCCTCCAACACTTTATGCTTCGAACTGCATTTCCATATTCTCTTCTGCTTCCACTTGTTTAACAACAAAACCCATCATCGCCATCATTCATGCTTTCTTTCCTAATCACTTAGCTTAGAAACAATGCAAAGCTTCAACCCAACCGAATCAGAATCAACCTCGCCACTCTATTCCCACTCTTCATTCATTCACCGGTAAATTGCATACTACAATCTGCAAGAACCATTTACATGCAGCAACAAGTGCTTGTGTTGATTTATTTTTCTTTTGGTATTACAAACATACAGTTTTGTAAAACAGAGTTTCTCTGTTTTTCTCTGTTCTGTAACAGGGGAAATGACGCCAACCCAAATCCCACGCGCTTCTCTGATCTTCAGCATTCTTTTCGGCAACACGATGCTGTTGATTTAAGCTCAAGTTAATACTTTCTTTCGATGTCTTCACCAATATATAAACACACACTTACGCACACAATGGTTCCTTCTTGGGTAGGAATTTTAATTTTTAACTATATTATATATCCAGGTTCTGTGTTTGGTGCGAAGTCGAACAATATGGCTGTTGTTGCAAGCAACTTGCAGTGTGGGACATTCAACACGGTACCAGTTCTTTCTCTCTTGTTTTCCTCTATAGTTAGACATGTTTTGTTCACGCGTGCCTTGTCTATTTTTGGTTTGGACGAAAATGTTTTTGTAGAACCTTGGAGGTGCAGAGTTCGCTTCGACGGTTGTAGGGTGTGTTGAGACAGAGTCTCAACACATGTATCAGAGAGGAAACAGTAGCGCCACCATGCCGATGGGGAACCAGTATGTTGAGAAATGGGCAGATGATAGCCAACACACTGAAGATACTTGCACAGACATCGACACCGATGATAAAAACCAAGTGGGTTTCTGAAATATTATTTACTCGCCGTTACTGTTATGTGTCGGAAATGGAAAGTCATTGTAAAGGCTTAAATGGGTTTTTGTCACTATCTTTTTCTTTTACTTTTTCTTCTACTTTCTGTCTCTTTGTCACAAGTACTTAATCAACTTGACTACTAAAAAGTATAACATCAGTTGGATATTTTGCATCTCTATCAGTATAAATGTTTTGTCCAAAAAGATGAAGACTTATGTGAATTGCCGATTTTAATGTATTTTTTGTTCAGTGTTTCTCTACCGTGTCTTGGGGCAATGGAGTTGGGGACGGAGCACTTGTAGTTGTGGACTCCCAGGATCAAAGTAAGACAAAGGTTAAACCTGAAGACCAGAAGGTTGTTTGATTCTTGTTTTGCTACCAAATCCTTTGTTTAGCATTTCCTGTTTCGTTGCTGATAGCTTTATTTTTGTGAATGCCTTACTTTAGACCGTGCGTAGGCTAGCTCAGAATCGGGAGGCAGCTAGGAAGAGTCGGCTGAGGAAAAAGGTAAATTGCTCAAGGAAGAAGTTTATCCTAATTGACTCTTGATTGAGCAGTTTATTGCTGAGTTTCATTATATCAGATAGTTTCAATGTTACTAGGTTTTGTTTCTCCCTGAACGTGTGGCAATCACTGGGAGTGAATTAACAAGTTCATTTTTCAGATAATTCTAAGAATCGTGTTTATGGAATATATTTGATTGGTATATATTGTATGATCATAAACAGGCATATGTGCAACAGTTGGAGAACAGTCGAGTTAGGCTTGCACAATTAGAACAAGAGCTTCAACGGGCACGTCAGCAGGTGTAAGATATTAAAGGTTTCTGGTAGATAATTTGCATCCATAACACAAATTTTCTGTTATCTTAATTGCTTTTTAATATGGGTTGCTACGATCTCCAGGGAGTTCTTATTGCCAATGGAATCACCGCGGATAGAGGACATTCAGTTGTTGGAAATGGTAATATAAAAGATTATTATTCATTTGTAGTGGCAGAACATTGGTAATTGACTTTTGAGTAAATGTTTTCAAACTCAAAACTATGGTACTGTTTATATATGACAATGATTATTGTTTGAAGCTTCATCCATGGTTAAGAAAGAAGCTAAAATAGTTGATTTTATAGATACAACCTGTATACAGTAATTGGAGGGATAAATTTAACATTGAAATTGTAATAATATTGGTAGAATTGAAGTCTCAATCTAGGTGATAACATCAATCATCTGCTTGCCTAATTTTCTTTGATGCTTAAAAGATAATGGCTGGGTAAGACAAAAGGACTAGTTATTGCTATTTGTAATTTCATTCATACATATTGAATTGTAAGTATTTGACTTGGCTTAGGTTTGTAATATAAATTGTAATTTCATGAGTGACTATTCTTACAAATTAGGCAATTGAATTTGATTTTGTGATGATTATTTTTATCCTTAAGGAGCTTTAGCATTTGACATGGACTATGCTCGGTGGGTGGATGAGCATCAAAGGCTGATCAATGATCTAAGATCAGCTATAAATTCTCGAATGGGTGATAATGAACTGCATGTTCTTGTTGATGGAGTCATGGCACATTACGATGAATTATTCAGGTTGAAGAGCATAGGGGCAAAGGCTGATGTATTTCACATACTTTCTGGGATGTGGAAGACTCCTGCAGAAAGATGCTTCATATGGCTTGGTGGATTTCGTTCTTCTGAACTTCTCAAGGTGATTGACTATTTCAGATACTGAAATTTGGTGTTATAGAATATTCTGTTCAGTTGTTGATGACTGGTAGGCACATTTCTTTGGATAATCAGATAGTTAGAAATCAGCTTGAGCCATTAACGGAAGAGCAGTTGATGGGCATTTACAATCTGCAACAGTCTTCCCAGCAGGCTGAGGATGCTTTATCACAAGGCATGGAAGCATTGCAGCAGTCTCTTTCAGATACACTTTCATCCTCCTCACAAGGATCCTCAGCTTCTGGAAATGTTGCCGAGTACATGGGTCAAATGGCAATTGCATTGGGCAAGCTTGCCACACTTGAGAGTTTCCTTCATCAGGTAATAACCTCACTAATCTTAGTCACAACATCTCTAATACTAATATTTAGCACTTATTGCTTCACTATAATCTTTATTTATAGTTTAAGTTCTCACTTTCAATAGTAAAATTCTACATTATGCTTATGAGTTTAGTTTCTATGTGCCGTTACTTTGCCAATTCTCATTATGATGGAAATGTATTCAGAGAATATAGATGTTTCCTTTCTCAGGCTGATCTCTTGAGGCAACAAACTCTACAACAGATGAGACGAATTCTGACCACCTTCCAAGCTGCGCGGGCACTACTTGTCATAAATGATTACGTTTCACGACTCAGAGCTCTGAATTCTCTATGGTTAGCTTGCCCTAGAGAGTACTAGGTGTCACACACATTCAGAACTAATCTTGTCTGAAACATGCTAATTATTGCACCTTGATTCCTACAACTTTTTAGCTATTGACAAATTTGTATATTATTGACATTCAAGGAAATATTTTTCTGTGTTATGCTTACACTACTCTTGAAAACAGATAGGTGTTACCTTTGCATCCTTTCACGTACCATACAACATTGCAAATAACTTATTGATAGAAATAATTATAAACCATTTCATTTCCTTTCTTATAATCTTTTATATGGAAAGAGAAAGCTCTACATTAAAATGCCAACAATATGATGTTTTTTTTTAATAGAATAGAACAGAAAATTACATTAAACAATTTACATAAACTGTTTTACTCCCCTGTAATAACTAAGATCTGTACATAAATGAACAATAGTTGTACAAACTTTTCACCCTTTATGTTCTGTAATTCTTCCATTAATGCAACATCATCATTGTATCCTATGCTATATATATATATATATATATAAAATGATCGAGAAAGGATATTCAACTTCAATTTAGTACCAATTTATCTAAGATTCTTCAATTCTTGTTATTATCCACTGGTCTATATACCTTTTTCCTGCTATTCATTTTTCCTGCCAAGAATCAATAATGTAACACTATTAAAATGTTAATCTTTCCTTTAAACAATTTCATCATATTTAAACTAGTCACGCAGATATAAAAAAATTCTACCTGCTGTATGGATTTTTCTGGATGCAACTTGGGGAATGAACACCCCAGTACCCTTACCATTCTTCCACAAGTTCATAAGCCAAAGGGGTGGTGAACCAGAACCATGTCTTTCCCACAAACAAAAATTGCTTGGAGGTGAAGATGCCGAGCTAAATCTGAAATCTGACCTGGCTGAACCACCATCAGTGACATTAATGGGATTGAAAGTTCTTGTTTGTAGTAAATCTTCGTTATCTTCAGATGTCAATAGCAGAATCTGCCTCCTAATCTCTGCATAGAAAGTATCCTCTTCATATTCTGCCTCAGACATAACACTAGGATCTGAATTCATCTCCATGTAGGCTTATGTTGCTGAAGATGACGATTTGGGAGATGAAAATAAATGGGGTGTTGATGTTTATGTATATAGATGGATGAACAAGAGAGAACAGAGATTAGTTTGAAGTCAGTGTTGTGAAAATAGGCGTGGGTAAATCTGATATGCGATAGTGTCCAAGTTGGAAGAATATGTCCATTTCGTACGTTAGCAAATGTCAGCTGATTTTTAAATCATATGATGCAATCATTAAATCTATAAGCCAAACCAAATGGATCAGAACACACAACAGAAGACATTTGTCAGTTAATTTGTAGCGACATAAATGGTCGTTATTCATCACCAAACATCAACATCAAGCATGCTTATGGTTTGGGTTACCTTGCCATAAAAAAAATTAAAATATCAAATTGTGCCATGTAACTTTCATAATCTGGAATTGTTTGTGCTTCAAGTATTTGGTAGAAGTTAAATTAGAGTATCTTATTGGTGTTGCTTCACTTCTTATAACTACCTTTAAAAAATGGCTATCTTATATGCTGATATTTGGATAGCTGAAATTCTCATTACACTATTAAAAAATAAACTAAACTATTATTCAATCTATATGACTCTGCATATATTGTGTGCAAGGGACCTAAGAATGTGACACATATTCTGTATAAGATACTAGAAAAGTTCTCTCTCTACACCCATAATTTAGTTGTGACATGGATTGGCTTGAAATTGCGATGTCACAAATAACTCATTTTTCTTATTTAAATATTTTATGATGAAAAAAAAAATAGTATTTTATAAGTGCAGGAGACGTTTTATTTTATTATATTTATCTTATACTTGTCCACTTTTATATATATGTTATTCCGCCAACAATCAAAGTTTTAAATAAATGTTATAGAAAATTGGTTTAAATATTTAAATTAGATGGTTATGAAATTATACTCTTGCAGGAACCAGACATTGCTGTTCTCAACATTTGTAAATAACTCATGCATCATATTTAGTATTTCAGTAATAACACCTTTTCTTCTATTAGCAATTTGTGGCATTTACATTTGTCTTTAAGTTTTTTTTTTTCCTAAAAGGAAGGGATTAAGTCCATAGTGTGTGTGTATATATATATATATATATATATATATATATATATATATATATATATATATATATATATATATATATATATATATATATATATATATATTCTTTACTTTATAATTAATGCGATACTTGATTTTTAAAAAAATCTAATAACAATAGATTATTTTCACTATGAATAGAATATACATTATTTTTTTTCTGACTTAGATTATTTATCTAACATTTTTTCATATCAAGCCTAATGTATTAACCATAGTAAATTGTTTTGTTTCCCATTTCTCATACTTCACATTTTTTCTATATAAAATAGTGAATGAATTTATTAATTACTGATTAATGTTGATTGATATCTCTCCATTTCAACTTTTACTATACCTCTCCAGTTACATTTATCATTTCTATTGTTTTTGAAGGGACAATGTTTGTTTTTATGGACAGATACAGTGTTTGAAACTAACATACATGATCAAATTATTGGAACTGAAATATCTTTTCTGAAAGAAAATGTATGCCATCATTATTGTTATTTTATCCTTGGGCCATCGTAGTGTCTTTTTTGTTGGGCTTTGATAACACCAATTTTTAAAAAAACTACAATCCAGGAATTCCAGTTTCAGGTAAAATCACATTTCAATAAATTTGAAGGTCTAAGATAATTCTTATTTATTTTGAAAATTTTCATTTGAAAGATTTTACACACCTGAAATAAATAAGCATCTCTGTTTCAATTCAAATTACTATCAGCACAGAAAATGTTTATAACTGGTCAAATATTTTACATCAATTAAAAATAAGATGAATTTATGTTATACAAATTATAAACAAAATGTGGTTAGAGTAATATAAATTTCTTAAAATTAAAATAGTATGAGTCATGTCAAACTAAGAAGTTAATACTAGAACTCTATTAATGATAGACATATCATCAAAATCACTTCTTAGTTTAACATCCCTATACTGTACTTGAAGGTGTTTGGATGTTTCACTTTAGAGTTACTCATTCTAATGTCTCATCCTACTCCACCCTATTGGTAGCAAAAAGTTACTCATTCTAATATCCCTATACTGTACTTTAAGGTGCCATGAGAGAGATATTTATAGGTACAAAGACACAGAGGGAGTTACTTACGGAGAACATTACACAAAAAATAGTTGACAAACTTTAGTGATATATGCTTTAATCTTTTTATCAGTAATTTATGTTAATAGTAGGACACTTGAAATGCTTTAACCTTTTTACAAAATTTACATACAAATTTTTTCCTGTCTAACAGGCAATTTTCTTTAGATGTATATATTGATATAAAATAAAATCTATGAATTTCCATGTTACTTTTACCAAAATACATCACATATGAAAATGTTCAAAAAGTTTGTCTGCACAAACTTTGTCTAAAGTAAATCAGTACCGCTGATTTTGAATAATTGAATCTGCAATGTTTTACGTGTCGAATTGAGTAATCGTCACCTTGTTCATATCTCTAAGTATTTTCTTTGCTTTTTTTTTTTAAGTATATTATAAGTACTTATCTCAATGAACTAATTGGTAGTACTTGTCATATTCTAACACTTTTTGTATTGGCTAGTAATGATCTGACACCGGCATTGTATCTTATACAATAATAATTCTGGTTGACAATTTTATTAATTTTAAACCATTATTGTATAACTCACAAGCAAAAGAAAGTCAACAAGAAGACAACTATTTAAATTGTTGACAAAGCACATTATTTCTGAAGTATATATGTGTTACATACAACTCTTACGTCTCCCTCTGGGTTTTTATACAGTCCTTCAAAATTGGAGTTTCATTTTCAAATTTTGAACTCTAAAATAGTATCATTCCATTCTTGAAAATAAGAAAAGTGAAGAAGAAGATGCATGTATGTAACTAAAAAGGTAAGCACCATTCATGCACAACGAAGAATGTTTCTTTTTTGAAGATAAAATGAAAAGAAAAAGACTGGCAATAAGGTCTGACTTTGGCATGCTTTATTGAAGTCCCTAGGATATTGAAGGTTCACCGAGGAGCAAGTTCAATGGATATCCTGAAAATGGGAAACCCTAGCTCATCACCACAAACTAACTTCAATGATCACTCTCTATGAAATATCTAGAATGAGTTATATTAATTCAACTTCTTATAATGTGTGATGTCTCCTTATTGCTTCTGAAATGGTGTTAATGGGAGGCAACCTAAAGTTAGCCCCTAATGTTTGCATGCCACTAAGCTCACTTGTTTCTTTGAAATGTCAACAATGTCATGCTACTTATTTTTCTTCCCCTTGCCCTACATGCTCATAAGTGATTCCTCAACAGAAGCATAAAACAGTTCAATTTTGACATTTCTTTCGTCTTCTTATGCATACTTAAACTTTGTATGTTTAGAAGCAACAAGAGATTTCCCATCACCTCTTGTTAATGGAATGTAAGGGTGAGTTAAAGAAACATGTTTTGCAAAACTTTTGTTATTTCCCATGGTAAAGGTAATAAGAGCTGTTAGATTCAAATATCACAAATATGAAAATTTAATTAAAAGAAGATGGCATATGCATAGTTACATGAACATGGCTGAAGTACTGTGAGAATGAACCCTGCATCTAACAACCAAAAAAAAAGGATCAAAAGTCAAACATCAGCGTCTGAGGCGTAATCATGGCACATCCTATTTAGACGTTCTGATTCTGTTTAATTAGCTGCTGGTTGGGTAATTTAACAGTAATGTGTGCACTAAAACTGACAAAATGGACTGTTCACTTACCTAATGTCGGTAGGAAAAACTTTTCTCAATCTTTTTTACAGATTTTTTAAGTAAGCCTGAAGCAAATCAAACATAAAAAGAACGTTTAGTGAGTTTAATTGGAGTTAAAAGTTTAAAGTGAGACCCTTCACTGCATTTTGGAAAGTGGATTGGTCTATTTGCAAACTCTGGTACGCACCAACCAGCCACTTTCCTAGAACTTGTTAATGTGAAGGTGTGTCTTTTTAGGTTGATGCTTCCCAATTAGGCAGTGAAAATAACAGTTACGAAAATAGGAGGCGCATTGAAAATTTGGCTGACCCTCCACATGTGAATTCACGTGGAGACATGTGTCCAATTCCACCTGCCATGAAAACATTCATTCATCCTTTCTCCACTCCTTACAGTGCCTTTTTCATCTTTTCAGTTCCACTCACTTTGTATATATATATAAGCAAAGAATGGCGTGAGGTTGCAAAGTGTAAAACCAGTCACCGAAAATCTATTCATTCCTTGCTTTCTTTCTTTCCTTCTTTTCTTTCAGCCTCTTCTTACATCCCAAGAAAAATAATGGCCACTCTTACCTCAAACGTATACCTTAGCCCACAATACAATGTTCCCAAAGACCATAATCTACCTCATGGTTGTGTAGTTGAGGAAATATCAGGGCTTATTAGAGTTCACAAAGATGGATACGTGGAACGACCACAAGTTCTTCCATGTGTCACTGCTAGTACTATGAGTCCAGAGCTAAATGTGACATCTGGAGACATGGTCATTGACAGTGCCACGAACACATGGGCACGTTTTTACGTTCCAATTTGCCAACACGAATTGCCATTGCTTGTTTATTTCCACGGTGGAGGCTTTTGTGTTGGGTCAGCAGCATGGAGTTGCTACCATAATTTCCTTGCAAGGCTGTCTGCCAAAGTGGGGTGTGTGATTATGTCAGTGAACTATCGATTGGCCCCAGAAAACCCTCTTCCAGCATCCTATGACGACGGATTAAGGGCCCTAATGTGGGTGAAGCAACAAATGCTATATGAACAACACAACATGGGTAGTGGTAGTAACAGTGAATGGTGGACTACAAAGTGTAACTTCTCCAGTGTCTTCTTGGGCGGGGACAGTGCTGGTGCTAACATAGCCTACAACGTTGCCACAAGGGTAGCTGCATGTGATGGTGCTGCTTTAAGGCCTTTGAGTCTGAAAGGTCTTATTTTGATACAACCCTTTTTCGGTGGGGAAGTGAGAACAGGTTCTGAGAAATGCATGGCTCAATCATCGGGTTCTGCTTTGAACTTGGCAGCATCTGACACTTATTGGCGCTTGGCGTTACCCTGTGGTTCGAACCGTGACCATCCGTGGTGCAACCCTTTGGTGAAAGTGAAGTTGGAGCAGTTGAAGGTCTTGCGTACCTTGGTGTGCATCTCGGAGATTGATATATTGAAAGATAGGAACTTGGAGTTTTGTGATACTTTGGTGAGAGCAGGGAAAAGGGTTGAGTTTGAGCTGTTCAAAGGTGTTGGACATGCGTTTCAGATTTTGAGTAAGTCTCAGATATCCAAGAACAGAACTAAGGAAATGATGGCTCGTGTTAAATCCTTCATGGCTCTCTGATTCTCTGTTTCACTGTGTATATAAAATTAATTCACTCTTCTGCAAATCAAACTGCCTATAGTAAATTTCTTAATCTTCAACAACTGTACTATATATAATGGAATCATTTCTCAGAGGTAATGAATGATATTGTATATACACAGTTGTCCTCGATTTAATTTGAAGAAAAATGAGACTAAATAACTTTTATTATGAATTATTGGTATAGTTTTCTTTTTATTTTAAGATGATTGATTTAAAATTTTTATTGAAACAATTATCTATGACGAGATTGTTAATCTCACTGTTATTTGAGGTAAGTTGGAAAGCTCAAGTTACTTCACTTTAATTTTAGAAGAGAAATGGACGGGTAATATTGATACCTAAATAATATTTGCACACACTCAAAATACTTTTAAAAATGAGTTTTCAAGTGTAACAAAATATTTTCCCAAATGGATACACTATTTATGCAGAGATTTTCCTTCAAAATATCCATGTATAACTGTGTCTGGTGAAAAAATTCAATGGGATGTCATACTACGAAAGCTTAACTACACTTGCTAATGGACAATAGAAAATTAATGTTTATTGCACCGAAAGTGAAATATAAATCAAACTAATTTTACTTGAATTTAAATTCAAGAATATTATTAGGAAATTGCCCTTTGTTTATTTTCACTTCTTGCATTAAAAGTTAGTCTTACAACTGTATCTGTTACCCAGTATCTAATCAAGACAAATAAATCCTTAATCGAAATATGTTCAAAGCAGGTATAAGTTTTAGTTTCCAACATTTTGTGCTATTTTTAAATCTCTAATAATTTTAATCTTTTTAATTTTTGTCAATATAAATAATAAACTTTAATTAGTTACTAGTATTTATCAATATATAAACACAAAAAATTAAAATCATGTTGTCATATCTGATAAGACCGATCCATAGCCCCATGCCCCCTAATCTAAAACTTGTTAATAATGATGGGTTAAAGAAACATGAGAATTGTGATAACTCTTCCCATGTGAATTCACGTGATGTGTGGCAACATTTCATAATCACTTGCGCTACACTTTCTCACTTCAGACAAGCTAAATTGATGGTTCATTGTAAATCATGAACATTCTGATTCAACCGTGAATTTTTACCGACAAATTTATTTTTGTAAATTTTGAAACATTTTATGATAAAAATATATTGTTTGAATAATTTTTTATAGGAAATTAAAAAATTTCTAATTTTTGGAACACATCTTCCTTTTTGGTAAATCGGGCTCAGTCTTTGTGGTTTACCTGTTTATAGTCTGATAATATTCTCTTTTCATTTTAATTTCTTTCGACAAAATATTTAAAATATCTGAAGTCCTTTTGATTTTTCACTTGATTAAACAAACACAGCGATTAAATGTTTAAAACAGTACGAGTACGATGAAGCAAATAAAAAGAATTCATACCCCATATGGGTGCAAGTGCCCTGATTAAAATAAAAAAGCCAAGAGAAGAAAGAAGGCTCAGGAGCTATGCAGGCCCCTGATGATGGTGTGCTTCGATAATGTTTGAAAAAATGCAATTCATTTCCCAGAATTACAACAAGGGACAACAACAAAGAATCTATGAAGAATACAACCAAGAAAAAAAAAACACAAAAATATATGGAAATTAGCATATAAAGGAAACTAAATAACATCAATTGTCAATCACTAGTTACTCAGATAGATAACCCATTCAACTATGACTGAAGCGCTAAACATAACTATGCAGTGTTACTTGTGATAGTTGGAAATATTACATCTCTTCTTGACGTTTTCAACCTAAATGCGTGTTGAACCATTCCTGCCTAGCTAGACATCATGACATGATCAATTGCCTGTAGTGCTTGGTTAGAAAAAAATCGCACATCAACATCAGGATCCTCACTGAGCTCAACCAGGCATGGACGGATAGTCTTCTCGACCACCTGAATGACAATGATGTTTGCAGTACGAGTTGAAGACAAACAAACGAGCAAAGATGAATAGAGGATGGAAAACACAAGTATGATACTTACAGACTGATCAACGATGGGGAATATGGACTCTAATACCTTTGCCACATTGAACTTTATGTTGGGCACTCTACAAGGGAGAAAATGGAAGTAAATATGAATCAGAACTGTATTGACTCGTCCACTATGGTATATACCCAGCATTCAAAAAGTAAAAAATACCGGTCTTTTGAAGCAGCAACAACCACCGGTAACAACTTTGAACATGTGATTTCAGGCCCCATTACAGGAGCAAGCAGAGAGATAGCACGAAGAATAGTCATCCGATACAAATAGTGTGGATTGCTGCTCATCTCCAAAACCTGTTCCAAACATTCCATATTGATACCGAAGTTGCATTTAGGAAAATAGAGAAGGTAATACCATATTCAAAACAAACATTTCAATGAAAACTTTCTTCAGACCCGGAATAGGTAGGAACCTAAAAAAAGCCCAGACGACAACCTTACAGTGAAAACTCGAAAAGGGCTGGACAAAACTCAGGAGAGACAGTGCCTAAACAGGGAAAACAACAAAACAACCCAAATATATTGATCGTTCAACAGAACTTCAATATATCTGGTTACACATCAGATTACAAGATAATAATCATCTACGAAGATCTTAAATTTGAGCTTGGTCTAACTCAAAAAAGGTGAGGATTGTCCATGCCTTTATAAGCCCTATTTTCGTCATATCCATAATCAAGGTGTGATATCAGTAGAGCTCAGAAACATGCCCAGATCTATGAATTATTGAACTGGAGTTTAGTAATGTTTGGTTTGGACTAATATCAGGACTTCAACACCATCTTTGGAGGCCAAACAAACAATTTATAGATAAACTGTTTTTTCCTAATTTTAGATACAATCCAGAGGTGAGTTTGTAATGAAGTTCATGACTGATGACCTTTTCTTACATCATCTTTAATTAATGACAGATGATTCCTATTATTTCAGTATTTTGGAAAATAAAATGCTGTGCTTAAAGTGAAACAAACCAAGATGATCGCAGGATTATTTGAGCTCAACCTAGACGCATGCAATTGCAAATAGTGGAAGATTTTGCACTCTGTCCCCAAGTCCACTTCCAATGACACATGAGCAAGTTTTGTATTTCAGGAATCCAATTGAAGACAAGCAAGGTATCCATTTCTAATGATATTGTTGCAGTATTTTCTAAAATTTATTTTTTTAAAGCAAAAAAAAACAAAATAGATCAAACTAAAAAAGGTATGGAAGTCAACTAATGCCAGAATAAACATAAAGACATGCACACATACACATAGAAAAATTAATATTTTGACACACACACACACACACATATATATAGGTGTCTCATGTCATTAACAACAAATGAAGCAAATAGATGAACCTGAGGTATTATGTGCTGCATTGCCCACTCAGGACCAAATTCCTCAGCAAGGCGTTTCAAGTTGTTAGCAGCTGCTTCACGAATTGAATGAACCTACAATAACTAAGGCGGTTAATGAAAGTAGTCACATGCAATGTTATTCCCAAAAAGCACACACCGGCAAGGAAATGGAGAGCACAAACCTTATCCTGCAACCATTGCATGCAAAGAGCACCAAGCTTGTCATCAAAAAACCCAACCCCCAACTGACTTGCCAATAAGGGTATATATTCTATAATTGCAAGCCGGACCCTCCAATGCCTATCCTCAGCAAGCTCAACAATGGCTGGTAATAAAGATTGGGATAACAGATCAATTCCGATAACCTGCAAGAATAAAAGATTGATCAAAATGTATTTGCATTCTAGAATTAAAGATAGCTGCAGACATAAGAGAAAAAGGTTGCCAAAGAAATATAGAGTATTCTGAAAATGAAAAAGTAACGAAATAAATTATAACAACCTGATTCACTTGATCAAGCTTGCTGATAATATTCAGGCGGACATCAGGAAATTCATCCTTCAAAAGTGAAAGGAAAATAGGAAGAAGCTGCTCAATTGTTGCTTCCTGCAATGATGACAAGGTAGAACTGAGACTAATATTTGCATCAAAACTACTGCAATAATGATTAGCCCATAAAATAGATTTTTTGGACTATTATTTTGTCAGAGAAAAGAAGATGGATACAAATTTCTGGGAGAGAGGAGTACAGAAGGTACTTCTATACGAGGGACAAAAGGCAGATAATAGTTACCACAAGGTAACACAAGCAGTCAAGCACAAAAAATAGGTTAGATTAATTTGTTAGTTCCTGAATTATTTTATAATTTTTAAAATAGGATGCTATTACTTTGGACGTTTGTAATTTAGATACTGAACTTATAAATCATTTTTAACTGGGACGAGTAGATTGGCTGTTTCCATCAATGGCAAAATATGAGAAACAAACAAAGAATGACGAGAGAGTGATAACACTCGTGAAGTTTATGACTCTAGGATACCCAGATACTGCAGTAAGTCTAGATTTGGCAGTAAGGCTCTTTCTTTCCTTCAATGCAGGCTCTTTCTTTAAAATTCAATCATGAACTATTGTACAAGCCAATCAAACCTGCAAAGGACCTTTTTCACTATATAATTGATTAAAATTAATGGCCTGTACGAACAGTCTCAATTGTGGAAAGTGTAAAATATAATCAAGTATTCTATGACCCAAAACTTCAACTGATGTCCTGACTCCTGAACTCAATTTAGGTTGTGTTGTGCATGACAATATGCATTTGGACCAACTCACTTGAAATAATCACCCCCTTTTTTTGCAACTTTCTAACAGAACTCCTGAGAGGGGAAATGAAAGATTTCCGGGGGGAAATAAGTTTTACCGAAACTTTCATAAAAGAAAATATTAATTCCTTTGAATAGCCCCAAGCACATAACAGGCTTCACCTTCATGATACGGATAGTACATATTCCTGTCTAGAGGAGCATAATAACTACAGAAACTGATATTGGATGCTTACATACCTTTCCTAAGACTGGTGCCATTCCCATTATCACTGAAGCCAAAGCAGAACGGACATGCTGTGAAGAATCTGATGACAATTCCTGCAAAAGTAAATCCCAAGAATTTACACCTGTACATATAAATTCAGCAGACTGAATTGTACGACCAAAACCAAGGAAAGCCTCTAAACAGTAATTTTAAAATGTGTTAGAATTCCTTTTCCAGAGACGCATACCTTCACACAAGGAAGAATATGCTGAATTGAAAGATCTGGATTTAAAATCCGACAAAATTTGGTCACTTTTCCAGCAGCTGCTATGCGTACTTCGGCCTCATTGTCTCGGAGCAATCGCACATAAGCAGGTACCAATTCCGTTCTTCACAAACAGTAGTTACAAAACAAAATCTTAAGAAAAATAAATATATTGCTTTGGATTCAGAGTTTGGCCTTAGTAAAACAAAGAGAAAATCAATATAGAAATTGCATGATTTAGAGTATCAGATCATGAATGAATTTGAACCCTCTCATGTTTAACAGAAATAGGAGAATCCTATCTAATAAATCTAACCATTTATCACATTTATTATTAAAGCTAACTATTGAAATAAAAACAAATTAAAATTATAAAAATATGGGAGTCTACTTTAGTGGGATAATAGGTTTGTTAGTTTTCATTTCAACTGCATATATTAAGTAATAAACAAAATAATAACTAAAATTCATTAAATATGACTTCTCCTGTTAATCACGAACAGGAGAGGATCCAGATCCTATCATGAATATCCAAAATACCAGCTAGTGAACTGCATTCATAATCAGTCTTAATACAATTTGTTCACATAACATCATAATCATAGAAAGACTCACGGCATGTGTAATATTCACCAAATTAATAATAATAGTAGTTTATACCTGGTAGGTTCAGGGCCTACAGCTTCACAAAGTTCATACAACTGATTTGCAACCATGTAACGCACACGCCAAGACTTGTCCTATCCACAATGGAATTAAAATCACGTAAATAACACTGTAAAGGCGTACAAATGCAAGAGACTAAATAGCTAAGAATACATTTGGGAGTTGAAAAGGAAAGATGTAAAATGAAATATAGATTCAGTTTGTAATTTACTTTAGCAAGGGTAAGATTAAATTATGATTTACTCTACCATGTTTGGATGTTCAAATAAACATGAAATAATAAAAAAGAAAACGATTTTAAACTTCCATAAATTTACTAATCCCTACCTTTGTCTTACAAAATTTGTATTTAGACAACGAAAGTTGTTTCAATTTTCCTCTGGCTTTAGCAAATCAAAAAAGGTAATTTTTACTTTATTTCGCCCTTTCCTGTCTAATTTCTAATAAAATACTTAATAACATATATTAAATTACTCTTTTCTCTAACAAGTTCATATATTAACAAATTTTATTAACATAAGTACATCGCTAATTTCTAATCCATCCCTCTGTCTTACGAAATTTGTATTTAGACAATGAAAGTTGTTTCAATTTTTCCTCTCACTTTAGCAAATCAAAAAGGTAATTTTTACCTTACTTTGCCCTTGCCTGTCTAATTTTTAATAAAATACTTAATAACAACATATATTAAATTACTCTTTTCTCTAACAAGTTCGTATTATTAACAAATTTTATTAACATAAGTACATCGCTAATTTCCTAACATTTTGATCCGTTGGCATAATGAATTTTTTATCCTAGTAATTCAGAATGGCCAGAAAATCATTCCTCGTCCCCAAAACCTTTCTGTAATTTCTTTCACATAAAAGATGTATGAAATTCCGTAGTGTCATTTTAAAAGATACATAGTATTCTATAGATTCCAGGAATTTCAGCAAAAAGAAAAAAGTTTAAGGTTATGTACTGATGACATTAAATTTTACTAGTTTGAAGGGGGTGACTCTCAAGTCACAGGTAATATATAATATAACATAAGAAGAAAGCCACATTACCTTTTAAAGCACATAGCTTGGCAGCTGAATCGTCTATATAGAAAATATGATATGAGCATAATGACGAAAAGATATTAAATATAGATAATCATAGCTTTTGCCCACTCCTAAATGTACTGATAAGCCCATAACTAATGTGTATAGAAGAGCCATGATGGCCAAATGATAAGGATAAAGGCCTAAAAGTGCATAAGAGAAAGAAGGAGGCATGGAAGAGAACAACTTGGTTGATAAGGGAGGGAAATAACAGAGAGAGGGAGGCATCACTGCGGATTGGGGAAATGTGATGTGATGAGAGCACAAGAAGGTTTCTCTAATGAAAGGATCAACTATCATAAGCTTCAACCATGGATTCTTTGACTTATGGAATAGGTTTGGTCTACTTGAAGGTGTGGAAGATTTGCACCAATGGTATCATCTTGGAGGCTTCTTGGTGATGATCATTACCTTTGATGGAAAGGATATTTTGGTCGGTGTGTTATTGGGTTATGATCTGACATATTTTTCAAGCAAAAGAGTGGGGGGTTTTGAGACATTTGGATGGTGCTTGGTTAGCCAAAGTTAAGACTATGGCACTGAAATAATGGAGAAGAAGAAACAAGACAGAGAAAAGATAAGACTAAGAGAAAGAAAAGTAAAGATTAGGGGAAAAAAATATCACCTTTGAGAAAAATAGTTTTTCTTGGAATCTATTCAAAAATATGCATCAAGATTGACTAGGAATTAGAAAAGAATCTATCACCACTCACCTTCATGAGATAAGCATGAGGTAATTTGCCACTTGAGACCTAACTCTCAAAATACGAATTCTAAAAGAGAGAAATTTTCTACTCACAAACTTAAGCATAAATGTTTTCTATTGATTTGCATCCAAAAGTGTTTAAAAAATGGTCTAAAGCACTCCTTATATAGGAGGTGTGTGGGAAGGAAACCAAACACTATCTTCCCCCTCTACATGTAACCAAACACTAGGTTACTAACTAAGAAGTCTTCTCCTTACATGCTTCCTAGCTAACCTTATACCAAAACACAGGGTTTATTATATGTGGATTAGCTACTTTCTTCAAAGTTTTCTAACACTGTCGAGCTCCTCCTTTGCCTCCCTCTCTTTATCTTTACCCATAGCTTCTCCTCCTTGATGCGATCCGTCCTTATCCATGATCACACCATTATGAATTGAGGTCTGAAGGGTGACGGAGGTAAGGAATGATTTGGGAAAAGGCTGGGTAAGTATGCTGACTTGAGGCAGGGTCTTTACTATCTTATGCACTGTCAATTTTAATGTTTAATCGTTCAGATATGTGTGTGTGTGTGTGTGTGTATAAAATTAGTTAGTGAGTTAGTTAGTTCCTATCACATACTTGGGAGAAGTTCACAATAACCGGTAGAATATGTGCAACACAGTCTTGTGGCTCCAATAGTTTGCCTAGAGCAGCACAGCCCTCCACAGCCAACAATCTCACAGAATCTTGATCTGATCCAAGATTACAAGAGCAAATTAAAAAAGTAAAGCAAATTCAGGAGACTCTGCAACAAAATCTCATGGTCGATGAACTAGAGAAATGACACACTTTCTACCAAAAAAAAAAACAAAAATATGTATTCACTTACCATCTTGAGTTAGATCCTCAAAAATTGACATGACATCAGCCTTCAAATGAGCATATTCAACAGTTGCAGCAAATTTACCAAGATTTGATGCAGCCGACCTTCTAACCATAGGCATGTCATCCTGACATAACTGACTGTATATTGATCTCAACTCTGTTTTTGCTGTTTCTGGTGCACTAGGGTATGCAATATGAAATAGCCCACATGCAGAGACTCGAGCAGTAAACCATTCACCTGCTGCTAATCTCTGAACAAAAAAGTAATAGCATGAATTGGACAGAATGTGAATTCAGCAACAACAAAAAGTTAGAAACGCAGATCCATTAACCAACCAGTTTCCCATTAAGTATCAGGTTATTCACATGATAGAATTTTTTCAAACTCCCATGAAAAAAAATGTAAAATTAATATGATAATTAGATTCACTTCAAACCATCAGTGAAATGGAAAAATGTCAGATATAGTAAACATTAACTGACCTTCACTAATGGTATAAAATATTCAACTAAATCACTCTCCCTCATCTGAGATCCAATTCTACAAAGTGATTCCACAGCTTTATCCCTTACACAGGTCTCCTCAACAGTGCTAAGTGTCTCCAGCGGTGGCAGCAACACACTAGCATGTTCGACTCCCCCAACATAAGGAATGAAAACTCCCAACTCTTCTGCCATTGCAAGAAGTACCTCATCGTCATCATCGTTGTTTTCACTCAAGAAAGGAATTAATTCTCGACGGGTTCGCTCCTCCCCAAGTGCCCGTGCAATTGTTGATAGCCTGCGAATAGAGTTTAACCGCAGCTGAATGTCATCATTTTTCAACTCGTCTATAAGCACTGCTATTGGATAGAGTGGTTCATCCGCCATAGACATCTTGCTTTATTCCCAATATTTCTGGTAGAATCAGCAAATCAATCAAAGTACAGTTATTAGTGCACCCAACATCAAATACTAATACATCAACAAGCCCTTAAATGTATAAATCATTATAACTTAAAACTTGAACTCCATCTTAATTAACTAATTCCACAACATTATTTCACCCAATTGTCTTCAGTTTTAGTTAAATGTATAAACCATTAAAACTTAAAAACCTTGAACTTGGAACTCCATCTTAATTAGCTAATTCCATACACATTACTTCACCAAATTTTTCCAGCTTCATTTAAAGTAAAGCATATAAAACCAAATCAAGAGTTTAACAGCAGGCAAGTAGCAACTGCTAGTTCAAATTGCATGCTTAGTGTGCATGCGCCCGAGCACAACTATAAGATTCAACTAAATTTACTTAGGGTTTTGCAACTAAAAAGACATACATGCGACATCTAAAACATGTCAAAAGTTCATTAAGTCAGAATAATTGAAAATCTGATATCAAAATATTTAGTGGAAAATAGAAAGAAAGAAAACTAGTGTGTCAAATCAAGACAGAAGAGCAAAACATTGTACCCTGTGGAGTGAAAGTGTCAATATCTTTCGACTTCACGAGCTACCGAAACGTAAAGATGGAGAAATTGCGACCTTCTTCTAGTAAATTGTTGGATATAGTTGAAAAAGAATCTCAAAAAAGCATCACTGCGAGGTCCTATGCATGAACACTGGAAACCCTAAGACCATTGAAGAAAGAGGAAGAAGACCATAGAGGGAAGCAACGTGGTCGCACACAAAAATGGCATTAGAATCACCTAGGCTGGTCTGAGTTTAACTTTAAAACGGTGCGTTAGTAAGTTCACTTTTTTTATTTACATTTTCGCAACGAAAATATTCAAAAAAATATATATTATTCCATCCCATATTATGTGGTATTTTAGAAGAAAAAAAATCTAATTTTTCATGATTAAATATTAAATATTCATTCTGTTATGTTATTTTGAACTTAAAAAAAATAAAAGGACACAATTTGATTATTATAAAAAAAATTAAGGGATGTATATATAATAATTTCTGAAAAAATATTTTTATTGAAAAGTATAACAAGTTTTTAATGATTTCCAAGGTCACTTTAATGTATGTGAAAAATTTTAAAGGCACAAAACCTAACAGGAAGTAATAATTGAGGGATGTTAATTATAGCATTTTGTTTGCATAATTAATAGAAGGAAAAACGGAAATAAAATAAGTAAAAAGGCAAAAATTGTGTTATTTTCATAAATAAAAAATAATTGTGAAATAAATAAAAATATATTTTAATTAAGTAAAAGAATGGTTGATAATAAATAAAGTAATAAATCAAGTGTATAAAAATTTTACTGATTAAAAACTTGCTTCTACTTCATCTCATTAATAGGACAGAAAGTGTTGTACATGTAAGATCACCAAAAAAAAATCCTTATTACTTCCTCACTCAAATAATACTGTATTAAGATTTATCAAAATAACAACAACGAAACTCAAATATTTTATATATATTAGAGTAGAACTTTTGTTTTAATCTTATAATCGTATTAAATATCTCATTTCTTACTTGTTGATTTAATTATGCAAGACTAAATGACAATATAAAATAATTAGGCACGGCATTTTAGTTAAATTTTATCTTATATTACATGAAACGTATAAAATACTTGCTTGACAGGAAAAATTCATGCATCACCTTGAGGAATCCTTATTATAACAGTTTGTTTAAATTTCAGCTAGTGTTCTTGGCTTCATGGCTTCATTTTGTCCTTGAAACCTTTTCTCAAGCTCAAGTTCTTGTTTAATCTCTGTAAATAGAAGCTCATATTGCACAATTTCAGCAGTTTGAAAAGACACATCACATACCAAAACAAATCAAAGATGGTTACTTTTAAATCATACAGAGTACATAAAGATGAGATATCTTGGACTCTGAGTTTGAATCCTCCCACTTTTTCAAGAAAAAGGCATGCAGCTTCAACTTCAAAGTTATTTCTTAAAAGTGAAACAAAATATCTTTGTTTGAGATCTTGCATGGCCTCCAATCTATAAACAAGGACACTGTAACTCCTAGTTCAACAACGGTTGTTCCACTTCAAAAGGGTCTTTAAAGTTAGCCTTCTCACTAAGATCTTGAAATTCATCCACGAGATTTTGAAGCCTCGCAACAAACTCGATTAAGTTTGAAGCAAATGTTGCCAAAGTTAAGGAGCTCGCACTTTCATACACATTGGATTCTGGCTCAGGTACCATCCCTTCCGAGCAGTGAGATAAATTTGAGCGCCCCAATAAGCTCTTGCCTGGCGTAGAAGGTTCTATTTTTATGTTAAGTTTTGGATCATCTCTTATTTCATTCAGGGAAGTGATCTCTCCTTTCATCAAATTCTCATGTTCTTTTTCCTTGTGCAGTCTCACAGCTTCCCAGCTCTCATAGTTGACTAAGAGGAATGACAATCTGTCAATCTTCATCTGCAATTGTTCCGCTGCATCATGAACATCAAAGAGGATCTCACTGCTGCTTAGCCTTTCCATCCTTTCCACTTTGCTTCCTAGTGTTCTTAATACTTTAGCTCCTTCAATACCAACCTTCTGAAGTTCTTCAAAGAAAGCCAGTCTCTTCTCTGGAGGCGCCTGTGTCATAAATAGTATATATAGATGTATACTGGTATATAATCACAATAAGTCTATTCATTTTTATAATAATTACTTTCCAAATCAATTCAAAATTATTTATAATTAGTTGATGATGTGAAACATTAAATGTGCATAAACTTAAATGGTTAACACACAATACATTTAAATTTGTAATTATGTACCAAAAAGACGGGAAATTTATTAATGGCATGCAGAACTACTATCTAAACCAGCCAGCAACCATTTTCATGGAAGAGAAGGTCATGCAATCTTAGATGTTGCTGAATGCTTGTAGAGGACTGAAAGCAGAAACGATAGATTAAGCAAACAACCATTGTGTGACGTGAAAAAATACAAATAGGAGAGGAAAATGTTTACTTCACCTGTATTTCTGAAAGTATGCATCCATGCATTGCCATGACCATGAAAGCACAATGCCTCAATGCTCCACTAACTTTGACGTAGCTTTTCCAAGGATAGTTGAACATCTTGTATGGACCATGAGGTGGTTCCCATAGTGCAAAATCTAGCTGCAAGACCAAAAATGGACTTGTAAGATGTTGACTCTTTAGCTTTTAAGTCTTGAAAGAAGGGATACCAGAGACTCCTCTTGAGTTGACGATTGCACTGCTGTTCTATAACCCCGGTAAAGAGGGTCATCAGAGGCTTGATAAACTAGTATTTTAGATGGTACTCTCTCATATTCAACGCATTGCAGGTATCCATTTACACAACCTAAAGAAAGCACCACAGGAACCAACCTAGAGAGTCAGCAGCAAGAGCAGACCAAAAACATGTGGAACCAACGCAAACAACAAGCACTGAAAACCCTTATTAAGTAATGAAACTGAAAATTACTAAGCAAAACCTACACTTTACAAGTTCCTAGTACGTTAGCCTAAAGAATTCTCAAAATTTCATTCAATTATAGATTGTGATTTATTGATAGACTGTTGAGTTTTGTAAAAGTTCTGTGTTTTTTTTCTGGTGGTGTCTCCCTTTAAACTAATATCTTAAGTAACTTTTAATTTAGTTTATAATGTTAAAAGGCCTGAAATTAAAAATCTACTTTAATGTTGTATATTTGTACAATGTTTTGTATTCTTTTAATATTTCAGAATCCAAGTGACAAGTGAGAAAAGAGGAGGAAAACCTTCTAAAGATGCGGCAACTCCGTTGAAATTTTTCACCACCAATTTGTGCAGATCCTCCCCAGACCAGATGGGATAAATGCAGATATTCACAGACAAACTTACACCGGCACCTATTCCAATTAGAAGCAATCTGTAAAAAGCTGTTGAGAAAAATTGCAATCCAGTTCTTCCAGACACTAACACAATACAAAATGTCAACAAGAATACACGAAAGCCATATTCATATTGCTTCATCGCAGGGTACAGCCTCACATAGCTCGCAATAAACCCTGCACACCACAACAACACTGTCATCCTACACATCCACATATATCATCATCCCAACGTTGCCATCAACTAAAGTAAAATGCTTTCACCAAAAAAGATGAAAAGAATGTCGCCCAACCAGCAATAAAAATAGAGACCACAATAAAAATCTCCTCAAAAGCTCGACCAAAGTACACGGATACTTGTGCAAGACCCAGAGCAAGCACTCCAGCAGAAAATGTTCCCAACGCCCGATTGAAACCTTTATTCAGGGTTGCACCTACACTCCCACATTACCACAACAATAAAAAGGGAAAACAAAAAGTTTAGATTTTCATCAAGCAACATAATTAAAGACCAAAATAAAAATTTTCAAAAAGTATTATATAGTCAATGGAAATGGTTTCACTCTTTAGCAGCGGCTTCACCAAATTCTTGTTTTTACCTATAGCTATTGCTGATTGACAATCACAGTGTATTGACACCGATGGGGTTGGTTTCATTCCTAGAGGAATGTTTTACTAAGTTGCGTAACGAGCAAGTGGGAGATCGTCGAGAATCTCCATTTTCAGATATGGATTCAGGGGCAATGTATAGGATGGCAGCAAAGAAGGTAGAATTGCCATCATTTGATGGTACTGACCCTCCTTTCCCTTCGCACGTGCCCTCCAGACCGCCCTCAACAAGTCCGACAGGTGTGGAGGCCGCTACATCTACGTCCACGACCTCCCCTCCCGCTTCATGCTAAAAAATATGTTTAGATAGTTGCATTATTGTCTCTTAAATCAGAATGTGTGTCTCTGCTTTTGTCTGGTTCCCATCATTTCTCACATAATTGTCCCAACCAATTTTTACTTAAGAAGCCATCAATAAAACTCAACCCTCAAGTAGAGATTGGTAGAGACAATAAACACAATCCTCATCATACAACAATTCATTTCAAAACTCTAGAAATTGTCATGTAGTCTAAATCTACCACTTTATAATTTCGACCAATTTTCATAAGAGTGACATCTAGTAGTGGTGTTTTTCAACACTCGAAAAAAGTATATAAGTTTGATTAAATAAAACGTGGAAATTAATCAGAATGATGTAGCATACAAAATTTTCTTTGAAAGTTCATAAAGGTGGCATTGAGAATGTATGTAATACCTATGCTGAATTCGAAAACGACGACAACAGTTAGGATTGCCCAGATAGAGTACTTGCTAAACTGTTCCTCCTCAACGTAAATGACAAGAGAGACAATGGCTAAGGACAAGCCAGCTTTGATCGCAAAGACGACTTTGCGTCGATCATTGCGACCCATCTGGTACAATTTAAAGGCAATGTCTTTGGACCTGTTGTGGAAGCTAACGACGCGATCGGAGAGGGCGTCGAGGAAGGAACGCTGTTCCGGGGGTTCATTGCCTTCGTCATGGAGACCAATAAGGTCCTTCTTGGAAAGGAGCCTCTCTTTGCTCTTCTCTAGGAAACTGTGTCTGAATGACCCCACCGGTGCGGTTAATCTCTGTGCATGCGTGATCTTATTCATTGCGAAGGACGAAACGATGATGGTGTTGAGGCAGAGAGCATTTCTGAATGGAACAGAGGAAGAGAGAATGAAGGGAGTGTTGCCTGTGGGTGTGGCGAAGCGAAGGAAGAGCACATGAACCCGCCAAGTAACAACCTTATTTTTGGAAAATAAATAAATTATCTTTTGAAATTTTCTTCCATTTTTTATTAAAAAGTAAATATCAGAAAGAGTTTTTTACTTGAATAAAAAATATTTAATTTTAGTATTCTATCCTCCTTTGTCACTACTACATCCACTTCTTTTATTTATTATTCAAATTTCTTCTTTTCCTTTCTTTTCTCCTTACAGACATCTCTTCGGGTTCTTTCTTTTCTTGTTCGGTAGTGCCAGACACTCTTGATCTCTTTTCTTTCCTCATGTCCCCTTCTTTCTGACATTCTTCATCTGCGACATTTTTCAGCAAGGTAATGATAACAAGTATACTTCCATTCTTGGATTTCTTTCTGTTTATATAATTTGTTTCTAAAACTTATTTGTAAAAGCTTTAAATTCTAATAGATATAAAAATTGAGACAATTAAAATTGATTGAAAAAGTGAAGAAAGTTGAAGCTAAATCACGAAATCGAAACTTTTTTCCTCTTCTGGCTGATGTAGTCACGAGAAGCGTGCAGTGTTTGGTAGAGAGGGATCTAGAGGAAGTGAAGTAGTGGAAGAACATAATGAAGATGATGGTTGAAACAAAAAGCCGAGGACCACGAAAAATGTATATGAGTTTGACGCACACTATCCGACATCACCACGAATTTGTTGAACAAATTTGGATCTGAAAGAAATTTGGTGTACCAGATAGGCATGGGTTGGTTAAAAGGATCAAGGCATTCAGGAATGGTACCTTTTTATATTAAAACAAAGTACGCAAATAAAAAGTGAAGTAGCCAGTAAAAACTACTGCAGAAAAATGTTACAAAAAAGAAACAAAGTTATATGTGACAGGTTACAAAAAACTTTTATACTTTTGAATAGTGATAATAAGAACAACAACAGATTCAAACTGTCTTATGGAGGAACATTACAGGAACTATACTGTATACAATTGAAGTAGAAAGAAAGAGAAATGCATCTTGGAAATTAAGCAACTGTAGATTTAAGAACTGTTGATAAACCAAGTGCTTGTTGTGACTGACATCACAGGGTTCTAATTGGATGGAACAACACAGTGGAGTGGTTGGCTATGTGCAAGCTGAATTGCCCTCCTTTTTCACTCACGTCTATCTTTGTCCCTTCTGGAGCACTCAGCTCAAAATTTGACACCATTTTTGCAATCACAAGTCCAAGTATTGGTAATGCAAGTATGATTCCAGGGCAGCTCCTCCTCCCCACACCAAATGGCACGAACCTAAAATCAACCTTTCCTCCTGCAACAGCATCTGTTGTACACTCCTCTTCCAAAAACCTTTCCGGCCTGAACTCCTCTGGATTCTTCCACCATGATGGGTTGTTCGCAAGCCACCAAGCATTCACCACCACCTTGGACTCCTTTGGTATAGTGTACCCTCCTAACTTTGCTTCTTCCAGGTTCATGTGGGGCACCAAGAGAGGAATCGGGGTGTGAAGTCTCAGTGTTTCTTTCACAGTTGCTTGTAAGTATGGGAGCTCGTGAAGGTTGGATTCCGTCACTGGCTCCCCTTTAAGCACTTCTGATATCTCATCACGTATCTTCTTTTGAACGCTTGGATGATTAACCAACTCTGCTATTGCCCATTCCATGGACCATAATGTTGTCTCAATTGCTGCAACGTTGATGTTTTCTACTATATATATCACATTCTCTTCACTGATTTCTCCCATCATCTGTGCATCTATGATGTGATCAATAGCACAGCTGATCTTGTGTTTCTCCCCATTGGCAGCCATTATTTGTCTGCAGAACAATACACCAGCAAATACTCGCATTATAAACAAAATATAAAGAAGTTATCAAATGGAATTTATGTATGTCAACCATGTTGGATATAGAATCGTAAGTATTATCTTGAAGACTATTATAGTAATTTGTCCAAATGGGATGGATGTTGTATCTTTGGGAGAGTAAGTGTTTCCTATATCAAAACTTGAGGCTGATAAATATTAATTACCTTCTTTTCTCAACGTAGTGGGTGTTGAAAAATGCAAGCCTCTTAGATTGCAAGTCCTTGCACTTGTTTAGGTACCCCCTCAAGAATGGCCTGAGCAATGGTATAAAATCCCCATAATTGTATTCAAAACTCTGTGCCAAACGGCTTCTCTCGGAGTTAAACCTCGTGGCCTGAATGAACAAAGGATCCTCTTGTGATTCAAACTTGGCGTCAAACATCATCCTATACATGATATTGTATAGCATGAACTGAAGCCGCTTTCTGATAACAATGCCTTCGCTCCTCACTCTCTCATTCAGGTTGAGGTCACGCACCACCAAGTCCATCTCCTCCTCCCACATGCTGCTGTAGTTGTGGACGACCTTGTTGGTGAAGAATGGCAGCGTCATGATTCTGCGCATTTTGCGCCAGTGATCACCATAAACAGTGAAAACCATGTCTTGGCCGTTCCCAGTGAAGATATCAAACACAACATTTCGTGGGCGCGAGCCAAATTCCACACCTTGTGAATGGAGCACTTGGGTGGCGAGCTCGGGATCAGAGACCACGACCAAGTTTTTGGAACCTAGTTTGAGTAGGAACACAGGACCATAGGTCTGTGACATTGACGCTAGAAGACGGTGGTTGAGATCATTGCCAACTTGCAACCAGTTACCAAATATAGGAACTGATAGAGGACCAGGGGGAGTGGAAGAGTGAGTTTTAGAAGTTAAGAAAATTTTGCATATGATTATAACAGAAAGGGTCGTGGCAATAGGAATGGCAACATTGAATAAGGGTATGGAGAAATAAGAATAGAAGAGTTTTGTAATTGAAATGAGTAATACTGATACGATAGCTGAAAATATTGGTTTCTTGATTTGGAAACTCATTTTTGTGTTTGTAGGATTAAAGTTAATGGAAGAGTGAGATACTTAGAGTAGAAAGAAAAGGTTTATATATTAGTCGTGATGAGGTTGGTGACCCATGGTTTGTGATGAAATCCATGGGCTGGGTTGAATGTTTTTTTGAAAGCAAGGTAGGTGGATGGGGGTGTGATAGGTGAGTAAACATTTTTTAAAGTCAAAATGTGTGTTTGGTCAAGCCAACCCACGCATTGAAGACTTAAAATATACTGTGATTGGTGAGGCCAACATGTACATACGCTGTTTAAACTAGTCATCATCTTTTGTAAGATATTTGTTGACTTATTATATTCTTAAACCGTCGATTACTTCTCAAATAATATTAATTCTTAATATATAAATAAATGTAAATCTTATTTTATAAACTGGTTTTATGAAGTTAAATTCAACTTAAAATTCATTTCTAACGTTTTCATCAATTTTGATATACGATAATTAGTTCAGATTTTGACTTGGGCAAAGCAAAAAAAACTCAAACTTTGTCATTTATTTTATTTTAGATTTAATTAAATTTGATTTTTTTATAAAATTGGAAACTTTTAACTGAGCTTACTTTAAAGTTTTATGATCTATTGAAATATTAAAACACAATTGAGTGTCTATCGTTAATTTTTCTTTCGATAGGTAGCACGAGTGTTAAATAATTCAATTCTTATTTTGTCCAATTACCTTCTTTACTTGTGATCACGAATAATTGTATAATTTTATAGTTTAATTATTATTTGTGACAGTTTTTTGTCATTACTTTCGGTATACAAAACTTTTCTCTTTTTACTACAATCCAACATTAATAAATCTTCTATTTCTCAAAAAAAAATTATCTGAACAAATTCTAACCATATATTTGTCAACAGAAAATCGGTAAAGAAATTTTCGAAAAAATAAAAAGTCTTAACCATCGTCATATGAATCAAACTATATGATTCTTTTTTAATAATGTAATTCTTTTTATCATCTAAACCCTATAACATGTTATTGCATTTCTCATTTTGTAACACAAAATACCTCACCAAATAATTGAATTTGAGTTTACAGATTCGCAAGTGCACGTTGCAAAACACGAAGATAGAGATCGAACTAGAAAGTTGGTTCTACAAAAGCGAAAGCATTTGAAACTTTGACACAATTCCCACGAGTATGGTGACAGTGAAATATATCAGAATAATTTGTGATAGCCGAAGGTGAGATTATGTGGAATGCACTTGGAGTCCAACCACAAATACTCTTGATTTTGCATTGTTTCTATGGAAACTAATATCCCCTCCATTGAACTTCTAAGAAATGCTGATGAGTATAATTAAGAATTTAAGGAGAAGTTAATCAGTATGTCGCTAGACATTATTATTAGATATGTTTAGAAAATGTTAGGAGGTGAAAAAAAGATGGAAGATTTGTTTGATACAAATATTTTATTGCATTTTGTTTTTGGTACAAGACAGAGGATCTTCTATAAAACACTCATTGTTTTCTCCAGAGTAATTAATCCCATCAGGAGAACAACAAATTCTTCATAATAAATGCGATCATTTATCTTTTTAATTATGATTTTTATTTATAGATTTGTAAATGAGTATGAGATTAATAAACCTTGGTCCAATCACTTACAGAGTAAAATTTACAAGTAATCTTAATTTGAAGTGGTCTTTAAAAATATTTACTATTCAAGGGTTTTTTGGTAAACAATTGTCAGGGACCTGGTCATTGCGACTCATTCTCTGAGGAGGTACCCCTTCTCCCGAAGTTACGAGTTATTTTGCCGAGTTTCTTAGAGAAAGTTGTCTTGTGCTTATAGGTATTCTTTACCTGCCAACCTGTGTCAATTTCAGGTGCAGGTACCCATTTGTTGAATGTCGTTTGAGCTTTTCCTGAGAGTATGACATGGATTACTTTAGCGCTGTAGTGTTCAGTACTCGAACTTTGACTGAAGCATTTTCTCTACCCCTTATTATCCCGGAAAAGCAGGAATTAAGTCTTTTGTCTTACCCAATCATGTTGTTTATGTGGATTGTATGACATATAAGATAGGTTCAAACTTGTGTGACTAGTAGTCACTTCCTAGTAATCTTTTTGGTTTGGTCCCATGTGTATGACCATATATATTACACGTTTAAATATAAATTATAACATAATAAAATTATAAGATTTAATATTATAATATTATAATTATAAAATTAAAATTATAGAACAATAAAATTATGAAATTATACGTGAAAATATTCAAATAAATTAACAAAACAAAATAATAATCACATCATTTAATTAACAAATAAATTAAATACAATTAAAAAATATTTATTTTGGTTTACATTACATTGTTTATATTTTTACCCAAGCATTTAGATCTAAAACTCCAGTTTAATATTGTGACGATAAAGAAAAGACACTTAAACCGAATAAGATGATAAATTTAAAACTATAAAATAAATAACCTGATTAATATAATTAATGATATATTAATACTTCTAAAATTAAATTAATCAAAATTTGAAACATATACAAAATATTTTCAATTATAAATTTTTGAACAAAATATATCTCATCACATAAGTGAAAGTAAATCAAATGACAAAAATAGAATCTAATAAATAAAACGAGTTGAAAGTAAATTAAATAACATAAATGTAAGGTAAAAAAAGATGATACTGAAAATAAATAAAATAATATAAATACAAATTAACACAGAAAACCGGTAAGTAATCGAAAATAACTTAAACGATATAAATATAAATTGATAAAATTTAATTGAGGAAAATATATAAAATAAAAAATTATTGATGTAGTTCTCTAATAAATTAAATAATAGAACTATAAAGACAAACAAAATAAAATGTTGCGTGATTCAAAATAAATAAAAGTTTAAAAATAATACACTCATCACTGACAATTAAAAATAGTTAATTGGTTCAACGTAAGTATTTAGAGATCTTATTTTTATCTATATTTATATATAAATAAAGTTTTCTTCTAGTGTTTACATTCTCTTATAGTAAGTCAATATTTTAAAAAATTATTATCATTACACAATGATAACAAACTTTGACATTAAAATACATTAATATAAATATACACAATCCGTTGAAAACAAAATAAAACAAAATTATTTTACACAGTAATTAGGAAAAACACACGCTTCAGTTTTTTTATGATAAAAAATAATAAAATTTAATTATAAAAGTAAATATAAATAATCTTTGTAATTTTTAAAAAATAAGTTTTATCTATCTTGTAAGTATTTTTTTTATTATAGATAGTTATTTTAATTTTAAAAAATATTAACTTAAAAATGGTCAAATTTTAAAAAATAGTTAAATTAAAAAAGTTCCTCAAAGAATAAAATTAATAAATAATTACTTAGAGAGGTAAAATTAAAAAAATAACAAATATTTTTTGTTCAATATAGATATACTCAAATATACAAATACTACGAATTTATTGATATAGTAAAATAAACTATATAGGTGAACATTATAAAATTATACTCTATATTATATATTATATAATTGTCATATAACTCAGAATAATTAAACTTGCTAATTTATTATGCTTTTATTCAGCCATAAAAAAAAGAGAAGAAAAGAAGGATAATCGAGGAATATGAAGGATTACTTGGAGAGGTCTACAAGTAGACGCGCTTGTAAAGCACGTACAAATTAACTAGTTGTACTTGTAGGTCAGGTCCTTCGATCTGATCCAATACAGAAACTCCGCGCGCGTGCCTATTATCCTTCGCTCTTCTGCCATTGTAGCTTCCTATACAAGAACCAACACAAAAAACCCTAACCCTAAATCCTCATCCAATCATGGCTACCGATGCCCGTGACTCGCGTCACAAGCATCGCCGATCACCCTCTCCGGAGGATGTGGACAGATCCTCGAAGCGCCACAAGCATCGCCACCGCCATCGCCACCGCCATCGCCACCGCCACGGTAGCAAAAAGCGCGAGGAAGATATTGAATTCGATGATCGAACCATTGCTGCTGTTCCTTCTCCAACTCCGCATAGACATCTCCCGGAGGACGATGTGGAGGAAGGAGAGATCCTCGATGATGAAGCTCTCGACAGTGAGGTAGGGAAAAAAGAGACGGAATCTGATGTCGAACCTGGTGAAATCAAGGTGACTGGAGATCGAGATGTTCAATCTGATAATCAAAATTCGGTATGTTGCGATTGATTTCTTTTATTTCTTTTTTAGTTCACTTGCTTTCATTTTTGTGTATCTATAAACGTGATATCTGTTTGGTCTCGGAGAAAGTAGAGGCCATTGTGGAGTAGATTTGAAAGAAATTTCAGTTTTCGTAATTCTGTTTTCTTGGTTGCGAATGGTTTTTCTGTCTCAGTATTTTAGGTGTTTCGGTGTATCTCACTTCCTCTCGATGACCAAACAGAGCACTGCGATTCTTTGTTTTCGGACGTATAATGAGTTTTTTTTTTTAATTCCTGAGAGCTTTGGTATAGTACCCTATCAGTGTCTCATAGATATGTAAGAACCTGGTTGCACTACACGAACATGAGTGAATTGCAAAAGAAGTCTCTCTAGGCGTTTCAGTGAAGACTGGTGGCTTACAGTTAATTTGTAAGAGCTGGTTATGAGTTTTGTAAATTTAATTTTGCTCATGGACTGATTTTAACGCACTGTTTATTTCATTTGGCATCACCTCCAGCACTTTGGTTTTCTGCATCATGTGCACTCAATTTTTCATTTGTGCTGAACAGGGACACTTCACTGTAAATCCAGAAACTAATGAGGACATCAGGGTTGATAAATTTATTAGCCCCGCAACCCATGCAGATGGTGTCTCTCCTAATCGTTTAAATGCTGAGACTCAAGATGGAAAGCATGCTACAGATGGTCTGGACAATGGTTATTTGAATCCTAAATCTTCCAAGGCGGATAAGTGGCGGAATGGGGAACTTGGACGTTTTAAAGGGAATGAGAAACTAAAAGGTGACTTTGATGCACTGGAGGCTGATGTTAGGAAAACACATTTCCATAGGAATTCATCATCCGAAAGTGGGGGAGACAAAGGTAGAATATCAGGAAGTTCTCCTTCTCATGGCAGATATAGAAGTCGATCAAGATCAATTGGTCATACAAGAGACAGGTCTCGTTCTCGTAGTGTCATAGATGAATATGTTCATTCCAAGAGAAGGCGCTCTGAATATGACTATGATGAGGAAAGAGTGAGGGCACGTGGAAGGGAACATGGTCATGGAAGTGTGGTAGATGATAGAAAGGAATACAGTAGTGGATATCACAATCGTGAGGCCCATGATAGAGATAGGAGTAGGGATAGAGACTTGTACAGAGAAAAGAAACAAGAGGAAACAAGCAGGGGTAAGGAGATTGAGAGGGACCGCCAAAGGGTAAAGGAACGTGAAAGGAGCCGTGAGAGATATAAAAGGGATGTAGAAAAAGATAGGAGCAGGGAAAGGGAGGATAGAGACAGGAGGCAAGAAAAGGAAAGAGATAGGAGCTGGGAGACGGTGTTTGAAAGGGATATGAGAAGGGAAAAGGAAAGAGATAGGAGTAGGGACAGAACAAGAGATGCTAAGAGAGATAGAGACTTGGAGAATGAAAGGGATGATAAGAATCGAGAAAGGGATAATATTAAGGAGAGGGCAAGGCGAGATGATAGATATAGACACAAAGATAGAGACACTGCAAATGGTAAAGATAAGCACGCTCGTCATGAAGATGGTAATGACAATGGAGATAAATATAGAAAACATTCGAGACATGAAGAAAATGATTACCATTGGGATAGAAAAAGAAATTCTGTAAAGGATTATACCTCAAGGGGGGGAAGTACTGCAGAAGTGGATGAAAGCAAACTAACAAGGTATGTTTTATCGACTAAATCCCATTTTCTGCTATACACATTTTTTTTCTCTACTTTTTTATAACCTCTAGCTATTTTTGAAACAATGCACTCAATTTTTTTTTTCTAAATTTTTATTTTGTTTATATGTATATTGAATGCAGCAGTGAGGTTGAACCAGATGACTTAGAGGAGGATACATTGCACTTACCTGACCAAGAAGAGGAAGATCTCAACAGGATCAAAGAAGAGAGTAGAAGAAGAAGGGAAGCAATAATGGAGAAATACAAGAAGCAGCATCAGCAAGTAGAAGTGGTTGGAAATGAACGAAAAGGTATTGTTTTCCTCATTTCTTTATTGATATGTATGATGGGTTTGATAATATCAGTTAAATTACCTTTGGTCACAAGTTTACTGTCTTCATCTATAGTATTCTTGTTGTCATTTTGATCTTTAAATGATTACTTGGTATCTTAATTCTTGCATAGGAAATTAACCTTTTTCAACAACACAAGTATGGATGAATCCACGGGGAACTCCCCACCCCTAAATTTTTTGGGGGTTTTTCAAAACATTTTTCATCAAAAATATTTTTGAGTATTTATGTCTCTAACTCTCTCTCTCTCTCTATATATATATATATATATATGTATGTATGTATGTATGTATGTATATATATTAAAATTAACATTACATGTTTGGGTCGCACCTGAAGTACACCATTGAAGATTCATGTGACCATTTTTCTATTTTTAGATAGTAATTGATGTTTTTATTATATGGTTACCATTATATTGATTCTGAAATCAAAAGATTTATTGAAGAGAAGATATGTTAGAAGTGTTGATCATTATTCCATTTCCCTCTTGTGATCTTCCTACTTGGACTACTTTTAGTAACTTTGTAATGTGCTCTTATTAGACAAGGATACAGACATTCAAACTGAAGCCTCTGAAGCACATGATGGTAAGAATGATGATGCCGATTATGTGGAGCCATCATTTGCTGTTGGAAAATCTCCTGAAAATGTGACTGTTGCTTCTCAGAAGATATCTCTTGCTGGAGGCCTGGGAGAGGGTACTCCAAAGGTCCGCCCTTATTTTAAAGTAAAAATTACTTTATAAGTTGGAAATGTATATATCTGGTGGATTTTTTAATTTCATTTGTTATGCTTACAGAGTGAAAGGTCAGAGGACAAGTACTGTGACGATATATTTGGGGAGACACCAACGGGAGTTCGAAAATCAGTAAGTGTTTTGGTCATACTATTCTAATTTTGTAGTATCTGTGTGCACCTGAATTGTAGTATATTACTTCATAGTCGAGTGTTAAGACACGGAATGTACTAGTGTTAAGACACGGAATGTACTATACTGTGATATCTTTTCGTCACATATAGCTGGTTTCTTAATATTTTTCATCACATACTTTTTCGATACAATTTTACAATTTCACCAAACTTACTGCAGTTGCTTCTGGAATTATGTCAGTATTTTTTTCTTGACTTGAAACGTTAAACCATAATTGTTTATTCATATTTTTGCTCTTATCTTAACTATTAAGATTTACTACCTTCTTTTTCAGGGAAAAGGTGACGGTTTAATGATTGAAAGGGTTGGCCTACATGACAACTGGGATGATGCAGAGGGATACTACAGTAAGTAATTCGTTGGATTTTATGTATATGTTTTCATAACTTTCTTTTGATTTGTTGTATTGAGACCTGAGAGTTTGACGAATTTTTTTGGCTTCTTTGCCGGAAACATTATTAGTTGTTTACATAGCTTGTTTACTGGTTGGCTATTGTTAGCATGTCTTTGTATTTGATTTTTCAAAAATGTGACGGCACTGATTTTTTTATATCAAAGATGTTACATTAATTTTGTTGTGTTTGGAAGGAATGACTGCAATCCACCCCCTCCCCCCAAGTTGAAATAGATCCAGAGTGGTCTGTTTTGACAATAGCATGTTACACATCTTTATTAACGTGTGGCCTTTGCAATGGATCTGTTCTCAAAACCTGTTAAACATGTGGTAGAATCTTTGGGCGTTATCAGATTTTCTTGCAATTGTTGGAATTTCTCTGATATATTTGTTTTTCTGTTCATTGTGTTATGCTGTGACGATGTTACGCAGGCTATCGAATTGGTGAAATACTTGATGGCCGATATGAAGTCACTGCTGCACACGGGAGGGGTGTCTTTTCAACAGTTGTTCGGGCAAAGAATCTGAAGGTGGGAAATGGTGAGCCAGAGGAAGTAGCAATAAAAATAATTCGTAATAATGACACCATGTGAGTGATGTTTGTTTCTAGGAAATCATCAGTGAGCTTTTTTCATTTGGGTAGTTTGTTTTTTTTTTCTCACTGTTCTACATATATAACGTGCCTAGGTACAAGGCTGGTATGGATGAATTGGTCATATTGAAGAAATTAGTAGGTGCAGATCCAGATGATAAACGTCATTGTGTTCGTTTCCTTTCAAGTTTTAGATACAGGAATCATCTTTGTTTAGTTTTTGAATCTCTTAATATGAATCTCCGTGAGGTTTTAAAGAAGTTTGGTCGCAATATTGGCCTTAGGCTAACAGCTGTGAGAGCATACGCAAAACAGCTTTTTATTGCCTTGAAGCATCTCCGGAACTGTGGTGTTCTTCATTGTGACATAAAGCCAGATAATATGTTGGTATGCCCTAAAATACTATTGCTTTTATAAATTTTTCATAGTTTTGTGCCCTAATTTCAAGAAAAAAATCTGTAGTCTAACTTTTATATCTTCAATTTTCCCTTCTGACTAGGTAAACGAGGCTAAAAATGTTTTGAAGCTTTGTGACTTCGGTAATGCAATGTTTGCTGGTAAAAATGAAGTTACACCATATCTTGTGAGTCGTTTTTATCGTGCCCCAGAAATAAGTAAGTTCCATTCATTGTATTTATGATATTGTCATTCCTAATCGCTTTTTTTATTGTTGAATGTCTGATGGTTGCCAACTGTTTGGGCTTTTGAATGTTTGTATGCAGTACTTGGCTTGGCATATGATCATCCATTGGATATTTGGTCTGTAGGCTGTTGTTTGTATGAGTTATATGTAGGTAAGGTTCTCTTCCCTGGGCTTACTAACAATGACATGCTACGACTTCACATGGAACTGAAGGGCCCTTTTCCAAAGAAGATGCTACGAAAGGTATACATTTATTGTTTTATTTATTTATTTTTTATTAGTGTCCAGCCACAGTTTGATTGTTGAGTATGAATTATTTCAATACTTGATACACGTTTGATATTGTGTATTTATTTTGACTTTACTTCCTAAATCACTCCTTTTATGTGGCTGTACCTTCAATTCAATGTTTGGTGTAAATAAATTTATTCTTATTAATGATATCCACTTTTTTTTTTTTTTCTATCTTCCTTGCAGGGAGCATTTACTGAACAACATTTTGATCAGGACCTGAATTTTCTTGCAACCGAGGAAGATCCTGTGACAAAAAAGGTAAGCCAGACTTTAGATTGTATTTCAAGCTGGTCTGTTATCAATGGTGAATGGGTTGTTGACGAGTTTGAATAATGATGCTATAATTATTCCTTAATAGGCCATAAAGCGGCTGATTCTCAACATTAAGCCAAAAGATATTGGGACACTCATCACTGGCTCTTCCGGGGAAGATCCAAAAATGTTGGCCAATTTTAGGGATCTTCTGGAAAAAGTTTTTGTCCTGGATCCAGACAAGAGGCTGACAGTGTCACAAGCTCTGAACCACCCATTCATCACTGGCAAGTGAACAATGTTGCTGAAATTGACTCCCAAAATGATATACTGATATTTGTACATAATGATCCAATTGATATTGAGGTTCTAATTTTATTTGGCACTATCTATCTTCTGTGTATGGCCCAAGGAGTGTCATCACAGTTGTCAGCATGTTGAAGTGAAAAAGGGTGATGTCTCTCTACAGGCGTACACTTTACTGGCGGTTCTTTCAGTGGAATGTACTGTTTCTATTGTAAGACAACTTGCCAATGGCAGTTTCCTTTAGTGTAGCTGTATTTGAACTTCAAACGTTCCTCTTCCAATTACATTCTCGGAAAGTTTAATTTTGTATTTTTTTGATAGGCTGGCTTATTCTTTTCTTTACTCTTTCCTATTTTATGTAACTTTTATTTTGTTTTGCTTATACTATTTGCATATATTATATTCTTGTCACCCTTGGTTTTCATTATTACTGTCAATTCATATATATTCCTTGGATTCTGGAGATTCTAATTTAATTTCTCATTCAGGACAAATATCACTGGTTTGAGGCATCCCTTCATGCTTAGATGCTTAAAAGGAACCCAGGAGAAGGTACCTTGGCTTGTTTATTGGGAGATTAATTTCACCGTGCTGGAATGAGTTATGATTTCCATTTTCATTAACAGTGGTAATAGAATAACTACCACATTCGAGTGGGAACTTATTTCAATGAGCTTGAGCTGTCAATTTTTTATATGAGGAAAATCAGTTGTTATTGGTGCTGTTTGAGCACGAACTCACGTTAATTATTGTTGTTAGCTGGGTACATGAGTTAAGGGGAGGGAAGTGGTCAGTGCTGAACTTGCTTCCGCTTCTAGATACATGTGCCACTAGGCCATACACCTAGTTTTTACTGCCTTCTAAATTGTTTCAGTATAAATGGTCGAATTCCCAAGCAATAGCTTTTTCCGCATATTTCTTTTTGTTTTTAGTCATGACTTAGGTGTGTGGATATCTTTTTTCTTTAATTGTACTTGAGCATGCCTTTCCATCTGTTGTCTTGTGTTATTTATAATACTTTTTTTCCTTAAATTTACCCATACACATATCCTAATAAACTTGTGTTGCATCTTATCCATGGCGGGTCATGTTGGAGGCAATTCCACTGGATGTATTTGGCTATGTTCTTGAAGCAAATCCGTTTGACGGTGAGCAATTCAAATTCAGAAACTATTGTTCTGTTAAGCTTGTGGTATGGATTAAAATTGCAAAATGAATCTGATTCTTATTTCATTTTTAAATCTTAGGTAGCATCTTGGTCCTGCAATTTTTGTAAGTATATTCAAGTCCAAGTCCTTTCTCATCATTGTCAGTGTTGAAGGCATTGATGGTCCTTTGCATCCAGTTTTTTACAGTGTGAACCTAGTCTTTATTCCTGTTTCTGATTTTATGGAATATCCAATTTACTATTTGCTGAAAACTTTCCTGCTGCTTGTTTCCTATGTTGAATGTAGATGGCGCTTAGGTTTGATTGTCGGGCTATGTGCCATACTTCCTGAGTTGTTTCTTCTAATTAAACATTGTGTTTTTTGCTATGCTCCTGTTTCATGTCCTAAACACCTAATATTGTTTGCTATTGGCCAATCTTGTTCTTTTCGTTGTGATTCATATGACGAGCATGTTTATTTGATTTTTAGAATGGAATTGAGTTTTATTTGTTAATAGAATTCATTTCGTAGGGATGACATACGCATACGTATTTTAAAATTTAGTGAAAGAAGATGGTCGCGAATTGGGTTGGGATGCCACCATAAGGTGACTAAACCATAAGGGGACTAAGAAATAACTCAATGCTGTTGAATTATAGTTATGGTGCTGCCATGATGCTATAACGTGTCATTTTCTTTGCTTATTCTTTCTGTTCATCACTTCAGATACTCGTCAACTCTTTTCGCTCATGTTTCTCAATGTATGTGTTTATGTTCACCATCAATCAAATGAATTGTGCTGAGTTTTTTTTTTTTTTTTTAATTTCGTAATTTAGTTCTGTTTTTTGAACTTCTGAAACACGTTACATGAGGTTTTTACTTTTTTAATTAAACCAATGTTGTTTCCAATAAAAAAACCAGTTCAAGGACTATGTGAAACACAATCAAATTCTTTCGAGATTTGATTCCAGCCTATGATCCTGTCGTTTTAAATTTATTTTTGCTGTCTTTTCTGTTATACATTCTCCAACTGAATTTGGATTCTTTGCTCGGTTTTTTTTGCCGTCCTTTTACGATGCCTACAAAATAGACTGATTTTGATATTTTAAAACATATTGATAGCTTTTTTAACATACCAATATTAGTATATTTTGAAGACTCAGCAGAGACAATTCTAAAATCTCAACAGGTCTGGGTAGAAAAGGTTGGTAAATTCTTTTGCAGTCTTCGGTTGGCATCAATGCATACACTTTAGCCTGTCAGTTTACCTTTTTTTATATTTTTATTTGATAATGAATAGAAAATAAAACGGCTTTGCAATTTAAGTAACAAAAATGAGTCAAGGTTTACACGACTGCCATATCTTACTAATTAAGGACTATTCTGAAATTGGAAAGATGAGACTACCATTTTTTGGTAAATATGCTATACTGGAGAACAAAGCAGACATGCCTCAAATCTTGTATGCTGTCGTACCTTGGTTGTACAAGTTAATGGAAACCTTTACAGACAAGATTGTCCTTGGATGTGGGTAGTTTCTACCTCACCCAGTGAGAAAAAAGCTTTCTTGATTGCTGCTATAGCTTTACTAATTTAGGAGTTCTGAAACTTCAAACGACTTCCGATTGACCACCGCGCCCAATTTTTTTTTTGGATAAATGTATAAAATGTATCTTGGAGAAACGTAAGGCCCATCTCGAATATTGACATAGTAATGTAGAAAGTAATGTAGATATACCTTGGCTGTACAAATCAATGGTAAGCTTTCGAAACGAGATTGTCCATGGGTGTGGGTAGATTGTACCTACAGAAAACTCTCTTTCGCTTCGTATCTGTGAACCGTTTATTCATTTAATATCTTGATCTCTTGGATGTGTACCTTAAATAGCATGTTTCATGAACCATTTTTGTAAAGTATCCACAAGGAAAGCAGGTTCTGTCTAGTCATATTCCCCTTATATGGATCCCGTATTGCCGTATTTTGAAGGGAATATTGGGGCAGCTAAAAATATGTTTTAGGATACTTTGCTATTGCATTTGTGAAATCCTAGCCATCGCAAGTTATGTGAGCAGAATTCTGTCCTTGCCTGTCCGAATAACTGGCCAAAAAAATTAAGTCCTCGTGCAAATGGGCATGACTTTTATCTAGATATGGAAATAAAAGTACGATCTAGTGGAGTTGGTGGACCAATAACGAATGGTTTGATCGGCAGTGGAGCGGTGATTTAAGTTGGAGTAGTAGAACCGTCTCTTAAATTTTTCTTTTTACTCAACTTCCAAGTAGTCTCTACTAGTTCTAAAACAATATGTTTCATAATTTATAATACGATATTTGGAGTTGTGGTAGTCTTTCATACCCATATCTGAATAAATTAATGTTAATATTTTGAATAATTCAGTACTGTTATTTTAATTTTAACGTTAGATATTAAAATTAATGTAATAAAATTTAATTACCAAAACATAACAAATTTGAGATTTGTTTTGTTCTAAAATTTATGTAATAAAAGGTTTCAAAATAAGATACATAAGGTTTTCCACACAGGTTCTGTAATACACTACTTTTAACTATAAAATAAGATGTGCAGGAGTGCCGATGTTATATCTTTTGGAAAAAAAAAATTCAACTTTTGATCTATTAAAACAAAAGTTACTTATTCGTCACAGGCTATTTTTATTTTTTTGAAGTACATGTAAACACAACTAGCTTGATACATGCTCGATGAAATCAAATGAAAGTGATTAAAGTTTACCTTGATTAACTTAAATATTTGGGGATTAGGCTTTTTTAATTTGTAAACTAGATGAAATAATTTGGTGTTTGAGTAAAAATTAAGCGAAATGAAATGGAGGTTGGTGAATGATGCAATTCTGAAATAGATGTATAAGATAACTTCAGAGGAAAAACAGTCATGTTTGTGTATTTATACTTAATACTTGATGGAATTATAAAAAATACATACACTGGAATGTTATTTCAGCTAATTAAAGATGCTGGCCAGGATTTTGTGTAACACTGAGTGACCCTAGTCATGAGGTGACAACAAACATTATTTACAGAGGGCACCAAACCTTGTTACATATTCCTCAAAATTGTTTTAATCAAATTAATTCTGTTTTCCTCTATAATAAACAGAGCTAAATTACTTCGGAATATCCATATCTCAACAAGGCTAATTCAGTGAGAAGGCAATTACAAAAAAAATTCAATCACAAATGCAATAAAGTTTGTGCTGTACATGTGGAAATCAAATTACAAAAATTTATGCTCATGTGGATCTCTTGTAAGCGATACTTAGCTCCGTGAAAAACGAAATATCCTTTTAATAATTGCAACTTTAGGGAAGGGAGTAATTTGTTGAGAGATTACTTTACCAATAGTTGTTAATCTAAAAGTAAGTACCACCTTTTTTTCCAACACATTCACCACCACTGACTCCGTTTCTGCTGAAAAATCATAACATCTGCCCGTTAGAATTACATCTAATAAATGTTAAATAGAAAAAAGTGTTTCAAATTTTAATCTCACTTGTTTATTGTCCAAATAAAAATAAGTGCAATGCTAATTCTAAGAAACAAAAGGTTATATCAAAGAAAATGCTCAAATAACATTCTTTATGGTAAAATAAGTGTAACTGTGGACTTGTTTTTTATTTTTAAAGTGAATTATGCGTGACTAAAAAATAAAGCTTTTTTTTTCAATTAAAGTATTCTTTGTAAATATGCCTATAATGTAAAATGCTCGCAACTTCCCTTTAAATAAAAAAAGAAACTAAAATACTATTTGTTTTTAACCATAATTTCTAAATAAATGTGAAAAGACATTAAAATGGTCCTAAAAAAAGTACAACTTCAATACCAAAATAAAATAAAATAAAATAAAATAACTTTACTTGAGGTTGTCTTCTAGATATGATCTACCATTTTCATAGTTTCTTTATCGAAATCCCAATTTCCAAATAAAATGTATGGTGGTTTGTAAAAATAGTTGTTACATCCATTCCATGATACACCAGACCTAATAGCATTTAATAAATGTAAAATACTTGTATCAAATTAAAATATTCTTACTTTAAATTTGTTGAACCTGCATAATGTTTGGGGGAAAACGCCAACACATGTAAGAAGGTAACGAAGTTGGAAAAAGAAAAAGACCAAAAGCAGAAGAAATAACAGTTGTTGGTTTAGTGCAGAGTACAGATATAAATAACAGTGTTCCCCAGCTTTGCAGCCGAAACACATGCCACCCTAATCAAATGTGACAACAAAAACAGTATGGGCCAATGAACTTTTCCTCTCTAACCATTTCTCAGGGTAAAAGATAATTGGTAAGAAATTCTGAATTTCTCATTCATCTGAAATACCAAACAGTCAATTCTCTGCAATCAAGTAGTCATACTAACCCTCAACAAAAACAGTGAGATCTCTCATTTCTCTTAGAGCTTCAAAGCCAATCATATAACAATGTCCAAATTTTGCACTCACTAATCCACACTCAATATAAAATAGAGGCTTACCATTCATTTTAGCAATAAAATCAGCTACCCTCTTCTGGCACTTCTCACATTGCATATCAGCAGAAAGAACAACTTCCTGAACCTGTTTTCAGCACAAGAACCAAACCAAAATCAGAAACAAATTCAAAACTGCAAAAATAGAGTAAGGAAGGAGTTTACAGTACCACTGGCAAAGACAAAGACTCCATAGATGCCAGAGTAGTCCTTGTAAGAGGAAAACGGTTGGAGATTTCCAGACCAACTTTCTGTAGCTCCTTTTTGGAACCATCTTCAAAAGCCATAACAGCATTAATCTAGCACACCCTATGTATTGCAGACTCAATACCATCCTACATAAAAAAAAGACATATGCAGAAAATGATGTATGACTTTGAAAATCACTTTCTACGGTGATAGAACAACTTCACCACCTGGGATGCTTGTTTATGGTGGGCAGAAAATGGAGAAAGCATGATAGGAATGAATGGCAAAGAAAGTGAAAAAGGTTAGGTTTTAAGGCTATTTTAACGGAGATTATTGATTATTGTTTCACTTATGTAGTCCTGGAGCATGTCCCACATAGTGCTTGGTTGTTTTTTTCTACTTACCAATAAAGTAACTGAACTATTCAGCTACACTAATGATGCACTTAGTTGACTCTGCTAGGCTTAAGCCAATGCAATTATACAACCGTTGTATGAATACACTTTACTCTAAATTTTTCTGGTTAGAGAGTAAAGGAAGGTAGAAGTTTGAGTATTTATTGTTTTAAGTAATGATGGTAGATAGCTATGACTATGGAGTAGATTATAAACATTGGATTCATTATCGTAGGTCCTCTTTGTGTAACTAAAGTCAAACAGTTGGTTCCAGCAGGGTCCTTTCATACAGATTGAAAAAAGTCTCTGTCATGAAGCTAAACACGTCAAAGAAAAGGCCAAATGTGACAGATCTACGTATGAAAACACCCATCTTCATCTTGTTTCAGTATTTCAAACAATTGCTTATGCTTCTATAATTATCTTACATGTATTAGGAACATGCTTTTACTCGGTAATTTGCGTTAAATAAGATTGTACTGACAACAATGGATCCTGTCTGAATTGTATCAGTGGTAGATCATGTTGATTCACTCCTCTACCCATATGAAAATTAAGGACTGAAAATTAGTAAATAATTGTATACTGTGTGGAATCTTTAATTCTTCATAGAAAAATCTTATGTATTATTAAAAATATAAACATAATTTTAATTGAATCCTCCGATTCGGATACATGTTTATTGTAATTTTTTTTTTCATTTTTTTTAATATCCTTGCAAAAGTAAATTATATTGTTTATATAGTAAAGATGTCATACAAACTTTTCTTAGTTTCAAATACTTTTCAAATAAAAATATATGAATTCTCTAAAGAAACATATAGATTAATAAATTACTTTCTTTTATGGATTCTTGTATGTATATAATATAATTATACAAGATCATACACTATCTAAACAATAAAATAGTTTCAATTAATTTCATCATACTAAATAAATTATTGTAAGTGTTTTTTTTTTTAATTTGGCTCAACAAATTGTACTCCATAATTTAGAAATATCAAAATAAGTTAAAACTCACTAATAAATCCAATTCATCAAATCAAACCAGGTTGAATTAAAAAAATTACAAACAGATTAAAAATAAACTTGATTCACTAAAAACCGACTCGTCCAAGTTGAATATGTGGTAAATCGCATTAGTTCATCCACTCATAAATTCTAAATATATCTCTAAGTATATTTAAATTGTATTGTATTTTTGTGATTTTAGATTGTATTTAAAGTTTAACATCATTTTGAATTGTATTTGGATTAAAATTTATTTATATTTGAATTAGAAAAAAATTATAATTTTTTGAGAATTTTAAAAAAATATAATTAAGTTAATAAGTTCATTTAATGTTAAAAAAATTCTTACCCAAACTAAAACCAAAATTTGTACTATTATTACACTAATTTTGTTATTTTTTGGATATGAAAAAAAAAATAGGAAAAGTGGGCGAATGATCCAAACAAAAGCAAATGCAAACAGCATATACATGGGCTCAAATCCTAATCTCGAGGAGGAAGATTTACTTTTTGCACTAATGTTTTCCTTTTGTACCTCTATATATGTTAAAAGTCCTTACTACATGTATAATTCTATATATTAGATAATTTTATTCAAATAAAAAATTATAGAAACTAAAACTTAACATATTTAACAAGTTTAGTTCACAATTAAAAACTATTAATTTTAATTCTCTTTTCTAGTTTCAACACCAAAATAAAGTTCATTTTAACTCAAAATTGTTCATTACTCCCACAATAAACTAAAAGATAGAGAATTGAGAGATATATCAGAGAAAAAAATATACTTATTCTAAATAAAGTGTTATTTTTTCTATAACTTACTAGCGTAAAAAAGGATTAAAATTGAACTAAAAAAATTTAGACAGATAATAAAATTTTCTAAAAATAATTTTGTATCCGATGAAAGAGAAACATAAAAGCAAACACCAAAAAGAAGTAAAAATAAATAAATAAATAAAACAGAAGAAAAAATGAACCAAATCGAATAGATTCCAAGTTTATTAATTTCGATCTTAACTGTTTTAAAATACATATATAAACTTACCCAAAGTTGATTAACAATCTAAATATTTACTTACTTTATTTTAATGTTATTAGTAAATCTTTTATACTCTATTCTTTCTCGTTAATTTAAGATATGGACATCTCTTTTATCTCCTATATTTATGGTATCAATGACTCGCATCCACATTAGATCTAATACTTTATATAGAAACACTGGTAATTTAACCAACCACTTTAAACATTAGTAACTTAACAATATTTTAAATTTCAAGTTCTATAATTAACAATACTGGAAATTAAATTAAAATACATGAATAATGTATTTTTAATAACCCCGTTAGATTATAGATTAAGTGAATAATAATTTTTATAAAAGTTACTTTATATAGAAGAATTTTTTAAACGGTTAAGGGTCTTTTTTTTTGGTATAAATTAAGAGAATTAAAATTTTCAATAAATTAAATAGGTTATAACAATTCACCAACCAATTAGACTAAACTATTTAGCGTATAAATTAAATGTAATTGTTATAATATAGTTTATAATGCATCTATTAATTTCTTATTAGCACATCTCTTACCATGATGATGTTGTTTAACCATATAGATATTGTCTCATTATTGTTTTTATTTGGGCGATAAGTACTAAGTTAGCAAGAGAGTGTTGATCGGTATTTGAGGGAGCGAATTGAGAACACAAAGAAGAGAGTGAACCAAACAACAAACACTTCATAGGTGTACACTTCATAGGTGTCTCCGCCTTCTCTTCTCTTCACTGCAATTCTCTTCGCAAACCATTTCTGTGTAGTGATCACAATGACATCTCTCCCCAACACCCTTTCCTTCTCCTCCTCCCTCTCCACCACCGCAACTCTCCTCCCATGCCGCCGCTTCGTCGCATTCCCCCGTCGCCGCTTCTCCGTTCAAGCCAAGATCCGCGAAATCTTCATGCCCGCCCTCAGCTCCACCATGACCGAAGGCAAAATTGTCTCCTGGATCAAATCCGAGGGCGACAAGCTCTCCAAGGGTGAAAGCGTTGTCGTCGTTGAGTCCGACAAGGCCGACATGGATGTCGAGACCTTCTACGACGGCATCCTCGCCGCCATCGTCGTTGCCGACGGCGAAACTGCCCCCGTCGGAGCCGCCATTGGCCTTCTCGTTGATTCTCCCGAAGAAGTCGCCGAAGCCAAAGCCAAAGCCGCCCAATCTGCTCCTTCTCCCGCCGCTCCCTCTGCCGCTGCTCCGGAAACTACTCCGCCACCCCCTCCGGCAAAGTCCGTTTCCGATGGGCCAAGGAAGACCGTGGCCACGCCTCAGGCTAAGAAGCTCGCCAAGCAGCACAAGGTGGACATTGCGACGGTCGTGGGATCCGGTCCGTTTGGTCGGATTACTCCTGCGGATGTGGAGGCTGCGGCCGGAATAGCTCCATCGAAGAGCAATGTGTCTCCGCCGGTGAGTCCTGCTCCGGCGGCGCCAACTCCTGCACCGAAATCTGCTGCTGGTTCTGCTGCACCAGCTCCCATTCCGGGTTCGAGTGTTGTTCCTTTCACTACGTTGCAATCTGCGGTGGCGAAGAACATGGTGGAGAGTCTATCTGTGCCTACTTTCAGGGTTGGGTACCCGGTGACTACTGATGCATTGGATGCTCTTTATGAGAAGGTATGGATATGCTTATCAGAAAGTGTTTGCTTTATGTGAATTGTGTTTATTGGAATAAGGAATTTTTAATGATGTGTTTGTGTTGTGTTCTTTCTGTTTATTAGGTGAAACCGAAGGGTGTGACTATGACGGCTATTTTGGCTAAGGCTGCTGCAATGGCACTTGTTCAGCACCCTGTTGTCAATGCCACCTGCAAAGACGGTAAGAACTTCGTCTATAACAGTAACATTAATGTTGCTGTTGCCGTGGCAATTAATGGTGGTTTGATCACTCCTGTTCTCCAGGATGCAGATAAGGTGTGTGGCTTCTCTATCCCAAATCAAAATTAGTGTGTTTCTTGTATAATGCAGTGTGCTGTAGCCAAGGAAATTGATGAATCTTTATCGTAGTAGCTGACCTCATCTAGGAAGATAGGGCTGTTGTTGTTTGTCTAATTTTATTGGGTACTTGTTTTTGGTTATGGCAGTTGGACTTGTATCTGTTGTCCCAAAAATGGAAGGAGCTGGTGGAAAAAGCTCGTGCAAAGCAATTGCAACCTCATGAATATAATTCAGGTTTCTTTGTAGTTGTTGTCAATGTGGGCAATTTGTTATCGTCATGTGAAACTTGAGTATTTTAATTCTGACTCAAATTTGATCGTGCATGCAACAGGAACGTTCACACTTTCCAATTTGGGTATGTTTGGGGTTGACAGGTTTGATGCCATACTCCCACCAGGCCAGGTTAGTGATGACTTTAGGGACTTTTCAAGCCTTGATTTTGGGCGATGCTGTGGCTCATTTTGGGGCATGTTTTATTTGGGGGTTAAACTTTGCCTTGCTCTTTATTTCCAGGGTGCTATCATGGCTGTTGGAGCGTCTAAGCCCACTGTTCTGGCTGATAAAGATGGATTCTTCAGCGTGAAGAATAAAATGCTGGTGAGTTACTTGTTATAACTTCTTTTGTTTGTTTACGCACTTATGCTTACGACAATGGACATTGTCCAGGTGAACACAAACAATTTTTTAAGGAAATAGAACCTTTTTGGCAATGCACCAGAATTATCATGTTTAGGCAATTAGGCATAAACCTTATACTGTATTTGCATGGTGTTATACTGCATAATGATACTTTTCTGAAAGTTCAGTTTTCGGGCATACCCTAAATTTTGGGCATCTGCATGGAGCTGTGCTACATGATTATATTTTTTTTTGGTAGTTAATAAATGGGTTTAAGATTTGATTTTGGATTACATCTGTGCGGTGTTATGTCTCAATAATATATTTTTTTCAATGGGTTGTAAAAAATCTTGATCATTTTTATTATTATCTTTAAAAGATTTGCTGGACTACTGTCGTTAAGAGAAAAACCAGAGTCCACCCTCTGAAGTTCTTGAAATACCCTGCGGATTTTTGTCCTTACAAATACTTCATTCTTATTTGCCAATTTAAATAATCATTGATATTGTTACCAAGACATCCTTTATATACAGAAGAAGGTAAAGGTCTGCAGAAATAGTTAGATATAGACAGTACTAGGTGTTGACTTGGCATTACATGTATGATTGCTAACTGCAACAGTTTCTAAACAGATAGAGAAGACAGGCAAGCTGCAACACCATTTACTAAACTACGAACTGAGTATTTTACAACTAATAGCCTAATGTTAAAAATAAGCTTAATTAGTAATTTGGTCTCTATATTTAGGCTTTTGATTTGTTTTGGTCATTATATATGTTTTTTTTCACTCCATTGAGTCCCTTTTCTAAAAAAGACTCAATGTGATCTCTTTCATTAAATTGGTGTTAATGCCATTTGAAAGGTGTAATGTGTCAAAATCTGGGTTTGTCATGTTGCTTGGAAGGTGTCATGTGTCAATATTAGTGGAGTTTCAAAGTAGAAGATCATCCAAATTTTTACATGTGATTGACTCAAATTTTGACACTTGTTACTTTTCAAATGGTGTTAACGTCAATTTAATAAAAGGGGTGATAATCAGTTTTCTTAAAAGAATAAGGACTCAATTAAGCCGAAAAAGAAAAATATAAAGACCAAAACAAATCAAAAGCCTAAATATAATGATTAAATTACTAATTAAACCTTACAAATAATTATTTATTAGTGTAAACATTGATAACGGTATAAACAGTTGGATATTCATATAATTACACCATCACAACAAGACAGAAGGATCATAAACATGGAAGAGCCTGCCATGAGTGAGAGGCTAAGCCCCATAAGAAGAATTGGATAGCATGTTAGAAAAATAATCTAGGCATAGAGAAAGAGAACTCGAACCAAGAGTAAACTTGAAATCGGCCTTCTGTTATTGTTATCATTATTATAATTCAATCGATCTATATTATGTTTCTCCATACAGACGAAAGGTAAAGGTCTCAATTAGAAACATATATATACAGAAAGTATTAGGAAATGACTGAGAACTACGTGCATGGCTGCTAACTGTCAAAATTTGATAGGCAAGCTACAAAACCAGTTACTAAACTAACAGTGACTGAGCACTTACTCTGACACTCTGTTACATTCCTTGACCCACTAAATGATCGGTCTTTTTTATCTTTCGTGTCGAAAGAGAAGGACTTCCAACCTCCAAGCTTTGTTATCCATCTAGGGAGCATGCCTTTAAATATATAACCACTAGAGCAGTCACTACAGGCTTTGGCCAATTGATGATGGGACAATCCTACACAAGCCCTAGTTTTTATCCTGTTTTGAAATAGCCTATGTAAAACAGCATGCTATTGCGCAAGGTTCTCACACAATAGGTCGAGATATGCAACAATAAAAGTTTACATCAAATCTTTCAAGGAAATTGTCATCTTGTCCTTGCACATCATTCGTAAAGGTTGAAGTTTTCTCTACTCTCTCTGCCTTTGTTCCGTCTACTCACCGGATTAATACAGCGAATAATTTTCTTAAAATTTTCTTGAGTATAAGGGACAGCTGCCGTGCTCGGTTTTTTAATTGTTAAATTTTCCCAATTTATACAAAAGTATAATCATCCGAAAGTTGGAGAATTGTTTCATAGACTCCGGAGAAGTAACATTTTCTTTCAAGCTTAAGTTCTTCCTAGGAATGTGAACTTAGGAATACAACATTCCGATTATTATTAACTAGTTTGAAAAAAAAAAAAAATCCTAGGCGTTGTTGGTCCCGTACAACGTGTTATCCTCATATTTTACCTGCATTTATTCTCTCAGGAATATCGCAAAATTACAATATAACTCAAGTACTCAACAACTTTCCTTTCTGCTCTTGACGATTAAGATGCATGGTTGCACTACCATATTTAGTGTTTTTGTTTTATGTTGGGTATAGTTGAATTTGAACCATCAAATTTGATTAGAATTTATTTAAACTTCCTTTTTCAGGTGAATGTAACTGCTGATCATCGAATAATATATGGTGCTGACTTGGCTGCATTCCTCCAGACATTCTCAAAAATCATTGAAAACCCAGAAAGCCTGACATTATAGTCATTATGCACTTCCAACATAAAATTATGGCCACAACCGGATCACGACTTGACACTTTGTTGAGAAGCTGTTTGGCTCAATGCTGAACATTTTCTGATTTTTTTTCCCCTCAACTTTCATCATGTTTTATCTTTTAGGAGCTATCTTGAGGACCATTTGCTAGATTTTTTGATAGGGAAAAGAACTTTAATATTGTTTACAGTGGAGTATGTTGTAAGGCAATTATGTTGACAATCTACTTCTAAGCAGCGAGCAGCTTTAAAGGTTCGATTTTTCAATAAGAAAATTACTTTTTCCAGCCAATGGTTTCTTTTTTGCTCCGTGCTAAATTGGTTAGGAAGGATGTGAATTGTGATGCGCTCTTCCTTTCTCCAACTGATATCATCATTTGAATCTTATCCTATTTTGATTACCAAATATGTTTTTAGTGTGTTTAGCTCAGTTGGTTCAACTAAATCCACGGGAACATCTATAATCACTCACTGTGGTCAAATCAATCATGTTTCTAAACATGCTTTTTTATTTTTATTCACTCATTATATAACCAACGTGCATAACTCACGCGGCTTATGAGTGAGTAATCTTATCAAATTAATTTGATTTTAAGAACATTACCTCATTTAGTTAACATTTGTCTAGACACGTGTAATATTTATTGTAAGTTTTTTTTTCATACCTATTTTATATTAAGATTGTTTAGTGTTTTGACTTGGTTCTTAAAAATGTGCCGAACCAAACACTACCTTATACGAAGCTTACCTTTTTTGACTTGAGTAAAAAGTTTCAATTGTTTACATATTCTTTAAGTCTAAAAGGAAATTCACAGTTTATTTAAACAGGGCAAGGCTTAAAAGAGAGTGAAAGACATTGTGAATGATTGAATTTGAACATTACTAACATAATTTCATAATTCTGACCATTTATATATTTGAACTGCATGAATTCCCTTTTCCTTTTTTTTACCATAAATTGATTTGAAGTATAAGCAAAAAGACCTAAATACACATTTGCCAACAGTCAGATGACTATGGTTTTTATTTGGATATTTCTTTAAAACCATTAATAATAAAAAAACTGAACTGGTGTAAGCTTAATTAAACTTGTACACTGTAATTTATGAATGTTTTATTTCATTACTATAAGAAAATTATCCAAATTTCAAGCCAAGTGTACAGATTTGGAGTGCGAACTCAATGCCCCCCTTGTCAACAAATTATGTATATGTGCATACAGAAACACAAAAACTAAAAACCAGCTGAAAAAATCACATGCATTTTGTTAGTAATTTAGTACAAATCTATTTGGTATCTCTAAAGGGCCAAGAGCCGTTGAGTAGAACTGACATAATTACATCTTTTATATATATAGTACAAAAATCGAAGCATGTGTACTTGGTTGCTGATATATACAACAACGGAGCCACGACAATGCCTTCTAATAAACAGAAAGGGCATTCAACTTAGTAGATTTTCTCTTTTCTTTTTATAAACTCACCAGTCCAACGTAATATTTCGAGAAATGTACAGACTATCAATGTATTCTATAATCGGAAGTGAGGCAGCAATGTACCTTTTCATCTTTTTCTCGGCTGATTGCTCTGCGAAAACATTTATACGATGTTCTGTAAGATGGACTGGTGCAAGAAAAATCTATCTAACTGATAATAGGATAAAGTTTGTTTAAAAACCCTTTGCTCACATCAGAATTTATGCAAATAATTATTTTAATAAATTTGAAAAGAATTAAATAGAATATGCTAAGAAGGTAAGTTGTTTAAACACCAAAATGTAAGCCAATAATGAAATTCAAGTATACAGCGAATAGAGATAAGTTGTGTATAAGTTGTCTACTAGTTCAGATAGGAAATTCAAAAGATGACTAACATGTTAGGATTAAAGACAATTTGAACAGTAAGTGATAACTTTTAAACAATAACTGCAAACATACATAGGGTTTTAGTTTTCAATAGAAATAGATTAGCTCATTCCATGAGCTTATAAGACCTTATGTGTCACGTCGGACCAAATGTTTTCTAAAAATTTAATTGGACATTAAGTAATAGTGATTTTAATTCTAGTAGGATTTGATTGTTTTTACATTTTTTTTCTCTATCAATAGCCTAAATAAAATAATAAAAAAAAAACTATTTGACACGCACAATTTTTTTTTATTTAATACTATGCATCATTATCTTTTATTTTTTTTAAAGACAAAAATTTAATTTTTTATAACTATTTTATTCCTATAAAAATATATATATATATATATATATATATATATATATATATATATATATATATATTAAATAAATGTAAATATGTATCATTCTAAAGTTTAAAATAATTATTATTAAATGATTAAATATGTTTTTAATTTCTTAATTTTCAATGAAAATTAAAATTAATCTTTTTATTTTGGATTAATTTAGTCTCATTTTTAAAACTACATATTTTAAATAAATTTTTTTAAGTTTATTTGATATTTAAAATACATTTCTTAATTAACATTAAAATTAAAATATGTTAAACGGTGTAAACAAGTCAAATATATATTTAAAATGTTAAATAAATTTAAGAAAATTTAATTAAAAAAACTAAATCTATACAATTTTTAAGTTGAAAAACTAAATAGAACCAAAATGGCTATTTTTAATTTAAGAAAGAAAAAAAATATATTTAATCTAAATTAAAATTCTGACAAAAAGTCAAACCGTACTTGAAAAAAAAAGGGCTATTAAATCTTGAATTTTTTAAATAAATCAATATCTATTTAAACACATCATATATTTGATTATATACTTAATAAAACAATGCAAATTACCTGTTTCATTGAGCTTCATCAAAAGTTGTTCTCTGGTTGGAAGTGTATACATCCCAGCGTACACAGCTGTTCGTACCGCCCATGTGTGGTATGGTGCGCATACCTGCCCATAAGCTGTTGAAGCCACGTCTTTTAGAGAGGAATCTCTGAAAATGCCAAACTACAAATCAGATGCCACAAACAAGGCACGAACATTAAGAAATCAAAATGATAGAATTTATGAAGCTGTGGTTCAACGTAGGTGAAAAACAGACAGGAACACGGTAATCTTTTCTTTTCGGAAAAAGGTTCTTTTCATTTGACAGTCTTTATAGGTGAAAAACGATTTTAACAAAAAGCTAACTTTGTATTTAAAAAATAATAATAAAAGCTAGTGAGAGATAGTGACCAATGATTGTAAAAAGAATTATAGTGTAAAAGTACTATTATCAGTTCTTTTCCAATATTTCATACGGAAAATTCATCATTGGATTTATGTTTTTGTACACAAAAAGGTTTCTTACTCAGTAGATAAAAGTTGTTCGAATATAGCTCTGACGAGATCAAGACCCTGCCGAACTCTACGCAGATTACGGGAATAGCTTCCAGATGTTTTCACTGTATCATTGCCAACATCAACTTCAAGAATATCCTGTAGAGTGGGACATGTCTTTGATGCTTCCAATAGTCCTTCTAGCTGATCATATCAACATCGTAATTCATAACGTTAGAACAATGACAGAAATTCAAATTGACCTAGAAAACACGATGCAATAAAAATTTTGGGAGGTAAAGCAAAGATGATGCACTGAATATAGAAAGAAATTAGTTGGATGAAAATTAACTCTGAAGAAACCAGATGTTGTACACAACCAGCATGGATCAAGTGTCATTAAACTGTGAACAGAAAAGCTTTTGGAATAATATATTTAAAACGTGTATCAAAGTATACAGAGATCACCAAACATGAACCTGAAGTAAAATGTAGGAGGTACCACCAAACTTATATGTTAATTGCAATAACACCACAATATCGGACTTTCTGAGTGCATTTCCATCAAGAACGATGGGGAGGAGGATATCAAAGAATCCAAATTCAATGTGATCTAAAAAAAATTAAGGAAAAAGCAAAGATAACATGATTTTGACCACAAGGAGTAACTCGAGGAAAATAAAGATTAGAAAAAAAAAAAAAAAAACCTAAATTCTGCAATCATAACTTTTAATCACCAGAGCGCGCGAATCACCGTTTTCAGTTTTATCATTTTTCACATGCACCATTTATCCCGTGTTCGTTCGTCCAACTCTGGAATTCAATTATTAAGAAAAAGCATTTTTAAACAAAATAAAACTAAAAGATTTTTTTTTTGTTTATTTTCCTAAAATATCCTCCTTCCAAATAAATTTTGTTAGAGACACAATTCAACACTATACATATTCTCCAGAAAAAAAAATCCGTATCCTGATTGATCGCGTCATGAAAACCGAACTCTCCTCGGTAAATCAAAAACCACCAGTTATTAATTAGAAAAAAGCAAATCACACTGATATTCCACGAGATTATCTTCAAAATAAAAAATTTATACAATTCTGTATGAAATTCATACAGAGAGTCGGTTAGAGTAGTTTGTTAAAAAAAAAAAAAGAGTAAAATGGAAATAACTACACAGGTATTTATGGAATGAGAACCATAACGGTCAATTTGATGTGGTAGTTTTGAAGTTTGAAGAGAAGAAAGTGTGATTTATGATGAAAAAAAGAAATGAAAAGAAACCTTGGCGACGTATTCCAATTCAGCAAATTTGAAAGCGAGGCCGAGACAACGGAAGAGAACGGAGACGAGAGAGGCGACCTCGCAGAAAGTGTCGAGGCGAATGTGGTGGCCGCCGCTATTCTCCTTCATCCACTTCGACAGCTCTTCAAACGCCTCTGCTATGGCCGTCAGAGGTTGATCTATAACCTCGCCCTCGTCCATCTCGGGCATCCTATTCTTCCTTCGATCGCTGGATCGCTTACCGATTCCTTTAATCTCAATGTGTTTGCGAACGTCTCAAATGTCAAAAAGGAATTGGAAGTCGGATTAGCAATGGTAAAAAGGAAAGCGCGTGTTTAGACGCTGAGGGAACATTCGCTACAAATGCGCTCTGCCAGAAGATTCCTTTCAATTCATTTCCCTCAAACTCGTGAAAGACAACCGTCCACCGCTGCTAACTTCCTGCTCCCTTCGTATTCAACATTCGCGCGCCATCGCCTCCTTATTATGCCTCTTTCTATTGGGCCCCGGCCCAGCCCATTCCTTTTTTAGGACAATTTAGTAACACATAACAAAATAACAGATAAGAGTTAGCCAACGTAAAATAATTTATGGTGTACATATTCAGTTATATTTTATATTCTTATAATATATGTAAGCAAACATTCTTATCTCAAAATAAAGCTTTAAATTTCCATAATTACACATATTTTTGAGACAAATGGAGGTCTAAGAAAAATAATATCCATCCCACGTCATGGTAAAGGTCTAAGGAATAACGATGCATTCAGAAAGATAAAAGTCAAAATTGAACACATCACTAATATACTTAACATTGTGATTATCTATTTATTTATTTATTCGTGGTAATTTGTAAGATGTATAAGAATGAGTAACATATGAATTAGGTAGATGGATTGATCAGAATACTAATGATTTGTCAGGCAGAGGTGGACTCAAAAAAGTACTACCGATTTTTGGTCAGGCACGGAAAGTTGATGACATGTCGGAGTCTTTAGGAGCGGTGGTGATTCAACGGGTAACAATCACTACTGTTTAAAACCGAGTGTTGGATCAAAATCTATTGTGCCTCTACTTTTGCAAACCAAATTGTAATGTAGACCAAACAACAATAGCCACTATACTTCCAGAAACCAAAAACTCAAATTAATTATTGCAACCAATGGCTTTATATTGAAGTCTACATGGCAGTAAGTACACTTAACGAGACACATATTTGATTTATAACTTAAATCATGTTTACATTAATTATACACAGTTATCCCTGTTCGTTTCTTCGTCACCTCATACAAAATTACAAGAGTTAACGAGAAAAAAAAAAGTACAATAAAAAACTTTTAGAATACAGTTGATTTGATTTTTAATAAATTCATAACATTTTAACTAATTCCGATATCTATTCGTATTAATTGTTACAATAAATATGACAACTACTTTTAAATTATTTTCATGTATTCCAAAGAGGACTAATTTGACATCTATGAACTAGGGACTTATAGAACATGCAAAATGAGAAACGTTAGAAGAAGAAGGGATGCACAAAAGGCCAATAAGATGAGGGCAAACAACTATGTATATGAATACTAAAAATCTCGAGGGACAGGGAGGAAATGATAAATACAAGGGCAATAATAAAGGAGAGGCTAAAACTTATCCACTTGAGATTGTCATTATCAAACATGAACTCATTAAACATGGAGTGTAACAAAGACCCATCGAGAGAAAAAGTTGAAAAGAAATAATTTGGCAAATTGGAATGGAGATCTATTGTTCATCGAACTCGTGCATGTGATCTAAAAGGTAGTTGGCAGCCAATTCCTCATTTTTGTTACACGCGAAGTACACCTCCAATACGATTGCACGATCAAAACCCATTGCTTCAAGCTGAAAACAAAAACCACAACTCATTATTATAAATTTCAGACGACACAGGAAGAGCTAATCAACATGTTAACCGCTCGTGCTCCCCAGAAACAGTTGGCGTCTGTTAAAAAGTACTCACTGATAAAGTCATTTAAACAAACTATAACTATCAGCATATACATCACATCCTAACAAAAAGTCACACTTACACGTTCAATAGCTTGGCGCTCCTCGGGAGTGACAGTCACTGCTTGAGGCATGCCACCAGCCAACTGTCCCAATATATTCCTGAAGCACATTAAATTCAAAACATAATTCAGTGAACATGCAACAAGATAGTCAGAAAAGATAATAACACCTTCCCCTCCTATCCACACACAAACACAAAATTACAAAATAACATCAGAGATGATGATCCCTTACCCTTCGCCACCTTCCACGGGTTCATTTATCAGGCGAAGGAAATCAGCTTGATGATCTCGAATCAACCTCATAAGATGAGGATTTTGTTTGCCGAGTTCCTGTAGCATAGGCTGCAGCAAGAACAAGAATCAGGGAACTATGAAGAAGACAACATGTGATACAGTGATAGACTACTGAGCAAAGAAGAAAACCTGCAATATTTGTGGATTAGCCTGCACCATAGCCCGCAAGGCTTGGAACTGAAATGCAAATGAACATAATTGAAATATCTATTTAAAACATATCTATGAAGCAAGAAAATCAGGGGTAAATGAAGAGAAAGATAATATATACTTGTTGACTGTTACGTAGAAAATCCAATGAGCCAGCACCAGCAGCACCAGAACCCACATTGGGAAGGCCCTGTTACACAAAGTTCAGTATACAACAACCTAAAGCTTTCATTCTCTTCAATCATAAAAAATGCAATAGCTACCTGCGGAAAAAGGTCTAAAGGATTAGCATTAGGCCCAGTTGAGGTAACCGGAGCAGGTTGTGCTGTTTGTGGGGCAGCAGCGGCAGGAGGATTTGCGGGTTGAGCACCTGCAGGCGCTCTGGCTACAAGTGGAGCTTCAGCTTGTTCAGGGATACCCTAACGTTGAGAATGATATTTGGATTAAAAAAGGAAAAATGGCAAGAAAATATCACAAAAGAAGAGTCCACCTTCCACCCAAATAACTACGATACTAAACTTTGCTAAATAAATGCGACTGAGAAACTTCGAGGACAAAATCATCAAGCACAGTATTTAAAGTCTAAAATTCACATACTGAATACAAATATTCAACAGCTCTCTCAGGGTTGTTATAGGCAGCTCGAAGAGCACGGACAACAGTATCCCTGTCCCAGCTCCCTCCACCCATGTCAATAATTTGCTGAATAGTTCCCTCCAAATTGCTTCCAGCAACGAGATTGGATGCCGCCTGCCCATAGATATCAGACCCCTCCCTGCTTCAAAAAGACATTCTTTTAGCAACAAAATTGAAAAGAAGAATCAAGCAAGTTGAAGAATTCTCTTTCAGGATACAAAAATAACAGCAACTTTAAACTCTACATTCCACACATGGCAGGAAGCAAAACACATACACAGGAGTTCCGGAAGAAATAGAAACAGGAGCTGGAACTGAAGGTGTAGATACAGGTGCAGAAACAGTTGCCGGCCTGTCAAATTGAAATGAAGCCTTTACATTACACATAATACACATTAAAATAGTTCAAATTGACATTTATCTAAACAAATAAAAAATATCCTAGAAAGATTAGCCACTCACTGTGCCTCAGTTGCAGCTGGAGCTTGAGGAGCTGTTGACACTGGCGCTGTAGAAGTAGGAGGTGCACTAGTCTGTGGTGTCTGCAATGAATACATAACTTTTAGAGAATGTTTAGATAACGCATAAGAGACATTATGCTTGTCTTACCATGTCCCATGAGAGGGTAAAGCCTAAATGATAGAAATATTGCAAAAATTTATTACATTGAAAAACTGTTCCCACCTTGGTGGATGGTGCAGTTGTAGTAGATCCTTCACCAGAAGTGCTCTTACTCTAGCATGTTTAAAACATAATTCTAATTTAGCGCAACATAAACTAATACAATTGTGAAACAGAATATGAACATAATGTCATTTTAAAAAAGAAAAAATAAAATAAATGAACCAAAGAAAACTACCTTCGATAACATAATTACAATGAAACTATTTTCAGCTACGTTATTCTCCTCCAAGGTAGTAGCATCCTTCAGAACTTTCCCTTGGTGAATCAGCATTTGCTGGGCAGCAGGATAGACATCTGCACCCTGAACAGTTTCAATACTTTTCTTCACTTCAGAAACCTGAAAAGAATATCCACAATTAAAAATAATGTGAAAACCAGAAGAAAGTAGAAGTGAATCAAAAAGCCCATAAAATTAAAAGATGAAGCGTTGACATATTTGATGATATAGAACTCTACATTTAGGTCACATCAAGCATTTTGAAAAATTCCATTGTTTAAGACTAAAAAACGCTCATTATTCACATATATATATTCACATATCAACTGCAGTCCTAGTTACCAAAACAACACCCATTTTGACAAAAAGGTAATAAGTCAGTTTTTGGAGCAAGTGTTAGCGGTAGCAGTAAGATAAGTCGGGTATTTAAATCTCCTTAAATATGAGTAGCAATTAGAAATTAGAACTAGTACTTATCAAGATTTCTTCTTATAGTACAAACTGGTTTGATATTCCTAAAAAGTAATACTCCAGATATTGTCAATGCAGAACTTATTCACTGTCACATGCCAAGAATCCCAAGCTTATTAGAAAGGTTTCCCACTAATAATAGAATCCAGAAGAGCATAATAAGATTATCTAGTTAGAGAATGTTATGATGAGAATAACACACTCCATTCGTTTCCAGCATATTCCACATACCAAATCAATCGTCACTCCGAAAAAACAGGAATTAACTTTCAAGAAATAAATTAAATTCAAATTGCCATCAAAATTAAATTAGAATTCAAATAAAGGAAACCCTAATTAACACTCAATTTCAGGGCTCTAAAAGAAGGGACAACTTTTGGGACAATTCAAGAACTGGGACGCAGTTAAGGACCGAAATAGAAAAACCAAATTCATAAGGAAATCAAATCGACAAAGTCTGGAGTAACAAACCGTGTTTTGAGGCTGCACTTCGATTTCGAAGTGAGTGCCTTTGAGAGTCTTCACGAAAACCTTCATCTTCGTCGCCGCTATCGCAATAAGGTGCCACGAAACAGCGTCAAGTCACTCCGGTACGGTAAAGTTCCGCCGATCCGAAGACACCAATGACAACGTTATGGAGAAGAAAGGAACAAGAGAGAGTGAGCAAAGCGTAACGATGTGATGAAAAACCTCCTTTTACTGAAATAAATAAATCAATAATTGGAGATATAATATGATATACCGAAAATATGCTAGTTTATGTTAGTGGTTGAGCGAGAACTATCACGCGCTTTTTGGAGCGTGATTAGACGCAGAGCTTAAATGGCTAGAGGTGATGACGTGTACTATGCAGAAGAATTGGTGTTAACGTGGAACAAAGATGGGTGAGAGTTGAAATGAAGAGAATTAGCTAGATTTTTGTGTGGGAATGCTTTAAATTTATGGATGATGTGTTTCTTTTTAAGATAAATATTATTACTTTTTTATTTTTATTAAGATTATAGATTTTGTTATGGATCACTATATAATAATTATTTTTATATTATTTAAGATAAATATTAATATGATTACTATTTTGTTTTTTCAACATTAAATATATTTAATCAATTATTATTGTTATAATCAATTAACTATTATCTTCTATATTTTGTTTATATATTATTTAAGATAAAAGATTAATATTATTACTGTTGTTTTTTCAACATTAAATATATTTAATATGTTATTATTATATCCATCGTATATTCTCTCCTATATATAATAATCCTTATCTATTTATTATTCTTATATCACTAATATTACATGGCTAAGTACATAAAAACATATATAATAGGATTTACATTATTAAGAAAAATGTTATCGGCAATAGTAGTTAGTGTTGTTAAAACGTGTCCGGTTTACCATGGATTGATCATTCAGTGAGTCAACACAATCTCATTCATTTATTAACGAGCCAAAAGAATTTGAACTCGGACTGACCCATTACAAGTTGGTGGATAAACAGGTTGGCTCACTGGCTCACTTAATTACAATTTTTTTTAAATAAAAGAAAATTACAAACTTTCTATAAGTAAAATCTAAACAAATATCACTCCCAAATTTTACTCCCACCACCATCGGTGTTTAATTAATTTTGATAATTGGAAACTTAAATAATTTTTTCAAACAAAAAATAATAATAAATATTTCTTTATAAAATTAAAATTAAATTTTAATAAAATAAAATTAGGTAGATGGGTTGGTGGGCCAACCTGACCTATCACGGGTTCAACCTGGATGAGTTGAGTTTAAGCCTATGTTCGTTTGAGGGTATTTTCCTGTAGCAAAAGATTTAAGAAGACGGAAATAGAAAATTTTGCTGTTCGATTGAAATGAAATGCGGGTGATTGAGGAGACGGAATTGCGGGATGGAGTAACTATTCACGTCTCTCCCAATAGAAGAGATCTGCAGGGAATTAATAACTTTTACAATATCACCCCTCCCCATTATTGCTATAATAATAATAATAATAATAATAATAATAATAATAATAATAATAATAATAATAATAATAATAGTAATAAAATAATAATAATAATATAATAATAATAATATTATTATTACTATATTATTATTATTATTAAATAATATTTTATATTATTTAAATAACCAGAGACATTTTGGTAATCTTTAATTTCTACCAATTAAATTAATTTTTTATATCTATCACATCAATCAAATCCTACACTTATTCTTACAAACTTTATTCTCAAATTCACTCTCAATTACCCACAAATCCACTTAAAGAAACAACAAAAAAATTACCTTCAAATCCACTCAAATCCATTCAAATCATCTCCCCCAAATCATCTCTCTCAAATCTTACCAAAAGAACACAGCGTAAATGAACCGGGTCGAAATCCGACTCGCATTAAAAATAATACAACTTTTTCAAACTCAACATGATCTGAACATGCAGTGAACCAGATTGAGAGGTAGATTTTGACCATTTTGACAACTTTAGCAATAGTTGAATAAATTTATGGGTACGTTGGAATGATTTCACGCGCAGTTTTAGGTTAAATAATTCGTTAATATGTTTGGACGTGCATTCTTAAAAGAAATACAAAATATGATACCAAAGATATTTCGAAGGAATTTGGTATCATTTATAAATTGCACATAAAAATAAAAATATACTTTTGAGCACATTTTGTATGTATAGAATATTACAATCAATTTATATTTCTAAAACATAAATTTAAGTAATATTTTTTTAATAAATAATCTTATTAACAAATTCTCATTAAATTTGTTACATACCACTGACAATGAAGAGGTAAAATGTTTTCCAAAAATATATATATACCGGTTTGTTGATTTATGTATTTTAGTTGGTACATTATAATAAAGTGTACCAAGTTTTAGGTTACAAAAAAATTTCCTACTAAAAAAATTAACTTTAAATTAAGGATATTTTAATAATTTTAAAATTTAATTTAAAATAAAAAAATAAAAAGTAGTTATTTATCATATCCACATAGTTATTATCTTTTATTTTATTTTTTATTTAAAAAAAATACCTTTTATTTTATTTTTTAATTTAAAAAACAACTATATTTTAAAATATATATATATATACACACACAATGTGATCCCATTCTAACATTTTTTTAAATATGTCAATTATGAAAAATGTTGTTCATGGTTTCTTAAAAAGTAATTATAATATTGAATAAAACTTTATATGTGTAGAATTTGTGGAATAATTTATAGTGTCTTCCATGAAAAATTATATTATTGATTTATAAAAATACACTGTATAAAGAGACTAACAAGTTTAGCTAACAAAAATAAAAAGTTTTCCTATAAGGAACTTAAGTTAACTATTGTTTGAAAGTAGCTCTGTAATAATTTAATTTTGTAATTTTCTTTGTTTTCAAATTATCTAGGAAATACTTATAATTCTAAAGGGGTTGTAATGGTTTTTCAAATTAGTATAATGTTGTTAATTGTTAATGTCGTCGTAACTAGTATTTGGAAACTTTATTTTACTGGACAGGGATTCTGGTTTTTAATTTTGTTTCCGTATTATAAAAATAAATATAAATGTATTAATGATATTATATTTAACTTCTTCAAATCTATATAAATAATCTATAAAGAAGGGAGCAAAACAAAATTATTATCAAAATGAATGGTTGATATGGGATGAATTATTCAGGAATCTCTTAGGTATACATGGTACTTGAGTATTTGTATATCATTAAGGGTTTGTAGTTTTTTCACAACAAAATTACACGATAATTATTTGCAGTTTGTCTAAAAAAATTCATGAAAAAAGTTTATAATTTTGTCTACAAAAAATTAATGAGAAGATTTACAATTTTGTCCAAAAAAAAATCATCATAAGGATTTATAGTTTTGTTTCCACAAAAGTTACACAAAAAGAGTTTATAGTTTTGAAAAAAAAAATGTACAAAAGTTTATAGTTTTTTCCAAAATATATTGTATATTAAAAAATAATATTTTTGTTTAAGTATTTGTGGGTGTGTTTCTGTCAATAATGTAGTGTAGCTAAAAAAAGAAAAAAAAAAGAAAAAAAGTATGTTATTGTTTCAATAGATTATAAAAGATGTGTGAAGATTTCCTTTATGAAATGAAATGGACAAAAAGCCCGTGTGGTATTAGGAATAAGGGCATTAATCCCTCCACCTCTCCATTTCAAATCTATACCTCCCAATCTTTCTTTAACTTTTCATTAATTATAAAACTAACCTTTTTTATTTTTTAATTTTACTTTTTTAATCCTCTTAATTTAGTAACCTTAATTTTTACTTTACTTTCTATTTCAGCTTTCACTTTCACAGATTTTTGAAACTTTCGAAAACAGCTCCACCTCCCCTTCCCTTCGCATTCACACCCCCAAGTTTCATCTTTCATTTTGTAAAAGTTTTCAATTTTTCCAGTCATTTCTTAAACAATTAAAATAGAAATAAAAAATATATATTATTAAAAACATTAAATTTAAAAAATATTTATATATAACTAAACTTTTAAGTGGATTTGATCATCTTCAACGGATGTCGACATCCGTTTGAGGGGGAACGGATGTCGACATCCGTTTCACCCTAAACGGATGTTGACATCCGTTGACGGATAATCAGATCTGTTTAAGGGTTTATGATATTTTTAACCGTAAATTACATACCTTTGCGCCGCTCACGTATCTCCTTCAACCACCGCGCTGCAAACACGATCACGGAGAAAGAGAAGAAGAATTCTGTACAGTTGCAACTTTTCTTCCCCAACGATTCTTTAAAAGAAAATTCTCACAAGAGAGAGCATAACACAGCACAGAGTGAGAAAAAAGTTAGGTTTTCTAGGGTAGAAGATTAGAATTAAAATTAATCTATAAATTAAATTTTATGTAAAGGTATAATAGGAATATAAATAAAAAATAAAAATAAAAATAAAAAAAGAGATAAAAGTGAGATGGGGAGGTGGAGGTCTAAAGAGGTGGAGGTACAGGGATTAATGCCCTAGGAATACTATTTCTATGTCATGATTTTATCAGCTTCACACACTAATTTAATTATTTATAATAATAATAATAACATAATAAACAATAATAATATATTTAACGATAATAATTATATCAAATATAAAAAATATTACTTAATTTTATTTAAACTAATCACCCATAATTTCAATATAATTTCATCCATTTTAACTTTTAAAATTTTAAATAATAACATATTTTATTTTAACATAATTTACACTAATAACTTTTTATTTTAAATTACTTTTACGATAGAGAGAAAAATGATAATTATATAATTTTACCAATTTAATTTTTTTTTAATCAATCAAACTTATTATATCATTTACCAACTTTCACAACTTTTTATTCATCTTTCATTATCTTTTTGCTTTTTAATTTAAATGACACCACTTTCATCCATCTTCTTCCTATGTTAATTATTTAATTTTATCAATTGAAAAATATTTTTAATACATCAGATTCATCGCACTGCTCATCAACTTTAATAAACTTTCATTTTATTTTCCTTCATTTCTCATCATTTTTTCTTTAATCTAATCCACCTCACATCCATCTTTTTATTTCCCACCAAATCCACTCAAATTCAATATCACTAATCCATCTTCAAAAATAAACACTATTGATGATAAATAGATGAAAAATTTTGGTGAGTAAGTTCAAACATTACATACATCTTCACAGTCCAAAAAATAAAATAATAAGGATTTATTACAACTATAAAAACGAAAATTCATTAAGCTGCTGTAAAATTGAGCTGTTAATAACTTGATATTAAGCTTATAAATTTTTAATTTGACTTGTTTGAATAATTGAATCCAATCTCAAAATTGTATTTATTTCCTGAATTAATTTGTTAACGTTTCCAACATTTAAAAAGTCAAATTCAAATAATTCATACATCAGTTTTGTGGGTAACTTGCACTTTGGGCTGAAATGGAAAAACTCTGGTCGAAAGGGCTTACACTTTTTGAGCCCATACCAATGAAAGACACCAGTTTTTTTTTTTTTTTTTAAACTCGAAATTTTAGCTCTATAATTTATAATTTTACAATGGCAGAATAAAACGAATTAAAATTGAAAATCAATTAAAATATCACATCAACTATTTCAATTTTCAAATTAAGTGTCCTTAAAAAAATATCGCAATATTCAAATTAAGTATTCATCATTCAGAAAAGAAACAAAACAAGATAAGGACCTTGGCTCTACATCAATAAATCTTTTCTCAAACTACATTTTTACTCCTAATTTTAAATTTATTGTAACTATTAATATAATTTTTACTCCATATATTAATAAAAGGAGGTTATTTTTACTTGAAGAGACTTAAATGTTTGCTTTATATAATTATTAAATCAATTCAACGTGTTTCGCATATTTATATAAAAAAAACACTTATTTTTACCAGTGAAATGCGTATATATGTTATTTTTTTATAACAAAAAAATGAAATTATAATTATAGAAATAAATATAAATAATTTTGACAATTTAATTATAAATAATTTTTATTTATTTAATACATGAATTTTATTTATTTAGTGTTTATTTAATTTGGAAAAATAGTTAAATTTAAATAAAACGATAATTTAAAGGATAAAAGTGAAAAAGAAAGATGAAAAAAATATTATCATCAATAGTTGTTAATATTTAGATAATATACACGATCGAATGGTTTTCTTTTCATGTTTTGTATCGTATATTTGCGTTTCTAGTTTTCTGAAAAGCTATTATATCCTTCTTCAATAATAGAGTACTCTAATTCCAATTCCCTTTAAGATTGAGAAAATAAATAAATAAATAAATAAATAAAACTTCACCTATATTTGAACATAAAAATGACATTCCATATAACATTTCCTATATATAATTATCTCTATTTTTTTAATGTACATAAAATATTTAAAAGTTGTACCTCAAAATCGGAAGGAATTGTTTTTCACTATTTTTTCTGAAAAGAAAAATTTCTACTAGGATGAATCTCTATTTCCTGAAGGATGTTACATTTCATGGGTGCTAACGAAACTTTCTTCAATCAAATAAATACATATTCAATATCAAAAACTAACTATTCTTTCACTACACACAGTTTATATTTATAATAATATACGCATTGACACTAAAAATGTTATTAATACTGAGTATATGTTCAGAGATAATAAAAATGATAAAATTAATTATAGATTATGCGATATGATAAAAAGAGAAGAATAGAAATAAAATATAAGTGTACGATAGGTGAGAAAAAAATAAATTTATGTATCATTTCTCTTGCTGCTTACTTTTCTTCTAGACTTCTTCCCAATTTTTAATTTTTAATACATGTTTGACAAATATAAGACTAATCTGTTATCTTTATATTTTCTTTTTTTATATAGAAAAATTTTGGTTATGCAAATCATAATAAGAAAATTCTTAGTTTCTTAACTATTTTTAATATTACGATGATTTATATGTGATCTTATGTGAATATATAATTTTGAATTATTAAATAAATTTTAGTTGAAAATATTTATCAATACTTGGAGTACACTGCGAACAGATAATTTTGGGTTTTATAAAATATTCAATATATATATATTATACATATAATTCATATTTTAGTCATGAGACTCGTGTACTAAAATTACAGTAATTATGCTTTCACTGTTTTGAAATATAATAGTGAACTCTTGCTTTTATTTGGTGTTAAATAAAATTCATCTTTCAAATAAACTTTTGAGATGAACTAAATCATTTAATAGGTAATTTGTAGATTTTTAAATTTATATATTTCATAAATATTGAAAAATACTATAATTTAGTGTATGCTTAGATACAAAAATACTGACTTAAGAAAAATACTATAAAAATTCGAATGGTCTATTATTCACATTTTTTCACAACAATAAAAAAAAGTCACTCGGTAAATTTAAAAATAAAAAGCAGCAACTCAAATTTCATAATAATCGTCCAGCTTCTCAAATCCGTCTTCTTCTCTGGTAAAACAAAACTGTATTCTGTTCTATTTTTTTTATAAGGAAAACAGTACCTTGTCCTTGGCAATAAATATAACCTGACATGGTCCATACTCGGCCCATATCTAACGGGCCAAACTTGGGCCGAAGCTGGTTGCAAAAATCATTCGCTATCGAATATTTCTTCCTCTTTGCTTTTAGTTGTAATAATTTGGGTTAAATATGCTTTTAGTCCCTGAAATTTTTCTGATTTTTGGTTTTAGTCTCTGCATGAAACATTGACGGCATTTCGTCCTCTTAGTATGAAAACTCGTATTTTTAGTCCCTAAAAACAGTCGCTGTTAGTTTTTTTATGATGTGGCTAACGACGTAGGCACAAATTCTTCCACATCCATTGACCATTGGTTGCCACGTTAGTGTTCTTTTATCATCTTGTCTAGCTTGACCTGAGGATATGGTCCTAGCTGGCAATCAAACAAGCGAACCATAGACATTCATCAACATATCCATAATTATAAGTTCCAAACGAAATGAAGCTAATTACCTATTCCCTCCCTCATCCCTTTTACAATGCCCCTACCAACAGAAAATAAGAACATTGCCACCACTATACAACGCACGCACAACACACAGATTAACAAAATCTAAAAGCAAACAGTACTCTAAAATAAAATTCAAAGCACAACGCTACAGAGAAAAGTTTCCAAGGAAATGGACAAAAAATAAAACATATTATATACCTGCTCGATGTCTCTTTCCAGAGGGCCAGTTCTGTTAAGATCCGAAGCCATTCTACCAGTCTACGACATCTCGCAAAAGCAAAACCAAAAAACGCAAAAAGAAAAAAAAACACACAAACAACACTAATTAAAAACTTTCACTTTCTCCTCAAATCCAAACACGAATCTTTTACATTCACCTGTACCCAAACCCTTCCATTCATCAATTCACCCCCTCAAACCCTCTAGCTCTCCGAAGCGGCGATTGGCACCGTGGCAAGGCACTAGGTTGCACCAGAAGAAGGCGATCGAGGAACGACAACGAATCTCGGTGGATTCCGGTGACGTTGAGGTCAGCGAGCTCACGGCGAGGGAGTGCGCGTAAACGGAATGGGAGAATCTGGGAAAGTATGATATGCAAAATCAGTTGCAGATCAAAGAGAAAGCAGTGAAAGGGCGCTAGAGAGAGAACTTGAGATTTTAGAGAGAGAAAGCGAAGGAGAACAAACAATGGTCAATGGATGTGGAAGAATATATGGCTGTGCCGTTAGCCACATAAAAAAAAACTAACGGCGTTTGTTTTTAGAGACTAAAAATACGAGTTTTCATAATAAGAGGATAAAATGCCATCAATGTTTTGTACAAGGACTAAAACCAAAAATCAATGAAACTTTAAGGACTAAAAGCATATTTAACCCTAATAATTTTTCTTCAGATACCCACTGAAGTATTTTCAAAATTACTTTTATGCATGACAACAAGAAACCACAAGCACCAGCTTATTTTTTTGTTTGACTTTTGCATAAACCAATGAAAATTATTTTTTCACAAATTAAAATAAATAAAAAAATTATCTACACGTAATTTAATTATCCCCCATAGGATGTATTCATAGACAAGAAATTCAAAAGAAAAATCTGAATATGTCATACCAAAAACATTATTAAAATAAATTTTTAAAAGCTATTTATAAATTGTTTATATTAAATTTATTATACTGTTTTGAAAGCATATATTTATTTATCTTTCTTACTATTAAATAACTTTATATATAATTAAATAGTTGTATTATAACTTTTAAACAAGGCATTTTCTATTATAACACCTATACATAATATACTGTTATTGCTGAGAGATATTTTGGAATGGTATCAGAAGGAAATCCGTAAAGCTTTAGTTATTTTATCAGCGTGGAAATCTATGTATATGTTGAATATTATTGTGAGAAAAATGGATGAGTTTTTGTTTATAAATAAGTAATAAGTAAGAGTTTGAACGAAATGGCAGGTTTGGAAAAGGCGTGGGGTGGAATAACTGATGCAGATATGGGGTATGGTCTATATGTGTAAAATAGAAGAAAGAAAAGGTAATTGTTGAAACAGCTTAAACTAAAACGGTGACGTAAATGAAGCATTTATTATGTGTATACTTTTCAATAGTGGTGTGCAGCATCATTTTCCTTAACGGGATTAATCCATCTAATTCATTTTCTTTTATTTGGGTGTGAAGTCGTGTTGGATGAGTTAGGTTTACCTATCATTTATGCCTACCATAACTCTTCTCCATCGCTTCACATAACAAAGAATATGTAGAAAAGGAAAACAAACCTAAAACCATGTCCTTTTCTGTCTTCTAAATACAAAGTCTTATTTTTTTAGGTCTATTTTTCTATATTTTGTAAATCTGAGTTCACTTTTGCAGTAATTGAATAGCCCTTGAATTGGATTCCACTGTTAAAGTGCGGTGAGGTGTCAGCCACTTGTAAAGCTTATAGAAGCTACAGTTGCGGCCCAAGTAACAAGTAAGTAAAATCTGCAAGAAATTTAAGCAATACAGAAAAGTTAGGCCCAAAATCCACCATCCTCCTTTCTTCGTCTACCCCCAATATTAACAATGTCATCATCACGTGCAATAATTGTCATTCTTCTCAATCAATTTAAACTTTCACACTTTATATATATATATATATATATTTCGATACGAATAGATATATTGAAAAATTTACATTAACTATAAGTAAAGGAAATTTATTAAAATGATCGTTATACTTTACTTACATGGTATTTGATTCAGAGAAATGACTACAAGAGGAGAGCGTAAAATTTGTATAAAGTTGTATCTTATTATGTAATTTCTCAAAGAAAGAGAACCTAAACGAAATTAAAATTGTTTGAGAGTGAAGAATTTGTATAATTTTTAGTTTGGGGTTTTACGCTTGTATTGATTATTTTTCATGAGAAAGGGACGGGAAACAGTGGGGGGTAAAATTTCAACATAGAAATGATAGTTGTGTTGAATTCAAAAATATCGAAAACGTAAAATTTCTACACATTTTTTATTTTTTAATATTAAAATGTTTAAACAAATTAAAAGTAATTGAAGTACTTTTTATGAATTAATTACCAACATTTTAACCGTATAAACTAAAATATCCCTATATTTTAAAATGTAAACTTATATAAGTAGAAATAGATATTACTTTTCTTTTAGAAAATTAGAATGCCCATTCTACTATCTTTTTAATAAAAGAAGTTATAATCCAAAATGTTCTCCTTTTTGTAGAAAATAAAGCATAAAACAGACGAAAATAATTTTAAAAAAATTGAAACCAAAGAAATTATCTATAATATTAATATCATTTAATTACAAAACGCAAATCGTACTATCCAAAATTTATAAAACAAGTGAATATATCTTATTCAAGAAACACAAATACTAAGGGCCATTGTTGTTAAATAAAATATAATTTGATAAAAATTGAAGAACAAAAGATAAAATTAAATCAAATATTATTAATATTTTTTTTATCATATCAGTCAATTATAATTATTTTTTCAGGTTTTTGTTTTCACTTTCCTTTCCATGCCAAACAAAACTAAAATTTTGGAGTGTTCTTCAGTCTAGCAGTAGCTCATATGGCAGAAAAATAGAGAGACTATTTTCCAGTTCTTGTAATTACAAAACAAAACTAATATTTTTATTTTAAAAAAATTCTGGGATGATTAGATTAGATGTGAAATTCAGACTCTAAATTTTAATACAGTGAATATACCAACACTTTACTCTGAATTGTGTCCAAATGGTTCCCAGTCAGAAACACTCCCTTGATAAAGTATTAGAAATATAACTTAGCAATTTCCTTTGCATCTGTTATCCTAAACTTCTTCTGTAATTCCCTTCATCGCGAAAAAGGGAACAAAAAACAGTGAAAAATATGTACATCTCTAATACCCTTTTCTTTTCTTTTTCCTTTTTCCTTTTAATTAAATATCTATTGTGTGGGCAACGTCTCATGCCGCCATGTATCACAAAATTCGGCGGAATCATAATACACATCCGAGTGATCGAAAAGTTTCTCAAACGCAGCGTATTCGGTAGCAGTATCGCACTCGTAACCGAATCCCATTCCCAAATCAAACGAATCGTATCTTGAAATATGGTCCTCAAACTCCCACAACTCCCCGATTCCGGACGAGTCAGACGCCACTCGGATCAACTCATTCTCCTCGTTTTTCTTCTCCGGCACCGACGAGCTTCCGGCTGGAGGAAGCCCTAGCTCGTCGTCGGAAGCCTCCAGGAGGTACCCGATCTGCGCCTGAGACTCGCCGGAACCTGACGTCACGCCAGAGATCTCCTCCTGCAGACTCTTCATGACGGAGTCAAGGTCCTGTGTGGAAGGCGCATCGTCGGCATCGTCGAAGAACTCGAGTAAATCGTCCCTGAGTCGCTTAGTCTCGGGCGATTCCAGAACCGAGTCGTCCGAGTCATCTCGGACACGCTTCTTGCAATCGGAATCGATGTCACCCATACTTAGAAAGAAAGGCCAAAACGGTAGCGTTTTGGGAATTAGATCGAAGAGACACGTTTAATCGGTGGTGTTTCAACGAGAGTTGACACGGCGGGTTGTGGTGGCGAAGAGATCTCGTGAGGCTTATATATAAAGGGGGACAATGGAGAGAGAAAGAAAAGAAAGAAAGAGAGAGAGAAAGAAAGAGTACGGTGTAATGATGCTGACGACGCAGGCGCGTGGGACCGAATTCTTAGCCCATTACACACAGACTTTGATTTGCCTTTTTGTTTTCATGTTTCTTATTTTTTATTTAAATATTTATTTTTAGCTTTTTATGGTTTTATTGTGAAAAGAATATGGTGGCTGCTTTTTCCTTTTTTAAAATATTAAATGGAGTTGAATTTGGAGTTGGAGTCCGGTCAGTTGCGTGGGTCCCACTGGCCTAGTCAATGACCGCTTTTGGTGCTTTATTCGGCCCGGTTCGGCTGGTGTTCTTTTAGGTGTTTTGGTTGGTACCAAAAGGAAAAGAAAAAGAAAAAACGGACAAAGCAAGGGTTAAGTATGAGGGCGTTTTGGGAATTAAAGCTTTTGCTTTTTCAATTTTCATTATTAATTTTTCTAATTTTATATGGGATTTGAATAGACTTGGAAATTGCATTCAAAATTGCAAACTTGGGTTGGCCTTCTAAGAAGCTTTGAAATGAAAGGTTTACTTGAGTGGTGACAACGTCAATAAAATAAAATTAAAATTGCATTAAAAATGTCTACGATAATGCTGCCCACTATCACTGCCTCAATCAATGGGTTACACCTATTCTTATATCTCTCTCTCTCTTTATTATTTATCATTTTAACTATTTCTATTTGCAAAAAGATACACCTTTGCTTTCCAGATCTCAACGTTTCTCATGTGCTTCAAAACCTCACACTACTTCATTTATCTTCCCTTAAAAACAACTATGTACTCTTTTTGAAAAAACTACTAATAAAAAATAACAACTAAATCGTACATATATAGTAATTTAAAATTACCAACCTTCTTAATAATTCAAAATTAAGGCATTTAAAACTTTTCATGTTGCACTGTTTCACCGAGTCCGTTTATTAATATCTATTATTGGTCATTTATAACCATATGTAAATTATATCATTTTTCTTATATTTTTCAAAACACTTTTATTTATTTCCTAAATTTAGACGTTCTCATAAAATAAAATGATTATAGTATCCGTTAATTTTATTTTTTTATAAACATTCTTTTAGAGAATGCATTGCAGTTATATTTTTTTAATTCGTTAATAATTCTCCTTTACTGTTATACAGTATTTTCTACATTTTATATTTTAAAAATTAATACATCAATATATTATTATATTACAAAAACACCAAATTAAGTTTGACAAATTAAAAAAAGAAAAGAAAAGAGTGAGCTTGATAAAATTACGGTCACCTGGTACGACACCACCTATATTTTCGTTAATAATTTATAACATTTTTATAGCATATGAAATTTAACATATATTCCCATACTCTACTCATGGTGATGCGTTACTTCTTATAATTAATAATGTTTTTATAACATATCTAGTTTGTAAAACTATTAAATAAATATCATATATCTCATGCCATTTCGAATTTGATGTATGCTTTTCTGTAAAATGTAGTTGGTAGCATTTGATGTTGTGATATAATATTTTTCTCAACATTAGTGATAAGAATTACTTATATTTTATAAGCAGATATTTAAAACGAATCACAATTAACACTTACAAATAGAACTTACTTGTTATTTTTAGTTTATTTTTTTAAAAAATGATGTTTAGATTTTTTGCATTAATTTTAATAACTTTTAATTAAAGACGTCAAAGAGTCAAACTATAAATTAACATATTTCATTAAAAAAACACTAAAATATATACGCGTGGTACATATACATACATACATATATATATATATATATATATATATATATATATATATATATATATATATATATATATTTTATTTCAAAATTTATATTTAAAATTATTAATTTCGTACCCTAACATTTAAAATATATGTTTTATTACAAATTTCGTAAATTAAAAACCATTATAAAAGCAATTTAAAACTTTGTTAATTTAAGATTATTGTCAAATATAAGTAAGATTATGTGGTTGGTTGATAGAGTCTAGAGATTATAACATGTTGAGTTAGGTATGGGTATATTGTCTATTTCTCACCCGTCGAAAAATATTCTGTCATGTTGTACATCCGATTATCCACTAAAAAAAAATACTCATAAGTATTAAAAAAATCGTAGGCATCTATAAATACTCAAATATATATATTAGATAAAAATAATAGTTTTGAAGTACAATTAATAAATTTGCATACTGAAATACTAACGCAAAATAAATTTATTTTTTTATAAAAACAAATTTAAATGACTTGACCTAAAATATAATTTTAAAAAAATAACTTTAAAAAATTCAGCTTTAAAAAATAAAATTATATAAATCCAAATTCTAATAATTAATATTTTTATTAATAATTTAACTTTTATTTGAATTTATTTTAAAATATTAAAATAAAATTCAGCTAATAACAAATACGTGATACCACAATATTTGTCCATAAGTAAGTATCCATACTAAATATTTAAAATTATCAATTTAATATTTATTTAAAATTATATCTAGAAATATTCGCAGTTGTGGATCATCTAATAAAACCTAAGGTCAAATTAAACCTAAAATTCATAACCTAATCAGAATATTATGAACTCGGTCCCTCACTTGAACTCTTTTCCTTTCAACTAAATAGTAAGCTACTAACTTATCGTTAACAGCTACATATAATTATATTCCAGTTAACAACTATAAGAATTATTTTTTAGTTAAAGTCTTGCATGTAAATTTGGAGATTTAAAAATTTCATACAGATATTGGTGTGTGGGAATGTGATTAGAATATTATTAATATAAAAAACATAGATTCTTTGGATTTGATGATCCTTCAATTAACTTGCTATTATTATACCTATATATTCCTCCACAAATTTATCGAGTCAAACTCGTGTGGTCGTGCGTGCCTTGTATCATATCTTTAAAAGTTGTGTATATTATATATTAGCACATTCTATCTTTTAATTCATAATATATTGGGTACATTATTTAAAATAAAATATCTTATCACTCTTTTATTTATTTTTCATTTCCATGCCTTGTATATTTTTAAATCTGTATTATATAACCATATGTTCATTCCGTGTATGATTGAACGATAATATTTAACTGACTCAGTATTTATTGTACATTAGTTATTATAATAGTTGAAAATTGATTTTGACATCAAAATATATATATTTTTTTTAAGATAATCTATCCATTAAACTGAACCAAAAACTTAGAAGATTTGTAATTTCTACTTCACAAACTCAATAAAATATATATCACGTCAAGATTCATACGTGCAATAATTATATTTATGGTCATATTTTTTAGTAATCCTTAAAATGGTCAAATAAATTCTAGTTACTGTAGATTTGTAATGATACGTGAAATTAGAGGAAAAGATTATTTATCTAAATATCTAGAAAATAATATTTTAGAAATGATAGTAATTTGAAAATAATGAGATTCAATTATTTTAATATAAATAGTTTGTACGAGTTTAATTATTTTAGAACACATATTTATCTAGAAACCATTTTTTTAGAGATTTTTTAATTTCTCTTTAAGAATTCTCATCCCATGTTAATCTATTTGGATATCAGAGACCTTCTAAGCGATTCACAGTTAAATCTTGAAGTCTAACCAATTGGTTTCTCATATATAGTAAGTTGGTTTTCTACTTCTTTCTTTGGTCAATTTTGTTTTGTTGTATGTTAGCTCTCTTTGTTTTGCATGTGAAATTTGAGTTTTTTATACGACTGTCGCAACCGGAAATCGCGACGGGACGACGACGATCCAAAAAGAGAAAACGATTTTGGAAAAAAAAAATTCCGGAGTCGCCACCGTCACCGAAACAAAAACCCTCCGCCGGACCAACACCGAGAAACCACCGCACCTCCGGAAGTCGACACGAACTCCAGCCACCGCGGCCACAACAATCACCACGCGATCTCTTCTACTTGAATACACTCTACTGTATCACACACTCATTCTATATTGGAGTTGAAATCTCACATTCATGAGATTTTACATGTTTTTGTTTTTTTTTTTTGTTATTTTCCCTATTCGCGCGATTACAGATTACAGACCATGTATCGCTTGGTTCCTAGGAGGATTTGGCATTTGATATAAAGTGTTGTTTCATTACTTGGCTTGTATGTTGTGTTTGATACAGGTGAAACATGATGTTGGGTTTGTGTTTTGGTATTGTGCGTATGTGATTTTAGGCTTGAGTTGTTAATTCCATTGAACACGAGTGAGGAAACAGAGCAAGTTGGGTGAGGAACGAAGGGATTGATGAAGCTGGGGGAATGAAGATAAAACACTGGTTGCGAGGCGGGGATTTGTGAAGAAGAATGAAGATAAATTTATGGATAAGTGTTGAATGACAATGGTTCGGTGAGGGTGTATGGAAGACATGGTGATGCCTGTTGTAACTATGGTCAAGCGCAACTAGCTGAAGGTGTAGCCAAAAGACTCTTACGGTTGCAAAGTCATAATGAGGTCCAGGCTTTTCTTTCTAATGTGTATTCAATGCTTAGGAAGCACAATGACACGAAAAGGGTGAAGGGGATGATGATGCTGAATAACATCGGACATTAACAAAGACGATGATGATATATGTTTGTACAATAGTGATAGTAAATGGAAACGATTCAGACCATAATATCATGTATGAATGCCCGCAACATAGTATGAATGCGTTCAATAACAATCACGGGGCAGCAACACAACATTATTACGTTCAAGGATAAGCAGACAACTCAAAACATGGAATTCAAGGCCATACCTACCTCTCGGAGATCCGTTTGTTATCGCCAACCTTATGTTTCTGACGAGTTTTCTTCTCCTCCCTCGATGTAGTTCCAACGAGTAATGCTCTCACAGTTCCTTGATTCTTGACGCAGTGAGGAGAGTTCTTGCTTCTAGAGAAAGTGAGTGCTACCCTAATACCATGTGCTCCCCCCTTTTGCTGAGGTTGCCCTCCTCTTTGTTATTGTGTTATTGCTTTTCCTTTTTCTCTGCAAATTCCCTTGCCGAATGCCAATCCGCACTGCTCTGCCACCCAAGTTTGCATCGTACCCTCCTCTAGCCAATGCTGTCCTTTTTTCAGACCAAAACCGTTTTCCCTTTTTTTGTTTTTTTTTTTACACTAGGACAAAAATGAGCTCTAAGCCTTTTTTTTTGTTTTTTTTGTTTTGCTTCTTTTTTTTTGCTAAAAGATAAAAGAACTAAATTTTTAAACGAAAATTAAAAATACAAGTAAAATAAGATTTATATGAAGGATAAAAATAAACTAAAATAAATAAGGCAATAAAAAGGTAATAAAAATAATAAGAACACAAAAAGAAGTAAAAAATGTAATTAAAAATTAATCCGGACGAAATTCAGTACTGACAACAACTCTATCTCTTGATCAATGGTGCTAAGGGTGTACCCTGATTGTGTTTCTATGATTTGTAGGAGCATATATGAATTATTGTACCTTGAAATTGTTTTGGGCTTTCTAGAACGGTGGAGTCTTCTGTCAGGTAAGGAAAGCTAATTTTTGTTTTAATTTGTATTAAAAAGTATGAAGTTTTTATTTGCTAGGTTGCTAGAACGATATTTGATTGAATATGTTATTATTTAAGATAATAATTTAGTAATATTTTTGTTTGATGAGTGAATTTAGATGATTGATGAATGTTGTTGTAAATAATTGAGAATTGATACTTGTTTGAACTTTAAATGTTGTTGTTTTAGAATTCCAGGAGTTATAAATTTGTTTTAGAATTGAAAGTACTGAAAAATAAGTATGGTTGGATTGTTTTGTATATACTTTAATTTGGTCTTATCTTATGTGTGATATCTAAATACATATTCAAGTTAAAGATTTATATTTTAAACATGACACCAAATATTTGTGGATGTTTTGATAACAATGTAATAGTAACTAATAAACTAACAAAACTTGTTAATATAAATTTTAATATCATGTTATAAAATAGATTTTATACTTCATTTGAACTTACCAAATTGTCACAAAAAATAATATTTATATTCATATGTATTATAAATTGGTTTTGTTTCTGATTAATATAAAATTTTCAAAACTTATAATAATTTATTTATTTTTAATGATATTTTGTATTTTAAACTTCACTTTGTTATTAGGTTAAATTTGTTAGTTTATGTTTGATGTATACGTCTTGTTTATTTTTTTTTTTAATCACATGAAATGGTTTATCCTAATAACAAAAATACTATAATGTGTGGAAAGAAATCTGAATTATAGGTAGTTGTAAAATTGTCTTACAATAGATGAGCTTGTGTAGTCAACAGTTGTTGCTAACTTGCTATTACGATGGTAAAGTAATTAGACTATTGTGATTGGTACCTTACTTGATAATGCAACAACGAAAACTAAATTGTTTTAAATCGTGGGGCAGATGGGTCAGTGTGTTAGAAAGTGAAACCCAAGTGGGAGCTGCGTTGCCTTAATTTATTGCAATAATAACACGTTATAGACAAGAAATGGAATAAAACTTAATCCTTAATGATTTGCTTAGGCCACACTATTAGGGTTGATAATAACATATCCATTGTAACACGCATTGTTTATTGATTAAAATTCATATATATAAAACTTAAAAATAGAAAAAATATTTAAATAAGATATAAAATTTAATAGGTTTTGAATTAAAATGCGTTGGAATAGATTATATGTTTGAGAGAGTTGTGAAAGAATTATGGTAGAAGAAAAGGTTGTTGAGTTTCTCAACCACCACGTGAAGTAGGAGTAGCAGTAGTTTGCAAAGTGAGTTCATGCTCCCAAAATAATATCTATGGTACCATTCTTTTAACATTTTCTTAAATTAAACTAACATCCCAATTTTTTAAATTATACATAATGGTTCTTCCTCGAATTGTTAAATGGACAAAACAATAATATATACATAAAAAACACCATCTTTATCAATATATTTTTCATCTTTTTACTTTCATTCTTTTGTTTATTTATCTTTTATTCTTTTTTACTTTATTTCTTTTTTTTTTTTTTCTCAACTCTTTTTCTTTAATTTATTTTTCTCTCTACACCTTTTATTTCATTTCATTTCATTTTCTCTCAACTCCTCTTCAGTTTCTTTCCTTTTCAACTCTTTAATTTATGTATGTCTCACCTGCTTTTCTTTAATTTTTTTTTCTTTCAACTTCTTCTCTTTAATTTCTTTCTCTTCACTAATTTATTTTCTATGTTTTTTTTCTCTCTCTTTTTCATCATACTTTAAAATCTCTTTTCAATATTCATCAAATATATATTTTTTTATACTTTATTTTAAACACAATTTTGATTGAGATAGTCGAATTGGATGATAGTGGTTATAGCTTGCAAACTATATATAAGATGTATCAAGACCATATTTTAAAATAGTTGAAGATAATTGGTTGAATATTTTTTTTAATATTTGAGTGTCTAATAGTCATGTGTAAGTACTCCTTGAGTTTAATTGATAAAGTAAATATATAGATTAGTTTTTGTGAAAATTTTAAATTTCATTTTTTTAAGATTTTCACTAAAAAAAATCTGTAACTTAAATTCTCTTCCATGTGATTGAATTTATGATATATATTTATTTCAAATGGATTAAGTTTGTATAACATATGCTTATATATAAAAATGTTCAAAGAGGTAATAGTCACTATAGCTGAACTTAAATGTTAATATATATATATATATATATATATATATATATATATATGTGAAAATAAATTGATTTAATGCATCTTATCTTAAATTGAATTATTTGAGATCCCATATTGAATAGTGGTTTATAATATTAAGCATATAATAAAAGCATATATCCTATTTCATCAATTATTTAAATAATCAAAACTAAAATATCAAATGGTAAGAAGTGACAAAATTATCTGTATAATTAACTTATCTTAACCCATATAACTGATATTTAAATGTATATCAAAAGTGTTTAATATATATAAATGAAGTGTTAGCTTCTAATTAGACGTTACTAATCTTTTAAAAAATGTTTACATAATTATTTGCTATTGTATATCCAATTTCAATTATATATTCGAGTAAAATTATGTCTGAATAAGATAAGATAAAATTGATTTATACAGATACACTTAGTTTGAGATTGTGTCTTATTTTACCTTATAATTAGACTTTGAACATACATTGATTTAATAAGACTGTCATTACAATATTAAAATAAAATCTCATTCTTAATAAATGAGACCATTACTCTCATTTATGTATTTTATTTTATTTCATTAGGTTAAATAATATTATATTTGATTAAACTAATTAATCTTATTGTTTATTCTTTTATAATTTATTTTGATGCTAAATGTAGTTAAATGAATAAAACAAAAGAATAATAATCAAATGGACACGTGGTAAACGTGCTCAACTAATAAGATAAAATTGACATATAGGTTGTTTATTTTCATGATTATTTATTGCATATGTTATACGATACTACAATTTATAATCAAAATTATGGATGAAAAAAATAAATTTTCTTTGTTCATATTGTTTGATTTTATCATGATTTTAATTGAGAACTCACATATTGACTGAAAATAAATACGAATATATATATATATATATATATATATATATATATATATATATATAATATTTAATTCATTAAATTAAATATGAAGGTGTGAATTTTTCTAAATTAAGTTTAGAGACATAAATGTGGACAAGTAAGTACCAATTTGTATCATCCATATCCTCATACTCGTTTTCATCTACTAAAATATCTTTAATTTATTAGATAACTCTATTAATTGTTTTTTGTCTTAGGTTTTCAAGATTATTTATAAGACACTGTCACTTTTTACCTTTTTTATAATTATATTATCTTTATTGAATTATTATTTGATATTTATACCATTATAATTTATTTATTGCTATTTGATATTAAAAAAAAGTATTGTGTATTTTTATCCTTGAATAACTTAACCATATAATGATGTCTTATTTGGTGTAGTTTTTATTTTATTTTTTAAAATTATTTAATTAATATTTCATAACAACAGAAGAACGAGTAGAGGTGTACCGATTTTTTTTATAAAGATGAGGATGAAGAAAGTTTTTCAAATTCATTAAGTATAAAAAATTAGAATAGAAATTAGTTTTTACTTCTGATTTCAAACGAGAGATGGTTAATTTTACATTCGTCTTGCGTAATTGTTTTTTCTAATCCAAGTTTTCCAACACACCTTTTATTTATTTTTTATTACCTTTTTCTAAGTTTCATTTTATTTTTATTTCATTCGTTTCTTTTTTTCTTTTCTTCTAAATTCCTTGGTCGATTTTTTTTTATAATTGTATTGTAGAATTATTCTCACGTATTAAACTGAACTATTATTATTTAATCAACCAAATGATCAATATCTCGTGAGATTAAAATTAGTTAGTTTACAACAAAACCAAATTATTAACAATTGAATAATGATTAGACTATTGTTAATTCAATATTTATATCAAAAACTATAAATACAACTTTAAAATAATTATACATGTGATTTACATTTATGATACATTAATTATTATAAAAGTACAACATTAACTTTAAAATATCTTGTGTAACTAGATAGAAATGAATGAAAAACAAAATAAGACCCATATAAAAATTAAATACACAACTTATAAGATTTATAACATCGACCTTACAAATTAAAACAATATTAATAAACAAAAGAAACAAAAGAATGAAAAGATCAATATTAATTGCAACACTTTGGATCAACATTCTCGTTAATTTCTTTATCAATTTTTATTTTATCCTTGATACTTTTTTTTCTATGTTCCTACAAATCTTTCAGATCTTCTTCATCTACAATTTTCCAATCTACTTTTTTTTATTCCTCCATTTTTCTATCATGAATAATTTCCATAACATAAAAAAATTGTTTATGAAATTTGTTCTAATAATCAATGTATAAAATACTTAAACACTTAAAATCAAGTTAAAAAATGTTTAGTATTCCACACGAATCCGTGTCGAGAACCCATGTCGAGTAAATTAAATAATTGGAAACTTGTCCTTGAAAAACAATATCATAGGTCCACAATTTATTTTAAAAAGACCTGTATAATATTTAATTATATTATTTGGATAGATAGATGGAATTGTCGACCCACATTACACAATCAAACACAGGTAGCATTTTACAAGAAGAACGCATACATAATTAAATAAATAATTGATATGATATGAAAATCAAAATTAGATTTTCCTTTTTTTTTCAACGTAGTTTGCATCAATTTGATACTATGAATTTGGTTCAAGTCTCGAAAACTTCTAGATAAAGATGTTGGTTGCAGTTCATACTAACATGTGATTGGATTCACTGTTATCCATAAACAGATTGAAAGTACCAACCAACATAATTTTCGATTAATTATGTCAGGTTTCATTTGTGTTAAAAAATAATTTGAAATTTAAAATTATTTCTAGGTTAAAAGTAACCTTTTTAATTTTGATATCGAGTGAAAAATTGTCTTAAAATTTACTATTAACTATTTTTGTAAAATAAAACATCATTTGAAATATATCTTAAGTAAAATTAATTTAGAACTAAAATTTTCGGATACTCTTCCAAACATATATTGTCAAAACGAACTATCTGAATTAAAAAAATACAGGATGAATTAACACATACATAATTAGATGTAAAAGATGCATGCTTGATAAATTAATTCATATACATGTCTTACACTTTTTTGTTGGACTTGAATAATATTATCTTCTTAATCATGCTTAGAAGATGACAATCTTAATTTTTTTTTATTTGATGGTTTAAGGCATGCCTTGGATATATGGGACCTGATTGTTTGGATGGTAACAAACGAATTCTAAAGTATCGTGTTTAACAATTTTAAAGAATATCTGAAAAATTATCTTAAAAATATACTCATGCAAAACAAAAAACCCTATACATTTATGCACCATTCATTCCCTCTTTTTGCTCGTTTATCTACCAAGCCAAACACGCTCAACACGCGGAATGGTCAAAATATCTGACCAAAGTTATCAATCACTTTCAATCTTGTAAATCCACGACTCTCATGTTAAGGTTATTTTTTCATCTATTTTCTTCCATCTAAAGACCCAGAAAATTAACATAAATATTTTATAATCAGATCAGTTTATTTAAAATAGTTTATTTATATCAGAAGTTAATTTATATATAAAGTTGTCAAAACCGGTAAACCATTTCGTCAGATTGGTCACTTAGTGAATCAAATATTATTAATTTTTATATATGGATAATTTTTGTATCACTTACTTATTTATAATTTAGAGTCTTGAATAAATAAATTGATAATATTTTTCTCTCTTGACACATTTTTTTAATCTTCATGTATAATATGATAAAAAAATACTAATTAATAATATTAAAACACAAAATAATAAATAATTAAATTAAATAAATGGGTTGATAAAAACAATGACTCACCACATTTCAACCGGATTTTAAGTTAACCGGGTTAAAAATTTACTCGTATTAAATATATATATATATATATAAAAGGAAGTGGATGAAATTTGAAAATAATAGTAAATTTCCCGATTTACGAAATAATTTACTATTTAAATTTCAGTTGATGGTCCAATCATCGAACTTATTATATGAATAACTGATTTTTCAAATTAATTCAGATTGAATAAAAACCATGTAATGCTGTCAATTCAAGATATCCACGATGATACTTGTCTAATATTTAAACCATTCAAGTTACTCTCACTATGTCACGTCGTGTTAGCTCGTTCGTGTATAAATTTATTTAATGGTAATAAAGTTTGGTGAAACAACCTTTTAGAATTGTTTATTTTTACTTTATTTAGTTTTAAATTAAAATATTAAATTTAACACGCGTAATTAAAAAATATTTGTCAGCAACTATATTTTATAGAAAATACAAAGTTTACTTTTTTAAAAAACTTTAATACTCATTTTTAACGAGTAAAGTTTATAAAGATTTCACTTTTAGCCTCCAAACAAATGTTTGATCAGTCTCACTTCTTAATTATTATAGTTGAGAGTTCTCTCGTGACTTTATTTCTAGACGTATTTGAAGAAATATATATATATATATATATATATATATATATATATATATATATATATATATATATATATATATATATATATATATATATATAAATTTATAAGTTTCAATTCTTTTAAAAAACAAGAGTTTGTCTGTGAAAACATTTGATGAAACAATATAAAAGACATGACAATTAATAGAATAAAAACGAAGAAAAAAAATGAAAAGTGAAAATATTTATGTAAGGACTAAATAGCTAAAAGTAGTTAATAGTTGAAATAAAATATGTAGAAAGATTAGATTAAAAATGAGTATATATCATTGTGAAATTGGTTTCAAAGTTGCTTACGACTTTGGGTGATGAAGTATTCGCATTTACTTGGTTGTGAAGGAAGTGGGATTGATATTTATCTAACTTTTGACAAAGCATTTGCCTATTTTAACATTTTTTGTGTTCTTAGGCTGTCATGTTAATGTTGTCCCTACGACCCAACTATCTATAATCTTCAAAGAAAAATTACTCACAAAATATAATTTTCAAAGACGAATTAGTCGCAATATATATCAGTGTTATTCAAACCTCTTTTTCAATCAATCCATCTTGCTTCCTATCCCCGTTTTTCAATTTCAACTTAAAACTTTTAATTTCTCCCCATTTTGTCTTATTCAACAGCTGAGAGTTTACCAGAATCAACTAATACCATTTCCAATTTATTCAATTTGCTGCAAAAATATTGCACTTTTTGTTCATGAATATTGTGATATATATATATATATAACGTTTATCTGAATATATATTCTTGCTGTCGTGTAATTCTAAAAGATAAGGAATAAATAAAAAATAATATTTTTCAAAGATGTAAATGAATCTAAAAGACCTTAATATGAAGACTTGGTCAAAATATGTAACAACCCAAAAATAGATATTTTTATATGTAAAGTTTATAAACTATATATACACCATATATGTTAAGCCCACATAAACTAATAGATAAACAAGACATACATAACAAATTTATAATACATAGTTTCAGTTTATGTCAAAGTTAAAAATAAAAAATAAAAAAAATCTCTACGTAATTTAGTGTCAAAATTAAAAAATAGAACTACTAAAAAAGGTTTATGTACATTATACCAAAAATTCAAATTACCATTAGAGTTTTTCTACCGTCTATTCTCATTTTCACATGTAAGCTCATCTCTTTACACTAGTACAGTAATAATTGCAAATGAAACATAAAAATTTAGATAACAAAAAGAAAGGATAAATTAATGATAATTTCAAACATACACGTTTTTCAAATTTTTATGATAATATAATGCTATTTAACTATCAATAAACACATGTATTTTTCTCTATAAACAATGTTATGAATTAACAAATTTAGATTAAATATCTATATTTATGCATTGACTTGTATACAATAAGTTTTGTACTTAATATGAATTTCTTGGTGGATTATAGCAAATAATTGACTGTAGTTTACTTAACAAGATTATCAAATTTTTCATGACATAATGAGTTAACTTATGATGACTTCAGTATAAGAGAGGTTTAACCTCAAATTCCACCACAAAAATATCTTTCAACTCTCACTACCTAGATTGCATTACTCTATGTAAGTTTGTAAGTATAGAGTTTACGATGACTTTTAACAATATATATCCCCAGTTAATGCACAACACTATCTATGAGGATTTCCATTTCTCACTTAGAAGTACAAACCTAATACAATCCAATATTTTTCATCTTTTCATTCAATTTATCCACTTTCATACTCATAACAACATCATAGTTCTATAAAACACAATTTCTCCAACAAATTCTTTGCAATTTGAGCCAAAATTTATAAAAAAAAAGTTAACAAATTGCTTAATAATATCATTTACCCGTTCAACAAATTCTCTGTAAAGACACTTGTTTAATAACTAAGTCTCTCGTCCACCAAGTCAAGTACAAGAATAAAATTCAAATTCATTCACTTAGTGAAACATAATGTGAGAATCTGAAAAATGACCTAAGAGTAGTGGTGTTTTTTTTTAAAAAAAAAAATCTACTCTAATATATTCATTGATTGGATTAATGTGTAAAACTCTTTGTTACAAACAATTTACATTATTTCTGATCTTTTACGGTATGAAGATAGGGTCATTAATTTAGAGAGATGGTAGAGATAAAGTATAGAAAGAAAGTTTGGAAAGATAATTATTTCATAAAATTAAACTCATTTTTCTTTTTTTTCTTATTTTTTATTTCTCTATGGGATTTTTATTCCTTTTCGCCTATATTTTATTTTAAAATATTTTCTTTAGCTTGTCCTTTCATTTCTTACACGTTTTTCATCCTTTTCAAAAACCATTCCTAGTAACTAGAAGATAGCAAAACATGAATAATTTTTCTATCTATTTAAGACTAATTTGAGTAAATTTTTTTGTTTTATATTAAAATATATTTTCGCAAAATTCTTTGATTTTTTTACTATAAATATTTTACAGTTTTACTAACTTATCAATTGAAAAGTAGTTTGATTTTGTTTTTATTGTTGTGCAAATATTTCATCATGTCTCCAAAAGTCTTTATGTTTTTTTAACTTCTATTGTTATTATCTATAATATTACAATTAATTGTTAGGTAAGTAAAATTGTTTGGAATCTAATTTAAATTATTGAGTTGTGATTATGATTTCATTAGTTTGAAACATGAATTCTGGTTTTGGATAGTCAATTTGAGTTATACTTGTTATACGAATCTCATTGTGCATTACATATTTTAAACATGTTGGAATGTATGAAATAGTCGCTTTTAGAATTGAGATTAATTGTCGGTAATTATGCATAATTTATTATTTTGCATAATTTATCCCGTCGATTAAATTTTTCTCAGAGAATTATGAATTATAATTTGTCCACCAAATATCTATCAATCTATCGTTAATAAGATCATTTTTTAATCAAATTTGCTTAACAAATACATGCTCTCTTATCAATGGTATGTTTAAGTTGAAATTACAATAATTGTCTATGTATATTTTTTTTACTTTTCTTGTGAAAATTGTTAAAGTTATTTATTTTTTATATATAAATAAGTATGAAGATAATTTTTAAAGGTTTTTTCATGTTATTTTTTATTTTATTTTTTATAAATATTTTTTATTTATTTATCGTCTTTATAAACACTAACTTTTTTTATTATAAATATATTATTTTGAAGAATTAAATATGCTTTTTGTATTTGAATATACAATTAGAATTTATTTTTGTTTGAAATAAATATATTACGTAGTCATTTTAAATCAATTAGATTTATTAAATACATCTAATATATTTCATGTTAGTATTTGAGTTGTAAATTATTTAACATGTTCTCATTTTAATATCAATTAAGAAAATATATTTAATACTTAAAAATTTAATGTAATTAGATTAAAATGATTATATTTATTTAATTTTTATGTTTGAAAACTAAAATATAAATATAGATAAATTTCATTTTAATGTCAAGATTAAAAAATTAATAACATATTTAATTTTTAAAGTTAAATATCATTAGAAATATATTATTTTTAAAATTCATAGTATTAGAAATATATTATTTTTAAAGCTCATAAAGATGTAGGTTATTTTTATTATAGAAGAAAAGAATAGCCTCAAAAGTCGTTTAATAAGAAGATAATAGACCCTAAGAAACCCTAACTTAGGTGGAGCCTTTATGCTCTAATTTTGTAAATGTAGAAATTGTGGCCTCAAAATTTATGAAAAAGCAGAGAGAGAGAGAGAGAGAGAGAGAGCCTAATCAAATTATCTGCATTTGGCAAATCTAAACTTAGACTCCAATCCAACCCTTTCACACATCATCACCCCTAAAACATCTTTTCACCATTAATAGCAAGAAATGAAAAACAAAATATAGCTATATATATATATATATATATATATATATATATATATATATATATATATATATATATATATATATATATATATATATATTCCTATTATATATCTATTTTACGTACTTATTAAAAGATATAAAATTAAATGTGAGAATGTTTAAAAATATTTTTTATTAGACCTAACAGTTTCAAATAACTTAAAAAATTGCTAGTGACAAATAACTTTTATTTAAGTTATAATTTTTAATTTTTAACATTTAAATATGCTGAAACAACTTAATCTAAAAAATATTTGGACACACCGAAAAATAGAGACATGCTTGATTTTTTCAATTCAATTACTTTTACAATTTTTGTATTTAACTTTTGTCTAGACTTTTTCATATGAAATAAAATAGTTTTACATTTTAAATTGATTTTGTGAACTAAATATGTCTCTTATATGAATTCCAGACATCCAGGTATAATTAAGAAGCAAGCATAATAATACATCTAATATCTAGAAGGTTGAATATATTTTACAATAAAAGGTCATCTGGACTGAAAAAATCCAAAACAAAAAACAAAAAACTGTAGAAATTAAATAAAGGATGGTAAATAAATAAATACAATAATAAACTCTTCTTTTTTTTCCCAGTGAGTGTGAATGAGAAAAAGGCTTTGAAAGATAGTTGCTAGTTGTGGAAAGAGAGATTACCGGAGAAAGAGGAAAGTGAAGATAAGACTTAAAATTAACGATAATGTGTACGAAGATGTTTTTATCAATTATTTAAAAATCAGGATAACTTACTTTAATTAAAAAAACTAATTGATACGAAAAACAGATCAAATTACTTTTTAATTTAAATCTGATTAAAAATAACATAAAGGGGCAGCAATTATCATGTCTGGGACAGGTCAAAAGCTTGAAACTTTTTTCTCGAACAACTAACCAAATGGTGAATAATTAGTTTTTTTTTTTTATTGTGAAGTACTATGAAAGATGAACATTAATCAAAACAAATAATGGAGTTTATAGTTAGAACATGGTCGACAACCCTTTACTTTTCTTTGAATTTGACCATTCATAAACAGATTGGCGTGTTTTCTGTGGTTCACACGAAACTCGAATATTGTTATAATTTGGGAGAACACTTTGATAAAGTTTGATTCATTATTGATGATGTTTTGTACAAAGAAGTTGATATTTTAATAATATTTTTTAATAATTTTTTTATAACAGGATACGTGTTATTATTTTATTGATTTATTTTAATTTATTTTTAAAAAATATTTAAAATGAATTAATTATAAACTATCTAAAGAAACTTTTATATATATTATATATATATATATATATATATATATATATATATATATATATATATATATATATATATATATATATATTTTCTTGTTCTGGAATTATTATTATGTACCAAAAAAAATGGTCCTGTTTTTTTTTTTTCAACCCACTCATCCAACAGCAACAATATTCGAAGGCCATTCATTAATCTTCCGTCTTGGTCTGTCTGTTCATGCACCAGTGGCCATGTGGTCGAAAAGTCCACATCACGCACAAGAAAAATAAGTTTAAACCTAACATAGCCTTAGGTAACCCAATCTATTCCAACATCAATGTTTATCTATTGTTTAGTATAAAGACAAAATTTTGATATAATTGATGAGTTTCATACTCATTCTTTAAAAGTGCGAGTTTGAATTTTGTCATTCTTATACAAACTTTGTAAAGTCTATGAATAGTTTTAAGGTATGTTTAGACTCAAGGGATCTCAAAACCTAATTCACTTAGTTTCTTTCGTAAAAGAAAAAGAGAGACAAAGGTCCCTTTTACACACACCACCCACTTACTATTGCTAAATAGAATGTATCTTTCCTTTTAATGTAGAAAGATTATAAAAGTACATGTGCTGGTGGATATTCCTATTCTATATCTTTTATTTAAATTCTTTTAATTCAATTAGTACAATTGTTTTTTAATTTTATAATTAAATTGATATGTTAATTGTAACACATTCAACCATTATGTTGTTTGTACTAGATGGACTAGACGGTTGGAGAATGTTAGATGGTTGGAGAACTGTTAGATGGACCGAACGGTCTATAACGATCAGTCATAATTTTTGGTTTAAAAGAAAGGATATGAAGACGAGATCGGACGATTTAGATGACAAAATGTGAAAGTGTCGGTGGTAGCTCAATCTCGCAACCGAAATATTATTGTTTAAATGTATTATATAATTATCACTAATATTGTAATAACATGAAAAATTAATTATCATTTATATTTTTATTTTAAGGCCATAACATAGCATAGCATGTTAGTTAAACCCGTAAAATATGTTGATTGGATCAGTACAATTGTAGATTTAATTATAAGTACGTAGTGTCAAGTTGGCATGTAGAATTTTAGTAGAATACATCTATCAAATACTCTTTAATGTATGGTCTTAGGGCATGAGTTGTCAACATCTAATATCATATATGGTATCATTTTTAATATTTTATAATATTTTTCAATTAATTGCAAGATTTTTATTTTTAACAATATTTATTTATAATTCTTTTTAAAAGAAATTACATTTAAAATATAAAAAATATTTTTTTTATGTAGAATATATCATAGATTTTATGAGCTGTATATTACTTGTAACAAACATATATTTCATTGTCTGAAGAATTTTACTATGATACGTTACGTCACGTGGAGGAATACAGAAAGAGCTCTAAGAAGTAAAGCATCTTAGGTGGATGAGAGCATTTGAATTTGTCTTGTTTAACTAAAGTTGGAAACACATGTGAATTTGGTTTACATTTGATTTTGCATTTGATTTTGTTCTTGCTTAAAGCTTCCACATAATTCATTACAGAAGTTTTTTAAGAACGAAAATGATAACAAACTCTTTTATGAAATAAAATTACTTTATGTATATATTAATTTGAAATTTTTGTATAACTATTTGAAATTCTTAATTTGTGTACAGATAATTTTAGATATTGCAGACATTTTGTTTCATTTTATTCCTCCTTTTATCTTAAAAGTGATTATAAAGAAGTTTATCGAAACAAATAGCTGCTTTTTCGATTAAAAAGTCTAAAGTTTAGTTTTAATTATGTCACGTGAGAAAAATATTTATTGATTTTACTGATAATCGATATTTAATAAAGAATCTGTGATAACTTTAATAGACGCCATATTTCAGTTATACTTTTTATCCATAAATTTAAAACAAAGACTTTTTCTTATTAATGTAATATATTAGTTCTATGACTTGCAACTTGTAATATAATTTTTGTTCAAAACGTGGTTTAATGAAAAAAACATTATTTCTAATTTACCTACGGCAGTTGTCTTTCAAATTAAAGGGGCTCATCAAATTGACAGTTGAAAATAATAAAAATAGTTATTAAAATTATAAATTATCAATCAATATAATTTTTATTATAATAATAGTTCAAATCGATTCTAAAATTAAATCAAATTATAATAAATTATCAATCAATATAATATGTCTGACTTTTCTTTCAATATTTTTTTCCAATCCCAACCTTTTAATGGAGAAAAACTGTTATTCCACACCTTTTTATGAAAAAAAGAAGAAGTGATTATTCTGAACTCTATATGTGTATTTTTAATGAGGATTTTTTTTTCCTGAGAAGTACGCTTTTTTCTTTTTATAAGCGGTTATAGCGTAATCTACACAAATGAAAAAAACATAGAAAAGAAAGAAAACATGTCTATTTTAGATAAGGAAGGAAGAATCTTAGAATTTTCCATGTTGACTAATAATATAAGCCACAAAAGCTATGTGTCATTGTAATACTTTTATTATCACGATTTTTGATAAAAAAAATTGCATTAAATTATTTTAGAAGAAAATTAACTAAATTAAAAATATTTAAAATAAAAAAAAATTGAGAAAAAAAAATCATTATAATAGGACAAACTAGTAAGCTAAAAGTATAAACTATTTTATTGAGAAAAGGTAAAACCAAAACTGAATATGTAAAAACTCTATTGGTGGCAAAAAGTAACATATGTTACAAGAATAGGAAAAACACTCAATGAACATTAATTATATATTTATTTTCGGGAACATCATGATACAGTTGAATAACAGTAGGTTATTGCGGGGATGGTGATAACGATATGTGAAGAATATGATAATAATATGATAATAATTATTATGATGATAATAACTATTAATGATAACACGATAATGAAAATGTCAACAATAATTGTGAATGATGATAACTATTATGAGAATAAAAACAATATATCGATATAAATGGTTATACTAACTGTGGTCATGACAATAAAATAATAATTGTGAGAAAAAAGAATAAAAAAATCAGTGAAAATAATATAAAAAGTTTGATAAAATTCTACAAGCAGAGATGATTGTATATAAGATAAATAATGACACTAAATTATATCAATTTTTACCATCTTAAATTTATTATTATTTATTTACTTAGACATCCATTTAAAATGAACCAGCTTGCTTACTAAATTACTAAGTTTTGAACACAAATTAGTTTAACTATAACGTGGTTGAGTTAATTGATATTTTTTTTTTCATTCCGGGTGATTTTACAATTTCGTCAAAGTTTTTTATGTATTATTTTTCTCTTTTCTTAGGGCCCAGAATTAATTTTGGGCTTTGCATCTGAGGTCCAATGTACTTTCCTCAAGCGCACACCTCAGTTAGCTAACCAGATTACAATCGAATTTGGAACGATTTTTTCTTCATACACAATTTAAGGATGCCAAACAGGGCGAGTCCTTATAGGTCAATTTACCAGCCTGCAGTAGTGGATTTTATATTTTTAATCTGTTACGTTTGATTAGTCGAATTAATGGACTAAAGGTAGAACAAAATAAACGGATTTATTAATTTTAAATTAAACTTTATAATAAAAAATTAGTTTAAAAGAATGATTTTTTTATTATATTATTTAAAGGATGTGAATATATTGTAATTTATATAATTAACATTTTTCAATTAAGCTTCAATTTAAAAAATTTCAAACATCAATTATAATTAAAAAATTAATATGTAATAATTATTATTATTTTGATTTTATCTGTTTACATGCATAAATTGATCAATTAAAGTTAAGATTTTCAACATGTCTATCTATGATGGACTAATCTGCCTTGACTCATTTTTTGCCAGTCAATATCAGGTCACCACCTCTATACACTTTCACAACCAAACCATATTCACTTTTTGAATAAAATTGTTAATCTCAAATATTTCAATTCTAAAAATCAATTAATTTATTTTCTTCTAAACATACAACAATATTGAACCCATCTTTTTTGGTAACCATGTTTTATTGACACACCTTTTTAATACACAATTTGACATCTTGATGTAAGGTTCATCTTTTTCATCAATTTAAACGACATCGATAATCAGAAACTTTTAGAATATAGTTTAAATGATTTTTAATAAATTCATAACATCTATTTATATTAATTTTTACAAAAAATACTCAACATGACAACTACTTTTAAATTATTTGCATGTATTCCAAAGAGGACTAATTTGCCATCTATGAACTAGTGACTTATAAAACATGCAGAATGAGAAACGTTAGAAGTAGAAGGGATGCACAAAAGGCGGGGGCAAACAACTATGTATATGAATACTAAAAATCTCGAGGGACATGGAGGGAATGATAACTACAAGGGAAATAATAAAGGAGAGGCTAAAACTTATCCACTTGAGATTGTCAATATCAAACATGAACTCATTAAACATGGAGTGTAACAAAGACCCATCGAGAGAAAAGGTTGAAAAGAAATAATTTGGCAAATTAATTGGAAAGGAGATCTATTGTTCATCGAACTCGTGCATGTGATCTAAAAGGTAGTTGGCAGCCAATTCCTCATTTTTGTTACAAGCGAAGTACACCTCCAATACGATCGCACGATCAAAACCCATTGCTTCAAGCTGAAAACAAAAGCCACAACTCATCATTATAAATTTCAGACGACACAGGAAGAGCTAATCAACATGTTAACCGCTCGTGCTCCCTAGAAACAGTTGGCGTCTGTTAAAAAGTACTCACTGATAAATTCATTTAAACAAACTATAACTATCAGCATATACATCACATCCTAACAAAAAGTCAAACTTACACGTTCAATAGCTTGGCGCTCCTCAGGAGTGACAGTCACTGCTTGAGGCATGCCACCAGCCAGCTGCCCCAATATATTCCTGAAGCGCATTAAATGCAAAACATAATTCAAGGAACATGCAAAAAGATAGTCAGCAAAGAAAACAATACTTTCCACTTCTATCTACACACAAACACAAAATTACAAAAGAACATCAGATGATGATCCCTTACCCTTCGCCACCTTCCACGGGTTCATTTATCAGGCGAAGGAAATCAGCTTGATGATCTCGAATCAACCTCATAAGATGAGGATTTTGTTTGCCGAGTTCCTGTAGCATAGGCTGCAGAAGGAACAAGAATCAGGGAACTATGAAGAAGACAACATATGATACAGTGATACACTACTGAGCAAAGAAGAAAACCTGCAATATTTGTGGATTAGCCTGCACCATAGCCCGCAAGGCTTGGAACTGAAAAGCAAATGAACATGATTGAAATATATATTTAAAACATATCTATGAAGCAAGAAATTCAGGGGTAAATGAAGAGAAAGATAATAGATACTTGTTGACTGTTGCGTAGGAAATCCAATGAGCCAGCACCAGCAGCACCAGAACCCACATTGGGAAGGCCCTGTTACACAAAGTTCAGTATACAACAACCCAAAGCTTTCATTCTCTCGTCAATAATAAAAAATGTAATAGCTACCTGCGGAAAAAGGTCTAAGGGATTAGCATTAGGTCCAGTTGAGGTAATAGGAGCAGGTTGTGCTGTTTGTGGAGCAGCAGCGGCAGTAGGATTTGCAGGTTGAGCACCTGCAGGCGCTCTGGCTACAAGAGGAGCTTCAGCTTGCTCAGGGATACCCTAACATTGATGAATGATATTTTAATTAAAAAGGGAAAGATGGCAATAAAATATCACAAAACAAAAAAACCATCTTCCAACCAAATAACTACGATCCTCAACTTAAGTAAATAAATGCGACTAAAATATTTGGCGAAAAAAAACATCAATTACAGTGTTTAACATCTAAAATTCACATACTGAATACAAATATTCAACAGCTCTCTCAGGGTTGTTATAGGCAGCTCTAAGAGCACGGACAACAGTATCCCTATCCCAGCTCCCTCCACCCATGTCAATAATTTGCTGAATTGTCCCCTCCAAATTGCTTCCAGCAACAAGATTGGATGCCGCCTGCCCATAGATATCAAACCCCTCCCTGCTTCACAATGAAATTCTTTTAATAACAAATTTAAAACTAGAATCAAGCAACCAGAAGAGTTCTGTCTTTCAGGATACAAAAATAATAGCAACTTTAGAATCTACATTCCACTCATGGAAGGCAACAAAATACATACACAGGAGTTCCTGAAGAAATAGATGCAGGAGCAGGCGCTGAAGATACAGGTGCAGTAACAGTTGCTGGCCTGTCAAATTGAAATGATGCCATTGAATAGCACATAATAAATATTAAAATAGTTTAAATTGACATTTTAACAAATAAAAAAATCCTAGAAAGATTAGCCACTCACAGTGCCTCAGCTGTAGCTGGAGCTTGGGGAGCTGTTGACACCGGTGCTGTTGAAGTAGGAGGTGCACTAGTCTGTGGTGTCTGCAATGAATATATCATTTTTAGAGAATGTTTAAATAACGGATAGAAGAGATTATGCTTTTGTCTTGCCATATCCCATAAGAGGGTAAATCCTAAATGATAGAAACGTTGCAAATATTTATTACATTCAAAAACTGTTCTCACCTTGGTTGATAGTGCAGTTGAAGTAGTAGAACCTTCACCAGATGGGCTCTTACTCTAGCATATTTTAAACATAAGATTCTAATTTAGTGCAACATAAATTAATACAATTGTGAAACAGAATATGTAACATAATATAGTTTTTTTTCTTTAAAAATAAATTAAAAAAAAAAGGAACTAAAGAAAACTTTACCTTTGATAGCATAATTACAATGAAACTATTTTCAGCTACGTTATTCTCCTCTAAGGTAGTAGCATCCTTCAGAACTTTCCCTTGGTGAATTAGCATTTGCTGTGCAGCAGGATACACATCTGCACCCTGAACAGTTTCAATACTTTTCTTCACTTCAGAAACCTGAGCAGAATATCCACAATTACAAATAATGTAATTGATCAGTTATTGATGTTCAGAAAAACCAGAATATCGTATATGTGAATCACAAAGCTGATAAAATTAAAAGATGAAGCATTGGCACATTTGATGATACAGAACACCACATGTAGGACACATCAAGTATTTTAAAAACTTCAATTGTTAGAAACATACAACTTCTGAAAAGACTAAAAAACACACATTATTCACGTTCCTAGTTGCCAAGACAATAGCCATTGTGACAACAGAGTAAGAAGTCAGTTTTTTAACCAGTATTAGCTGTAGCAATAATATATGCTGGGTATTTAAATTTCGATAAATGTGAGTAGCAATTAGAATTTAGAACCAGTACTTATTAAGATTACTTCTTATAATACAAACTGGTGTGATATTCCTAAGAAGTAATACTCCAAAGATTGCCAATGCGGAACTTATTCACTACCACAAGCCAAGAATCCTAAACTTAGGTAAAGAGATTTCCACTTATAATAAAATTCAGAGGAGCTTATGTAAAAGTTTGCTACCAATTCACACGAGCAATGAAACAGAAGACAAAAGTTATTAAAAATAAGATTATCTAGCCAAAGAATGTTCTGACTAGAATAACATACTCCATTCCATCCCCATCATATTCCACATACCAAATCAATCATCACTCCGAAGAAGCAGGAATTAACTTTCAAGTAATAAAGTAAATCCAAATTGCCGTCAAAATTAAATTAGAACTAAAATAAGCGAAACACCAAACCCTAATTAAGACTCGATTTCAGGACTCTAAAAGGAGGGAAACTTTTGAGACAATTCAAGAACGGGACGCAATTAGTGACCCAAATAGAAAAGAGGAATTCGCAAGGAAACCAAATCGAGTAACAAACCGTGTCCTGCGGCTGCACTTCGATTTCGAAGTGAGTGCCTTTGAGAGTCTTCACGAAAACCTTCATCGTCGTCACCGCTATCGCAATTAGCCCCCACGAACAGCGTCGGAAGTCACACCGGTACGGTAAAGTTCCGCCGATCCGGAGACACCAACGACAACTTGTAGCAGAGAAGAAAGGAATAAGAGAGAGTGAGGCAAAATGTGAAGAATAAACTTTTTTTTTAATAAATAAATAAATGGAGATATGATATGATTTACCGAAAATATACTAGTTTATGTTGGTGGTTGGGCAAGAAGTTTCACGCGCTTGTTGGAGTGTGATTACACGCAAAGCTTCGATGAGGGGAGAGGTGGCCACGTGGACGGTGGAGAGGAACTGGCCTTAACCTTAGCTAGATTTTTGTGTCTGACATAGCAGGCCATGTGTTGTGCCTTTTATAAATCTTTGGATCATGGGTTTGATTTTTAAGATAAATATTATCACTTATTTTTATTAAGATTAGGATATAATATTATTTATCATTTAGTATGTGATAAATACATCTGTATGTAATATTTAAATATCTATAAATTAATTTTTAAAATAGTAATTATAAAAATAAAATTGAAAAAATAAAATATAGATAAAATAAATTTTAGCTTATTAAAATAAAAAGTATTATAAATAATATTGTGTAAATAATTTTTTATCGTGATTAATTATTTAATTTTGAAAATATAATTATTAAAATAATAAAAAGAATATAATTTTTTTACAATAGATAATTATTTAAAATAATAAAAACAATCACTATAAATGATAAAACTGAAAAATAGATTTTTATTATAAATAATTATTTAAATTAAACTGTAGTTATTAAGAATATAAAATTGAAAATAATAAAAGAAGACACTGTATCTTTTTTAAATATAATTATAAATTTAAAAAGCGGTTATTAAGAATATAAGATTAAAAAAGTGGAAAGACATATTCTGTTGTATATCTATGTAAATTTAAAAAGTAGTTATTAAAAAAGTAAAATTAAAAAAATAAAAAATATATTCTTTTAGATATATAGATATTAGAATACTATTGTTTTTCTTTCTCAACCTTAAATACGTTTGTTACATTTTTATAACAAAGTATCTATTTTCTCATATATATTATAAATTTGTATTTATTACTGTTAAATCAATCATCTTATTTTATGTTATTAAACCAATAATTATAATAATGTTAATTTATGGTTTTAAAATGATATTCATGTAATTATTGACTTATTAAAATTTACAGTTATAATTTATATACAATAATATTTTTACTTAATAAAATTTTAAATGTAATATATTTTTTAATTACTGTTTTATTGTAGAAAATTAAAAGTATTGCAATATGTAGTAAAATAAAAAAATTAAATATGAATGAATTTTAAATCTAATTTAACCTATTAATATTTAAATTCGCATGCATACATTAATGTGAGATTTTTAAAACATTTTTTCACACAAAGTATCAAATAAATATCAAACTTTGCGATTTTAAACTCTGGCTTATGTCTTTGATGCTACTAATCAATAAATATCCGAAAAAAACAACACAATTAAAACTGAAAATAAGTTTCACAGAATATTATTGTTATGTTGAACCAAAATATTAAGAATGGAAGAATGACTGTGTGGTGACCTAGATTAAATTGTAATGGGAGTTAATAGAAAAAAAAAATAATAAGAATTAGAATTTTTGAAGTCGTCATAATTTATTTAGAAGGTTATCAAAAATCAAATTTTTGGACTCAGAGAATCAATTATATATGTGTTTGAAGGCACTTGCTCTCTCCACCACCACGTAATACTTCCCGCACCTCCCCACTTTTCATACATTCCAAAATTACCCCATTTTTCATACATTCCAAAATACCCCATGGTAAATATAAATTTTACTATTTAACTTTACTAAATTTTTATAAACCCTAAATCTGCCATACATCCTCACCTTTCACTTTCACTTTTTTGCGACGGCTCGAGTGAGAGCAAGAGGTCAATACTTTTAACATGTTTGGTTTTAATGTGCAATTGATTCGTGTGATCTGATATGTCTGTATTGTGCTATGTTGTGTGCTCTCTTTTTGGTGTGTTTTAATGCGACGAGGAAGAAGAAGAACATAAACGACGAAAGCCTGAATGAATCTAAAAAATGTGTTCAGCCTTCAACGGATTTCAACACCCGCGAACGAATTTTGGACGACCTTCAACCACCTTCAACAGGTGTTCAATGAAGGCAAATATACTTAACCAACCCATTGCACGACCTTCAACCACGTTCAACAACCAATGCACCACCACCTTCAACAATTACAACTGCACCACACCACGCACTGAAGCTTTCCACACACCAGGGAAAAGAAAAACACACAGGGAGGAGATGAGAAGCAAAAAATTTGAGCTCGAACATCCAATACGTGGGGTGCATAGTCTATATATCGGTGGGGACGAGTGTAAATATTAATGAAAAGTAGTCTGAAGTTAAAAATATTTACCAAGGAGGATGAGGGGTAAAATTGGAATGAGGTGGTGCAAGTAGCGTTTTGTGGTGGTGGAGGGAGCAACTTCCATGTTTGAATTGTGTAAATACATGTAATTAAAGACGACAAAAAAGACAATTCCAACGGACTAATTTGTCAACCCAATCTAAAAAGACGAGTTAAGACAACATTTTTAAAATAGAGCTCAAACTAACCTAATCCACCAAATTCAATAACACGACATAGCCTAGTCCCGACCAACTCACGATTTTACTTCATTGTACTAACACAACTCGACTTCATCATTGCCATTATCTTATCACCTTTTGATGAACCTGACATCCCCTCCACTTTTCTTATTTCTCCATTTTTTGTATTGAATTGAAAGATTCCAATTGAAAAAGAACAAGGATAAAACAAAAAATAAAAATATGGGAGTGCATGAGCAAGTGTGAGTGTAGTGAGAAAAAACGAAACAATTAATTAAAGGGGATGCGGTGCATGCAGAAGGAGCACGGGGTGCAGGATGAAATAAACGCCTCCCAATACAGAACCAAATAAAAAAATAAAAAATAAAGGCGGAGGGATAGAGAAAATAAACGTTCGCCAGACCAACGGCAAAATAAAACAAGTGGGATGTGTGCAATATGGGTATAAGGGTGCAGCAAGTATTATTAGAGTCTAACTGTACAAAAAGTTTAAAAAAGGTGGTGCATGAAGTGAAACTGGGTCAGCCCAGACCCCAAAAACTAAATTTTAGTAACAAAAGGTGTGGAGTAATAATTAAAACTAAAGTGGTTTTTATTTTTTTTAAATATCATTAAATTAAATAGACATCGTTATAACTGGCTTAAATAAAAAAGAAAAATACCAATTGTTATCTATAGACAGAAGGCATAACAGTATCAAGGTTTATTCGAAAGACAAAATTTTGTATACAAAGTTTTTTTTTTATTTGGTCTTTACATTTGTTTTCAATTTTACTTGTTTTGAATACATACTTTTTTGATTAAAATAATTATTTATTAATTTTATTTTTTAAGTAATTATTTTTTAAATTTAACCGCTCATTAACTTAATTATTTTTTTAATTACAGAAGTACATAAAATAATATCTTTTTACAATAAAACTATAAATTTTATTTTAATTTTTTATTTGAATTTTTCATTAGATGAGAATTTGATTTTCATGAGAATTGAAATTTCTCATGAGAATTTGAATTTCTCATTAAATGATGAATTTCTCATGAGAATTTGAATGTCTCATGAGATAATAATTTGAATGTTTCGTGATATGAGAACTTGAATTTCACATAAGATGAGAATTTGAATTTCTCATGAGATCAGAATTTGAATTTCTCATGAGACGAGAATTTGAATTTCTCAACTCATGAGAATTTGAATTTTTGACGAGATGGAAATTTGAATTTCTCATGAGATGGGAATTTGAATTTCTCATGAGATGAAAAATTGAATTTCTCATAAGATGAAAAATTGAATTTCTCATAAGATGAAAAATTGAATTTCTCATGAGATGAGAATTAAATTCTCATCAAATGAGAATTTGAATTTCTCATGAGAATTTGAATGTCTAACGAGACGAGGAATTGAATTTCTCACGAGACGAGGAATTGAATTTCTCACGAGAAGAGGAATTGAATTTCTCACGAGACGAGAAATTGAATTTCTCACGAGCCGAGAAATTGAATTTCTCACGAGACGAGAAATTGAATTTCTCACGAGACGAGAAATTGAATCTCTCACGAGGCGAGAAATTGAATTTCTCACGAGACGAGAAATTGAATCTCTCACGAGGCGAGAAATTTAATCTCTCACGAGGCGAGAAATTGAATTTCTCACGAGGCGAGAAATTGAATTTCTCACCAGACGAGAAATTGAATTTCTCACGAGGCGAGAAATTGAATTTCTCACGAGGCGAGAAATTGAATTTCTCACAAGACGAGAAATTCAATTTCTCACGAGACGAGAAATTCAATTTCTCGTAATTGAATTTCTCATCAAACGAGAAATTGAATTTCTCACGAGGCGGGAAATTGAATTTCTCACGAGGCGAGAATTTGAATTTCTCACGAGGCGATAATTTGAATTTCTCACGAGACGAGAATTTGAATTTCTGACGAGACGAGAAATTGAATTTCTCACGAGATGAGAATTTGAGTTTCTCACGATATGAAAATTTGAATTTCTCACGAGATGAAAATTTGGAATAAAAGAAAATAGTGGAAAGGTGTAGAGTATTTTTGGAATAAACGAAAATAGTGAAAAAGTGCAAAAGCACTTGAGATGGTGGAGGGAGTAACACCCAACTAAAAAATTAAAGGAAAAACCTTAACAAATGTGGCACATTCGTTTAAGTAATTATATAAAGAAATATTTAAATAATTAATTAAATAATAATACATAAATTAAAATAATTATTATTATTTTATTAAATTAAATGAAAATAATTTATAAATAATTACGTAATAGATTAATTTATTTTATTTTATTAAATTATTGTTATTAATTTAATTAAATTATAAAAAATTGGCTTAAATACCTTTTTAGTCCCCTGGTTGGGACTGAATTTATGTTCTGTACCCGGTTTTAAAAATGAATGCATTAGTTCCCTATATTATGAAAATTGTATGAATAAGGTCCTCTCCATTAAGTTGACAACAACGACGTTAATTCTATGCTGATCTGGCACACTTTTTCTCTTCTCCCCTCTGTTGCACAACTTTTTCTCTGTCATGTTCAGTTTTTTCTCTGTTACCCACACGCTGCCTTTCCAATGAACTTGCAGTCCAACTATGTTGTTCTAGTAAAGAATTGTCAAAAGGATGGAGTCCGTGTGGGCGGCCGACCCATTGCCCGATCCGGTTCCGGACATGTGAATATAATAAAAAGTATTTCATTAACCCCAACCAAAATTTATTTTGCCACTAATTCTTACAAAAATCCTAGAAAGTAACATATTAAAAGATATTAAAAGGTGAAGTAATAAAGGTGTTAAAATTGGAAATACTGTTTATTTAAAATTAATGGAGAGTTTTCAAGAGGTTGATTTACTTAATATTCTCTCCAATTAATGAAGTTTTTTTTCTTAATAAATCTTCAATTGAATTTGTATTATCTTTCTTATCCAGAGTGATGATTCTATATAAAATATATTATTTTAATAAAACTGACTTAAAAAGTGTCGTTATTACTGATATATGTGCAATTGCAGTCATTTTTACTAAAATAATACACAAATATTATGAGTATTTGATTTCAACCTTAAGTCACTTAATCATGACCATGTGTAGCAAAACTTACTTACACGGGTTCCTTTCAACTATGTGCTCCTTGGACTAACAACGACAAATATACCAACATAAGGTAACAGTTCCATCTCAAGGATTTTGTTGTCTTCAATTTTCATTTACAATTTCTATAGACTTGATAGCCTTTGATTTTTGTATTTGTAACAATAATTTAATATTTTTTCTATCTATTTTTTTTACTTAATCTAGTTTTAATATTTATTTTAAAAACAATTCAATATGGACATTTATGTTATATTCACCTTGATGTCACCCTAATATAATTTACCCACCACTTTTAAGTCTTTATTGTCCAATTCTAAAAACAAGATTGAAGGAATGACTTAACACGTTTAAGTTTTTTTTTTTTAATATAAGAACACACTTAAGTTAATATTAGATATATATAAAATATTAAATTATTATTACATATATAGAAATGAAAAATATGCTATTAAATAATTCTCATATATTTTCCAACCAGAGATCCAACATTCAAAATATTCATAATATTTTTTATTTTTTATCACTCTATATTTTATTATTAAAATATTTTACATCATTATTCGTATGGATTAAATTTAAGGTCATTCGAGTTTAGATATTTATTTCCTCTCTGAAAGGTAATTTAAGGAAAAAATCATTATGGATAAGACTTCAAAAAAAAATAATACTCTAAACTTTGGGTCATAAACGTGATACTCACCGTGAAACCAATAAAAAACATTTGATCCTTGAGTCGATAATAGAACACTCATATTCTTAAAGCCCTCTACTAGGGATGACGAAATATTCTTCTTAAACCTCGACCATGGAACTTGTGTTCCTATCACACTCAATTGTCCCACATCACTTAGAGTTGACCTCAACTATGGAACTTATGTTCTCATCACACTCAATTGTTCCACATTACTTAGAGTTTAGGTTAAACTTAAGTTTAAATATCAATTCCACCCACTAAGATGTCTTTTAAAGATAAAATTATGAAAAATAAGACTCAAAAACAAATAATATGTATGGTGATTAACCTTATTACTCCACCAACATTGAATCAAAACAATAACGTCTCTTAAAGACAAAACTATGATAAAGTTATATATGTTCTAAAATAAAGAACACTATAAAAACATAATAATTTTTCATAAATATATCTTAAATTGAAACTTAAAACAATAACAATACTCAGTCTATCAAAAAAAACTAATATTTGAACCTTACTCAATAACACAAGTTGAAATATCTTTTACTTCCGAAATGAGATTAAAAAGTACTAGTTTACAAAAACAAGTCTAATTTCTGATGTATTTATCACTCTCCCTCTATTTCAAAAGAATAACCAATACAAATATACAATTTTTTACAAAAACTAACAAAAATAGTTAACACTAAATTAATGAATGGAACAAGTTTACGAAATTATTTTCATTATACTCTCTATCTTCGGATTAGTTTAATGACATTAATTTTTTATTTAACAGCTAATTAAACCAGATATTTAATTCTTCAATGAAAATCTGAAACGTCCCTTCAAATGACTTTTCTAATATAGAGGCGTTACTTATTTTGAAAATGAAGGGAATAAATACTTTTGTTTTCAATTCCAAACTTTTCACCTCCCAATAATTTTTCCAACTTCTAATTAACTTTTTAACTATTATCAATCAACTTTAGAATTACTATTTTTTATGTGAAAGAGAGCCATTGTTGTAAGAACAAGCTTTCAGTGATTGACGTGATTAGGAAGTTCTCTAAATGATTGTCCCGTGTAATATTTTAAGAGCCATTGTTTTAAGATTAAGCTTTCGGTTATTAACGTGATTAGGAAGTTCTATCGTCTAATATTTTATTGTAATCGTGTTCCACTACATACATTGGAGTACAATTTTCTTATTCTTGCATTAATAGTTATAGGTAATTTAAAGAAGTGTGCACTCGTTATAGTGAGTATCTATAAAGTATGTATTGTATTGTTTGCAAATATTAAAAAAAATTGATATTGATTATTTTATAATATTTTAACATAATATCTTTATTATTTATTTGTTATCGTAGTAAAGTATTCTAAATCTAATAAAAATAATAATACATATATTATCTTAAAATATTGTCAAAACATTCTATATTAACATTTGATTATCCATTATTAAAATCGTCGTTTATAAAATCGATTTGGCATGGACTTAGTCAACACAAAATCACAAAATTTGGATTTTGTATAGAGTTTTTTTGGCATTACTATGTTCTAACTTTGTTCAAAGAAACAAAGTCGAAACTAAATTGGGCTTTTGGTCGATTATTAGGTGAACAAACATCTACTTAAAAGAAAAAATAGTGGTGTTTCGGCCGACAGAGGCGTCACATTCGCTAATTGTTTTTATTTGACATTTATTCATGGTTGGCATACACATCTTTCTTCAAATCTTTTTCTCATTAAATTTGTTTCTATTCGTGTCTTGTCTTCTATGAATAATCAATGGAAACCGTTTCTATAATAATTTTATATTTTTATACAAATATGTTACTAATATTTCTAAATTAAAACTCCAAACACAATTCTTAACATAAGACCATCTCCCTCTTGAGTCATAAGATTAAAATTTACTTTTTATAACATTTTGAATCAAATTTATTAATATAACACTAAAAGTATATGAAAATAAAAATAAAAATAATGTTACATTAGAAATATATATTTTTTACAACAATCAAATAAAATATTAATGAAAGTATGAAATTTGAAAAAAAAAAGTCTTACAAGTAAGGTGACACGGGGGAATTATTTTTCAAGAATTTTATTTTTATTTATTTAATATTAAATGTAATTTTTTTTTTGTGAGTTGTACTATTACTCTTCTATATATATATATATATATATATATATATATATATATATATATATATATATATATATATATATATATATATATATATATATATATACACGTAACACCATAATATATAAATAAAAAAATATAGAATAGAAAATACTATAAATATTTGTTTAATATCAAGAACATGTATTATTTTTTAGTTTCGTTAAACAACACTTAAAAAATGTGAGACGAAGTCAAATTTATTTTATGTTTTGATTTTAATTTTTAAAGTTTTTTTTATCTTGTTTTAAAAATGAAAAATAAAAATCATTTAAAGTAATCTCAGGCTAAATATAAATCATATATTTGTACTGTACTTTCATTCCATGCAGAACAAAACTAATCTTTTACATTGTACTGGTTTAAGTTAATCACTGGCCGATGTGAATTTTAATATTAACTATGAGTGTTTTGAAAGAGATTCTTATAAAGATATAACTAGAATGAAACTTGTTACCATCCAAATAAACAATTAACACTTCAATATAAAATATTAAAATAATATATTTATAATTCTTTTAACAACTTTTATATTTTTACTCAATAATAAACTAAACTTTTATATTAATAATTTAAGTAAAAATATTATAATAACTATAGGTGAGAAAACAATGAATCAATCCATTCATAACTTATCTAATTCATATATAAGATATATATAATATACTATTACAAAAATAGTTTAAATTAATAATAACATTCATCTATTTAACTGCATAGATTATTAACTACCATTACTTATTTCTTAAAAACAATACATTTTCTTATTAAGTTAATTATTAATTGTAAATTATGGAAGAATTAAAAACATGCAATGGGTGTAAATCTTTATAATCTCTCTCAACTGTTAATCACATCTCTTACCATTCTTTTCAACTTCTTTACTAAATCAACTTCATATCTTAAAACAGGAATGAATATATGATTTGAAAACAAATAAAGAGAACAATATATTAAATCCTACATACATATATAGAAAGTGATTTTTCCTTTTTATGTTCATATTTATTTTCTAATTTTACTTCTTAAATAAATATTTTTTTTAAATAAATAATTATTTTATTAACTTTACTTTTTAAGCGATTGTTTATTTAAATTTAGCATTTTTTCTATTACTTTTTTAAATTAATATTTTTAAATTATTAAACTATGTACAAAATAAATTAAAACTATTTACATTAAAGTTACAAAAATTATTTTAGTTTTATAATTATAATAATAATAACAATAAGAATAATTTTATAAATTTATTTTATAACTTTATCCTTTAAATAAATATTTTCTAAATAAAATAATTATTTTCCCAATTCTATTTTTCATGTATTTTTTTTATTTTAACAGTTTTTAAAATTTAACCATTATTTTAATTATAAATAAAAACTATTTATAATAAAATTACAACTACTATTTTTAATTTATAATTATTATAATAATTTTATTATTTTTTATTATCATAAAAAAATAATAAACATGATTATATGTTTTTTCATTAATAATATCATAATATAAGTAATAATGGAAAAATTAATAAAATTAAACTAATAATTAACAAAATAAAGATAGAAAACCAGGGCCTCTGTTAGCAAAAGAATTACAAACTCAAAAAAGAAAATATTTTGTTCGTAAAATATGTAACAAAGAGAACAGACTAAATGAATTCTCAAGTCTGTTGATTAAAATAAAATTTCTCCTCCCTTTATATATTTAAAAAGTTTTCAAGAATTTCTCCCTCTAGATCTCTCTATATACAACTTTAGTATATGATATTTTCTTTGTTAAAATTTATAAAAACTAAATTATCAATAAAAAAATATTCATTTAAATAATTTTCTTAACACATTTAAAACAAATTTTACATTGTATCAATTGTTTTATTCATATGAACCAGTAAAATGTGATAATCATCTTGTGTTATTTTTTCATCAATCTTAGTATTAATAGTTCCTTAAGAAGTTGTTGACCATTTTATGTTATGGTCATTGCTATTAATCTCCTTTATGAAAAATCAATGGCACGTGATGATATGGTTGTTAGTCTCCTTTTGACTTTAATTATGTGATTCAGAATTATTGGCTTGAGATACTTTGTAGTTATAATTAAACATAACAAATTTGTTTATTTATGTGTATGTATGCTTTCAGAAAAATAATATAATTTATCACTCACCACTGTATCCAGAGTAAAAAATCACCGACTTCAATGCCAGTAATAGTTATCATTTTGACTTATGCAAGTAAAGTGATCTAATTATTAAAGTGATGAGTTTGATATCTTAGTAAATGATGAGGTTATTCCTATCATTTAGTTAGTGACCATGGTATAGAGAGTGAGAAATAAATATAAAGTAACAATCTTTTGGCAAGGTAAGAGAAATAATTTAAACAAAAGTAGTAAGAAAATTAAAAAAATAATAATATTTAATAGATTAATGATGATTTATCTTTATTGAAGTGGTTGGGGATGTAATGTAGAGTGGAAGTTGTACGTAGAGAGATGCATAGAGTGTAGAGTATAGAAAAAGACGAGTTTGGCATGGTAGGATTGGACGTATTAAATATGGAAGGCCATGTCAGCAGAACTGTATGAATATTTAACTTGGACAAAAGGGAGCGGCATCAGCACTTTCCACGCACCCACCTACGAAGGACACTTGTCCCATCACTCACCACGTGTCCCACGTCTTTCGGACATTTTCGCGCCAAACATGTCCGTGGGTTCCACGTCGGCGCTATTGGCGGGAAATCGAAGCAACTAATTCTCTCACTCATTCCATTCAATCCACATGCTTTTAGTTTCTTCTTTTTCCCCCACCCCACACTGTAAGTGTCAAACACTATCATCATCATCCATACCATTCATATATGCATCTTCTCATTTATTATTCATCGCATCATGTGCATACACCACCATGGCATGCGTCACGTGACTCCCATAATGGCAAGTGAATAATATCTTACATGGAACACCGAATTATGCACCACACGCCTCGCATCACGTGATCTTCTTATGGTCCTGGTTCTAACACCATTAAATAGTACTGAGATATGAACCAACATGATCCGCTGCAACTTATTTATTCACAACACTAATGAATAAGACACTGTCCTCCCACGTTCAATTCTTTTCATTTTATTTTCAAGTTTACGTTAACTGATGATTTTGTTTTATTATTATAACTTCTAATAAAATGGTTTAATTAGTATTTAAACCGTGTTAGAGCATTAACTAACAAAAAACTGAAAAGTGAGATCACGCTTGTACACCAATTTATTTATTAAGGAGTATGAAAGACGTGTATGACATTTAATATAAAAGACATGATAGAGGAAGGTGTATGCAAGATGGAGTTGGAAGGCTTCATGTGTTGCAGAGAGTGGCTGATAGAGAGACGCCGGGTTGGTCATATCGTGCTCAAGTGAGGAATGTAATATATTACTTGTATAAACTATTGAACTGCAAAAACTAATATAATTTGAATTATACACGTCCAAATATACCTCAATGCATCACATTTCAACAATTTTTTATTAACGCTAACATCAAATAAAAAAATTACTAAGAAACTAAACAATCAATTTATAAAAGGATTGTTTTAATATTTATCAATTTAAGACAAATATAATTATTACTGATCGAATTATAATCAGGTTATTATTAATCCAAAACTTATTATAAAACTTATAAATATATGTTTAAAATAAAAAGTTAAATTTCAGTTATTAATTTTTAATAATTTTGACATTGGAAATATCTCCAGCAAAGTATAGAGAACCAATAATAAAAAACGATAAATGAGGACAAACATTCAAATTATACAACAATAAATGGTTAACCATAATCATACACTAGAAACAATAACAATAAAATAAAATTCACTTCAGATATGAATTTAACTAGATTAGAAAAAAAATGTAATTAATGATATTGTGGTAATAAACCCGTTTCTGATTATATTCATAAGTTCAAGCATGGTTATAAAAATAAATGTGACAAGATACTGGAAGGATAAAATAATGAATATTTAATTATTATATCTTTAATGAGGTTAATTCAATGTAAAGACTCTTAAGAAGATATAATTTGTTTAAATAGATTTGAAATGAAATGGTGGATAAAATATATATAGTTAAGATAAGTAAAAGATAGACAAATACACTAAATGTTTTAATTAGGAGTACTTATTGATTAGAACATATATGATTTGGAGAACCTATGAGTCTATAAAACATTAGCTTTCACATCTAAGTATAACATTGAGATTGTGTACTATCATGATTAGAATGATCAAGACTAATATGTTATTTAATTAGTAATTTGACTTTGATGTATTACAATAAAATAATAAATGTGAATATAATTTAGTTTTATAATTGATTTTATCACCTTCAACTGATCGATTATAGGGTGATGTGTTGAAATATAGTGTAAAAATAAAATTGCGATAATTAAAAAAATATAATCCAATTTATTAAAATTGGAATTTACAAATAAAAAATTAATAACTAAAACTTTTTACTATTTCCAATCTCAACAAAGTTAGTCATTGTTTAACTACCACCAAGTTGGCTATAACTGAAGGGAATGATCCAAAACCATAGTTACTTGAATTTGTTTACTTAAAGTCATTCCAACTTTGAACTAGAACAAATACAAACTAACTAAATTTGAAAAAAAAAAACTTTATTATTAAGTTATTTTCACAGAGGAGGCAAAAATTATCGTACTGAAAATATGACAAGATATATAATAAGGGAAGTTGAAAACAAAAACATTGGTTTTGAGAACAGTATTAACTAAAACCACTTTTCAAAGTTACTAATATATCACATAAAATCACAATATAAATAATGTTTTCAAACTAGCTAGTAGTCCTAGTTTTATTTAAACACCAATTAAAAGGTGTAATAATTATTTTAGGTAGTTGTTGGATGAGTTTTTTTAGTGAAGAAGAGATAAAATCAATTTGATTTTATCCTAAAATAGTTAACTGAGTCTCTCGTTGTGGAGTTATATCGCTATCGTCCGTGCAAGTATTCTTGGTTTTAAGATATAAGGTTTCTTAGGTAAGATAAATTTTCTCAAACGATTTTATTTGATAATGATGATATCGATATTTTAATTAACATGTGAGTGTGTATTTGAAAGTGTCATTTTAATAATATCTATGTGTTATATGTTTATTCAAAACAGCCAAATTTATGATATAAATATAAATATAATATATTTTTTATGTCATATTGTAATATTTGTATCATCGTGTTTCTATCTAATGGGTGTGACCCTTCTGTGTTACCTTTTTTATGTGATTTTTTTATTTTTTAAATAAACAAATTAAATTGAACCAACATATTTTAATCAATTTAACTTAATTAAAATTTCATAAAACTAAATTAACCAAATGTATGGTTTTCATGAATTATTAGATATAAGAAAAAACACATGTAATTCTTTTCTAGTTTCCAAAATTTAAAAGTCAGTTATATTTTTTAAACAAATTTTAGAAAATTGTAAGACAATAATTAATTTATAGAATTTTCAAAATAAATAAATATTAACCAATAAATTCTACTCACATAAACAAAACAAAAATGAACAATGTGATATTTTGGAAATTAAAATTTATTCTCCTCCTTCTCAAACTTTAAAAGATCAAATCTATTTATATCAATCACATAAAAACACACAATTAGAAAAAAAAAAAAAAAGAAATTTAGCTTTTCACTTTTCAATAGTAAACGTAATCAATATGGTTCAAAGTTTTGAAATTTACATGGCAATCAAAATGTAAAATAAGATTTCCTTTTTTTAGAAAGGACATATAGTATTTCTAAAACATTAAAAACATCAATATAAGTTCATTATCTGACAACAAAAAATATTAAATAAATTACTTTATAAAAATATATAAATATAGTATATTTTTCTTTCTTGTCTTATTGTATTTGTTTTTCACTTTTTAACATAATTCTCATCTCAAGCATTTATTTATATATTCAACTGTATTAAAATAAAGTAATATCCTAAATTATTATAATCGATACACTATAAAACACATTAAAATTATCTTTCTAAATTAATATACACTAACATTAATACATATTTTTATAAAAGTAAGTTTATTTTGGGGAAAGTTTTTATCCTGCGTTTTATTTCTTTTATTATATAAGATATGAGATATTAGTGTATATGAATATATAAAATTATTTTATTTTTAATGTATTTTATAATATTAAGTATTTTTGACTTATATTAATTCAGAATATATTGATATAATATAATTTTAAAATTGGTTTCTGCTCAAGGATTAGGTTAATTTCATCAATATGAATGAAAAATACACATATTAATAATTTGTGCCATTATTTTAAAAGAGATAATATAATATTTTGTTGATATCTTTTTTAATTAGATAATTTTATATTTGAATGAGTAAAAAATAATTTCTTTATTTAATAAAATACAATCTCTCTTTATTTTTAAATAATTAATAAATTTATATTTTTAAAATAATTGTTGCATGTATACTTTTTAAATGATATTATTTTATTGTTTTTACCAATTTCATGTAAAAATAATAAAATTATGTATTCTTTAAATTATAATATTTTAATATATTAAAAATGTAAATATTTATGCACATAATACACCGACACAGAACAGAAAAGATATACTAAAAAAAATTATAATACTCTGTTTCATTCTTAAATCTTATTGTTTCTAAACCAGAATTGTAAAAAATACACCTTAAAATTTGTTTTTATAAAATAACATATAGAAACATCTTTTGTTCATATCAATAATATATGAATAATTAAATCACTATAATAAGATAAACATATCTTCTATAAATAGTATATTAAAAATCTATAAAAAAAATAGATTCCGAAAAAGTGAAAAGTATGTTGAAAAAATCAAACAAATTGATTGAAAAGAATACAGTATTACAGTAAAATACACCTACTTTATTACTTTGTTTTTCTCTCTTTTACTTCTTTTTTTTTAAATTTAAATGAAATATCATTTATTAGTATATTCGGGACCAGGAAAGAAGGTCCCAATATTAGCATTTTCCCGTAAATATAATGAATCTGTTATTATTTTGTAGGCAACTGAAGCGTTCCTTTGGTTAGTCATCCTTGACGGCGTAAAAAGCTGCATGTCAGATATTATCTTATTCTAGTTGCTAATCTAAGCGCGTGGGATTCACCGTAGGTGAGATCTAGTAACCGAGTCATCTGAATGTTGTTGGATCACGCGTGGGAAAAACAGAAACATCGGATTCCAAGGGAGAATCTGAAGACGTTAGGCTATGAGGGCATGATATACATGTAGCATGTTGATGGGTCATGCATGGTTAATGTATGCTTAGTGTTTCACACTCACACAGCCCCATGCCAGCTAGACATAGTAATGGAAATAAATATAATGTTTTGGTGGAATTAATATTTATATGTTTTACCTACTCGGGCCCATTAAATGCGAATTTTTGACCGGCGATAAAAAAAAAAAAGAATGGGTGAAGGGTGTGTTGTGCAGAATAGAAAAAGAGCATAGAGGGGCCACTCTTTGTGAGAGAAACCACTGCAATAGCAGACACAGACAGACACAAGAGAGAGACAGAGGGAAAGACAGACTAGCTTCCTCCTTCTCACCCAAAACAAACAAGGTAAATTTCATTGTAGACTGTGTTCTTTCAATCTTCTCCGTTCTTTTTTTTTTTTCTTCACCTCGAGAATCCCATCGGATTAAAACACCATTATTATTTATTATTATGTAATGTCTTTTTCTCTCTCCTTTAAAAAAATTCTCACTCTGCTCATGTTGTATGGAGATTTGCACTCACTGTGTCCTTTGTGGTACCAAGGTCGGCTATTTTATATAAATATATTTCTCTCAGATCGATAGAATCTCCCTATTTTATGTGAGGGGAGAAAAAATCTGGTCCATGTTTTGTAATCTTTCTCCATTTCTTTTTAATCTCAGCACTGAGCCATACTAGTTTGGTTTTGGTTTTGGTTTTGGTTTTTTGTTACATATATCTTATCTCTGGACTTGTTGAATCTCTTTTCTCTTCTTACTGGACCTGTGAAGAGAGTTTTATTTCTGCGTTTCTAGGAGGATCTGTCTTCGAAAAAGGGCAGGAAAGCTGTGGATTTATGTCGTCTGGATTTATTCTGGCAGTGATTGGGGCTCCGTTGAAGCTCTCTAAAATTTGTGTTTCTTTCTCTCTCTTTTCAATTTTATCTGAGATTGTGTTCTCTGTGTTTGCCTCCTGGTGTATGCTACCCCGCATACTCAGTGATAATAGCGTGAAGCCACCTGTTTCAATGCGATTGAGGTCAAAAAGGTTTGTTTATTTGTTTGGAGTGGTATTCATGTTTGTTTTTTCTTAGTTTTCTTCTCTGGTAATGTTCTGATGTTCTTGTTATGGTTTTGGAACAGGACTTGTTGCGGAGTGGAGTGCTACGGCGGATTTCATATACAGAGATTTTCTTATCTTTTCATATTCTTAAGAGGGGATTTAACTTGAGATCTTCAAAGTTTTCATTACCTCTTTTTCTGACTCGTTCCCTTGATTTTTCTCTTTCTCCTCGTTTCCTCGGTTTTCTTCTACATATTCTAAGGGTTTTTAGAGGGTTTTTCCTCATTTTTTTTTTCACTATGACGGAATCTCGGAAACAACCGACTCCTAAACAGAGGCAGAAGCCTCATCACTCCGTCCAAGAGTCCAAAGCAATGAGAAAACTGCGAATTATTTATGACGATCCTGATGCCACTGATTCATCCGATGATGAGTCAGGGGTGTTTCTGAAATCTAAAAAAGCAAAGAGAAACTTTTGTGAGATCCCTCTCCCACCCCTTCCTCAAACTTTCACCACTCCTGAAACCAGTTCCTTTGAGGTGAATAGCAACAGCAATGCAGTGAGGGTGAAGGTTTGCATTGAAGGTCAACCCCAGACAAAGAAGAGGGTTTTGACCCAAATCCCATCAACAAGGAGGAACACTTCTGGAAAATATAGAGGTGTTAGGCAGAGAAAATGGGGTAAATGGGCTGCTGAGATTCGTGACCCTTTTCAGAGTACACGCATATGGCTCGGTACTTTCAACACAGCTGAAGAGGCTTCTCAAGCCTACGAGGCCAGAAGGCTTGAGTTTGAAGCCAAGGCCAGAGCCTACAAAAATGTTTCAGAGCCTTTGTCCACAACTTCTGATAAGAGCATATGCTGTAACTCTTCTGATGCTGCTGTGTCCGTGTCTGAGAAGTTTTCTACTACCTCTGATGACTCAGACGGTGTGTTGTCACATCCATCACCTTCTTCTGTGCTTGAGTTGGATTCTTCATCTTCCAAACCCATTGGCAATGACAATGTTTTGAGTGAGGAAGCTGTTGAGACTAATAATTTGGTTTCTGAATTTGCTGAACTTGAAATTCCAGATTTGAGTCTTTTGAACTTGCCATCACCATTCAATAGTGCTAATGCTGCTCTTGCTTCTGGGACTGAACCAGACTTTGGTCTTGATTTTGATTGGCTATCACTTGAGGATTATGGTCAGGGTTTTGATGATTTTGGTGGCTTGGAAGATATACGCATTTGTGGGTTTGATAACAATGAGCCTAGTAAACTTCCTGATTTTGATTTTGGCGATTTCTGTGCTGAAGAGTTTGCTGGGTGGACGGAGGAGCCCCTCAACATACCTTGTGCCTAAGTTTTGCAGAAGTTCATAGGAATAATTTTACCATATTTATTATAAGTTTTGTTAAGTTTTTGTGAGATCTTAGAAATTGTATAGGATCAATTTCTGAGTGCATATCCTTATATTTATTTGTTTGAGGGAGGAAGTTATGAGTAGAGATTAGTCTTTTAGCCTTACTAAGTTGGAGAGATAATCTTTGGGTTTTCTTGTGCTACTAAGAGCCGTCCAAAGATCTCAAACCATGAATATCAAGTAAACTTTGAAGTTAAAATTTTTCGATTATGCTGGATTAATTATTAAATTTATGTAAAAGTGGTATTTATAAGTTTTTATGCTGGTGTTTTATGTTGAATTTGTTTTTTCTTTTATTAAATTAATTTAATAATACATTTAATTATATTAATTTGTTTTTTCAAAATCTGTTTATTTTATTTCCATTGCTACGAAGGAAAATCTTTCCACCTGTTTTTAGAATTTGCAGAGAATATTATTGTAAATTTCCACAAATTTTTATGGAGTAAAGTAATTTGTAGTTTAAGTTGCATATGGGAGAGAATCCATTTTTATGTAAAATCTGCTGTTATTTTGTTAATCCAAAATTAGTGATTTAGAAAAAAAATTAAAAACCTGATTTCAATGCTAATGAATAACAAGTATTAGTTGTGTAAACAATAAAAATTTATTTTTTTATAATAGTTATAATAACTTTTGCATGTAGGGTTGCCTTTCACAGGATATAATTGATTATAATTAATTCTGTATGATTTTGTTATAGGTAACAACTTTAAAAGTTAAAGGTTAGAATTAGTTATACTTAATTATATCTAAAGTATATATAATCTTGTTAAAGAAGAAAAAATGTAGAGAGATAATTGATTATATTTAAGGATGTAATCCATTATTTACTTTTATGCGTGTAAAAATAATAAGTTTTTTTATAGTAAAAAATTATAGTAATATTAATAGTATTTGATTTTTTTTTTATAATTATTTAATGCAATTAATGTTTTATTTGAATACTTTAAAAATGAATTGAATTCACTAAAAACGTTTTTTATATAAGATAAAAAGATTTATGTTACTTCTAAATACTTCGGGAATTAACTAATAAACTACGTAATAAAAACAAAAAATTTAAACTAATAGAATTAAATAACAAAAATAACTAACTTATTTTAAGTCAAATTAATTCAGTTATATTTGTTATTTTTTATTATATTTTAAATTAGTATGTGGATTTTTGTACATAATTTGTAATTAATCATTTAAACATATTCAAATTAAATTTTAAACTTTACAAAGTAATTACTTCATATTTAATCTTCTTTTAATTTTAATTCTCACTCATTCCAATTAATCTTCTGCTTCTGAAACCCAAAAGAAAGAGAATATGAATGTTTAGATAGTAAAGATGTGATTTTTGACCAAAATAGTTTAAAAAAGTAGAAAGATGGTAGAGTTGAGGCAAACCCTACCCCACCCAGCTGTATCGCATTTTCTTCCCTGCTTCACTCTTCCACCACTTCCCTAATAAATAAAACCATTTTTCACCACTGGGACCCTTTTCTCTATCTGTTCCTTCTTCCATAAACATACTCTATACGTACATCATACAGTAGATCTCATTATTTTCCACATTTTAAAATTAATATTATAAATATGTTATGATATTTTTTAAAACAAAAATTATGATGGAATTTCAGTGATTGATCTAACGATACTTGAAATCTTGTACGAATCTGGTTTTGGTGGTTCATGCAGACAATTCAGAATATGATTGACTTTTAATTTTCTTTCTCTTCCCAACCAACCTATTGTCCATAATTATAGCAATTCAGTTTTCTTTTAAAATCTGGGAATGTTAAAAATCTTTGGAAAGAATGTGGAAAGGGACACGTGGCTTGCATCAAGAGGTGGTAAAAAACTATAGAGGTAGAAGTAATAATGTTGAAGGAGTGAAGTTAGATAATTAGGTATGGGTAAAGAGTAAATAGGTCCCAAAGAAAGAGAGTTGGAGGGAGAATTAATGATGTTTTGATGATGGGAGTGTGAAGAAAATGGAGAAACATAAGAATATAAATTTTGTACATGGTGATGTGTTGGACCTTCTGATCTATGGTTGAACTTTAATTTAATTTCTCTTGGTGTTTCAGAATTATAATAATTGTACTGATCTTTTGGGTTAATAAGTTTTAATTGACTTTGTCACCATTGGTTGCAAATCTTTCTCAGTTGTCTGTTCCCCACACCCAAACAATAACATCAACGTCTCCTTCTCCACTTGCCTACCTAATATATACTGTGTCTTTTCATGTCAACCAAAAAGTCCATGGAGCATAACAATTTTGCTTGGCTACCAAGTTTTGTTTCTTGCTCCAGCTTAATATAATATTAATAAAAATAAATGTTTTACAGAATTATACATTAATTGCAACAGAAAAATGTTAATTTAAAAAGTGAATATTTGATTTTAATTGCAGTTTCTTTTTTTATTAAAGAAAATAGGAAGAGTGTCTGAGAAGACTTTTGATTATTTTGTGGTGAAAAAAATATTGAAGTGTGGGAGAAGATGTTAGGTTTAGTGGGTCCTTGAGAATTGACGAGAAGGGAGAAGAGAAGTATTTTACCATGTTTTTCCCATACTTTCCTCTCAACGTTTGACTTATTCCCTGGAATACTAAAATATGATTTTGGAACTAGAACTGACCAAAATATATACATTAAATCAATGAAACAAACATTATCACAGAAAAAAAAAGTAATTAAATGCAACAACTTAAAGTTATTTAGTTTATTTGCATGTATGCTAATCGGCCTAGATTTATATTGGACCCGATCATCTAAGATGTGAAGTAAATCAAATTAAATTTTAGTTAAAAATAAATAAATTTAATATAATTGTCTTTTATATATTAACACATTTAAAGTATATATCTTTATCAACAAATATTTTTATGGTAAAGATGACCAAATATATCTTTACCTAGTATGTCAATCTGTCAAAATTTCATAGGTCAAATTAGGGTTTACAAAGTCAACCGTAAGATAACATCGATGGTCTTTTCGTCTGCTTTTATTTAATTAAAGTTAAAATAAAAAATAATTTAATTTTTTATTATATTAGTTAAAATAAAAAATATATATTGTAATTAAATACGTAATACTTACAAATTAAATTTTAATTATTAATTATAATAAAATAATTTAATATGTAGAAAGAATAATCATTTAAATTTGTTAAATTAGAGATATTAATTAAATAATTAAATTCAAAAGTATTTATATTGTGTTTTTTTTAACATCTCAATTTCAATAGTATAAAACTATTAAAATAAAACTTTACATAGATGATAACTTACACTAACTACAAATTTCATGAAGAAAAATCTACACCTAAAAAATAAAAGAAACTACTTATAGAAAGATGTCTCCCTAAGTCCACACCAATTAATGTGGGCTTATGGTGATCTCTATTATACAAAAATCGCGAACCAACGTTAACTTAAAGTTGAATTTTGTCAACGTTAATTTGAACGTAAAACAATAAATTTCAGTTTTTAGTATTCTGTAAAGCTTAAACTATGAACTTGTACAATAACCAACAACAAACAAGTTCAACCAAACAATACAACAAACAACAACAATAAACAACTTAAACAAAAAAATCAAACCAATTCAACAAATAAGTTTTTCAAAACGAAAACAAAAATTGACTTTCAAAATGTGGGTTCATTGGAATAAAATATCATCATCCATGATACAGAAAATAGGATGTGTTTATAAAAGACAAAAACACGAAAATAATCAGTCAAAATAGACAAAAATCATAACTTAATTAACATGTTTTTGTATCAAATAAAAGAAAGATTATATGTGATAATAGTCAAACTTAATTTGAGAAGAAAAAAAAAATCTTACACGTTAATATAAAATGAATGAATTTTCAATTTTTCACTCAAATTTTTATTGAATTTCCTAACTTTTAACGAAGTTGAGGCATTAAATAAGTTTCAGCATAAATATACAAACTTTAATTTATAAAAGAAAACAATTAAAATTCATTAAATCCCGTAATTAGAAACGAGCATTTCCAGCATAAATATACAAACTTCTTTCCTTTCCAACGTGAAACAAGTGCTAGTAAACAAAACCTTAATGTGAGAGCACGAACTCCATCTACCTCTTAAACAATTTTCTTTTTATTCTGCCGATAAAAAAAAGCAAGGATATAGTTATCTTAATATAAATGGGAAAACAGAATTATAATAAAAATAGTAAAATGGATAAACTTTATTTTATAAAATTTATAATATAATTATTTTTGGATAAAATTGACCAAGTCCAGATAATACCTTTTTTCTTTTTCTTTTTTAATATATAATAATTACTTTTTTCGTGGTCAGTATTACACGCTATTAAATAAGTGGTTACGAACATCTTATTTCCGCTTTTGTTGATTATGAGATGTAGTTTTCACAAATAACTGTTTTTATTTATTTTTTACTTAAATATATTATAATACTTGGATATTGAACAAGTTTTCGATTCAATTGCAAACTTTTTATTATTTCTTTAAAAAAAAAAAACTTTTAATTCTTAGTATTATAGAACACTAACTAATTGTTTATATTTTGAACAAAATATTAAATTATTACCCCAAATAATACATCCTCACTGTAATATAACAAGTCATTATTTTTTAAAATCCATAAGATAAGTTATATTCATTTGTCCTAAAATAAATATTTAATGTTAAAATATACTTATTAAAGTTTTAGAGATTTTTTTAAAATGTAAATACTAAAAAGAAATTCACAAATTTTATAAAAACTAAAAAATATATATCAAATTTTACAATCACGTAAATATTTATTTATTAAATAATAAAAAAATACTTATGTTTTTATTCTCTTTCGTCTTTAATTTTTAATTTTTGTTATAAAAGTAAATTTTATTATCTTTGAACTATTCAACTATTTGATATTGAGAAAATTTTCTTAAATATCAAAGATACTTCCTATTTTATTATACTTTTAATTATACAGTTTGTTTGTTTTTTATTTTATTTTGTATACTAAATTGTTTCTAAAACACGTATTTTATTATTTTTATTTTTATTATGTAGAATAGAATTGCGATGTTTGTTTTTATTTTTTAATTTATCACAAATGTAAATTTACCACATTAAATATACAAAAATGTTGCGAAAAGTTAGACAAAAACTAATTAGAGTTGTGATAAAAACTAAAAGAAAATTAAAAAATCATAAAAAATACTACAAAAACGAAAACAAGATTGTAAAAACTTAAAACTTCTTTATTTCTTGCACAAAAATAACTTAAAATATACATATTTTTTAAATCAAATTGTTCCAAAGTAAAGCACCTACTTTTAGCAAATACTTAAATTTTAATCTATAAATACTTGAAATTCGGGTACTCAATTTCGGCCTTGATGGAAAATTTAGAAAGCTGTGAATGCACTGCTTCTGTCTGAAACAATCATTTAACCTGATTTTGCCACTTTTTCTTTTCTTAGGAAATAAAGAAATATAGGTGTTTCTTCCTGCACCTTATAAAAAATTTTAATGCAACCCATCCTAATTTTTTAAAATTTTTATATGGAATAACAGTGGGATAGCAAAATCCTGTTTTGAGAGAGAAATTTGATGTGGTGCAGGAAGAAAACCCTAATAACATTAACTAATTTTTGGGCACATGAGCTTGTCCTTGGGCTTAAGAATGAATAGATACTTGGGTGTTGTTCCCTACACCTCCCCAAGTGGGACTTATACCTCCCCATTAATTTAATTTATTTCAAAAATATTTTACATCTCTCCACTATTTTTTTTATTCTAAAAATATCCTACACCTCCCACTCCCCACTGTCCTTAACGATCTTTCTCTTTCTCTCTCTACATTAATGGAGCAATTACATGGCTCATTAATGGAGCATTTAAATGACTTAAATTTGAAGTTAGAAATATTTTCTTAGATAAGTTTGATTCAATCTTATTTTCGTGTTGTTGAATATATTTTTTTCTTTTCAAATTATTTAATAGATGGTTAAATTTTGTTCTAAATTTCTAAAAAAATGTTTATATACATGTATCTTTTTTTTTACATATAATATCTATAATTTTTAACATTATATTATGTTTTAACTCATCGACATTTTTGACTCAAATAACTTGAATAAAATATTTAATTTATTAGATAAATAATATAAAAATATTATTAAATACTTAAAATATAAAAAAAAGTTATTTGTTAAAGATTTAGAATTTATTTATTTCTTTCGTCATTATAAAGTTAGTATATAATAATATATCATTATTTACTATTAATATTATTATGTTTATTATTTTGTATTTGCATCTAACTTTTAATTTTATAAAATGAAAATGGTAGAAGTACTAATATTGAACTTTCCTCTTAATTTTATATTTTGTAGTATGTTACAAATTCAAATCTGAACTACCTGAATGCTCAATTAATGTAGAGAGAAAAAGAGAAAGATTCTTAAGGATAGTGGGGAGGTGTAGGGTATTTTTGGAATAAAAGAAAATAGTGGGGATGTGTAAAATATTTTTGAAATAAATTAAATTAATGGGGAGGTACAGGTCCCACTTGGGGAGGTGTAGGGAGCAACACCCTAGATATTTACATAAGTAGGGCTTCACCTACTTTTTTAAGCCTTTTGCTATTTACACCTATCAATTTACTTTACTGAATTAAATATTTCCCTTTTTAATATTTTTATTATTAATAGTTTATTTTTGTATAAAATATAATAAAAACATATTTTTTTAAAATGAGATATTAAAAAAAGTGAGTGTTTAAGAAAAGGGTATATTTTCATTCTAATGATATATTATGGCAAGTATTGGTCTGTAAGTTCGAATTTGGAGAGTGTTTTAGAAATATACAATCAATTATTACATATCTATTGCTTACAAGATGAATAACTTTGGATAGATTGAATGTGTAATTATACATATATTAATATTTTTTATTTTATATTTACTTGAATAGTTAGTTTACCCCTATACTTCATATCTATTTTATGATTCTAGTATGTTCGTATTTGTCATAAGAGTGTATAAATAGTTACACATAATGAATATATAATTCAAAAAATAATACGTAATTGATATTGAAAATTTTGTTAATGAAAATTTTAAGAAAACACGTCTTATTGTGAAAAACGACAATGCAAGTAGGTTACAGTAAAGTACTTGGGGTTTTGAAAATATTTTAATTCGAGTGAGAGTATATCAATGTGTAAATTTAATTCTCACACTTATTAGAAAAAAAAATGTATAAAAGAAGAGATATTTTTATTATAATTATGTATTAAAAAAATATATTTAGATAAGTATATCTAGCCAGGAGAAGGTATCGTGTTTTAGTTGTTTTAAAGTTATTTAGTTATTCAATTTTATGTTTTTTCGAGTTTTAAATATTTTGATTAGGTTGAGGATTATAAATTTGAATTTTGGTCTCACGATTCATCAATTTGGTAATCCATATATCGTAATTACGTGAATTTAGTTTTCTTGCACAGTTTAGTCTCCTGCACTTTTCAAGAAATTAAAAGATTAAAAATTGCACAAATCTATACTGTAATATATGAAAATTCAATTTATATAACCAAGTTTTAAAAGAGAAAAATTATATATATTTTTTTATTGAAACTTGAAAGAATAAAATAATAGAAAATTTTGTCTTTGCTGTTGGATTTGGAGGTTGTGAACTACTATTTCCACGGCAGAAATAAATGATGTCTGTGGAATACGTGCTTTACTTGCTTTATGAACCAAGGTTGCTTTTGGTTGTTTCAACTTCTAATAATAGCTATGCCTCAATATAATCACAAAATAAAGATAAGGAGAATGTCAACAAATATAGAATATTATTAGTTAAATAATTTAAAACTAAATAAATGGTAATATTTCTTAATAAATTATATACGTATATATTTTTATATAATTTTTGTAAATTTTTTATAATAAACATATTATATTTCCTTTATTTACTCTCCCACATATACATTATCCTCCAAGTTCTTTAAAATTAAGATAGTTTATTTGAAAAAAATTAGGAAGAGAATAACTATTTGTACGTTGCAATTTGGGAACATAAATTATTTTAGAGTAAGTTACAAAAATTAAAAATACATATAATTTAGGAAGTAATTGGTACAACACATTAATGATGATGTGATAACAAAATAATAATAAAAATGAAATAATTACTGTAAGTGTTATAAATCTATCACAAAGTGAATATATACCATTGAATAACATTACAAAAGTTATTTTCACTTAGTGCCATTAATGGAAAGTAAGAATTGAAATCAGATTTTGGAGGGATGATAGTCTAATTTCGCACCTAGAAAATTGAATTATGAGTTGTCTCATTTTTAATGGGGAAACATGACAAGGACATGATACAAAACACAAAAAATGAATATTTTAAATTGAGTATTGTTTATCGAAGGATGCTGACTCTTCCTTTCTCAGATTTTTATTTATTTATTTTAAAGATTTTTAGTGTGACTTTGGTATCAAATTAAGCAGAAATGAATCTGAAAAATAATATATATTGAAAAATTCACATAGATAATTTAAAGTTCAAAAGTGGTATGGTGAACATAAATCACACGCGTAATATTGTTGAATGATTTTTCTATCAATTTTTATACTTTTATTTTAACCATAATATTTTGTTAATTATTATACTATCATCTTCTATGAAAACCAAAGAGATGTTCTACTTTTTGTATCACGAAAAGTTATGATGAATAGGTTTAGGTAAACCAAAATCACAAGATAAACCACAACATTAAACACAACTTGGTATGGATCGAGTAGTTGTCCGTCAAAGAAATGAAAAATGCATTATAAATTTAGTTATGTGTATAAAACTCTATTTGTTACAGATAATGTAAACTAAAATTAAGATTAAAATTATAATTACATAAACACTAAGCCTAAACAATCGACAAGAGTCCATATGTTCTTCACTGGATATTAAGCTATATACATATCAAAAAATTGAGGCAATTCTTTATTTTTATTTTCACACACAGTGACATATATAAGTATATGATCAATATTGCAATGAATTTATCCTAATTTTTTGATTTGTTGGTACTCTTGTAAGTTGGTATATGGTAGGATGTAGTGCTTTTTGAAAAGTTTGAGTCAATATTCTACTTCTTGGATATTTTTAGTGAATAAGATCTAGTAAGGTCTTTAAATTTTTTTAATATTAGTATTTGATGAAGGGTGGAGTAAAGTACAAAAATGTTTTATATGTGATTCATTAGTGATCAAACTCTACCTTCACACAAGTGTTGAATGCATAAAGTTTTAAAGTATTCAACTATTTAATTAATTAGCAAGTACACCAAGTTTGTTTTAGTGTAATCAAATGGAAGTTATGGTATTGTTTTTGAAATTTTTGTATAAAAATATTCATAATAGTATATATTATATAGATTGAGGGGTGTGAATGTTATGATTGGAATTCATTTCACCCTCCTCAACTGTATTACTATTAATATTGTCTATTTATTTATGCAAAGTGTTCAATATCTTAGGAATACTCTTTAAATATAACTTTAGATCTATTGTTGACATTTAAAACTTAAGATCATCACATCATAGTACGAATTTTCTTTCAACTGTTTGAATGAATCGCTTGCTTTAAATTAAAGACTTTATAACAATTAAAACTTAATGTATTCCTAGCAACTAATGTCAAGATAAAAATTAGTTGGAGTAAAACTTAAAACTAGTTTTCATTCAATTTAAAACCATTGAAATAAGATGAGTGATAAGTTCATCCAACAATAAACATAAACTAATTTACATACATATTCACTAAAAGTATAGATAAAAATTTAATAAGTAAAAGTATGAAGAATTATAATTAGTTACTTAAAAATATATATCATTACTCTTTTTAATAAACCGAACCCAAATCTCCACTTCAATTTTTAAAAACATATGAAATAAAACAAATCGATACCTTGAAGTAACGAAACATAATGATAAATTAAGAATAAAAAGGTAAAAAAATAACACACAATCTTAATAATGTGAGATGAAAATACCCAAAAATGGAAATAATTGGAATATTGATAACTATTTAATTTTTTTTTTCAATTTTATTTTTTTCATAGTTATCACGCTTTGCTTTTAAATTTTATCTCTAAAATTTTATTTTTGAACTCTCTCCAATTTTAAAATATTTTAAATTTTTTCTTTGTATTTTATTTTTTAAAACTCGTGCCTTTAATATATATTGTGTTAAATAGATTATATATTGTTGAATTAAAAATAGTTGGATAATAGCAATTTCTAAACCTTCATTCTCTCTCTGTCTATATATATATATATATATTTGTCGTGTTTTACACTAACATCACGTACTAATTGACTCGAGTCTAAACTATTATGACTTTGTTGACATCTGAGTACAACATTGATAAGTTTGGACAACATAAATTAAATGGTGATGGGTGTTTCATTGAAAATATATTTGATCTCAACAAAATACAAATTTGGTATGCCATTGTTTTGAAATAATTTGATTAATAAAAAAAGGAATTGTCTTTTTTCTAATACAAGATTGGGTTGGAGATAAGAGGACAAAAGAAACATACATGGATTCGCCATCATTTTTTAATAATGAATAGTGTTTGAATTAGGGTCTTTACGGCAACGTTGGATTGGGTTTTCTTTAAAAATAGTTTGGATAGTATTATACATGTATCGTTTTTGTTTTGCAATATTTCAATTGGGTCAATCCAAATAATAGTATTTGACTAAACATTGTCTTAAATTCAAATATTTATTAAGAAGATAAATGTCTATCAAATCTTTGAATTTACTTAGAAAGTTAGGAACTTATTAATCACATCTTTCTTTCGAATTTGATATTTTATAAGAATTGTTTGCAAGTAAGAGGTGGGTTTTTATGAACAAAGTCATCCTTTCTTCACAAGTAAGATGAATTAAACTTTAAGTGAGATATACATTAGTGAATTATATTATTAATTAAATTTGATATGAACATAGTTTAAAAGTCTATGAATGGATTATCGATTAAAGATGTTCTAAAGAATATTTGGATAAAAAATTACGAAAAAAATGTTTAATATAATGTTTTTTCTATATTTATTTTTTATAAAGTGTAAATATATTTTTTATAAAATATTTATTTGAAGTTGTATTATGCATTCCAATTTAATTTTACATAAATATGATTTGATCGAATTTAACGAATTGGTGGAGTATGTGTTTACGTTGAAATTAGGAAATTAACTTGGAAAGAAAAAGTGATTTATTATAGTTTTTAGGTGAGAGAAAAAAAAAGTTATTATAGTAATAAGGTTTGAGGAGTGTCCGCCACGTTTTGTGAATGTATAAATTAGAAAGTGAGAACATAAAAGGATTTTGGGTTCTGCTAGTGACATGCTTCTGCCAACGCCCACCTTCTCATTTACTGCTACTTTGCAAATTGCAGATCACAAATCACGCTTTCCTTCACATCAGATTATGACAAATAATCATATTAAAAAATATTTAATAAATATATATATATATTTATACCAGCGACTAAATAAAGTATTTACTAAAATATAAATTTTGTAATGTTCCTACAATAATAAAAATAAAATAAAAATCTTAAAAATAATATGAAATAATGAAACTCACAACAAGAAATAAATCAAATATATATTAAATATCTCGTTTAATATAATGACGACGCTAAGTGTTTTTATTGATTAATTTTAAGTAAAATTGAAAATTGTCTTTTATTAAGAGTTTGAGTTAATTTGATTTTTTTTTAAAAAATTGTATGAATTTAGTTATTTTAATTATTTTTTGGTAAGTTTATTTAAGTTTTTATATGTGTTTTCTAATTAGTATTGAAGAAAAAAAATATTAAACAATATAAATAATTGAAATATTATTATATTTCTAAATAAGTTTAACAAATTTAATTAAAAAAATTAAATTTATACATTTAATTGAAAAACTAAATTAGATAAAAAAAAAATTAAAAATAATTAATTCTAATTTAAAAAAAAATAAGAGAACGGACTTATGTTTAATCCAAATAAAAAAAATGATGTGATTTAAAAAGCTTTCTTCGTTTTTTCGTTTAAAATCCTGAAATGGTAGTTTGAACAAAAGCTATGCAGTATAAGTTTTGTTATCTTTCGTAATCCTCATCAATCTGAATTTTCCATTTACTCAGCTGTCTTAATCATAATAGCGCACAGTTGGAAGACTTATAAGTTATAACCAATCCATCTTAAACAACTTAACAACCATGCCTTTTAGATTTCACAACTTTTATCAAAACTACTTTGGTTAAAAAATTATTCTATTTTTCTTTTAACTGTTAAAAGAATTACTCTTCTTCCTACATTTATTGTAAATATAGTTATGTTAACTTTGTTTAAATTTGTTATGCAAAAGTGTAAAAGGTTTCACATCCATTAAAGATGGAACCAATTTATAATATATAAATGGTTGTGAACATCACTTTACAAACTGGTTTGTAGGATTGACTCAGACTTAAAAATTATTTTCTAATATATAAACCAATTTATAATATATAAGTAAGTTTTGTTAAGTTTTAATATGAAAACCAGTAAATTCTACTGATTTTGTAGGATTGAGTCGAATTTTGTTTAAGTTGATAGATATAGCGATTTTGCTTGTTAATTTGATTTTATCAATCTCAATTAACAGTGAACCAAGACCTAAGGTCTATAGGATTAAAAATATATTTTATGTAATTATATCAAGTTGTTATTATGTTATAATCCGTTATTATCTTATTATTCCTTTATAGTTATTATTAAAAATCAATTACTCTACTAGAAGATTTAAAAGACTAGCAACTTGATATTTCATTTATAATATATTTACAAGCTATTAACAAATGAAAACAATAGTTGACAATGATAACATCACGTTAACAATTTAGACATAATGGATTCACTAATTTAAGAATAAAAACCTATTGTCTAAAATTTATCCTTTTTCAAAAGATTTGATTGATTTTGAGAACTCAGTCATCTTGAATGTGAACAGACTATACTACGTCAGTAGAATAATTTTATAAAATAATATTGGATATGGTTGTGTGGCAGTTAGCACAATTTCTGTTGCATAAATAAACCTGCTCCTTTTGGTAACTACATAATCTAAATTCGTACACGTCGCATATGGATAAGCCAATCATTCTCCTTGAGAAAAAAAAAATAATGAAAATGTGACGTATAGAGTAAACTTTATTAAATTATAAAGGATATTTAAAAATATTTAAAGTTTACTCACTAAAAATACAAACGAGTATATAAACATAATGATGTAATGTATTTAATCAATGGATTCATAAACTTGTTCAATATATATTTTTAATTTTATATACAAAATTGTTTAATATGTATTTTTATACTCGTCTAATTACTATATGAACAAAATTGTATTAAAAAACTCATTTAATCATGAAATAGATAATAATCGTGTAGTGTTTATTAATAGATTATTTAATATATGATTAGATTAATACAATAAATGTATGAACAAACTCGTCTAATGTATGTTAAGAATATATTTGTCTAGATGAATTCCTAAACCACTTTCGTATACATGTAGCAATAAAATAAATAAAAAATAAAAAATTGTCAAATAATTAAAAATTAACTTTTAAAATATTTATCTACAGAGTAAAATTAAATGATAGAATTAATTTCTTAGTATTTTCTGTAACATCCCAAATAAATATATAGAGTAAAACTATATTTTATTCTAGGAGTTATCAAAAATCATATTAAAGAACAGTAGAGAAAAGGAGATTAATCAAAACTTAAAGAAAGCTGGATTAAAACAACTTGATCAGCCAAAATATACAAGTTGTAACATTTACAAAGTTCACTACACTTAGGACGGACAGTGTTTACAAAACGGATTAACCGATTGACTAACTTAATATTTACAATAGATCAAAATACAAGCTATGGACCGGACGGTCCAGCAAACTACTTGGGCAGCACCTCCAAGGGTTGCTCTTCCAGTAAAGCTTCCTCCAAAGTCTCCTCTTGAAGTACTTCTGCTCACATCCAAAAAGGATGATCATTGCATTTGAAGAAACAAATCCGAACGATCGAAATACCGAACGGTGAAATAAAGAAAACAACAAAACAAGTAGTAGGGTAAGCTTATGAATATTTCAACGAATCATTTATTATATCAACATAAACATCGACATCACATAGTCTATTCTCAAATGAAATCATCATAGAAACATCATAAATTCAAAATGTTCAAAAACTAAAGTCCGGACGTATGACCCTGTATGCTCGCCGCTCTTTGCACCCGGGTGGACCTGGCTGGGATACACTCAACAGACCGCCACCCGAGGTTAGTCCAATGGAACCACCTCGGTATAGAAAATACCCTGAGGCTAGAGGACCTCCCGCCATTCCCACGCATGAATTACTCTCCTCTACTTGAGGTGATGTAATCACGGAATATCGGAATAGAGTCGGAACCTGAGCCTATAACCACGGTCATACTAAATCAATTTACTTCAAACATGAGACATTCCTCCTTGGAACTCTCTTACAATTCAATCCAAGTATTCAACAACTTAGTAACCATTTAAAATACGAGACTTAATAGAACATAAGTAAAGAGTGTTTGAATGGTAAAACCGGACGGAAAGATCAGTAATGGTTCATCAACAGAGGGAACAAATAAAGAAACCGGTCGGAATAATAAATTTAGAATATACTTAACAAAAGAGACATTCAACTTTTGAGGGAAAGGAATTCAAGAAATTGATTGAGGAAATCCAGTGACTAAAATGAAGAAAATGAACGGTTTATAAGATTGGGTTCTCCTCAGAAAAGTAAAGGTCCTGACTAAACTGGACATTCCCTAAGAAATTCAAGACTCGGTCTAATACCGGACGCTTTACCAATTGACCAATGAAATTAAAAACCGGACGTTCTGTGTAAGACAGAAAATCCAAAATGTCTGACTTAAATAATATATTTTTGGTTCAGAAATACGAAATCGATTTAAAAGGTGACGGGAAACCGGACGGTCATAATGACCATTCGATTATAACATTGGTTATACTATGTTCTTATACTCTCTTTGAAATTTAAATGTTTACAGAATTCAATTCAACATCAGAGTCATACTTTCATATAACATATAAAAATCAAACATATCAAAATTCATACATTCAACCATCAAACATACCAAATTCATACATTCAACCATATAACAAACAATTTATTGAAAAATCATAAACTTCCCTTACCTCTTAACTCCAGCTAAGACTTGGACAGTGGATGAAGAGCAACTAATTCGTCTAAGTTCCAATTTCTAAACATAAGATACAAGAATATAGGTTCAGAAAGATGATTTTACAGAAACACGCAGCCTTAACGGCACATGCATGCAGAAAACTAGGAACCTAAAGGGTTGACACTTACCAGATCCGAATGGATTTCTGTTTGGTACAGATTGTACCTCTTGATGCCAGCTATTGAATGTCTTGAAGAATTCTAGTGATCGGAGAACGATTTGAGGTTAGAAATTTAGAGAGAAGATGGGTAAGGTTTAGAGAGAAGGAGGAGAATTTCTGAGTTTGCAGAAAACGAAATTTGATGAAGAAGAAGAAGATTTGCATGCAAAAAGAATTGCATTGTTTTCTTCTTACCTTTACACCAGCGGTCGGCCAGTATTATGCTGCCACCTGGTTTCCACTACCAATCCCCCATTCATCCTGTAGTCGCCACCTGGTTCCCACTCACAGGGATTTTCCCTGCTAAGCCGTCGCTGCACGGATTACAAGAAAAGGGCATTAATTGCTTGCAGAAATTTGTCTCCCACTCACTCAAGAGAAACCGGCCGGTCGCCACGTGGCCGGGTCTAAAATATTGGATTTTACGGGTTGTGACATTCCCCCCAACAAATAAAAATTTTCGTCCTCGAAAATTAAAGTTTTACCTTCAAACAAGTGAGGAAAGTTTTCTCTCATTTCATCCTCACGCTCCCAAGTGATGTCGCCAGCTTTATCATCCCAAATGACCTTAACATACGTGGTACGCTTGTTGGACGGCCGCCTGATGGTTAATTCTTCAACTTTCACCGGTCGGACATCTACTGAGCAATCTGCATTGAGTTGAATGTTGTCGGCCTCAATCACATGCGAAGGATCGGCAATATATTTCGGAAGTTGAGAAACGTGAAACACTGGATGAAGATTGGATAACGAAGGAGGTAAAGCCAATTCGTAAGCTACCGGTCTAATGCGCTTCAAAATTTGATAAGGACCAAGGAATCGAGCGGATAGCTTCTTTGGTCGGATAACTCTTCCAACGCCAGTCTTTCTGTCCAACTTAAGAAACACATGATCTCCTTCAGCAAATTCCAAAGGCTTCCTTCGTCTATCGGCATATGATTTCTGTCGGCTCTGGGATGCCTTAAGTCTTTCTTTGATTAACTTTACCTTTTCGGTGGTTTGTTGCACTATCTCTGGTCCAGTTAACACCGATTCTCCTTCCTGGAACCAGCAAAGAGGTGTTCTGCATTTCCTACCATAAAGTGCTTCAAAAGGCGCCATTCCAATACTTGAGTGAAAACTATTGTTGTACGTGAATTCGGCTAATGGCAAAATTTCGTCCCAAACACCCAAGTGATCCAGTACGCTAGTCCTCAACAAATCTTCCAAGGTCTGGATAGTTCTTTTGGATTGACCGTCCGTTTGTGGATGGTAAGCAGAGCTCATTTGAAGTTTGCTTCCCATTTCTTGTTGAAGTGCCTGCCAAAACCGAGACGTAAATCTTGGGTCTCGATCCGACACGATACCGGACGGTACTCCATGAAGCCTTATGATTTCTTTAACGTACAACTGAGCCAGCTTGGACATAGGCATTTTCAAATTGATGGGAAGAAAGTGAGCACTCTTGGTCAGCCTATCGACTATCACCCAAATTGCGTCATGATTTCTGACCGTTCGGGGTAAATGGGTCACGAAATCCATTGCAATGCTGTCCCATTTCCATTCGGGTATCTCCAATGGTTGAAGTTGACCGCTCGGTTTCTGATACTCAATCTTAGCTCTTTGGCAAGTTAGACAAGATTCTACGAAACGAGCTACATCTTGCTTCATTCCTGGCCACCAGAAACACATTCTTAAGTCTTTATACATCTTGGTCATTCCCGGATGAATACTAAGTCTACTCCGATGAGCTTCTTCCAGAACAATCCTCTTTAATTCTACATCATTGGGTACACATGTCCGCCCATTATATCTTAAAAGACCATCAGTTCCAGTACTGAACTCCTTGTGAGGTGGTATACCGTGTGGTTTACTGATCTTCTGTAATTCCTCATCAAAGGCTTGCTTTTCCCTGATTCTATCAATGATATTGCTTGACAACTGCATATGACTGCACTTTATGCCGGTCGGCTCGAATTCACAATGAAACCTTAGATCTCTGAAGCTTTCAACCAGTTTCAATTCTTGAACCATCATGTTTGCCACATGTACAGTCTTCCTGCTTAAGGCGTCAGCGACTACATTTGCCTTTCCCGGATGATAATGTAGTTCAAAATCGTAGTCCTTCAAAAATTCCATCCATCTTCTCTGCCTCATATTTAATTCCTTCTGATCGAACAAGTATTTGAGGCTCTTGTGATCACTGAATACTTGAAACCGGGCGCCGTATAGATAATGCCTCCAAATCTTCAATGCAAACACTACGGCAGCCAACTCTAGATCATGAGTTGGATAATTTCTCTCGTGAACCTTCAACTGCCGAGAGGCGTAAGCAACGGCTTTCTCTTCTTGCATCAGAACGCAACCCAACCCTTGATAAGATGCGTCGCAATATACTACATAAGGCAGATTGGCATCCGGAATCACCAAAACTGGAGCATTCGTCAATCGCTGCTTTAGTTCTTGAAAACTAGACTCGCACCGGTCGGTCCAGACGAAAGGTTGATCCTTTCGAGTCAACTGAGTTAAGGGTGCTACTATTTTAGAAAAGCCTTCAATAAATCTTCGATAGTAGCCAGCCAATCCCACAAAACTTCTAATTTCCGAAACCGAACGGGGAGTTTCCCACTCTAAAACCGCTCGGACTTTGGCCGGATCCACAGCAATTCCGCCAGCCGAGATTACGTGCCCAAGGAATTTCACTTGCTTCATCCAAAATTCACACTTAGACATTTTGGCATATAATTGTTTTTCCCTTAACACACCAAGCACTATCCTCAAATGTTCTTCATGCTCTGCTTCAGTCTTAGAGTATATGAGGATGTCATCAATAAAGACTACTACAAAGTTATCCAGAAACGGCCGGAAGATCCTGTTCATATAATCCATGAATACGGCAGGTGCGTTGGTAACGCCGAACGGCATTACTACATATTCGTAATGGTCGTATCTAGACCGAAAAGCAGTCTTCGGGATATCGGCTTCCTTCACCAAAATCTGATGATACCCAGATCTTAAGTCTATTTTAGAAAACACTGTTGCGCCGGACAGTTGATCCAATAAGTCGTCTATTCTGGGTAGTGGATACTTGTTTTTAATCGTCAACTTGTTCAATTGACGATAATCCACACAAAGTCTCGAGCTTCCATCTTTCTTCTTGACTAATAAAACAGGCGCTCCCCAAGGTGATACACTTGGTCTAATGAACTTCTTTTCTAAGAGATCTTCAATCTGCTTTTTCAATTCAATTAACTCTGCTGGAGCCATTCTGTATGGCGGCGCTGCTATTGGGCCGGCTTGAGCAATTAAATCAATGGAGAATTCCACTTCTCGGATTGGAGGTAAGCCTGGTACTTCATCCGGAAAAACATCCATGAATTCTTCAATAACCGTTCGGTTTTCTGCCGGACGGTTTTCTTCATTTTGATATTCTCGAGTTAAAATTAGAAAACACATTGCTCCTTCTATAAGATCCTCTCGGAGTTTACCGAGAGTCAATGATAAATCTTCTTCATTGCTTGGGAAAATCAGCTTTTTCTTCCCACAATCAATGAGAATGCGATTGGTTGTTAGCCAATCCATCCCTAGTATCACTTCTATGTCTTGAAGAGGTAAACATATAAGGTTTACCTTAAACTGGTACCCTTCTACCTCAATAGGACATCTAATGCATACGGTAGATGTCCTAATCTCTCCAGCTGCTGGGGTAGACACCACCAAATCAAGCTGCATCTCACTCTTGTCTAAACCCAACTTTTCAACACATGCCTTCGAGATGAAAGAATGTGTTGCCCCCGAGTCATACAATACACAACAAGGAACTCCACGCAGCAAGCAAGTGCTAATAATAAGGTTACCTGAACTTGCTGCTTCTACTCCGGTCAGTGCATAAACCCGGCCGGTTGCTTGCGCCCTTCCTCCATTCCTCTGACCACTTCTACCAGCAATTGAAGGTCTCATAGCCCCTCGATTTCCCATGTTACACTCAGAGTCCGTATGGCCGGTTCTTCCACATTTAGAACAAAGTTTGAATCCCACCAGTTGAGGGCAAGATGATCGATAATGTGGCCCTCCACAATTGAAGCAAGAAACAGTTCCTTGCTGCCTTGACGAATTAGTGTAAACTGAGCTTTGTGAGGGAGTACCAGAACCGGTCGGCATAGGCCGAGAATAAGGAGTCCTCCTCACAACTTGGCCAGTTCTAGCCGAAACAGACGCCCTACCGGTCGGTTGCTGCAGCTTCTTTTGTTGTTCCACTTCTGCCATGTTTCTTTCAAGCACCTTGGCTCTTTCCACCAGAGTAGGAAATGAAGTAATACATAGACTGGAGATCATTACCTTCAATTCTGGCCTTAATCCATTTTCATACTTTCTGCACTGCCACTCTTCATTCACGCCCATGGTATAAAATCTCATCAAATGCTTGTAACGGTCGGTGTATTCGGATACCGACATCCCCCCTTGAACTAGTTGGAGAAATTCCACTTCCTTTGCAAACCTCACGCTGTTGGGGAAATATTCTCCATAAAACTTCTCCTTAAATACTTCCCAAGTGATTGGAAGTCGTTGTTGTTCCAATAACATCTTCATAGCACTCCACCAATGATTTGCCTCCCCAGTAAGCTGGTATTCAGTATATAACAGCCTGTTTTCATTCGGACATCTTTTAGCTTGATAGATCTTCTCCATGTCTCTTATCCAACGATCCGCTTCGTCGGCACTACACTTTCCGTCAAATTTGGCCGGGCGGTGTTGGAGGAAACTCTCTAGACTCCATTCCGCCGTGTTGTTTACCGAAGATCCGGACGGTCCACCGGTTTGTGATCCAGTCCTTAATAACTCCATTATTTGTCTCTGAGTCGTCTCCGCAGCTACTCTAGCGGCTTCAGCATTCTGTAAGGCAAGTGCATTCTGCTGCGCAAGATTTGTATTTTGCTGAATTAAAGTTGCGTTTTGTTGCTGGAGTGCAGCCAGAACGGACTCCAATAAGTTGTTGTTGCTGTTACCGGCTGTATCACGGTCGGTCGGTTGTGGAGGAGGTCTTGGAGCCATTTTCTGTTTTCAACAGAAGAAAACTCATAAATTTCTTATAAGAAGTTAGAAAATTCTAACTGATCATGTGAGTATACAGCACAAGCATAGCATACCCATAACCTATAGGCATTCTAAGGAACAAAACTGCTCTGATACCATTAATGTAACATCCCAAATAAATATATAGAGTAAAACTATATTTTATTCTAGGAGTTATCAAAAATCATATTAAAGAACAGTAGAGAAAAGGAGATTAATCAAAACTTAAAGAAAGCTGGATTAAAACAACTTGATCAACCAAAATATACAAGTTGTAACATTTACAAAGTTCACTACACTTAGGACGGACAGTGTTTACAAAACGGATTAACCGATTGACTAACTTAATATTTACAATAGATCAAAATACAAGCTATGGACCGGACGGTCCAGCAAACTACTCGGGCAGCACCTCCAAGGGTTGCTCTTCCAGTAAAGCTTCCTCCAAAGTCTCCTCTTGAAGTACTTCTGCTCACATCCAAAAAGGATGATCATTGCATTTGAAGAAACAAATCCGAACGATCGAAATACCGAACGGTGAAATAAAGAAAACAACAAAACAAGTAGTAGGGTAAGCTTATGAATATTTCAACGAATCATTTATTATATCAACATAAACATCGACATCACATAGTCTATTCTCAAATGAAATCATCATAGAAACATCATAAATTCAAAATGTTCAAAAACTAAAGTCCGGACGTATGACCCTGTATGCTCGCCGCTCTTTGCACCCGGGTGGACCTGGCTGGGATACACTCAACAGACCGCCACCCGAGGTTAGTCCAATGGAACCACCTCGGTATAGAAAATACCCTGAGGCTAGAGGACCTCCCGCCATTCCCACGCATGAATTACTCTCCTCTACTTGAGGTGATGTAATCACGGAATATCGGAATAGAGTCGGAACCTGAGCCTATAACCACGGTCATACTAAATCAATTTACTTCAAACATGAGACATTCCTCCTTGGAACTCTCTTACAATTCAATCCAAGTATTCAACAACTTAGTAACCATTTAAAATACGAGACTTAATAGAACATAAGTAAAGAGTGTTTGAATGGTAAAACCGGACGGAAAGATCAGTAATGGTTCATCAACAGAGGGAACAAATAAAGAAACCGGTCGGAATAATAAATTTAGAATATACTTAACAAAAGAGACATTCAACTTTTGAGGGAAAGGAATTCAAGAAATTGATTGAGGAAATCCAGTGACTAAAATGAAGAAAATGAACGGTTTATAAGATTGGGTTCTCCTCAGAAAAGTAAAGGTCCTGACTAAACTGGACATTCCCTAAGAAATTCAAGACTCGGTCTAATACCGGACGCTTTACCAATTGACCAATGAAATTAAAAACCGGACGTTCTGTGTAAGACAAAAAATCCAAAATGTCTGACTTAAATAATATATTTTTGGTTCAGAAATACGAAATCGATTTAAAAGGTGACGGGAAACCGGACGGTCATAATGACCATTCGATTATAACATTGGTTATACTATGTTCTTATACTCTCTTTGAAATTTAAATGTTTACAGAATTCAATTCAACATCAGAGTCATACTTTCATATAACATATAAAAATCAAACATATCAAAATTCATACATTCAACCATCAAACATACCAAATTCATACATTCAACCATATAACAAACAATTTATTGAAAAATCATAAACTTCCCTTACCTCTTAACTCCAGCTAAGACTTGGACAGTGGATGAAGAGCAACTAATTCGTCTAAGTTCCAATTTCTAAACATAAGATACAAGAATATAGGTTCAGAAAGATGATTTTACAGAAACACGCAGCCTTAACGGCACATGCATGCAGAAAACTAGGAACCTAAAGGGTTGACACTTACCAGATCCGAATGGATTTCTGTTTGGTACAGATTGTACCTCTTGATGCCAGCTATTGAATGTCTTGAAGAATTCTAGTGATCGGAGAACGATTTGAGGTTAGAAATTTAGAGAGAAGATGGGTAAGGTTTAGAGAGAAGGAGGAGAATTTCTGAGTTTGCAGAAAACGAAATTTGATGAAGAAGAAGAAGATTTGCATGCAAAAAGAATTGCATTGTTTTCTTCTTACCTTTACACCAGCGGTCGGCCAGTATTATGCTGCCACCTGGTTTCCACTACCAATCCCCCATTCATCCTGTAGTCGCCACCTGGTTCCCACTCACAGGGATTTTCCCTGCTAAGCCGTCGCTGCACGGATTACAAGAAAAGGGCATTAATTGCTTGCAGAAATTTGTCTCCCACTCACTCAAGAGAAACCGGCCGGTCGCCACGTGGCCGGGTCTAAAATATTGAATTTTACGGGTTGTGACATTTTCTTTTCTCATGATATAATATTACACACCCAAAATAAAACCTCTGTAAAATCTACTTACATATCACTAATTAAGATTAGACAAAAAGAAAAAAAAGTATATATATATATATATATATATATATATATATATATATATATATATATATATATATATTATACTACTTTAAATAAACACGAGTCACCAAAATTAAGTAAAAAATATTATTGTGAGGCACAAAATAAGTAAGAATTGTCTATAAAGCTTTCAGCATCAATTGAGTTGTATAACATTAAAACACTTAAATTCTTATATAAACTCCACCACAAAATAAATGTTCTCTTCACAAACAACAAGCAAAATTAAAACAATAAAAAATATATTTTATCCATTTTCAAGATCACGTAAAGATCTTTAGTCTACTTCAAGACTACTGATATTTATTATTATTATTAGTGAGTGAGGCTATCTATCACTGTTGTGTATAATTAAGTCAGAGGCGTTTAGAATTTTTCATTATATACCATCAAACTTTTTTAGAACGTAACTTGACATAATATATAATAAATATAAAAGATAATAATGTGGGTCATATATAGGTCATGTTCTTGGTTGACTTCATCTTTAATTTCATAAAATGCATACGATTTTCCAGTTTATAATTCTGATCTATCTTGTATAATTATTTGGTTTACATAAACTTTTTATAAAAACAACAAAAGTCTTTTATAATTTTTCAACTCCATTTTAATATCATATAAAACAATATTTTACTTTAACAATTGCATGACAAATTTTAATACTATTTAAGTATAATTAACATTCAAACAGTACTGTATAACAATAATATTAAAAAAAAAGGAGTGACCTATCTATATTTGAATCATGTAGATAGCAGTACAAAAGAGACTTATGGAGACTAAGGTCTTCTTCATTTTAGTGAATTTGAGAAAGAGTAATTAAGTAGATTTAAAGATTTTTTTTTTATTTGAGTGAATTTGGAGGTACAATAGTGAATTTGGAAGTAAAGTTTCTGGGAATTAATGTAAGATTTAATTTATATGATAGATTAAAAAAATTTACTTCAAAATTCAATTTCGATTATCTCTAAATTCACTCAAATAAACAAAAAAAAATTATCTTCAAATTCTCTCAATCATTCTCCCTCAAATCCACTCAAGTGAACAAGACATAAGATTCTCAAATGTTTAGCTCACTGCATTTTTTTTTTAAAGCGATTTAATGTGTATAAGCGAACATTAATTAATAAAATTTGTAATGGATATTAAATTATTTTTTTTCAAGAACACTCAAGTGTAATAAATATGACTATTTAATTGTTTATTTGTTAATGGATATTATTAGGGTTAAATATCTTTTTGGTCCTTAACTTTTTAGTGAAAATTGGAACTCTTCAAAACTTTGGCCTAATTTAGTTTCCCCAACTTTAGAAATGTATGAATTTAGTCCTTTTAACCAAATTATGTTAACTTTATTTAAACAACTCAAATTCTATCACGTAATCTAACTAAATTTAGTTAGAAGGACTAAATTCATACATTTATAAAGTTGAGAGACTAAATTAGACCAAAGTTTTAAAGAGAGACTAATTCAAATTTTCACTGAAAGTTAAGGGACCAAAAACATATTTAATCCATATTATTATATATAACACCTGCAGATACGAAATCTTTTTAAAGAGAGACTAATTCAAATTTTCACTGAAAGTTAAGGGACAAAAAACATATTTAATCCATATTATTATATATAACACCTGCAGATACTGAATCTTTTAAAAATTATATTTTATTTGAATTTTTTTTCTAAATCCATAAGATTAAAATAAAATTATTAATAAAAAATATTGGTTATGAAATGATTTTGTTAAAAATTCAATATATATATATATATATATATATATATATATATATTTACTTGGATCTATGAAATTGAGATTATTTCATATGATTAATTTTTAAAATTTATACCTTAATTCAACTCATTTAAATATGCATTATAAGAAGACTCAATTTATTTACATTAATATTTTATTGATTAATTTAACTTTAATTATACTTAAAAATTAATTTTTTTATCTTAGTTTAAGTTTTAAAAAATTGTTTTTAAATTTTAATATATATATATATATATATATATATATATATATATATATATATATATTTATGGTTACCTGTGTGAAAAAAGTATAAATAGTTTTCAAAAATATTCAATAAATAATGAAGTGGGTAACAAGATAATATTTTTAAATGTAACACGTAGAAATAGTACCTGTATCCAACTCAGTCCATTATCATTCTTAATTTATTTTACTCTTCCATCTCTAATAAAAATTATTTTGAATCACCTTATTTTCATATAAGAAATAGAATCACATATAAAAAAATTAGTATTTCTTTTTAACGTGTGAATAGAGTAATTATAGAAATTTGTAAAATATATAACACATGATAAATAGCTCCGTTCAATAGTATAATATAAGATATCCCTTTAAAGGATTCTAATTTCCCAAATCATTATATAAACCGTCTATTTGAAAGTTTTCTAATCGAATTTAGAACGCTGATTTTTATATTCAACCCAATTTATTTGGTTGATAAATAAATAAACTTAGTAAAACGTTTAATGATATTCCAAAATAAGCATTAGAAAATATTCATATAAAGATTTCGCTTGTCAATGTATTGTAATTAACAATGAATTAATTTGTTATCGTGATACTCTAACATATACATACAGTGTAATTTAAGGGGAATTGATTTCATAATTTTAATAATATTTCAATTATAAATCCGTGGAGTCACATAGTTATATTATCATAATTCAAGATATAAAAGAAATAATCTAATCTTAATGATATTTATTAAAATGAACATTTAAAAGTAAAAATAAAAATTAAATAAAAAAAGTAGACAGTAATGAAAACAGAGAGAGAAAATGATTGGCAACTATCATCTAAACTAAACTGAGGACATTTATTTGCCAGCCTGCCATCTTTAACCAATTTGCCGTGGCTTCCTGGGTCAACACGTAATAAATGATAAATAAATAAAAAAACAAACAAATAAATAAATAAATAAATATACGCTTTGGACAGTGCATCTCCAACTATGATAATATATCCTTTAGTTGTGAAATAAATAACGTGTTTTCTTAAATAAAAGTTTTATTTTTTCATGAAATTATTTGTGAGCTACAAATTTTGGCCTCATGTAAGTTTGCATATTGATTTACTAAAATAATATTTTTTTCTACAATTAATGTGTTAATTAAGTTGGAGAAACCAAACGTTCATCACCGTCATATTCATTGCGAATTAATAGACTAAAGATTTTTAAATCTTTTTATAAAAGCCTGTATATTATATATATTATGTATGTGGTTTGTAGATCCTCTCTTCAACATGCTATTGCAGCAAATAATAGTATATACTCCACACACTCATCTTCACACCAACTAAAAAGAGCAATTACATTCACACTCATCCATTATCTACTCCACATTTATGAAAAAATAAATTTATAAATAAGGGAAATATAATTAATGTTTATACTGTATGCAATTTCTTAATTTTAAAATGTATTTTTTTCACCTATTGTAAACTTTCTTTTAATTTTATCTGAAAAAAAAAAACGTTACAATTGAGTAATAATAGTATTTAAAGTTGAATACTCGAATTATGTGTAGTCATTTAAATTTAATCAATATTAGGATTCTTGAGATTGTTCCTCGGAATATAATGTCAATGTCATTATGCATAACAAAGTTTATAATAAATACGGGACTTTTCTAAAATTATATATGATATATCCAGTTTTAATATATGTAGAAAATTAATACACAAGCTTAATGATACTTAAATTTTATATAAACACACTATATATTTTTCTTTGATACGTTTTTGTACAAAGCAATATATTTTGTCGATTATCAAAATTTCAATTCATTATGATTTTGTAAGGAATTATAAGACTAAAATAAAACAACTTAATGCCTCAGAATATATTAAATTTTTTGTATATCCATCATTATCAAAACTATATTTATCCCAGACAAATTTGTTAAAATTAAAATTACAAAATTGTAATTAATTCTTTTCTAGGGAGGCTTTTATGTGTGCACGCATGCAAATAATAGATTTTCTTCGTGAGAGAGAGTTCAAGGTTAAAATACATAAAATATTTGACTCTTTCTTAAATAGTCATAGAAGTGTTTTAAGTCATTATGTGATTTTATTTTTTAATAATTTACTTGTATTCGTTAAAAATAACTTTATCTAAGCTAAAAACATAAGATCAATACAGTCGAAAGAAGAATAAACAATGATTTTTAAGATTTGACGCAACTACTATTTTAATTCAAACAATAAATTTGATTTTTTTTATTAAAAATTTAAATGTGGTTGTAATTTCTAAATTTGAAAGAAAAATTGAAATTCATTATTAAATTTTAATATATTTTAGTTTTTAAATTTTAAAAATAAATAAATAATCACATTAGTTTGATGACATTCATTATTTTTTAAGTGTTAAACTAGGTTTCAAATTGAGTTGAGCTTCAACCTGTCAAATCGTATAATTAAGTGAAACGTTAATCTAATTTTTCGTGTCAAAAAATTTAATATAAATATGTAATAAGGAATATATCTATTTATTTTTAAAATTTAGAAATCGATTTTAATTTCATTTCAAAGTGTAAAGATTGACCATATATTTAATCAATTATTAAACTAGATATAGTGATTCGATTAACATATCTAATTATTTACTTTTTATACAAACATTTTTTTATTATTCAAAATTTATGTTCTATACTATTTATATATAGGATTAAATATCTTTTAATGCATAAGCTCAAACATAAAATTTTAATTCATTTGTATCAAACTTTAAAAATAAACGAAAACAATTGTTTTAATCTAATTATCTTAAATTTATTAAGTATTAAATAGTTTTTTATATTGATATTTGATATTTTAACTGAAACGTGTAAAATAATGTAAACCCAAAAACCAGTTTAATAAGTAAAAAAAAAATCCTAAAATTAAAATAGAAAAACTATATCTATTTATTTTAAAACTAGTGACCCCTTCTAATTATTATGGTTGCATTAAAACTTTGAGTGGAATAAGAAAAAGGGCACTGTGGTGTAACAACCTAGGAAACTTCAAACTTGCTAAGCAAACAATAACATATTAATGATGTTCATGAGGTTACCTTTTCTGTTCTTCCCGCTATCTATCTACGGCTAATCTATTTGAAGGCACTGTTTAAACTCAACACTGTTACACCAACTCACCAAACAAATCTTCCTTCAATCCTATGCTGACCATTGAAACTCTGCATGTCAACATGCTACTATTTACAGGCTGTGGGAATGAAGGAATAGCAGTAATACAACTTCACTACCCAGCTTTTGTTTCATTTCATTTTTACTCATTTTAATCTCTCTCTCTCTCTCTCTCTCTCTCTCTCTCTCTCTCCCTCTCTCTCTCTCTCTCTCTCTCTCTATATATATATATATATATATTTTTTTTTTTATATTTATCACATGTATCAGTTTTTTTCTTTATTTTTCTATACGCTTAACTTTTTCTCATAATTTTGCAATTATAATACGCGGTTTGTCTATCTGTTTGTGGTGCTTATTAATTTCAGAGTACGAAAAGGGTTGTTTTTATTTCGAAATACAAATTTGACGGTGATACGTTTTTATAGGTCTATATCAGTAAGGCTAATTCCTGAAAAGTATTGAAACTTATTTATTAATTGATTTCTAAATAGAATTGTTTTATATCGAAAATTAAATTAAATCCCTGACCACATAAGATACATGTGATCTTTCACTCTCCTTTTCTCTTTCGACTGCAAGTCATGAATGATGGTTGTCATTCATATGTTCCAGTAAATTACCTAATTAACAGGACTGCATTAAATCAGTAAAATACAATACACGTTACGATAAAGTATTAAATGAACAATATATATAGTCAATGCTCTACTGTTCAGAACTTTTGAATGGTCAATGTTATCTTTTCGAATAATCAACATTATCCTTGCCATGGACTTCACCACCATTAATGTCAATACAAATTTCAAAAAACACACACACACACATATATATATATATATATATATATATATATATATATATATATATATATATATATATATATATTAATTTATTTTCTTTTTAAAAGAAACTAAGACCGATTATATTCTGGGCAGTATCAGCTTTTGTCACGCTTTAAAACTGAACAATGCCAATTAAGGATCAATAGTCAAATACAAGTTCACATTCATATATATTTTACATTTTCTTATTCAGAACAACGTTTCCACAACATAATTTGTTTAAATAAAGTCAAATAAAATCAATTAAATATGCAATCCTAGTCATTTTAATTGTATTTTATTCCCCAAAATTTCATTACATTTGAAATTCTACACATTTTATATATAAATAAAATATATATATTCATTTAAACAACAATTAAAGCATTCCACTCGCTATTTTATATATAAATAAAATATATATATTCATTTAAATTAAACTTGAGGTTAAACATTGTAAATTTCATTCAACCTGAATGGTTCACACCAATACATAACCCTTATAAATTAAAACCTAAGCTAATATAATTACAGTAGTGAAACATAATGAAAACAATGAACTGATCTCGCCGACAAAAAATGAAAAAAAAATATAATAACTTTGATAGAATGAAGTTTGGATGTTAAAAGAAATCAGGTGAAAGAATAAAACTTTGATAACTTTATTGCATGGTTAAAATTAGAAGATTGGAAGTACTATCTGGCATAAAACATAATAAGTGAGGAGGGGTTTTACTGTATATATTAAAACTAATATTTAAAAAAGATTTTGAATTTAGATCGTCATAGTGAGTGCAGTTTAGGGTAGAGGAGAATATGTAATATTTCCCTGAAAGCCAGGAAAGTGTCATAGGTTAACTCATTTGGAAGTTGGTTGTATCTAAATAAGACCGTATTAAAATGTAGTTAAATGATGTTTAATTAAAGGTTGGAGGTTCTGACAGATGGCTTAGTTATATTTGGTGATGATGAGTTGGTTGGTTGGATGGAGAGATGCAGTTCTGGTTTTGGTTCTGGTTCGTGTTTGATTAAAATTGTTATAGAGAATAAGATAAGAAGATGGAAAATAATGATGAAAAGGAAAAGAAGTAAATGAGAGAAAGTATTTTTTAGGGTTTAGTTAGACGTCGAAGGGTGGAGTTATGAAAATTAATACCAAGTTAAGTGAGCGTTGAGTGACGTGAAGTGTTTCATTAACTGCTCTCATCTGCCCCCCTTTGAGACCTCAGGGACCCTTCCTCTTTAAAACCTCACCACCCTCTACCCTTTCTTATTATCATCAAACCTTATTCTTCTCTTTCTTCTTCAACCAATTCTCTCTCACTCAACATGCCTCCTCCAGTCTTGCCGGATTTCTCCAATTCTGTCAAGCTCAAGTATGTCAAACTTGGCTACCAATACCTCGTCAACCACATTCTCACCCTCACTCTCATTCCCATCATCATTGCCATCTCCGTTGAGGTTCTACGTTTGGGCCCCGACGAGATCCTCTCCCTTTGGAACTCCCTCCACTTCGATCTCCTCCAAATCCTCTGCTCCTCCTTCCTCATCATCTTCATAGCCACCGTCTACTTCATGTCAAAGCCTCGCACCATCTACCTCGTTGACTACGCTTGCTTCAAACCTCCCGTCACATGCCGTGTTCCTTTTGCTACCTTCATGGAACACTCCAGACTCATCTTGAAGAACAACCCCAAGAGTGTCGAGTTTCAAATGAGGATTCTAGAACGTTCTGGCCTCGGTGAAGAGACCTGTCTCCCTCCCGCCATTCACTACATCCCTCCCAAACCCACCATGGAGGCTGCCAGAGGAGAGGCCGAGCTTGTTATTTTCTCTGCCATGGAATCTTTGTTCGCCAAAACTGGCCTCAAGCCCAAGGACATAGACATCCTCATAGTTAATTGCAGCCTCTTTTCTCCCACTCCTTCCTTGTCTGCTATGGTCATCAATAAGTTCAAGCTCAGGAGCAACATCAAGAGCTTCAACCTCTCCGGCATGGGTTGCAGTGCTGGCCTCATATCCATTGACTTGGCACGTGACCTTCTTCAAGTCCACCCCAATTCAAACGCCGTCGTCGTCAGCACTGAGATCATAACTCCTAACTACTACCAGGGCAACGAGCGAGCCATGCTTCTTCCAAATTGCTTGTTCCGAATGGGGGGTGCTGCTATTTTGTTGTCAAACCGTAGGTCCGAACGTAGGAGAGCCAAGTACAGGTTGGTACACGTTGTTCGAACACACAAAGGTGGTGACGACAAGGCCTACCGTTGTGTGTTTGAGGAGGAAGACAAAGAAGGGAAGGTGGGGATTTCACTCCAGAAGGATCTCATGGCTATTGCAGGTGAGGCTCTCAAGTCGAACATCACCACCATGGGTCCTCTTGTGCTTCCGGCTTCCGAGCAGTTACTCTTCCTTCTCACTCTTATTGGGAGGAAAATCTTCAACCCCAAATGGAAGCCTTATATTCCTGACTTCAAACAAGCGTTTGAGCACTTCTGCATCCACGCCGGTGGGCGTGCTGTGATCGATGAGTTGCAGAAGAATCTTCAGCTTTCTACTGAACATGTGGAGGCCTCTAGAATGACCCTGCACAGGTTCGGAAACACTTCCTCTTCTTCTCTTTGGTACGAGCTGAACTACATTGAATCAAAGGGAAGGATGAAGAGAGGAGATAGGGTGTGGCAGATAGCGTTCGGGAGTGGGTTTAAATGCAACAGTGCCGTGTGGAAGTGCAACAGAAACATCAAAACACCTGTTGATGGGCCTTGGTCTGATTGCATTGATCGTTATCCAGTCCACATCCCTGAGATCGTTAAGCTCTAGGGGGAGAATCGAATCAAAGAACCAAAAAGAAAGGAAAAAAGAAAAGATATCGGTTATTAATTTGGTTTCAGTATGAAATAGATGAGTACTCACGACCCTTCTCTGCTGTAGCCGAACCACAGATCTCATTTCTCAGTCATATTGGTCATTTTATCATATCATATCATATCCCACTTTTTATTTTTATATATATTTGTTTTCCCTTTTTTCCTGTTTATTTTCCAAACAATTACAGGGCCTCTAGTGAATTTGCATAGACATAGCCAACGGGGGTTATATATGTGTTTATTCATGAATAGGTGCAACGTGTAAGGGAAACAAAGTTGAATTTCAAGTTTGTATTTGCTTGGACTATTATTGAAAGGTTGTAATTAGGACATGAAAAATGTAATTAGAAGTGCTTTGCTTGTTGTTGTCGGCGAGATTCAATTAAGTTTCGCTAAGCATGAGCAAAATGTATTTAGCAATAAGATTGTCAGGTTGTGTTCGAGGAATGTTACATTTAAGAAACCATATTGATTGTGTTGTGATTGTGCGCCAAAATAATGGCGCCTGCTATTGATTAGTAACACCTACCATTCCCAATCATAAAATTTATTCGGATACGCAGTTGGCAGGTCCTCCTTTTCTTCCGATGTGGTTATTTTCAATTACTCTGGCGTTTGGTAGTGTGCATGCAATAAATTGATGGTTCCCTTTCTTTACTCACTGCCTTTTGTCACTGTTGGCAGTGGGAGTCGTTCACGGGGTCCATGTTTGGTTTTTCAGGGATGGTGGGTATGAACAACTGTTTATTGCTAGCATTTCCGCTCAACCAAGTTAAATTTGCGCTAATCTTATCAAACATTTATTTACGAGTTTACGTGAAAATGAGAACTCAGAATCTCAGCTGCCACTGCCACTTCAAGAGGGTCTTTCTTATAGATTCTGAATTCTGGAGACTTTGACAGAACAAAAGTATACTTTCTGTTATAAGTTTTCAACATTGCAACCTTCTGAAATATTGTGTATTAGTGAAGAGTCAACTTTGAAGAGAACTTAGAAATTGAGGAATTATATGTATAGGCAAATGCTGTTAGAAGAACTGTATTAGATTATAATTATAATTATAATAGGACAATAAGAAGGAGAAAGTGAAGATCTAGGAATTACTCTTAAGTATGATCCTTTTTGTGGTAATTTTGTGGAAGCAAGAAAGAATGAGGAATAAATAAAGTAAAAAAGATTATATAGGTATATATTTTTGTACGTGATGACGAGCATGCAATATTGCAGCAGAATGGTTTGTCTTTTGTTTTATTAAGGAGCATCTGTTTGACTGTTATGGTGGGTATTCTCTCTTATCTTTGTTGGGGAATAGAAAGTGCTGGTAAGTTACGTACGTGGGTAGAAATTAGAGATTGGTGAAAAGTGAAGTTGACGATCCATCGACCAAACTTTTCAAGACTCATAAAAGAAGGGAAAGGCTACTAAGTCGGCTAGCAGAAATAGAAGAAAGCCAAAACAAAACATGATTGAAATTAATACAGCTTTGTTAGTTCAAGAACGTGACTCACGCCATTATGGTTATGAACTGGCAGGTCTCCCTCCGAGGAGCAACGCCATTCATTACCAAGCTCGCCTTTACTGTTCAACTTTTTTCATCAGATTACTTTTTGGTTATATTCTAAAGAACAAGCATGTGGTGATCAATGTTGTACTCTATAACCTAAAATTGAAATATCAACCTAAACTGAAAATTTGAAGATTATTGCTATAAGAATTTCATAAATCAAAACAAATTTAATGCTTGACTCCTTTACTTTCCATAGTCATTCAAATAAACCTTAAAACGAAGTATGGGATTTGTTCATGCTCGGCCTCTAATCATGTCATGTCGATCTTCATGTCTATTAATGCCGTTTTTGTTAGTTAGACTTTTTTTTGTGCCCTTTTATATCAATAAAATGAGTCGAAAATGATAAATTTGCAATTATTAAAGTATATTTTGAAACAGCTGTGTATAGATTCAGCTACCACGTACGATGTTGACTGCTCTGGTGCCAAATTTATAGCTCGAATTTGAATTTTGATTGATCGAGAAAGTACAATGAAGACAAAATAATTATGCCACGTCTTAATTTCTTTTATCCTCTTTCTCTCGTACTGGGTAACCATAACTCTAGTTAAATGACAATTCTTTCGTCTTAAATTGAGTGCTTTTTAAGTAGGTGAAAGTAACTACAACGTACAAGTTTAATGGGTTTCAATACGTGGATATAAAAAAGTTAATAATGTGTAAGAGTTGAATTTAATTGTGTAATTTTAATAAATTAAACTACGTCAATTTAGTTTAACTAAATTGTTTGAATTATTATTAATAGATGTCTCGTTTTAGAATATATTTTCCAATATAGAGAGTTATTGTATAGTTTAGTTTAATAATTTTATTAGAACGTTTCAACTTTTAAAAGAAAATTAATATAATAACTCAGTTCAATTTTAAAAGCAAAGTACATAATTTACTTTTTTGTATAATTAATGTAAAATTAATCAATCTTACTACTGTGGCAAAACATAAGTACTGTACTCAAGATAATTTTGTTTTTTTGTTTTTAAATTAACATGTCGACTTTGAAGATGTGAAAGTGTATTGACCTATTAAATCATTCTTTATTTGGATGAAAACATTTTTTAGTCAAATTACAGTCTCGGATGTACAAAATATTATATACTTATGATTTTTTATTTTATAATCTTTATTTATGTGCTTTATTGATTGGCTTATGATTTATGAGAGTAAAATGTTATAAAAACAAAATATTTGCATACAAAAATTATATAAATGAGAATGTATTTTTTTTACTTTGAATTATTGAAGATATTGAGATATGGTAGAGAAACCAACTGTAGTGATAATTCAATTAGAAAGTTTGCATCATCCTAAATGAATTCAACCATGATATATGATTACAATTAAAAAGATATTGGCTAAGAGGGAAACTTTTAATGAAAAATTAAGCAAAGATATGAAAAATTGTATGCTCAAAACTAAAAACTAAAAAGTGAAAAGATAATTGTTAATGTCATGAAACCAAAAATTATGAAAATATATCTTCACTTCTTGTTATCTCGATATTTGGAATGTTTTGTAAAAAGATTCATCCTTTATAAGAATGACAATGGGTGAGAATGTGTTTTATTATCTTATATTTATCCTCAAATCCAATTAATATTAAATTTTTATCTCATCCTCATCTCCATCATATAATGAACATACTCATATCTTCACTTTTTCATTGTTTCAATATCAATTAATTAAATTTTATAGAATAAAAAAAAATTATGGCAAAGGAAAATAAATATTTTAAATGTTTCTTTACTTTCTTTAAATTATAGTAAAATCCCTTTTTATGTAGAAATAAAAATTATATTTCACCATTTGGACAAAATTACACGAACAAGAAAGGTTAAACTAATAATAATTTAAATTTATCATAAATATTTTATCTTATGTCAATATATGTTGGATGATAAATAAGTAATATTTTTGACAATTACATTAAATTATTATATCAAAAGAAATTTCTTTATAAAATTGTAATTAATAAGAATGGAGATGCTATGTACAATTAAAATAACCAAGATGGGGTGTAAAATTTAATTTCAAAGAATAATGAAGTTCGATACAGAAATTGGTTTTTTTTTTTTATTTTATTTCTGTAGTCGTTAGCCCACTTTGCGAAACGTAGATCCAATCAATCTCATTCGGGCTCAGTAGAATTGGGTCAAACGAACCTCCTTTTTGTTTCTTTATGTTTTGGGCTAATTGAGTTTTGGGAAACCGATTATTTAAAAAAAAAAACGACATTGATGCCTGAGTCTCGTGAAAATAACAATACTACAAAAATCAATCCAAGAGAATAAACTCCAACATACAATTAAACGGAAATGATTATAAGAAATAGTGACCAGAATGTTATAAGAAGACAAAATTAATCTTTCCACTCTTTAATTTTATTCAAATCTAGACTTTTCAATAGAGTTGTGAAAACGGATGATCCGGCTCGACCTGGCCCGGTCCACCATGGGTTAGTCACTTGGTGAGCCAATCCAACCCGACTCATTTATTAGCGAGCCAGAAAAATTTGAACCCGGCTCGACCCACCACGGATTGGTGGGTAAACGGGTTGGCTCACGAGCCCATTTAATTACAATTTTTTTAAAATAAAAAAATTACAAACTTTCTATATTCAAATTTAAACAAATTTCACTCCAAAAAATGTTGTTAAACTGAAGACAATTCAAAATAGTAATAAAAAGTACAATATAATCCAAATGTCATAAAAAACAAACACAAAAAACATATAAATAAATTTCTTATATGTCATAATTTTCATAAATAAAACAATAAATTCAAAAGTTAAAATTAAGTAGGTGGGTTGGCGGGCCAACCCGGCCTACCATGGGTTCAACCCGCATGAGTCGGGTTTAAATGAACCGGGTTAAAATTTGACTCACATAAAAAAAAATTCATTTTTTTCAAACCCGACCTGACCCAAACCCGTGGTAGGTTAAGTTGGCTCGCGGGTTGTGACCTATTTTGACGGCTTTACTTTTTAATTACAAGTTTCTAATGGAAAATAATAAAAGAAATAATGGGGAGTTTACAATTTTTTTCATTTTTTTTATAATTGATAGCTTTTAAATTGAAGGATAAAATATTAACTTAATGAATAACTGCATTTGTTTATCCTTACATCTTCTTTCTCTAAACCAAGTTCCTTTAATCTTTTTCTATTTTCTCTGTAATTTTATGAATTGATTTTTTTATAGTTTTCATTCTCAGATGATATTATATGATAAAAAAAATTAATGTAATAAATATCGAATAACTTTTTTTAAGCTTCTTTGGAAGTGCAGTAGAATATATTGTCCTTAGCTTTTAGAGTTTTAGAGAGTTTTCTCTTAAGAATGCAAACCTGATGTATGAAAATAACAACTTTCAATAGCTATAAACTATAGATAATGTGTTTTAATACTCTTAATATTTTAAAAGTACTTATATAGTCGGATTTAAATTTTTTTATTAATTAATTAAATTGGTCGCGAAAATGACTAATAAAAAATTGTCGTAAAATCATTGACATTTTCCCCTTTCCACATTTGATTTACTCTGAAACAACCGAACAAATATCTTTCTCCCTTTCCGTCTCTTAATTTTTTGAAAGTGATTCTTTCTGTCTCTCCCGTAGAGAAATTATAAAGGAAATATTATTTATAATTTAATCGAATGTACTTTTTTGGTAAAGTTAATGATTTTTATTTTTATTTTTTTTTCCAAAGAACAGCGTGAAATACAGAGAAAATGCCAGATTTGCAATCACTGTGTTCATAAAAAAGTATGTTGGTAATTTATTGGTAAGAGACAGAAGTTTACATTTTTGAAACATGTTTGCAAAAAGCGACAAGGTAATAAAAAAACGTAGTTGGTTAATGTGTATTTTATGTTATAAGGTGTAGAATTGAGTATGAAGTATCTGAGAGAATAAGATTCGAAATTGACACGTGAAAGGGAAGAAGATGGGAATGGTATTGTCGTTATCAGCTCCAGGAATATATTTCTCCATCACAATTGCTTGCCAAATTTTGCATTTCACTCTCCATTTTTTACGTTGGAGTCATTCATGTTTCAGAATTCCTAACCGTCCCTTCTTCCACTCTTTCATAATTCCTAAATCCTTATCCATATTACTTTCCATGTCACTGTATATAATTACATCCATTCGTATACAATTACATAATTCCCAGAGTCTTTTTAAATAATACTTTTCTAACCTAATTCATGCCAAGTAATCAAAATTGGAATGATTTTTCAACTTTGAACCTTACATCTTTCAAGTTTATCCGTATACAGGAAAAATTCCTTCTTATGCCATTCTTTTCAAACACCCTATAACACTCTGTTTTTCTTTGTCTAATACTGGACAATGTTCAAGTTTTTCTTACATAAATTAAGAAAAAACAAGTATTTCAAACAGGACTTCATCTGTTCTGATCCAGTCAGCCCCATGAGGTAATTTTTCACTCAAAAATAGCAGTCTTCTGACATCTCTTAATCACTTGTATGTCTCTTTAATAGAAGTTTTTCTATATGTAAACTTATTAGATAGAAGTAAGGAGTGTCACATGGTTTATTTAATTTGTAAATAAAATGTTTTAATGCGCATGACATGTGTCCAAGTTGGGGAAAAACATGATTATTGTCTAATCAACTGTCTCAAGAGACTTGACCAAATAACCCGATCTACTAGGATGCCTCATATTAGTGGTTGTTTCCAGATAAACTAGGACAGATGTTATTATCCAAAATTCAGGGGATGGAAGTCATGTATACATACACAGTCAGCAGCAATGGGGTATAGATTTAGCTGGCAGGGCTGCATTGGCTACGCTCTCACACTGAACCCAATAGATATAAATGGTAAAAAGCCAGAAAAGTGAATGGGGAAGAAGGGGACCACAGAACAAAAGTCTTACCCTTTTAACGTCACTGTGAGGGTGAGACAACAGAAACTACCAAATCTATCTCACTCAGATATTTCTAGCAAGACGGGAGTGGATTAACTGTTTTTTGTTTCTGATATGCGATTAAAATTTGAAAAGCCCATGCTCATCCACAGGGCAAGTGGGTCACCACCAGAAATCGCTTTGATTAGAAATTCACCCAATAAGAAAGCAGAGAATAGGATGAACTTTCTATCTTCTACCAATGAAAAATCAGATAAGGCGTTCCACCCTGGACCCCAAAGTTCACTCCCTTTCACTGTTAAGGGTCCCAAAAGTGCAAACCCAAACAATCTCTCCGTGTTAAATGGAATGCAAAAGCGTCTCCTGTGGGTCACCGTTCACCCTCACACCCACCTCTTTTTCATCAAAATAATAATCACTCTATTGCATTGCCTCCCCTGTAACCAATCCCCCCCCGTTTCATATTTGCCTTCAAATTTTGTTTCAGTCTGATGAGTACAGCAAAGAACGCGGCAAACGCGGTTGGAGGCAAAACCGCAAGAGCATGCGACAGCTGCATAACCAAGCGGGCACGTTGGTACTGTGCTGCCGATGATGCTTTTCTCTGTCAAGCTTGTGACTCTTCGGTTCACTCCGCCAATCCTTTGGCTCGCCGACACGAAAGAGTCCGCTTGAAAACGGCATCGTACAAGTCCACCGACGAACAACAACAACAACCTCCCACGTGGCCCACTAAGAAAGCTCGAACTCCCAGACACGGGAAACACTCTCGTAGCAACAACCCCTTCCATCTTGTCCCGGAAGTGGGTTCCGAAGAGGTGAATTCCCATGACGAGAACGAGGAGCAGCTTCTTTACAGGGTCCCCATATTCGAACCTTTTGTTGCCGAGCTATGTGGGAATAACAGCTCTTCTCCTTCTTCGGTGACTTCAACTGATCAAGGAGTAGCAGCTGCTGTGGCCGAGGCCGAAAACAAAGGGGTCGAGAGCAATGTTTTTAATCGCGGTAATAATGAGATGGAAAACTTGCACGGGATGCTTCCTTCCGATGCAGAACTTGCGGAGTTTGCGGCTGATGTTGAGAATTTACTGGGTAGGGGGCTTGAAAACGAGTGTGTGGGGATGGAGGATCTGGGACTGATTGATGCGAAGGAGGAGGAGTGTTCGGTGGGTAGTGGGGAGGTGAAGGTGGAAGAAGAAGAGAGCCCTGAGATGGAGATGGAGATGGAGATGGAGATGGTGGGAAGAGATGTATCGTTTGAGTTTAGCTTTGATTACGATACGTGTGAAGAGGTGAAGGAGAAGGTTTGCGATTTGGAATTGGGGAAGGAGAAGGGGAATGAAGAAGAAGTGAGAGAGAATGATGAGGCGAAAAAGAAGAAGATATCGTTGCAGCTTGATTATGAGGCAGTGATTATCGCCTGGGCTAGCCAAAAATCTCCCTGGACCACTCCTGACAAGCCAAACTTGGACCCCGACCAGTTCTGGCACGAATGCATCGTATGTACTATTCCTTCTCCTTTGAATGTAATAAGAATCATGAAATTATCAGTTATAATAAATTTTAATTAACAATAGTCAATGTATTACAAAATTGTGGTGGTTTTTGAAAAATGAAATTGAACATAGAATTTGTGTGGCTAATTAAGCAGGAAAGTTATGGAAGGGGAATTCATGATCCTTATGGTGAAGTGGGTGGATTTGGGATTCATCCAGTGATAATTGACGGAGGCAGAGAGGCAAGAGTGTCAAGGTACAGAGAAAAGCGGCGAACAAGGTTGTTCTCTAAGAAAATAAGGTACGAGGTTAGGAAATTGAATGCTGAGAAGAGACCCAGAATGAAGGGGAGGTTTGTCAAGAGAGCTTCCTTTGCACCATCAACGTTTCATTAAGACCTCATTCAAGTTTTGTTTACTATTTATTTTCTAAATATTATATTTTTGCTGCTTATTGCATCCTAATGCTTTTCATTTCCTTTTCTCAGCTATTTGTATATAGCAATTTTGTTAAAGTTAATAAATGCTCCAACTTTCTAATCATGTCTTCTCTTTTTTATCTGGAAAAAATAATACAAATGAAACATAAGGGATTTATGACTTCTTTTTTTTATTATATTTTCCTTAATTTTCTCATTTCTTAAACTCCCCTTCAAATTCTCATAAGCTGTAATAATGTTTCTCCTGTTTACCAATGAGTTCTTTTTCTTTTTAGTTATAGTTATTCAAAAATACATATTAGTTATCCCTGATATAATTTTAGTTCACCTTTAATTTTACAAATATCATGATAAAACAGAACTGAGTTTTCCGATGTTATATTTCACAAGTTTAGCTATACACATGTGTGAACTTTAGAAACCATAAACATATTTTCAAATTTCAAAATATCTTTTTTATCCAGGCTCACTCAAAATATCTTGGCTCCTGACAAAACTTATATTAGAATCTTATAAATATATATATACACTTTTTTTCATATGCAAAAATTCTGTTGTTAAATTTATATGATTAAAATTGGAAACTAACAATGTTCACATATAGAGTAACTTTTAACATTGGACAAAATGCTCATGAACATGTTTCTTCCCTACAAGATATATATAACATAGATAAGTGATTTGAGTTGTTTCGTCTAATTAAAAATGAGTTAATGACGTGAATCCCATCCAGCCCACATTTCTAGTAGAATGAGATTTGGCCATACTTATTTATAAATGATAACAAAACACTTATTTTATACTTTTAAGTGATAAAAAAATTATTATAATCATTTCATTAAATTAACATAATTGTTTGTTAACTGTATATATGAACTAATATGTTAATTACAACACAATTAAATATTATATAATTATTAAAAAAATTTATGAAACCTCACAATTTTTATTAACACTGGCGTACATATAAACATTGCATTTTTTAAAATATTTATAATATTATAATATTAGATGATGTATTAAGTCCATACTTGAAGTAAATTTATATATTTATTGATTTATATTTACCAGAATTTATGTATTATTATAAATTATTATTTAAATTTCACAAGTATTAATTAAAAGGATAAATTGAAAAAACAAAAGATATATATAATTATAGATATAGTTATAGATAAAATAAATTTTAGTTATTGAGATAAAAATAATTATAAGTAATATTGTGTAAATAATTTTTTTATTATGAATAATTATTTAAATTTTAAAAAATAGTTACTAAAATAATAAAAGTGTAAATAATTATTTGATAATGAATAGTTATTTGAATTAAAAAATAGTTACTGAAATAATAAAACTGAAAATAGTTTTTATCATGAAAAATTATTTAAATATTTTATAATAATAATTAAGAGGGTAAAATTGGAAAAACAAAAGAATATAAAAAAAAAGATACCTTTTTATATATAGTTATATATAACATGATTTTGGCAGTTATGATGAAAACAAATGAGATTCTAGTTTTTTTAGTGCAATGTTTAAAAATTACATACACACAAACAAAACACCACTCACAATGCTTTTATTATTTTTACTATTATTGTTGACAGTTAGAAAAATTGACCTTTTTATTACATACACAAACAAAACCTTAAACAAAAATACTATTTATTTTGTGTAACCGAATTCTTCTGTTGGCCCTTCTCTTTTTTTTTTCTGGCGCATTCTCCAAAATCCTGATACGATAACCCAATCTAATTTGGGCTTCCATTTCTTTACTTATTGGGCCTAATATCTTTCTTGACCAAAGGGACGTTCTGGGATACATACATAAAGATTGAACATTCCGTAATACAAATATTATTATATTCCAGAATATACATTTCAGGAGTAAGTATTGTCCTTACATTTTTCTATTTCCTACTTCACAGGGAACTTGGGTACGTGATCCCAAACATGGCTTTCAACAATTGCTCTCTATATAAAGTCAAACGTATAGTAATAACCAGTAAAGTGCTTTATGTAGTAGCAAAATTTTCTCCTTTTCGTAGAGCCTTTACACATTTTGGTCTAAACAAGATGATGTTAAACTTAAGAAAGAGTTTCAGCGTTTTTTTATTTATTACTGAATGAGAAGGCAGTAGAGTGAGATGGGAGTAGGTTTAACTGTGCCTTCTAATACCCTTCTAGGATGGTATCTTCTGATTCTGTTTTTCTCTTTGTCCATGTACCAAAAAGACATCCAATTTAGAGCAACCAACTCATACTCATTTAAATTATTTTTCACTTTTATACTTTCTTTTATTCCCTTTTATCATAAGATATTTTAAAAAAGTAGTGAACTTAAACTTGCCCTATCTTTCAACTAATTCCATAACAGTAACAGAGATTGATATCTCATCTAACACACTTATCGTAGTTAAATAAATAAGTGGCAAGATAGATGATGAGCAGAAAGGAGGTATTACAGGAACAGGAAACCACATGGATATTTGAAATGAATAATGATGAGAAAAAGAGGAAAATGGCGAGGAAGACTCTGCGCAAATTAAAATGCATAGAAGGACTAAACCTAAAACTGTCTTCTGAAACAGAGTGGTGAAAGAGAGTGAAAGTTGATTCCAAATCCAAAATGCTACGTGACAAAAGAGCAGACTACGAATCACTGACAACTTTTATTAAAACCTCTTCTTCGCCGCATAATACGTAGCGTTTTCCTTCATCAATGTCTCTGCCATTCTCGCTTTCTTCCTCTAGTCCCTCTCATAACCACCAATTTACCCTTTCTTCTCTTCTTCGGTTTCTGCGACATCCCACCAACACATAAATCAAAATCTCACCCTATAAAACCAACAAAAACTAATCAATTCAACCAAATCAAACTTTTCTTTTTCTTTTTTTATTTTTATTTTCTCTCTGTTGCAACACTGCCTGGCTGTCTTCACCACTTTCCTTAGAATGAGACACAAAAAGTCATCATAATAACCAAATTACCTTTCTTTTTATTTATTTTTTCAAACCAAGCTTACCTCCCATCTTGATTTAACTTTACCTAGTACAACTTCCTCTTCTTTCATACCAAACTTTAATCATCGTGCTCAATTCTGTTATTATTTTAATATACCTTTATAAAATGCATGTGAATCAGGCAATAATAAATTCTTTAAATCGGTAATAAGCTTCTTTCATCCTGTCAATTAGATCAATCTTTATTGTCTTATATAAATATATTAATCTTAAACAGAAACTTTGCATAGATACAATAACAAAATTAAAATTTCTAACTTTTTATAAATTTTTGAGAAAGTAATTTACATTAAACCTCTACTGTACGCATTAGAGATTAAGCGTTAAATTTGGAATATATATGAAAGTTTATTGAGAAAGTTATTTACATTATTGACAAATTTGGATTACTTTGATTACTGTTAAGTGATGTAAAGATGTAGTAAAATGGCTGAGGGGTTCAAAAAGCTTGTGCTAATGTATCAAACACACTCACTTTAAGAAGTTGTCATTTTAACTTTCATATAAACTATAAGATTTTTCTAGCTAAAATACTTCTAAATAAAGTTAGAGATTAAAAATTAAATGTACATATCCTTTTAAAACAAAGTATTGATACCCTAAGCAACTTATCACATCTCAATCAAGTGGTCACCTTTCCAAATTTGGATAAAGTAAAGAGCTTGACGTGATTAATTGTTTTCACAAAACTACCATTTTGTTTTTCCAAAGAGAAATAACTTTAAGTACTTTTTCTTAATCTTTAATGTATATTCTTCAAGGTGATATATTGTTGTAAGAACAAAATAAATGAATATTATATATAAACACAGAATAAATATTCATATGTGTTTGATGTGTATCATGAAATGCTTTCAAATAAATGTACATATCGTCTTTCTTTATAAACAATTATTAGACATATTATGTAAACAATATGTTGTGCACATTTTTGAGCTAGTTAAATTATAGAAAAAAATTAAAACAATAACTTTTTAAAACAATAATAAGAATAAACTTCCGTTCAAGAAAAAAACTGAAATATAAAATAAAAAATACGTTTCGTTTATGAATCAAAATATAACCCCTATATTTTTTGCCTCATCAAAGTATAATATGAAAAATACTTTTTGTTTGGTTTACTAGGGATTATTACTTCAAGAATACCAGGTTTTAAAATTCCCTTTCTATAAGAAAAAGTAAGGTTAATTTATTATGTCTACGTTAACCTTTGTTGTCTTTACTGTTTTTCTCTTCTTCAGGCTAATGAAACTCAGTTATCAAATTGCGTTTATGTTTTGTTTATAATTTTTTTCATGCTGTCATTTTCCTCGTTCGACAAGATTGCCGCATTGATTAAATTGTTTAATCATGTTAGCAAATTATAGTGAGAAGTCTACTAATATAATATTGTCCTCATTGCGTACCACCATCAATAATTCAAGAAAAAAAAAGATGCTTTTCCAACAATAATTTACTTAGTTGGAGGACTTCATAATTCAAAACTATTCCTGTATTTGTTTGTACATAGTAGGATCTCTCTACAACAACGAAGATTAATTATATTATTTTTCTTGTTGTTCTTGAAATTTTTCGACATCGCAGTGCTTTTTAAGAGTCTCCGTTTAATATTTTTCTGTGTCATCCAATCTCTTGTAAGCTGATTTGTAAATGATATACCAGCATGCATCTTTTCAAAATATTACAGAAAGTCACGTATTAAAGACCAGTTATCTATGTAACAAAACTCACAAAAAAAAATATAAATAAATATTCATTTTTTTATTAGTTTGTCTCGTGTATCACTTTCGTTAATATATAAATTTATAGAACTAGATTAATATAATTATGATAAATTATTAATATATTAATTTTAAACAAAAAGAATCGGGTAGTCTTCCTTAAAAAAAATTTGTATAGATCACAAAAAAAATATTATTTTAAATAGCATTTAATATAATTGTATAAGTTTAAATATGATACAATGTAATGAACTATTTCACATACTTAGTAATACCCAAAACATATTCTCTCATATTAACTATATTATTTTCTTATACTAACATATGATTATATGAATGCATAGTATGATAGACACACAAAATTTAATCTGTACAAAGTAATTTAAATCTATACTATACCAGAAACAAATAAAACTAAAAAAAAATGTTTGTACATAACTTTTTCTGAATAAAATCTATAGAAAGTTAATGATGAGTCAAACTGAAATGGATCTTCCAAACATGTCTCCAGCAAACAAAAAGTTAGGATGCTTTCTCACTTGAAAAGGGATATCCGTTGAAGTGAATTTTAGCTTATATTTGGCCAAGTCAAACTTTTCCACTCCAAATAATAAACTAAAATGAAATAAAATATGACTCAACTTTTTCAGACCACGCAGTCAATACTCGCAGACAGATCAATAGACTATTCAGTAGGCATCGATTGCAAATGAATCAGCCAACTTGATTTACTGAAAACCAACGGTGAGATTTTCTGATGAAAGTTAGTCCTTCCCCATCAGATTCCAAATCAGATCTTTTGACAAAACTTTTTAGAAAGCTGAGAAATGTAGGAAATGAGCAATCCCCAATTTGCCAAGGAAGCAACAAGTCATGTGAGAGAAACAACAAATAAATATAAAAACTTACCAAATGCAGCAGATCATGTTGCAGCATCACCCACAATTATTCACACTACGCATTCAACCTCAATAAAGGTCGATTAACTTTTTCCTCTTTCTATATTTTACTATGCACAACTCATGAATTTAGTATTCGGAATCCCAAAAATAATATTTCAATCCTTCAAATTATTAGACTGATTATTTTATTATACCATCCAACACTTTATCGTTGATAATGAAAGAACCTGTGTTATTGGCTTCTGCACTGAGAGAAGAAGAGAGAAAGTAATTATTTTACACTGCTATGGCCAAAGCTTAGAACTACAGATTGAAGGCAGGAATCCCTGCCTCTGTTACTCCATATATAGTTCTTTTTTATTTTTTCAGCTTCCCTTTCTCAAACACAAGGAAGAAAAAAAAAGGTAAATAACAAATAACAAAGCTGATACACTCAGAGAGTCTACACAGGATTACAAAAAGTATCCACGAAAATAGACGACTCTATACTTAACATTCCTCAACATCTTCTATATACAAGCTTAACATTGGTGATTATGATAATTCATTTCGAATACTTCATGGATGAGAAGTTGTGAAGATAAACAAAAACAAAAACAAAAAAATCTGAATATAATAATACCAAAATACCACCGGTTTTCCCTCATATTCTACATCAAGAAGACACATTACCGGAGAGAAAATGATGAGAAAAACGTGGGTATTTTGGATGAACATATATATGTAAACCAGAATAAATTCAATACTGGAGAGACAAAAGAAAAAGCACAGAAGAAAAAAAAATTGGAAAATTGGATGGGAATTCTACTAGTTAATTATGGAGAGGATCTGGGCAACTTGGTACTCTTCTTTTGGCTTCATCAAAGTCTTTTTGGGTTGTGTTCCTGGGACCAAGACGAGTCCTTCCATTGAAGTACTTGTTGAACAGATCCTCCTTCCTCTTATCGTAATCATTCATACTGCCATGGCTGAATTCCACGTTGGCCACTGCATTTCCTGGGAACACGCGAATCCCCTCAACCTGGCACGTGTGATACGTATGCAACGCCACGAGCATCAGCACCACACACGCACAGTAGAGGACTCTTCTGCCGCCGGCAACCAACATGGCAGGAGAATAAAACACATAAATTTTGGGCGTTTTTGGAACCCAATTTCCCAAAGAGCCTCTTGTTTTTCTTCTTGTTTGTTGCTAAGTAATGTTTTGTTGAAACCTGAAGGAAACAAAACAAAACAAGAAAAAGAAGAAGAAGATAAAGGAGAAGTTGGAGTTTTGTTAGGAGTGTGAATTAAGAGAAAAGTGTTTGTGTTGAGTCTGAGAGAGAGAGAGAGAGAGAGAAAAAAAAAAGCATAGGAAAGGAGTGAATTGACGGCTAGTTATTTGAGGAGAGAGATGCATGGTGTTTGTCTGTGTCATGTAATGGCCATACCACAGTGGCCCATGTGAAACAAAAACCCGCAGTGCCCGCTAATGCAAGTTACTATATTATTAATTTACCCACTTAGCCACATGCTCTTCTTCTCCTACAGTTTCACTGCATTTTCATTTATTATCAAAACCTATTTCACCACTTCTCATATAACTCATTCCAGATCATACATCCCTCCACCATCATCGAGAGATATATTGGATTTCCTTCTTAATCTTTAACAACATGGTTATAATAATTATTCAATCCAATGTACTTTTTCCTTTGTAGATCTGATGATTCATCACCCTTAATTAAACAAAAAATTAAAAGGTATAAAATCTTAATTAACGAGGGATGGAGTTTGAAATTTACATAGAATAGGTATTATGTCGGTGAGAGACAGTTGGGGAGGAGGGACACGATTTTGCAGACTGTGCATTGAATTTGAGCAGTCCGTGACTAGAATTGAATGTTTTAATTATAATTCTCTCATTGATAACATAACTGTTTTTCTTATTCTTCAAACCTCAGACCTCCATACCCACACCATTCCTCAATTCAAATTCGCAACAATATCTCATCCTAGATCATCTTTCACAACATCTTCTTCATATTCCAAATAACATAACTACTTATTAGACACTATTACAAAATTAGATCTTAAATTATTTAATGTGAAAATAACATCAAACCACATTGAGGTTATATATTGTTTTCTATATTAAGTGTGGACCATGATACTATTATAAATTAGAATAATTTTAATATTTAAATGACAATGACAAAATATATTATTATTATAGGTTTAATGTCTCAATAGGTCATTATTTTCGCCCAGAATCTCAACTATATTCCTTTTTTTTTTCGGCGTCTCAATTAAGTCCTTATTTTCTTTAAATTGAATCAAATAGGACTTTTCCGTCAATTTGAGATGACGTCGTTAAGAAGGGTATCTTAACCGTGTAGTTTTTTATTACGTGGCATTGAAAATGTGACTGAATTATATTTATTTAATTTTTGCATTAAAAAATGAAGTATACTTTGTATATTTCATTTTTTAATTTAAAAATTAAAAAAATACAATTCAGTCACGTTTTTAATGTCACATAATAAAAAACTACACTGCTCTACCTACACTTCTCAACGGCGTCATCTCAATTTGACTGAAAGACCCTATTTGATTCAATTTTATAAAAGTAAGAACTCAATTGAGACGTCGAAAAAGAAAGAACATATTTGAAACTTTGGACGAAAATAGAGACCTATTGATATATTAAACCTATTATTATATATAAATGCACATGTCTGTGAAAAAATTATACTGATAATATATAGATTTAGTTTTGTGGAGAAATAATTAATACATGTTTAAAAAATAATTCTAATTTTATTAAATAAGTGGAAAAACAGATGTTGTTGTGTCTGTACTCACGTTTTTTTTTAATATTTATAATACATTGTATTATGAGTGACAATATTTGTGTATTTGCATTTTTTTTTCAATATTTATTATATTATATTATGAGATGATAATATTTATAATTTTATATAATATTCAGTTTGTATGAAATTGAAAGAAGTGTAAGCAAATTTTTAAAATAATTTAAATATTGAGAAATATAATTAGATATAGATAGAGGTGATAAATTCTTTTTCAAAACTCAATTACAATTAATAAGTGAAGAAATTGTTGAAATAAAATACAATTTTAAAATGTAATGTTAAATATATAAATTAATTATTGACTAATTTAATGTAAATGATAAGATTCTAACAGTGGTGAATATCCAGATGATGAAAAAAATATTAAAAGTAATAAGTTGTACCTAAATATTATAAACACTAATATAAATATGACGAATAAAATAAAAATAATATTGCGAAAGTTTTATTATAAAAATTTCAAAATAACAGTTGCCCTTAAAAAATCAATCAACACCGAATATATTATAAAAGATTAAATAGAAATATGAATTTTGGATAATTTTTTATATATATAGTTATAGATTAATGTGTTAGTTAAATAAGTTAAAGTTAATTAAAAAAACATATTCATTAAAAAAAAGCAATTATATTAGAAGAAACATTTATTTATACAGGTTTAAATACAAATTTGTTTTCTATTTCTCATGATTTGTTCAATTCAATTTAAATATTTTTTAGTCTTAATTTTTATTAATTTTGTTTAATTTAATTGCTTTTAATGTTGTTTATATAATTAACCCTTGTATGCAATGTATCACTACAAAGTATTTTTTTTTTAAATTTAAGTTTTTAATCCAGCATTAGTGGAAGTAACAATGTACGTTTCAATCAATGTAACATCTAGAGTTGTCAAAACAAGTAATTCGGTCCGACATGGTCCGACTCACCACGGGTTGGTCACTTAGTGAGCCAACTCAACCCGATACATTTATTAGCGAGTTAGAAAAACCTGAACCCGGACTGACCCACCACGGGTTGGTGGGTAAACGGGTTGGCTCACTAGCTCATTTAATTACATTTTTTTAAAATAAAAAAATACAAAGTTTCTGTAATTTAAATTTAAACAAAATTTCACTCCCAAAAAATTATGTTAAGGACAATTCAAAATAATAATAAAAAGTTAACATAATTTCCCAAATTCAAAGATATCAAAAACAACTTGTTTAATGTATAGTGAAATTGTTTAAATAAAATGAACAAACTCTGATACAAGCATATCAGAACAGAAAAAAAAATCATTTCATGTCTTCAAATCTCCCATAACAAAAACACAAATTCGCAAACCCCTATTTTTGTCATTGTAGGGTTTTTGAAAACAAAAAAGAAAGAGAAGTGAGAAAACAAGAATGTGGAGAAAAGAGAAGAAAAAAGGAAGGATGTTTTACCTGCTCGAATAATTTTAATAAAGTGAGAGTGAGAGCACCGTCAAATGAGAGCAAGTACCGTGAGAGTGATTTGTGAGAGCAAATGTTACTTTTTTTGTATACATAGTGAGTGAATAGAGTATTTTATTTTTTAGGGTTTCATAAATAAAATAATAAATTAAAAAAGTAAAATTAGGTAGGTGGGTTGATGGGCCAACCCGGCTCACCACGGGTTCAACCCGCATGAGCCAGGTTGAAATCTGACCCGCATATAGGTGGGTTGTATTTTTCAAACCCAACCCGGCCCGAACCCGGGATGGACCGGGTTGGCCCGCGGGTTGTGACCCATTTTGACGGCTATAGTAATATCACATGTTACTGTCTTATATTCAATTTGGTTTATATGTTAGTTGATTTTGTTAAGTTTCAATTTTTTTTAAATGCATCATATTTGTTTCTCTTAAAATTGAAACCAAATTTAATTTTTATATAAATATTGATACAATTTGGACCCCAGAAGATATATCGTAGTGCCAGATGATATGATCTTATCCAGGATAGAATACAATTGATTCTAAATTTGAATTCTCAAAAGGTACAGACAAAACTAAATTAGTCAATAATGCACAATCAAGATAAAGATGGAAACGCCACAATCTAGCATGTGTCAATGAAGATTGATCACAAAGATATTTATCTTTTATAAAAGCTAGAGTAGAACACCACAATCTAACATATTAATAAGTCAATAAAGATTCTCTACAAAAAAAAGTTCATGTTTGATAAAAATCAAAATTCTATGATAATAACCAAGAAAATTCTTTCTTACTAAAGTCAAAAAATTTATAATTAACTAAGCAATGTAATTACATATGCATTTTGTGTTCCTATATATATAAGCAAATGTTTAAGTCACTTAATAAACCTTAAAAGAAAACTCTAAAGATATCGGACCAAAAAAATAAGATTAAAATTCAAAATTAAAAAATAAAAGAAAATTACAATTACTTTTAATTTTCTAAAAATAATTTATAGTTGTGTTCTAAGTTGTTATCTTTATGTTTTCATTTCCCTTGAATTGCTAAAACTCATTATTAGGTTTCTTGTATTGAATTAGGAGATAGTTTTCTGTCAAATATTATACTCAGAAAAAAAAATTGTCCAAACAAACAACAAAGTACATGTAAGACTGACTACCCTTAAGTTTGTTGTGGATGGACAAACAATCCAAGTCAAGAACATATATCCACACTTGTGTCTTTCTTTTTTGGCATATTTTCTTCTTTCCATTGTTGGTGTTTTGACTCCTTATAAGAAAGTCTTTTTTAGACAATATCATCATTTCTTCTTTCCATGATTGATGTCATTGCTACTTGATGAACAAGAATTTCCTAATTATTAAAAAAAGAATAAACAAGTTTATGCTTCCTTTTAATGACAAATCAAGATGTTTTTTTTTCTTTTTTGTCTCTCTTTGTTCTCCTCAGTTCTCTTACATTTTTTACTCTATTTTCTTTCTCTCATTTCTCTCTATATTTTTTTTATTCTCTCTTTCTCTTTCTTTTATTTCTCACACTCTCTTTCTCTTTTATTTCCCTTTTCTCCTTTCTTTCTCTTTTATTTCTTTTACTCTGTTTTGTTTCATTCTCTCGTACTCTCCTTAACTTCCGCTCCTGAACTTGGGTCGAGTCCTTGTCAAAAAATAGTTTACAACCCTCAACCTTAATCGCCAACTTAAAATATTCCTCCTTGAAATTTTTGTTTAAGGCAACAAATAGTTACTAAATCAACTTGCCTAACTCGCTTGTCAAAGACAACCATCCCACCTTCTAGTTTTTTCAGGTCCAAAAATGATGAAAAAAAAAAAGGTTAGAGTAATGGTTAAATTGAAGGCTTTGCGCTTGGCTGTTCTCCCCCTCAATCTCTCTCTCGTCGATCGTCTTCTCCTTTCCTTTACCCCTTGCTGCCCTCTATTGGGCGATACGAGCTGTGCACTCTGCCTCGACGGCCGATAATTCTTCCTCGTGTTGTCGTCGCATGTCCTCCATCTGTTGCTGTAACATCCTAATTGCCTCCATCGGATCCTCAGCGGTCATGTTCCTTGTAACTACTATTGGGTTTGGATACTCGGCCCCACGATGGACGCCAAAATATTCCTGTGTGAGGTCGAGCTACACAAACCCTTCACAATATGCTCTTTTCACCGGTCATCCGCTCCTTCGTCTCCTCTTGTATGTCCGTCCATTACTTCAAAGCTCCGCTCGGAAGGTTACCTACTAAAGGCACTCTGATGCTTAAGTCAGTTAAAAGTCCGATCGGTTATTGTAACTCCGTATTGAATGCGTAATAAATGAACCTACTTACCTGGTGCCTTTGACTTCTATTTATAGTGTTGGCTATGGGCTTAGTACTAGGGTGGCCTTAATCAAGGCCCAATCCTCAGCCTAATAACCTTAATCATGTACTTAGCTTAATTAACTGGCTCTATATTACCTTTATACGCCGCACGTCCTTAATGGTCGTCCTCTTGTATCTAGGATGATCGACCGTTGTGTTTGTTCCAGGATCTTTCACATATCAGCCCTTGTAATTGTTGACCGGCCGTCTTACCTGTCCAGTGGTCCCTAGTACAATATATATATATATTTGTAAACATGGTTATGACTCTAATGAAACACACATTTTGTTTTTGTGCATGTGTGAATTGATATACTGTTCCTCGGACAAACCAAATATGTTTTTCATCAACACTTATAAAACATAGGTGTACACACTTATAATGGTGAATTTGTTTATTTAAAAACATACCTTTATCATAAAATAGATTATTTTAGATTAAAAACATTATCATATTTTTGAAGTGATTGTTTAAATTTCATCAAAAAATAAAAAACGATGTTGAGAAAAGAGTTTTAGTATTTAAAAACAAGTAGTTTAAATTTAAAAATACTTTTTATAATTTTAATAAAGAAAATATAAGTAATTTTCATTTTTTTAACTATCTGGTTTGTGATCCTTTTTGTTCCCAAAATACTTTATTTGTGATCCTTTATTTATCATATTATGTTCTATTAATATTATCTATAACATAAGACGTGATATTAAATAAACTTTTTAGGTTAAACCAATTCAAAGGTCCTTGTTTTCGTGTTTTTGTTCCATTTACATCCCTGTGTTATTGTTATGGCGTCACCTCTGTTCGACATCTACATTCGCCGTCGACGATTATCTTCTCTCTCTCGTTTGTACTGTGCCGTATTGAGTGTGGACCTTTGGGTTTTGTGAAATTGGCTGTTGATTCTTTTGTTTAATTTTCCAGTGATAGTAGTGTGAGAGGTAGGGAGATGGGTGCTGTTGGAGGTGAGGGATTGGGAGTGAAAGGGAAATGTGGTTGAGGTGTTTACGGGTGAGAGGAGCACAAGGATGGAGAGCCAAAGGAGAGTGATTGTGTGTCCTTCCAGGCGTGATGGAGGAATAGGTATTGGAGGGTTTAATCCACGTCATGAAGTTTGTCCATCTCACCCTTACACGTAAGCAAAAATTAACTCTGTTAACTTGATTTAATGGTAAGAGTCAATTTGATTCAATTTTTCAATCTTAGAGACCTAATTGGCAAAAAGTAAAAAATAAAAATGTAAATAGAACAAAAACACGAAAACAGAACACTCCGAATGAGTTTAACCAACTTTTTACCGTGAAAGTATTTTATATTACTTTTCCACTTTTGGAGAAACAATCTCTGGGACCAGTAATTACATTTAGCAAAACAATAAAAAGAAATTAAACTAAGAGAAGAGGGCCCAACGGGATCGATTGGGTGACCTCTTGATCTACAGTCAAATGCTCTACCATGTTTAAAAAATGAAAGTGTTATATTTTATTTTTCTACTTTCGGATAAACAATTTATGTGAGCCCACTGATTACATTTAACAAACAGTAAAATAAAAACAATTAAACTGAAAAATGAGGAGGGCCCAACCGGGTTCGAACCGGTGACCTCTTGATCTGCAGTCAAATGCTCTACCACTGAGCTATGGACCCCTTCGACGGGACTAAATTATTTTATCTTGTTAATAAATATTTATTAAATATAAACGGATTTCAAAATTATTCATCACGATAATCTGCAATTATGGAATACGAATTAAAGATAAAGCTGCAGAATATGAATTAAATGAAAAAAAAAGATTGAGATAATTATGAGAAAGATGCAAAAAATAAAAAAACGAAAAGAAAAGGAGACAACGGCAGAAGGAAAACGGGGTAGAGAGGCGAGGAAGCTGGACCGCGAATCGCGACACACTGTTTTGTCTGTGTCGAGGGTTGACGTGCGTAACAAGATATCGTATTTTTAATATATACAAATTATTAGATGACTTGGAATATTCAAACAATATCCCACAGCTATTTATACATGGATGATCAACAAAATTTGTAAATCAATAACAATATTCAAAATCAGATTTTAACGGGACACGAATTGCATTCATCCAATAATTAAATTCATTATTTTTATAAAGCAAATTAAATTTACTATAAGTTTGCACTATTTTAAAATAAACAATATTTCACATACGAAAAAACAAATACAAAATCATATTAATTATTTATTTTCACATAAACCCTAGTTTAACCCTTGGTATTATGACTATTCCAAAAACCGAATCCTTAAAATATGAAACTCTTGTTGTTCTGTTTGCGTTTTGATGAGGATTACCTTAATTCTTATTTATAAAAAAAACAACAAATATAAATATTTGATACCACCCAAATAAATGATCACTGGATATTTCTTACATGTCTTTTAAATGTAGATTCTAGACAGGGATCGATTTCTGTATTAAGATTTGGCAGACGTCGAGAGAGGTGCACCACACAAGCATATAAGATCACTGGTTTTAGTAACAAAAGAAAAAAACCGCAGCTACAGTACAACACTCGGTAATCATAGTAATCATATAAGACCCAATTCTACGCAGGCAAGGGACCCACGATTTATTACGGCACCAGTGCTCAGCCTTCGATAATCAAATCCGTCCACCATGTTCTTCTTCTTCTCTCTCTCTCTCTCTCTCTCTCACCAATCACTCACTTCTTTGCTGTATTAATGGAGTGTGTTGATTATTATCACTCTACTACATTATTCTTATGTTACATTGTTTAAATTTAAAATGTAGAAATATATCTATAATGGGAAACAAAACTTGAGTTATAAGTGAGAGAGTGAATGGAAACAGAAGGTGCAGGTAGAGCAGAAGAAAAAGGATGCGTCACTTCCGATTGAGAATGAGATTAGACTAAGCATACCATCTTCACTTTTAGTGTCTGATGTCTGCACAGCAACAACACTATTTAACTGACACAAACGTACGAACCCTAACCAACCCTAGATCCTTCCTTCCTTCCTTCCTTCCCATTCTCAATCACTTCTTACTTTCTTTTTATTATGCTTAATTAACCAAATTATCACCCTAACCATTAAATATCTCAGTACGATCAAGTCAATATATATGAAATCTAAACGCTGATTACCTGCAATTTCAGGCAGAAACTAATGAATGTAAAGTTCATGTTCTTTTAGCTTTTTCTACGTACGTTTGCCTTTTTCTCCTTGGAATTTACCCTCTTTCCATTCCCCACCATTTTATGGAAATTATGAACTCATAAAACGTCTTCACTTGCTGCTTGCTCTACAAAAAGGATATCTTTCATCTTCCATAACACTATTTCATTACAAAACCTTATCTTCTTAACTATTAAATTACGCATCATAGTTGTATTTACTGCTACAACAGGCCAAATTTTATATAAACACATATATTCTGGATATATTGACAAAATTGTAAGGAACTTTTCTGAATATCGCCATTTATTGTTGCCCGCACGAGCAATAAAGTTATACAGCTAAAAGCTACAAAAACAAAAAAAAAGGAAAAAAGAAAAAGATGTTGATTTCTACAAGCTTATTTTGCATTTTATATATTATGTATGTTAATTCAGGGAAAAAGGAAAAAAGAGTGATTGAAGATAAAAACACTATGTCTTTAATTGGGTAGTGACAAAGCTAATACGTTTAAATTTATTGGACTAAACTAAACAATAGCTTTGGAAATAAGTGTTAAGGTAAAAAAATCACCTTACAATGTAAATTCTTGTAGAACTTAATGTTTCTTGGTAATTCGAGTTTTGTATAAGCGATAAGCGTTTTATCCGAAAGACAAAACGTGATTTCATAAACGAACTTAATTACACCTATTTTTCAAATTTAAATGATAATTGTGCCGTTATTTAAATTCAAAAACGAACTGAATTTCACCACATTCACTACATCTTTTAACTTTCTATGCCATTTCTTTGATATATTTGACTTCGCACTTAGTGATTAAATTCTACATAAATTAAATATATATTTCAATTTTAATATATAAATAAATGTAAATATTATTTTACAAGTTAGTTTTATTAAATTAGATTATTTAAAGTTTAGTTTTTAGAATCTTATAGATTGTTATTACTAATTGTAACATCCCATTTATATGGCAAATATATGAAAGTGGAATGCACCAAGTATGATACTAGAAAGCAGTTAGAGTTATATGATAATAGTATAATATATATACAGTCATTCAAAATAAAGTAATTCAAAAGCTTTACACAGTTATAAAGTCTTTCAAAATACATAGAAGGAAAACTAATGGAAGTCTAAAGCAATAGCTAAGTGTTAGGCGCTGCATCGCCACTATCTAGTGCCTGCTCCAATGAAGTGTCATCTGCTGCCTCTGCTCACATCCAAAGTTGGATGATCATCGCAAGAAAAAAAACCATGAACATACAAAACAAACAAACATACATTGCAACGGTGAGCTAGTATTAAAACATAAACATGTTCAATGCATTTCAAGAAAACAGAACATACAAGCAATAACAAAACAAGCACAAATAAATCCTAATTGACCTAGACTCGTCCGGACTAGGAATGAATATTGATCTTGGGCAGGTTGTACACTTGTGGTGGACTCTACTGCTTTGCAAAGCCATTGCCGAGGGGTTTCACCCGACCACACACAAGGCTAGTCCGTTACCGCGGAATAGACCTCCAGTGAAAGCGTCTATCCTAGGACTTCCCACTACTCTCACCACCTGCGTCGATCCTCTCTATTTGAGAATGAAAGACCGTCAGAGTGTTAGGGATAACCTCCCTTGAAGGAGCCTCAATATTCATTCGTACACTAAAGTGATCTCACCTAGAGATCTTAGATAAATCCTTAAAGTTCATAATTTTGCACAACAATATTGTTTTCACTTTACCAACATCGTCCAAGGCTATACTAAGTCATACACACATCTTACAACATCAACTCATTCATCAAAACCACTCATACATACTCAAACATTACCTATTGTCACAAAAATATCACTTATTAACACAAATATCTTTTAATATTTAATTACTAATACTAAAGCAATTCAAATGGCTTGGAGACCCTCACCAATGGATCCGGAAGGGTCAAAAACCCCCAGAACGACCTAAAGAACGTCTAAAACGGACATCCGGAACCCCAAAAACTACCAAAAACAAAATCTGAAAAGTGCTGCTGCGTCCAGTGGCGCTTGAGCGAGATCAGTGGCGCTTGAGCGCGATATCAGTTGACAGCAAGTGCATATTTAGCTTTTCATACACTTGGAACTTATTCTAATCATCAAAGGGGCTTCCTAAACATTAGAATTGATTGAAAAACATATTTATAACTGAAATTAAACGTTAATTGGATCATCAAACCCGAAACTAGGTGTATCATACCATTTTTAACATTCCAAAAACACCTAAACTCAAACCTACACCTTATACACTTGTTTTCTGCAAACTAACCACTTGAACAAGTCTTAATTGGCTCAATAACAGATTCTAAATTAGCACCTATAGCCCATAACGTCTAATTCAAAATATCACTTATCAAAACTCATAAAGCTAGTCCAAAATCAAGTCAAATTCATCCTACCAACCATCAAATGAACTTATAACAAATTTTCTACCCTTCTCAAGGAACAAACAGGTTTTAAATACCTCCAACAACATACTCAAAGGTCTAGTTCAGATCATACTCACTCCATTTAAACTTTGCCCATTCAATACTCTAAAATTGAACTTAAAACCATACAAAACTTAGCATTTCAATTCCTAATCCCTTTATTTCAGATTTTCCTTTTACTAAGGACCTAAAATAGTTTCAAATAACCATAAATTAAACATTTACACCACACCCTTATTTCCATAATCATCAATTTATCCCTCCAACTTTCATCAACCACTCAAAAACAATTCATTTTCGCACTTGATGAAAAAGTGAAGTAAACTATCACGTTTTTCATCTCATTTCACCTCTAAATTCACAAAAACTTCATATACAAGTAGATCAACATGCTAGGACGAAAATCCACCATCAATCCAACCTATATTCAACAAATTCACATCATAAAGTTCATACCAAAATTTCATATATCAAAGCCATGGTAATAACCCACTTGAATAATTTTCTTGAAATCATACTACTCATTAAACCAAAAATCAATTTCCATACGGTTTCCCCACATCAAAATCAATCAACTGGAATCATGCTCACATCCACAAATTTTTCAGAAATTTAGTTGGATTTAGCTCCCTTACCTCAAAATTGACAGCAACTCAAACTCTCGGAATGTTTGATGGAAATCTTGGTGTAGAGACTATACTTTAGAATTACCTAAAATCAAGAAATTGGGGAAATTGAAGATAGAATTCATATTCTAATGAGAGTTAAATTTTCGGGAAAACTCAAGTGAGTCGCATGCAACTAAATTGTTGCATGTCCCTATCTCTAAGAATTTCATGAGGAGAGAAAGAACTACCTACCGGTGGAAGAATTGGAAAATTGTTCGGTTGATTTCGAAGCCCACGATGCCAAAATCACTTATGCAGCTTCTGTTCAACGAAACAAAGATAAAAACCTTAGGATCAAGTGGAGAGGGGATCATGCAAGGAAGAAGAAAAAAGTTCAGAGAGTTTGGAAGGGAAAGAGCAGTGCTAGAATAGGAACTTTACACTAATTCAATATGCTACTCTTTTTTTATAAATTATAAAGGCTAAAAAGTTAATTAAAAGAAGAAAATATAATAAAAAGATAAAATACACTAAAAATTGATTTTCTATCATTTAACTATTCCATTAACTACTTATAAATTATAACTTTTTATACTTTTATACACTTAATTTTTCTAAATCAATAAATCATCCACTATTTTCAGCATCGAGCAAAGTAATTTTTTGATTAAAAGATGTAAACAATTTTTTTTAATTTAAAAATATAAGATTCTTTGTTGCCATAAAATTTTAAAGAAATTATAATATTTGTTCACTTAATCTTATCATTAATGATTTTTCTTTCAGATGGCTCGCAAGTTAAGCAAGTATTTATGATATATTTATATATCTTGTTTTATGGATGACAACGAAATGACAATCTTAACATCACGAAACACGAATAGATGAAATAAAATTTAATTAAAGAAAAAGGATAACACATTTAAAAATTTTAAAAAAATATTATTAATGCAATAAAGGGATGAACTCACCCCCAACCTGGTCCATTTACAATGTGGCCCGTTATAAATCTTTCAAAAGCCTATCCAACATATTCAGTACAAGGCTTCCTCCTGCACTCCGTAATTTTCTTTCTGCACCCCCCAAATTAACATTTGACTTTGACCAGAGTAAAAACCTTACCTTTCTGTCTCCTTCAGTACTGCACCTCCTATACCCAGCAGCCCCTGCGCCTCCCATTTTCGCTGTTCTGATTTCATCTTCAATCATTTTTTTTCTGATTTCATCTTAATATCAACCTCAAAATAATCATTTTTTTTAAAAGCCTTAGATTATAATGTTGGTATATGATTGTACCATCACACCTTTTTTTTGTAATGTCTCACTTAAAATTCACGTGTAACTGATATAAAAATAAGAAAGAGATAACTTCATGCTACATTAATTACAATTTTTTCTTCACAAATTCGCAAAAGAAAAGCATAAAAGTGGTCCTGTCACTTGGCATCAACACGATCGATTAGTGGGAGGGGTCCAAGAAAAAAATATTAGCGATCCCTTTTACAAAATATTTTTTTTACATTAGTAATATATGTAATATAAAAAAAATACTAAAAAGTTTATTTTAATATCCATTTTAAAAGTATTCTAGAAATTAGTTCTTTTAGATATTTGATATTTTTAATTTTTAATTTTTATTTATTTTATTTTTAAATTATACAAGGAAACTATTTTACTTATTTATTTATTTATTTTAATTTTAATTTTTTTAATTTATATTTATTTTGCTAGTAGATGTCCATACAAGTTATTTTTATCTTTTTATCAATTTATTTTATCTTTAAACTATTTATTTTATTTTTTAACTTTTTATATTTATTTTATTTCTAAATGTTTATAAAATTTCTTTTATCTTTTTAGTTTTTTATTTTATTTTTAAACTAATTAGTTATTTATATTTGTTTTATTATGTGCATTAAAATTTTTTATTAATGAATTATCTATTATTTATTATATAAAAATTAAACTAATATCCCATATCAATTATAATATAATTATTTCTGAGGGAAGTCCAAAGTGAAGAAGTTAAACTAAAATACTGTATAACTGAAGACAAATAGTAGATACCTTTATGAAGACTTCATTTACGGGGAAAGTGTGAAAATCTAAGAAAGAAAAAAAGTTTTGGAAGTTAGCCTCAGTCAGAGAGGAGTACTGTTTGTAGGATGAGACAAGCAAAAAGATTGCGAAGTTGTTACCAAGTGACCACATTTTTTTACTTACTCATACTGTAGATTTTCTTTAATAACATCAACCTTGTTTTCGTCGAAACAAACAAAAATCTTAAGAAAAGTATCATGATAAATTCTCCATGATGAGTGTTAAGTGCCATGCACGATGTTCTGATCAAGTCAACTAGTAATCACAGCATATGGGCGATTGGTGTTAATCTTAATTAGATTCTAGATGTAGTTATGCCATTTGAATTTTCGCACTGAAAATGCAAACCTTTAGAAACGTGTGCTAACGAAGTCCATATATATTAAAGTTTCGTGGACCTTACGCATCCAACTACTTGCCTAGTTATTAAAACGGCGTGAGTGAATAGTTCCTAAAGAAGTTGATCCAGTTGCATGGCTATCTCTGCCGACAAATAATTGTGGCCTTGAATTTAGCTTGTGAGTGAAGTGTTCGCGTGGCTTTTGCCAGATACGGTGGAAAGATTTGGAGGCAAAAAAAGAAATAACCCATCAAATTGTTGGTTGGTTATTGTATTCTTGTAACTATCACTTTCTCACGACGTCTGATAAACAGAAGAGTGGTTGATCCAATCATTGTCTCCTGAGTGGTGACTTGTTTCATAATTGAGTTTCTGTCAATACGAGGCTTCCGACCAATCTTCGGCATATGAGAATGAAGGCTCAACAAGTGAGAGAACACACAAGAATAAACCAACAATTATAGTCGCATTCATGTTCCCATCCTACACATTAGATAAGACAATGACCCTTCCCACATGGAACTACAATTAGTGCTTGATGATAAGACTACAAACTCTTTTCACTGCCTCGATTAGGAACCTTTCCTATAACAACAAACATTATGCGATCAGCAGCAGCTTGCAAAAGCAATACTCCTTCCATGATTTCATCTGAAGAACATTTTCAATATAACTGGTTTTTCACCTTCTATGTCAAAACATGACCATGTCAAGTTATCAATTACGTTAGAATAATGTATAACTGCTGTCAGAATATGAAATCAACTGCCAGATGTTTCACACTCACCCTAGACTGCCCAAATAAACAGGGCACTAAACATTGACAATTTCGTATTCACACCACACTGAAGAAGTCCTGAACCATTATCAGAATATCGAGGAGCTTGAAATTTTTATTCTATATTAAATTCTAAAACTTGTTTATTTTGCCACCTCTGTCACGTGAGGTCGCAACTGGTGACTAGAATTTTGAAAGTTCTTCTTTACTTTCTACCTCTATCATCCATTAGCTAAAGAAATTGAATACCTTGGTTAGTGATTTGATGTGTATATACACATTTGAAATTACAGAAAATTACAGAGAGTACGCTAATGTTTTGTCCTATTCTTGATGTTTGTTTCATTTATTGGATTCCATTTAAGAAAAGGCTTTTCTGAAAAGTTAGATTTGTGATCACTAGCATCCTTATTACGTTATTGATAGATGAATGAATGATGAAATGACTTTTTTTCCTGCAGTGAAATATTTCGACCATAGAAATGACAAACTGGCATAACTTTGGCTTGTCCCACAAAATTAGCAAAACTCCGTAAACAAACCAGAAAATTGGATTGTTCCAACTTCAACAAATTTCCTTACTGGTCTCTTCCGTCAACAATACTTAAAAAATCAGAAGTACTTATGCTTTAGTTTTTAGCGTAATAAAATCATGAGATCGTGTGTTAAAGATAAGATTCTTAAAGATAAGGAAAGGAATAATGTCTCAAGCTAAGTTTCTCCCCTACACGTCTAAAACAAGGGTCATGTTGTCTGACTCCATCCAGTAGCATTTCCAGGATTTGACAGGCCTAGAGATTCGTTTACTGCTAGAGATAGATATTCTTCGTTACAGTATTATGCTCTTTCAAGAGCCAGCGTAGGATTTGGACGCATGCACCTTTACAACAAAGAACTTTGTTGCTTTTACCAAATTGACCACCGAATAGTAAACAATAACACCGAGACAGAGAGAGCAATAGAACATTAGTCTTGTTGAGAGGCCACACAGGACAATCTGAACCAACAAAAACAACCGTCTTCTAGCAAAGTTTTCTACACTAGAAATGCCGGGGTTTCCCATTTCCACATTCTTCGTGTGATGGGAATCCGGTTTCCAAATTTTAATGCTTTTTGTAACTTCCTATTATCCCACATACACGCCAACATTTTCTAAATGGAATACCAAATATTCTGCTGAAACGTTTTGACATATTTTCCGATATTTCACATCTGGTCACGCATACTATGGTTGGAACCGATGGCAGCAATATTCGTGAACGTTTTCCCCTATTCATATCAGATTTGGGGAACTTTTTCATTTCCCACTAATTATCTGGAAATCATCACCCAGTTACAAGATTTTGCGAATAAGAATATTTACAAACTCAAATAGAAAAATTTACAGGAGGCGGTCACAAACCTTGATCAGCCAAATTAGCATTATAGGGAGAGAATGGAACATATATAATTGAAAGAAAGCACTGAAATTCCATCCCTAACTAGGGGAAACACAGATGAAGAGGCTAGAGAAACAGTATTGTTTACTACAATCTCTACCCCCAATCAAACCTCTTTCTATCGAGGGGAATTGGAATTTGATTGTTGAGATTCCAGATGTCATCATCCCAAACAACATCATTGTAGAGGTCAGTGAAAGCATCACCCCCCAGGAAGTCCATGTCCCAAGCAGGGACCCAGGTGGAACCCCACGACATTTGCTCATCAATCACACCTCTCAACCAAGGGATATTCTGATTATTCTCCTCCCAATTCCAACCCATCATGCCACCGTCTCTTGCTCCTTGTTGCTGCTGCAAGAATCCACCCACCGTGTCTCTAGAACTTTCCTTTCTCTCCTCGTCCTCCACCACACTCTTCCCCACCTTCTGCTCACCCTCTTTCTTCACCTTCTTCTTCCCCGTTGCCATGACATCTTCAACATTGGGAGGATTGTTCATGGGCATAACAACAGCGTTCACAGTCACAGCTCTCTGTCTCTTCATGTTGGTAGGGAAATTACAAGGAGTCAAGCGATGGAAAAGCGAAATGAAATAGGTGGTATTTATAGAGGGGGGGTTACATTCGGTGGCAGCAGTTATGGAAATCTAGAGTGTGGACAATTTTGTAATCAAGTTGTGGTGGTGTGATGTGATGTGAGCAGTACCATAGATTTTTTTTTTGGTCATAAAATGCATATTCATTTTTGGGTTACCGGCACCATCCTTTTGCTCTAATTTTGGAACATAACAGACAAAAAAAATCCAACCTTTTAGACAACGTAGGGGTCAAGTACCAAGTGCCGTAAGTAAGTTAGAAGCAAGTCAAACTCTTGATCTGGTCCATTTGTTTTCATAGGTAGGCCTAGTGCAATGAATTTTTCGGTGAAAATGAGGTCCCTATTTCCTTTTTTTATTTTTTTACGGTTATCACTGTTTGCTTAATGAATCGTGTTGGAATCATGCATCCACATGAGGCTGTTGCAACTTGCATTAAATTGTTCTCTTTTCCCTTTTCTAAAGATACTTTGTTAAAACTTGCAAGAAATCCAAGAGTGCTGTCAATTTTTCTTTCTCGGGAAGGTAAATCTTGTTGGGATGAAGTTTCAAGTTTCCATAAACCATCACCCTTATTATAACAAGTACTACTTCTTTTCTTTTCTTTTATATTTAATTTTAAGATAATCTTTTTTTTTTAATTATACTATTAATTTGATCAAGTTAGAGAAAAAAAATTAAATAACCGGAGAAGAAAATATAATAGCACAGATATATTAAAAATTCAAAGAGATAAAGCGTGTAAAATTGCATTAAATTTCTTAATTTTAGTAAACAAACTTAAACAATTCTGAGAAAGAGGATACTCTAACGCCTAAAGTATGACTTTAAGTATTTAAAATTGAAAAGCTTACTTAAAAAATACTCTTAACTCTGATAGAAAAACTGTACTGTAATATAAATAATTAATTAAGTAACCAAGACAAGACAAATAAAATAAGGAATTCATACTGACTTTTTAAAGAAAATTACTATTAATAATTTAATACATCAATTTACTCTACTTAATTAGTAGGATTACTAACTTATTATAGAAGACGTTAAGATATTAAAGTCTGAAACGTTGTATTTTCTCTGTCTCGTAATAAGTGCAGCTTAATTTTTTTTCACACACGTTAAAAACAAAAACAGGTATGTTACTTATAAAATAATTTTATTTTCCAATAAATATATCACTTAGGATAATATTCATTAAAAACTGAAAAAAAAAGGTAATAAATCACTGCCAATAAATGTCTAAACAAGGATCTCCCACTTTTTCTATTGGTATCACTATTTTCCTAATTTGGAAATGATCTATTCTTAATCTGTAAAGAGTTTATATGATTTTTATAATTGTTATTTTTATAAAAAAAAATTCACCAACTCTGGTGATAAGTAATCTCGGACAAAATATCTAGTTAACCTGAAAATATGCTAAAATGGTTAACACAAAGAAAATAAGACAGATTAAAAGAAAGCAAGATAATATTAAATAGTAGATAAAAGTGGATGAAAATCTGAAAAGATGTGCCATAACAGAGAGCATCTATGATTAATGCAGAGTGGGAAGAAGCAGCATCAATGGAATTGAATTTTTTGAGAAAGAAATGAATATATAAAAAACAAATCTCAACTCGGATACTTTTACCATATCTTAATAATACACATATATATATATATATATATATATATATATATATATGTGTGTGTGTGTTATATCAAAATATTGTCAAAAATATTGTAAAGAAAAAAAAATTAGTGTGATGATATGATCCTAAAATAAAAAGACAGCAATAATAGTATTTTAGTAGGTGAAGTGGAGTATAGGTAGCAGTGGAACGGCAGCATGCCTAGTCCTACAGCTTAAACTGTTGCATGCATGCTCTCTTTGCTCCACTGTCGGCATAAAGGCCAAATTCAATTGTGGGCCATTTTCCAAATAATCTCATAAAGCAGTTGGAAAGTGGATCCACCTTTTTTTTCACTCCTTCTATTCTTAATATCTTACAATTCTCTCATTTCGGTGGGTCAACCATGCACAAAGCTTCCATCATTATTCACCTAATGTATTCTAATCTTCCCCCTTCCATATCTTATCATACCATTAATTAATAAATTACTTAAAGTGATTCAAACAAATATGGTTTACTTAAAAAAAAATTAAGTGAAAATTAACCTTTCAATTGTTTAATTTACTTTTTAACAATTTTACTTTTCGTTAATTCATTTATATTTACTATGTTAAAAAAAAACAAAATTATAATCTTTCATAACTTCTTTTTAACCATCTACCCTTCTTCTTGTCTTTAGTCTCTTCCTTTCCTCCTCACTAACTAACTTTAAACTAACGACTTCAGAAGCAATTGTTTTTTGTTTTGTATAAAAAAACAACATAATTTATAAGAATGAACAAAACCCCATTGGTTGATAAAAATGTTTAAATATTTTTTCTAATATTTTCATTTATTTTAAAAGTTAGATTCTGACATTTCTTCACGAATGATTTTGTGAAAACTTTAGAGAAAAAAATTATTGTTCTGTGAAAAATATATACTTTTTAATTTTAAATTTCTAAAGAATATAATAAAAATCTTACAATACACGTGCGATATATTATAAACTTTGAAGTTATCTCTGAGATATTTTTATTTTATTTTATTGTATAATGAATATTTTTCAACGATGATGGGGCGCGACATGCATGCACAGTAAGCTCATGTGTAGATTGATGTTAAAGTATTATACAGCTGTAAGGATGGTGGAATCGAAGGAAGCAATTCCATAGATTTTGGATATTGTTTGCATTTCCTACACTTAATGCTCTCCCTTTCATTGCAACTTGTTCCTGTTTCCTTTTTCTCTTAGTGTTTAACAATAATTCATAAGGAGAAATTAAATAAAATTTATTTCTTCAAGAAAGTCATATAACTAACTATTTTTAGCAAATAGTTATTTAACAATGACAAAATTGAACTAATTACTGTCACGTCCCATTAAATGTTACCCTTAGTGACGTACACTTGTCAACCGTACAGAGTCCTAGAATTTATGGTGGAAGACAAGTTCTGTACTGCATTTAATTCCCCAACCTCGAGAAACGTCCGGCGGCAAAGAGGAATGAAGAACCACAGATAGTGGGAAACAGGTGGCTGAATGCAAATGGCCGACCGTCCGTTTTTGGAGGCCATATTTAAGGTAGAAACTCCAAAGTCCTTACCACTTTCTGCATGCAATCTTCTTCTTCTTCCTTAAACTCAACTTTCTGAAACTTTGTTTTCTCCTTCTTCTCTCTAAAGCTTAAATCTTCTCTCTAGAATTCCGATCACCTTTCATCTCCGATCATCAACCTCCTTTCAGATTTAATACTCCTGGTGTCAAGATCTTTCATCTTCACCGATCAGTTTTGCAATCGGAGCACTTTGGACGTTCGGTCAAGCTTATAGTAGAACCTTAGAAGTTTAGCTGGAATAGAGGTAAGGGAAGCTTATAAAGTTAAATTTTGATTTTCTGTATGTTTGATTTATTGCATGTTTGATATCTAAAGTATGTTGGTTGAATTTTTATGAATGTAATATGGTATGATGTGGTATGAGTTGTATGATTAGTATAAACTTAGAGAAAATGTGAATCTGAGACCGAAGGTTATTAGGACCGTTCGGTTTTCCCCTAAACGATCGTTTTTGGTATTGTTGTATCGAAACCTTAATGACTTGCTTATTTAGTCGTAATATTTTATCTATTTCATAACGCTCGGTCTTATACTGAGTGTTCGGTTTTAACGTATTCGGTCATAGACTGATTGTTAGTCTCATGTTAACTATGTTTATTATAGTAGTGTTCGTTTCCTCTGAACGTTCGTTTTTATTGATAATGCTTATTGGAAGTACTTAGTCATAAATTGAGTACTTGGTTTCATATTAGTTACCTTTATTGTACTGAACGTCCGGTCTTATACTGAACGTTTGATTTGGAAGTGCTTAGTCACGTACTAAGTATTCAGTCTCGTATGAATTATTTAGAACGATCAGTCATACACTGAGCGTTCGGTTTATATTGTTGATGTTTATTAAAAGTGCTAAGTATTACACCAGTACACAAATTTTAAGAACATTCAGTCATAAACTGTACGTTCGGTCATACAAGTGGTCAGTATTAGACTGACGCTTAACTTATGAAGTATTCGGTTTCATATTGTTAATATCATTCATCCTGAGGACGTCCGGTCTTGCAAAGCACTCGGTCATAGATCTAGTGTTCGGTTTTATGAAACGTTTAGTCAGAAACTATTCGGTATTAAGTATCGGGTATTCTTTTCAACACCTTAACAATTTGGAAGTAATAACGAATGACGAACTTGATTAAGTAAGAGAATTCACGGGTGGAATGTCTCATGTACTCGACAATGATTGGTAAAGTATGAACGTGGGAATGACTCCGGCGTTGTCCTTGATCCTGAAATTCCGTGAGGACGCTTTCTCAAGTAGAGGGAGGTCGCTCATGCGTGGAATGGCAGGAGGTCCGCGGTTATAAGAGTAAATAACCGTTTGAGGACTAACCTCGGGTGGCAGCTGAGAAACAGTTACTACACCACCCGGGTGCTAGGGACGACCGAGCTACATGTTCATACAGTCCGGACGGTGTCTTATGGTCGGTCTTGAGTTTAAGAATGACATGTTGTATGATTGATTTGTTTGTCTTGTATGTTTACTTGTGTATTGAATTGATAAATTAAATTTACATAAGCTTACCCTTATATGTTTTTGCCTTGTATATGTTGTCGTTCGGTATCCGACCGTTCGGCTATTCTTTTCATTGCAATGATCATCCTTTTGGATGTGAGCAGAGGATACTTTGGAAGCTGCGTTGGAAGAAACTCTGGAAGACGTTGTGCATACCGAAGAACCAGTGGAGGTCGTGCCAGAGAGTTATGCAGGACCGTCCGGTCCTTAGTTTAGGCGTTTCTTATCTTTGTAATTTTGTAAACGTTTAACACTCGAACCTTTTTAATTTTGGCCCTTTGGTCAATGTATGTATTCTAGACCGTTCGGTCTATTTTGTAAACATCTTGTATATATTTAATAGTTCGATTTTAATTCTCAGTATTTTTCGTACGGCTTAGCTTATTCATTACTGTTCTCATTTATTATTTTTGTTAACTCCTAAAAATAAATTATGACTTTGGTTATATTTATTGGGATGTTACAATTACAACCTATTTATCAAATTTAAAATTTTAGAAAAAATAATTTATGTTTTATTTTATGTTTTTTTGAATTTAATACTTTATCACTAAATATATTCTTAAAGAATGATAATTTTTAGTGATTAAAATATGTTTAAAAACTAATGTCTTTAATTATGAAACTTCATAACTAATGTAAGCTAATGTACGTGACTAATTTAGATTTTAATTATTATAATTTAGAACTTAATTATAATATCTTTTTTATATAAAAACTATTTTAATAATCAGTAAATTTTCAATTTATAAAATTTTCATTATAATTATTTTTAATTACTAAAATTAGTTATTATTTTAAAAAAATTTAGAATGTATATAAAATGGTCATTATATGTATTTTTTTAAAATAATTTGGCATATCTCATATTACTTAACAAAAGATCTTGATTTTTATGTCACGTCAAGATCTATCACTAATTTAGAGATGTAAGGGTACTCTTATAAATTTTGTAACAAATGTTTTTCATTAAATATCTAGTACTAACAAATCATTAAACATTCTAAATTATTCGAAACTAAATATTAAAAAATTAAAAATTGAATTACCCTATTTCCTTTTGGTAAGTACCTAACATTCTTTATGATTGTTCTTTTTGGATTGCAAATTATGAGTGTTAAATGGAACAGAGAGCAGTAATGATGATATACACTAGAATTATTATACCATGCTGGCACCATGATATAAGCGAGACACCATAAATGAGAAAAGTTGGATACAGACACAAACCCTTAAGAAATTAAATGGAAATGCCTCTATGGTTTTTGGACGGTGAGGATACAGTACCAAAGTTGTCATCATACATTCTGTATGTGATCACAAGATTCATATGCCCTGACAGATCATAGTGCTCTCCTTCCTCAGAGGCATGAATTCATGAAACAGTAAGTGGGCCAGAGTTATTACAGACAAAACCCTTCAGACAGAAAGGGACGCTTGTGATGAAAATCTCTGTTGGACCGAACAACCATTGTCAGATTGTGGGCTCTCTTCACCAAGCCTTAATCAGTTTAGGCCCATTATGAACAAATTTTTTTCAGAGTGGGCCCAACAATATCATAAGAAATCTTAGGATGTTGTTTCCTCTACCTTCTCAACGGTCCTGTACCTCCCCACTATTTTAGTTTATTTTAAAATTATTTTACAATTTTTTATTATCTTTCTTTATTTCAAAAATATTTTACACCTCCACACTATATTTAATCATCTTTTTTTTTCTCTCTACATTAATGGAACATTTATATGGCTCATTAATGGAGTATTTATATGATTCAAATTTGAACTTCTGATATATTTTCTTAAATGATTCAATCTTATTTTCTTATTTTCGCTGTTGAATATATTTTTTTTTCAAATTATTTAATAAATAGTAAAATTTTGTTGTAAATTTATAGAAAAATGTTTATATATATGTGTGTTTTTTTTATATATAATATCTATCATTTTTAACATTAATGAGTCATATAAATGTTGAGAAAGAAAAAGATTGTTAAAAATAGTAGTGAGGTATTAGGTATTTTTGAAATAAAAGAAAATAATAGAGAAGTGTAAAATATTTTTGAAATAAATTAAAATAGTGGAGAGATGCAAGACCCCACACTTTGAGAGGTGGAGGTAACAACACGTGAAATCTTACTCGTGTTGTCACTAGTTCTAAAACCGTTTTTCACTCAAAGCAAATATTCTATTTGATACTTTCGTTAGGCGTAAAAAATATTAGGTGTTCATAGAAAATTTATTTTAATTTATTATCATATTAAAACGTACAAATTTTCAACCCCTCATTAATTAATTAAAATTGTTTTCCTAAAATATAATTTTTCATGCATCCCAAAGATACCGGAAAGCATAAATTCGGGGATAGTTACTTTCATTGTTTAGCGTTTTGTCTGATTAGATAACCATCTTTGTCGATCAACCTAATTATTTTCGATTCTTTATTACACAAAACGAAACGAAAAAAACATATTTTGGTTTCAGAAAATCAAATAATTTTTTTTTTATAAATGTTGTCTCTGTTAACATAATAACACGCAGTGTAATTCAATCACAGCTAGCCACAAAGGTTATGATAAGTGAATGAGTATGTCTAGTTCCAAAAAAACTACCTCTTTTATTTATCTGTTTTACCAAATCCAAAATAAGAACTGTGAATTTAAAAATTAAGTTTATTTGTGAGCTCTTTCTCTTGCAAACAAAAATTATGATTCTTTTATAACAGGCTTTCTTAAAAAGGACTGTGAATAATAAGAAAATGATTTTTTTATTTTTTATTTTTTTTTAAGAATGAGCTTTCTTAATAAGGTATGAGATGGTGGAAATACTAATATTATTTTGTTACTAGAATGTTTTAATAATTATTCTGATTTTTTTATATTATAATGTCTTAAGATAATTTATTACCGTGATACATTTCTATAATAATTTATTTGTTTCCTATATATTATTAGGTTTACTATTTATGATACTTAAGAATCTCTTTTATATATACACACACTAATGATTTTGGTAAAATTTAAGAATAAAATATTATTTCAATGAAAATTATAACAATTTTAATAATAATATTATTAACAATAACAATGGAAGTGATTTTCTTGACAACATGCTCATGAATCACCACGACCGTTATAAACAGGGTAAAAACAAGATGATAATTTCAGAATTGAATTTTGTACTGAATTTTTTGTGTTATCTATAAATATATCGATGTATATTGATTCAAAATTTTACGATACTTAAATAAATTTTTATATATACCATTGATTTTGGTAAAATTTAAGGATAAAATATTATTTCATAGAAAATCATAACAATTTTAATAATAATGATGATAATAATGGAAGTAATTTTTTTGAAACCTGAATCACCACCACTATTATAAATAGGGTAAAAACATGACGATAATTTTGAAATTCAATTTTTTGCTGAAGTTTTTTATTATTTTGCTTTTCAAAACATTAAATTTTGTTAATATATAAAAAATAATATATTTTAAAACACTAAAATATTTAGCAGAAAAACTGAAATTTTCAACTATTATGATAACGATAACAATGGTTCTAATGACTTATGGGATAACCCAACCATAAATCTTCAAACTCCAGCCTAAAAGAGTAACAATGGAATAATTTGTTTCCTGTTAGTTTGGTTATTTATTTTAAGCTTTCATACTTAATATCACTTTCATATGTATTTACCGCAATGAAAAAAATTCAATAATAGAACATTATCTTACAAAACTTCATATATTCAAATATTTATTCATGGATTCATACTCTCAAGTAATAATAATAACTTCAACCTTAAGTTATGGGCTTGGGTATGCAGAAGCTTGTATTTATTTTTTAAATTCATACATTTGACAACTAATGGATGTCGTGTTCAACTTTGAATCGGAAACTTTCATTCAGAACTGCAGGGTATTAATTTAGATTAATCCAAACATCATAACGTAGACTCATTTTCTTAAAAATGAAACCAGTTTATTCATCAAAATAAAATTAATATCTGCACCGTATAAAATCAGCAATATCCACCTATCACTTGCACTTCAATTAAAATAAAACATGTCCTAATTGGAAAAAGGTGTTAGAAGATTAACTAAAACTACGTCAACCATCAAACTTGAAGAAATGACTCTATCTATAGTGAGTCACAATATAGATATTAGATTGAAACAAAGAATTTTCTTTATGCACTTTCACAAGACTATATATATACTCATTTCTTATCAATTTAATGTATTAATGAACAAGCACATAAATTACAAAATAATTAGGATAGATAAATATGTCAATCACTCATTATCACAAAAACTATTTGTGGAAACCAAAGTAAACTTAACATATGAAAAAAAAAACATTTCTTATGAGTATTGAATAGGATCACGCAGTTTTTTTTTTTCAACCACAGGATATCAACCAATAAAATAAATTCTGATTTATATAAAACATTAGTAAAAATATAATCGAGAGAATAAAGATAAATGAATACAGAACCCTATTGGGTCATCTTTCCAGATGCATATTAATCACTGCACCTAATTAATACAGTTCCTGACCCTGCTTTTAATCAAGAAAGAAACGGTTGCGTTGAAAACAAGGACAATAGATTCCAAACAGTTTTGGGAACGCGACAACACAAAATAGCACATTAGACAAATGTGACCGGCACAAAAACTCCTTTTTTTTTTTTTTTTTTTACTTTGACAATGCCCTTGCTGCCCCATCCCTAATTCTATTTCTCTTTAATTCTTTCACACTCTTTAATCCATGGCGTAGAGCATAAGCAAAGTCAGAGGCGTAATTTTAATTCAATAATATTATTGTTAGGACACAGTCAACTTCATTACAAAAACATCTGAACATTCTCATATAAACCATTTTGTACAAATTTTCGATCTTAAGCTGCTAGTAGTTACAATTTGAAGACCCATAAAAGAAAATCAAAATGAAGTTTACCATTCTCGTAAAAGACTTTTACTTACAAAGAAGAGAATGGTATCTAAACACACCTGCAATCCCAAATCAGTCCTATATTATTATTTGAATACAAGATAATAGACCAAGTTGACATTTACATGTTCATCAACTGAACATATTTACAATCAAAGATAAAATTTCATCTCTTCCTCTAGACTTAAAGATCCAAAAATTACTTTTGTCCGTGCGTGTTGTATGAAGACTCGGTTATGTTTTGAACTGAATCTAATATTAAAACTTGTGTGGTATGAGAAGCGGATTTATGCCAGAGCAGGGATGCTGCAATTTCGCCTATCCCTATCAAGGCAATCAAATCCCTCAATTCTCACTGCAGGATTGTCACCAAAATTAGCTCGAACACAGCCTCCCTTCCTTGCTGAGGATGAGGGAGATGGTGGGAGACCTGAAGCAGTCGGAACCACCACCCACGACTGCGGTGAGAGCGGAGAAAAAGTCTCGTCTCCAAATCGAGCATCCTGAATCAAAGGGTTAGTTGCTCTGCTAGGCGGCGACCCGCAGAAAAATGGTGGCGAGGAGGCTGCCACAGGCCAAGAGTGCTCTACATCAAAATCACCATCCTGGAAAACCATCAACAAACAAAATCAATTAATCTGAGCACAACCTTCATCACTAATCAACAAATTAACCTAAACCACATGACTCACAACAGAAGAGAAAACAAAATAATAATGAAAAAAAAAACATTAAAAACAATATCTACCTTGGTGAGTATGTTGTCCAGAGGATTTGAACCAGAGGAGCTTGAATCACATGGCTCGACCTGGCAACTGCAGAGAAACAAAGGATGCAAAGTTTAGTAATAATAGAAATAATACTTTGCAATACAATAAGGAGAAGAAAGGAAAGCAGTTATACCTGAGATGCCATCGGAAGTTTCTAGCAGGTTGATCGTTGACGGGAAAGTTGAAGAGGCCGAGGCGGCGGGGCTTGGGGCAAACCACGCTAATCTCATCGTGGGATGGAACGACCGCGTTTTGGATGGCAAACTGCTTCATCTTCCTCCTTCGATTTCTATCTATGTATTTAATTAACAACTAAAACCTGCTCCACTCCTACAGACGTAGCAAAGGAGAAAATAATTAGAAGAGGCCATCAAACAAAACCTCAAAATCCGAAAACAATAAACAAATCAAGCCTGTCAAACGAAATTCTGTAAATAATAAACGAGATCCTACAAGCACATGTAACTATACAAAGAACAGAAGGTTGAGATCTAGTAAAATAGAAAAAGGCAACAACAACAATAAATTATAATCACATAGCTCCTACCATAGCTATACACCTCACCTACAGATCTAACTAAAACAATACAATTATTGGCGTGATTTATTTATGCGATTAAAAAACAGTATATGAATTGAGACAACATAAACCGAACGAGATCTGGAAAAGGAAAGTGCGATAATTAAAATTAAATTTGAATTTGGAAGAGACAGGAATTACAAATATTGAAAAAATGATAAGGAGAGAAGGTTAACGTTTGGGAGCAGAGAGATCTAAGAGAGTGGTGATAGTAGAAGCAGTACCTGTGAGGTGAGGTGAGGTGAGGATTAACTAACTGTACAGAGGTTGTGAAGAAAAGAGAAGGAAATGAATTGAAAGAAGAAGTTGGTGAGAGAAGGAGACAGAGAAAAGTGAGGGTGAGGGATGAAGAAGATTGAAGTATGGGTTGCAACCACACTTCCTTTATATTTATCTTATATATATATATATAATTTATTTTAAGGGAGATTTTTATTCTAATATTGTATGGTTAATTCATGCGGGCGGTGCCTCCCGCGATAAATCACATCGATTTTGGCACCCTCAAACTCTCTTTCTTCTACAGTAAAATCAAAATTGTATGCATCCATCCATGAATCATGTATAATTTATCATATTAAATTATTAAATATGATACTATGATGTGAAAATATCTTAAATATCAAGCCATACCTTGGGAATGAGAATGAGTCTTGTATGGTGTAGCATTGTGCAACTCCCAACGTTTAACTTCCTCCCTACACGTGGCGCCCTCTCCACCTTCTAGGACCCAAGGTCGGCAAATTCGTACTTTCAAGGTCCGCTCCTACCATTCATTATTTTTTATTTCACTTTAATCCTTCTCTTCCCACTGGATTAAGACTACATCAATCAACATTAATCAAAATAAATAAATAAATAAATAAACCTTTCTCTCTAACAACGTTTTTCAAACTTATTTCCGTTTTCTCTCTTCTTTCTTACATGGCTAAATGCTTTTGCAGCTTTCACTTTCTTTTTAACCTTTCTCACTCTTATTTCCTATAACCTCCTTTTTCATACCAATGAATTTCCCGTTATCTACCTTAAACCATGTCACATCTATCCTTCCCTTATGTATTTCTTTATATATATATATATATATATATTTGTTTTAACATTCTTGTTAGTCCTGTCTTTCTTCTATTGCTTGTAATAGTCGTTATCGTCTGATGTAACCAGATGCACATCAATACCAGAGTATCGCCTAGAAACACCCGTCTCACTTTATATTTTCAGAATATTTATTTTTCAAAAACCAGCAGTAATAACATCTGTTTTTTCTTAAAAAGTTAAATGTTTTTTTTTTTTTTATGTATGATGACCTTTGCGATCAAACATCTAATCCAATATCAGGAAGAGAAATTAGTTCCCTAATCATGATTCGTCATGTTAATGTCACTTAATATATCTTTCCATTACTTTGGATCTTTAAGATCGGTGTCAATATTACTAAAATAAGTATTACATTTTCGTTTTGTATATATTCATTTATTATATTTTTTTAATTTTTTAATAGGGCTGTCGTTAATAAAACTTCTTCTACCAAGCGAAGATATAATGTTTCCACAACTCAGTCTCCTTTGATAATTTTGACACTAAAAGTCAACCATTTTGCTTTCGCTAAAATTCTAAGTTTAATATCTATTTTGGTTCCAATTTTAGTTAGAAATATTCAAAATGCTCCCCATTTTATTTTTCTATTTAATGTAGTATTAAAGAATATAATTTGTGTTTATTTTAGTCTTTATTTGTGGTTCAGGAAGTTTATAAAAAGGATTAAATTGAACAGAAAAAAGACCAAATTGAACACAAATTACAATATTTGAGATTACATTGAACCAAAAATAAAAATTAAGACTATTTCAAACTTTCTCAACAAAAATTGGAACCAAAATAAGTATTAAACGAAAATTCTATTATGTTTTTGGTTTTGTATACGGTAATCTTTTCATTTTTTAATTATTAATTATTTGATAGGTCTGTCATTAACAAATTTATGTACTCTTAAAGATGTTTTCACTTAAAATTTCACTGATAAAGCTGTTGATTAAATATTTCTTGAACTCTTTTGTTTTAAAAAACTGAACGTAGAAATAGTTTTATTTAATTTTTTTTTCATTCTTCTTACCTTTTCTAATTTTAAAATTTGTGGACTTCCCATCTTTATCTTTTTCACTGTATTTTTAGTGAGTGTATTGGTTTATAACAACATTTACTTTATTACATATCAATTTTTTTTTTTTTACAAAAAAAGTACACACCAATGATTACGGTTAAAGAATTACTCTTTTTAAATGTTTATTTACGATTTTAATTTCAATCTTATTCTTAGATTTTTTATTTTGACAATAGAAATCTTTTAAAAGATGGGGAGGGCATGTTTGTACGAAAGAAACTCTAATGTGGTTGTTTAGATTGATTTATTGTTTACATGGAAGAAAAGACGAACGAATATTGTGTTTGCTTTAGAATATTTAAAGTGATTAGAGGGAAAATATTTACGAATTAAGAGAAAAAAATAATCATTGCAAGATAAATATATTTGAAGAGATTCACCATGGTTTTACTAGAATGTCTTTTATATATTTTTGAAATAAGGTTATGGATGGAATTGGTAGTGTGGTGGTGCAATTGTCTTAATTGTCTTGATGGTTGTCGTTAGTGATTTTGTGGTGCTAGATTTGTGTTTTGTGTGAGGTGTTGGTCGTTAGAATAGATTCTCAAATCATTATGTATTTTAAAGAATTGATAGTTTTTTAATCTTTAAGAAATGGATCACTTTGAATTTAGTTTTTTATTATTAAAAATCTCAAATTTAATAATAATAATGATAATTTACATTCATTTTAATATAATTAACACTAATAATATTTTGTTTTAAATTATTTTTATAACTAAGAATAAAATAATAGCATTTCATTTTTATCCGTTAAAATATTTTTTAATTTATCAATCCTTTTATTTTTCACCATTTTTCTTTTGATTCAAATAACTCTTATACCTTTACTTTTTTTTTCTCTCAAATTCATTTAAATCTACTTTCCAGATCCACCCACAGCGTAAAAGTCAAAGAACCGAAAGAATGTTAGGGGTGGACAGATGATGAGAGAACAGTGAGAAATTGAAAGAAGAAAGAAATATCGAAATAAGTCGAAGATGATGGAAAGAATTCGAATAAAGGTAAGCAAATATGGTGACGCAGTGACCTTTTAGGCATTCGAATTTTGACCCTCAAGCTGACACCAAGACACCATTTGCATAAAATACAAATCCAATTAATGGATGAACACAGTTGTTGCAATTTGATTAGGATCTTGTCAGTGAATTCATCCTGATATCTCAGTTTATGGGCAAATGACATGTCACCAAAAAAGAAATAAAAAAACAAAGAACTTGTAAATTTTAAAGAAGAAGAAGACGAAGACATATTGATGAAGAAGGGAAATAATTGTAGACAAACCGAAAGACATATCTTTTCTTGCATCTACTCTTCCAAAGCAGTGGGACACAGAACAGAATACTTCATCCTAGTAAAGAAGTGCAATCATATTCTCTATTAACTGTGTCCAGATTTTGCAAATTATTCTCATTTCAAACCTTAATTATCGGGAAAGTTTATTTGATATGATTGTTTTACTAAATTTTTTGAAAAGAAAAGTCGCTTTGACGTGATTTACCTTCTGTCATCAACATATTCTTATTAATTGTATTAAAAGCAGGTGAGGGTGTCAAAGTTAGGCTTACGATCTGGTGAAAAGGACAGTTTCGGTTTGAAAGGATTGGCACGCGTTGGTCCCGAAATCAAGTTGGTGTTCACACAACACAACCACCATGTGTTGCCTTTGCTTTTGGCAGTGGCTTTTAAGAGGAATAGATCCAAAATCAACACTAATGGGGAAGCATTATAAACGATGCCCATGCTTAGCATTACAGAATCATTTTGTTGACGTAAGTAAGTTCGTCAAAAACAATAAAAAATATAAAAACTAGTGCGTGTCTTAGCGTCAACAATATTAGTTTATTTTCACGTGCTTTACATCCACTGGACATAGGGTAAGCGAACAATGATTTGACATCAAATTGCTAAATTTTGTTGACCATTTTGTTACAGATTTCAATAATGAAAGAAAATAAAAAACCTGGGTCTTCCATCATGAGAGGATTACGTTGTTTGTTTAACAAGCAAAATCAATGAAAGCTGTAAAACAACCGAGAGAAAAGCTTTTAAGAAAAAGACGTGGCCTTTGCTTGTTTGAGATAAAAGGGTAGAAGAAAAAGGATGGAAAAGAAAGGATATAATAGGAAATATTTGAATTTGGAAGAGGTTATTAAAGATCATTTTTGATGAAAGGATTGTGAACCATAGGTTTATCTTTCTCCTGTGAAAGCATAGGTATTGAAAGTTTGACCTATTTATTATAAATCCAGAGTTTTGTAACATAATTAATCTTATGCTTAGATATAATATTTTTTTGTTTGAAACGTCACATAATCAATTAAGATTTTTATAAAATTAATTTTGTAGGTCATCTTAAACATTAAAAATTCTTGTTTTTTTTTCATTAAACATATAACTATAAAAAATTTCTACTCTTTTGCTTTTTCTTTCTTCATTCCCATTTATTTTTTCACACCATCCAAACGAAACAAAGCACCAATTGTGTACAACCATATTTCACAACTTGTACGATTTTGTTTGTATAAGCCACAAGAGAAAGAAAAAGGAGAGGATGTGGAAGTCGAAGGTTATCTAGTTTTGGATGACATTTTGTTGCCAGATGCCATGGTCAAGGAAGTAGTTGCTCCGTAACGTGTTGGGTTGGATATATCTGTATATGGAAGCATTTGCAGAGCCAAAAATTTTCAATATCCACCAGAAATAATAAACTAGAAAAATGTCTTACAACTATTATGATCACCTCATAACAAAACTAAACACGCAAGAGATTTCCACAAAAAATGGCAAACCAGAATTTACATTTTCTTACGCTTTCTTTTTTTCCAAAACAGTTTCTGGTGATGGTTGAACAAAATGTTACAAGGTATACAACAATAAACATCGTCTGGAACCAGAACTAGAAAACATTTAAATGCAGAAAGAAGAATGAATTAATGCCTTAGGTAACGCAACAGATTGATGAACCGAGAGAACTCTGAAGAACGACAAATATGTGAGGTGGTTCCTAAAATCTGCAACTCTCTTGAAGATTTCTAAAATGTGATGACACAGAAGTAGTTCAAGTTCAAGCAGAGGCTGCCTCGGTGGCAGCTGCAGCCCGCTTCTTGGCAAAGTATTCTTCAGCACGAGCAAGGTTTTTAGCAACCGATGGCTTAACCCATTTCTTGCGGCCAGGAAGCAAGGTGAGAGAACATCCAGCACTCTCAAGTTTCTCCTTCGCTGCTGTGGAAAAGGCACGGGCTTTTAGCGTCAATTTCTTGCTCAGTTCTCCTTCACCCAAAATCTGAAACCAAAAGGCACAATAAATTTTGTTTTGATCAAATTTTAAGGCCTTCGGAGTTCGGATGATGCATTGGATGGGTAAATAGAATTAAAAGGCTACCTTAAACATACAATACTATCTGGTTTAATGTTGTAAAGAAACCAATTTTTTACAAAGATTTCCTGATGCATTTATACAGACTGAATACAGTAAAATTTAATCAACAGATGCATGATGATCCAGGTATATACAAATTTGCCAGAGCGAAGTAAAGTTTCAAGCATTAAATATAAGTATCCTCTCAAGTTCAAGAATCATTTCAACCAGTATCCTTCAATTTCAAAAGCTTATCGAAATAAATGTCAATGTAGAGTGCAGTTTATTTACCCACAAAGATTACTTTCATCGGAATGTCATCTTCTAAAGATACTACTACTACTACTACACTGATGGGCATGTCTTTACATCTCATTGCTTATCCCACAAAGATTACTTTCATCGGAATAATGAGTCTAGCATTTGGCCTCTGGAATAAAGATATGCAAAAGACTATCACCTTTTATTGTACGAAAAACAAAGGAATACCATTAAGATATGGAAAAAGGACATAAGTAAATGACTTTGAATATTTGCCTCCTGAGCTGTAGGTGGCAAAGTAGTTATTGCTTGAAAAATCATCATAAAGTATGTTTTTAAAGGGAAGGGAGTACTGACATCTGAAAAACAAAACCACTGACCATAACCTAATTTATCCATGATGGATAAAAGAAATGGTCTAATAGAAGATTCACATTCCGAATAGATACAAGTGTACGTAAATTTTGGTGTTCGGAACAAAAAATTTACATCTTCAAACCACTGACACATCTACCTAAATATCATATGTTATATCATACATGGCAAAAAGTGCAGATAAACTAAAATAACAAACTAGGAAGAAAGAACATCAAAAAATTAACCGAAAGTAATTTCATTCACAGCAGAGCAGGGGACTCTAAAGAATTGACCTTCCTGATAGTTGGTGTTACTGCTAGGAAACTGGCATCCTCATTTACTTTTAAAATTTAATCATTCATAATACCTCGAGACATCTCCAGAAAATGATCATGAAGAAATATGATTTAAGATAACAGCTAAGGAAGAAATTTATATGTCATTAAATCAAGAAGAATATGTACCTTCAAAGGAAGTCTTCTTTCTCTTCCTGATGGGTTAATCACACCTTTAGCCTTCAGTGACTCGAGAGACACCTCTTCCCCTTCCTTAAATTTAGCATCTTCTATGTCTCTCAGATTTACATGGACATATTTGGGCAATCCCGCGTGCATACCTTAATATAGGACAAAGGAAAAGAAAAAAAAGGGCATAAAAGAATAGTTCCGAAGGAGATAAATGCACAAGCATTGACTAAAAAAAGTTAAGAGAGGAAATAGAAAAAGAAGAAATATACAAGAGTGCAAAACCACACAACCTCTACGATTTATTGGTTAACTTTACTGGAAACTATATAATCATGTATGATATACATTATATAAGTGAGACGCACACAATACTGTGACTTATAATAAATTTCAGTTAATAGTGTGTTCAAAAGAGCATTTTGCTAATATTTTTCAACATACAACAACATCTGAGATGAAAGGGGGAATAATTAGTAAAGAAGTTTGACAATAACAACATCTGAGGAAAGGAAACTAAGATGCTACAGATTGATCGCATCCAAAATGCAACGATTCCCTTCCTACAATTATCATCATTTCCGGGCTCTTGTTTCCTCCGAGTGCTTCTTCAAATATTAGAGAAATTCATCGTGTGTAGTCCCACAATATATATACCCCGTCTCTAGGATTGATAACTGCTTGACGACTTACCAAATACAATGTAGCAACAATTTTTAACCAAATTGCCCACTAATATATAACAGTTTACAGTACAACTTTTGACTTCTTCAATTGTAAAAGTCACTTAATGAAAAAATATAAAATAAAAACAAGGGCAATAAGACATTGGTCATGAAGGTATCGTAATGGAGTTTAAGTAAAATTACATATAACAATACCAGGACAAGAGCCTAACATACAACAATACCCACAAGTAAAAGTAAACTAAGGTATAATTCAGTCACAAATTTCTCATCTGCATCAAGGGATTGCAACACTCATCTAAAGATGCAATTTTAAAAGTAATGTTTTTCATGTTGCTACTGATAATGATAGAGTCGCCAATTAATTGGGGGGCATTACCTCCTGCAATTCCTCTGAGTTTGGGGATTCGTCGATAAAGGGGCATCTGGCCACCTTCGAAACCCTTCCTAACTCCAGGCCCAGATCGAGATTTCTGACCCCTCATCCCAAAACCACAACTTGCTCCTTGCCCTGCAGATATTCCTCTACCCTTTCTCTTTGCCCTCTTCCTCGAACCCGGTTGGGGCCCCAAATTGTCCAGCCGAAACCGAACGCCGACCAGAGGCGTTGCAACCGGGGCAGAGGTAGACTTGTAACCTGCGAAAACGATGGGTCTTGCTCGCTGAATCTTCACACATGGTTTTGCAACTAAGGTTTTCACTGTTCCCTGCAATGCCCAAATGGTTGAGAAGAAATAGAGACGAAGAAGATTCTTACTTTTTTTGGAGGGAGATGAAAAACCTTGAAAGGAGTAGACAGCCGCGGTGACCATGAGAGTGGAATGAGAAAAGCAGTGGCCATTTCTGTGATGATAGACTCCCAGAGATGACACGATAACTGCACAAACAAACTTCAAATAACGGATAGGATAAGTTTTTTCAATTATTATTTTTATTAGAAAAAAAATCAACTTAATTCATTTGCCTAAGATTATGGTACTGAAATTATTCAACAAATTTGATAAATAATCATCTTAATTAATTAAGTTTCACATTCATGATAAATTTAAATTGAATTTTTATCAGAAATTTTATCTGTTAAATACTCAAAAGTTTTTTATATTATTTAAGTTGAAAATTTTCACTTATGATTATTGTTAGTCCTACTTATTATTTAATTTTCATCACATTGTTTAACACTTATTATATCACAGAAATTTAATACAAACAGAACTAAAGATATATAAATTTTTAAGAATTTAAAATTTAATTAAGCTCAAATAATTTACGTAAACGTTATTAATTAAAAAGTAAGCAGTAAGTACCTCCGTTTAAAAGAAAACTAAATTCACAGCCACAAAGGAGTTGATAGCATAAATTTTTGCAACGATTTATTATTCTTAAAATAAAAGGCAATTATAATGTGTAATAAAAGTTAGACATCAATTAAATTTATGATATTATAAAGAATATCACTAGATTAGATAAAATATTTATGATATGTTTATTTTTTTCATGACTAAGAAAGGAAAAATAATATGCTACTTTTCAAAATAGTATTATTAAGGAATTTTGCTCGAATATATATATATATATATATATATATATATATATATATATATATATATATATATATATATATATATATATATATATATATAATAGGTTTAAATCTCTTTTTGGTCCCTAAGTTATAAGTGTTATAAGTGGATGTTCAGTTTAGTCTCCATTTTTAAAAATGTAAATCTTTGGTCCCTAAGTTATAAAAAATGTATCAAATGAGTCCTTTTTTGACTTGAAATACTGTTTTTTGTTTATTAACAACTGCTACATCTTTAGATTGTTCTGATTTGTTTCTTGATCATAACAGCACTTTAGATTGCTCTTTGTACTTTGACCATGAACATAAAAGAAGGACTTATTTGATACATTTTTTATAATTTAGAGATCAAATGTTTACATTTTTAAAAACGAACATCTGCTCATAACTAGGGACAAAAAGAGGTTTAAACCTATATAATATAACGAAGGAACATTGGTATGTTATACAAATTTCACTCATTTGAGATTGTTTTTTTTATGGAAGAGTGAAATATAAAGGTTCAAAAAATTGGTCAAAATAATTTTCTTTCTTTCAGAACATAGTATAAATTTTAAGAGTCATCAATATTAGTTTTATTTTTGAAAAGATTGTCAAAGACACAAATTGAATTAATTTGTCTTCATAAATATTTATTAATGAATTAGGTTTGAAAATGCGATTTTCTTTCTTAATCATGAAAATGTTACATCTAAAATACAACTTTTATAGAAATAATTTCAGAAATTCAGAATATAAATTTTGTATTTTAGATTATACATTTTAAAATAAATGAATTTTATAAAATATTTATATTTTAAAATATAAAATAAAAAAATACATTTTAAATTATATATTTTAAAATATAAATTTCTTATTTCTAATTATACAATTTAAAATATAAATTTTTCTGACGGTGTAAGAAGAAATTTAGAGGGGTTCTGGGAGAAACTGTACTGAACTTATAGGTCAATTTTACATAAACAATTTACATCCATGTTTTTCAAAAGTTATATATTTTAACATATAAATTTTACATTTGGAATAAGATAATTTAAAATATAATATTTCATATGACGGTGCGAGAAGAAAGTTATACGGGTTCAAAAAGAAACTGTCCTTAATTTATAGGTGAATGTTATAGTGGAACAATTTGGACCCATATTTTTCATCTTGATCTGTTTATATGGTAAGTCAAGGCCTGAAGTTCTTGGGCTTTTCTAATTTTGTAAGTGCGGGTTCTTTATCATTACTGCAAAATGGGCATGCAAAACTTATTTTGATACATTACATAAACAACTTTAATAATTTAAATGTGTTCCACGTTTCTTTTTTTGTTACAGAAGTCAGACCTTCTTAAAGAAACACATGTTAACCTCTTTCTAAACAAAACCAAAATGAACCTTGAAGACTAAATAAAGATTTGTCACTGATTTTTCAATATCACAACACCAAACTTAAGTTTAAGTTTACTCTTTACTTTAACTGTCCATTTTGTCACAAGGGAAAGAATCGACATCTCATATCACGTTACTGTACATGTATTTTATATTGAGACCTTTCTCCAAATTTTCCATTAAAATTTACAAAAAGTAGCCTTCCTTTAAAAAATTTCCTTGAATTTTGTAAGATATATAAAGTATGATAATTCTATATTTGATAAGAGAGAGAAATATATTTTAAAAAAATGGTAAAACTTACTGTTCCACTTTCATCTTTTTTGTTTGTTTATGTTTTTTCAAAACTGTTGGAAGATATCATGTTTTTGTAGAACTGTTGTAGGTGATTGGATATCATATAGATGGGTGGATTACGAGTTACAATATATTTATTTCTATTGAAAAATATTGAAAAAAAGAAGAAGTGAAGTTGACATTTATGATGGGTTGTACAAGGGTGGTCTATTTCATATTTTGCAGGTAGGTTATAAAAGAAAATATCTGTAGCGACATAGTGAGGCAGATGACATTTAATTACATTTGTTTGTGGTAGGAGGAAATACTACGGGCATGAAGATAATAATCTCGGAAAAGACAGAGATAAAACCAGGGAGATAGATGTAGTGTCTGTAATAAACTAGCATACTTAAGTGAGGGCTCTTATTAGGCATGGAAGACGAAAATAAGAGTCTATGAAAATGGGGGCATATAGGATGGGAAGGAGGGTAACACTAACAGTGTTGGTTAGTGTGCCCTTGGGTCTTGTGCCTGATTATGCTATGTGTAGCTTACTTAGAGCATACCACTTAAGGCTACTTTTCGAAATTGGTCATAGTACTAATTTGAGTGTAAAGATTTGAAGTGGTGCATTGTATAGGCAGCGAAATCAATGCAGAGCTAGGTAGCCAAAATAGAGGCACGACAATAGTTTGGTGTAAAATAGGAAGGAAAGAAAAGATGCCCTCACAGCAACCGATCTTTATAAAATACATATACATATGGTTTAGTCTTGTTACTATGTTTAGTCCAGTTTAGTTATTTGTCTGCAAAATTGAGGCCACTTTAGTTATTTGTAGTTGGTATGGAACTTTATAGAGAGAAAAAAAACAAGAGGAACGAGGCTACAGAATAGCTGGTGTTTCATGTTTGAAGATACGGTTCCAAAAAGAAATATTATTTAATATGATAAGGTTTGTTTGGGAATGAAGGTAAGCTAGAATGAAGAAGAAGTGAGGGCATCTGGTAGCATTCTGGTGAAAGTAATAGGAGAAAGAAGCGGGAGTGAATCCAAAAGCATAAAGACATAATGCATGAGGTCTACTTTTTGTAAGAAGAAAAAAGGGTGTATATGCAAATGGAAACTGCAAGCTGAAAAATCAAAGTAACTAAACAGCTATTCAATCACAGAAAGTTTGAAGCAGCTGAGCCCATGATCTCTCTCTCAATCCCTCATTGTGGCAAGCACAGTACGTAGTCCAGACCTATCTGAGAAGAGTGAACAATAACTAGAGACATCCATTTTTGGGGTCTGCATATATAAGACCAATCACCCTACCATCAATAATTTGGCACTGATTCAATCAGCTCAACCTCTGTGTAGTTCATGGAAATTCAATGCTAATAGGGATGCAGACAATTCTCTGATTCGTCTTCTCACCACCACCACCACTTTCTACCAACACACTCATCTAATCCTCCTTCCTTCCATCTACTAACTATTTCATCTCTCTTTCTTTACCTCCTCCTCAAAACTTCCAACTCTTTTTCTTTTCTTTCCTTTTATGTGTCGCAAACCAGTCACAGGATTCAACTAAATTTGCATGATGTATTTAGGTGTTTTATAACATTTTTACCATCACAATCCTTTCTCTACCCTTCCAAGGTCAGAACTGACAATGAAACAAAACTAAATTTACCGTCAATGAGCTAATAAGAAAAATACAATAATTAACAAGAAAAAAAAGAAGGGGATTTTAACGAGTTTATCATAAGAGAGTAAGGTTGTAGACGTGCCCTTCAGCATTTATAACCGAAAGATTGAAGGAATAAAGGTAATTACCCAACACTTGGACAATAAGAGACAAATAAAAACACTTTCTTGAGATAAAAAATTTTACCATTAATTTACTAAAGACCTTTTCCATATGCAGAAAAAAAAAAAATTCACAACGCGCATGCATACTGAGGGTAGCTTTGTTAATTCTTGAAGATAGTGAAACTGACTTTTTTTTTTTTTAATTAGAAAGTTGAGTTATAATCTTTTATCAAAAGGAAATCGAATTTAATCTAACTGTCTTGCATTATTAAAAAACCTAACTATAAAGAATTTAATTTCGTCTACAATGGCACTCAATCTAATTCAGAAATATGAGAATAGTAATATAATATTTAAATAAGTGATAAATTATTCCAATGTAATCTTATAACTCATTCTCTAATCTAACATTAACTCGTTTTAGTCTGACAAATATAAAATTCAACATGTTTTTAAGTGTGATGCTCAACTCGATCTATTTCTAACAGCCAAAGTCAAACAAAACTTGAACAAGTTAATTAGTCCATTCTGTCACACCTAAATATTAGAATGAGGAAAAAGAATTATATATGAAGATAAAAATAATCTTTTTAATAAAGATGGGATAATTAAAACCATATCATCATCTTGTTAACTATTTATTTGTTTAAATAATGATTAAGTATTAAGTATCGATAGTAAAATGTTATACTCTTTAAGTATCTATATAAGAATGAAAATGATTTTCTTTTTTTGAAAATGTATGAGATAATAAAACTTTTTCTATTATGTTCCATTGTGATCCTAATTGGAAATGAATATAAAATTTGTAAAAGTTTGGTAATGATTTGATTAAATATTTTTATTTATTTTAATTTAGGTTAGTTAATTTAATTTAATTTATTATTTTAATATTTCAATATAAAACATACACTGATAAAATATTAAATCTATTTTATTAATTATTTAATATTTTGACTTTACTTATTCATTTTAATATAATAATATATTATATTTATTAATGTTTAATTATTATTTATATCTAAATTTTAATTATTTATATCTTAGAATAAAAAATGTTTTATTATATATTTTTTTAAGTCCAATAGAATAATCTACTTTTCTGATAGATTATAATTGGAAAATTTAGTAATATTATTATAGTAAGAGTTTTTTTTTCTTTCACAATTGAAAGTTAGTGAGAAACTTTTTTTTTTTTTTTTTTACAATAGAGAGCAGAAAGCATAGGTGAGAAATTTATTATTTTATAAAATTGTTTTTCTTTCTTTTTGGATTTAATTCGATTTTCTCTTGTTAATTTTTATCCTTGGAAACAAAGAACTAGTAGTATGTTTAATTTTAATTACGCTATCATTAATATGACATTAATTTGATTATATTATTAGAAGCTTTACATATATTTTTTTTATCCTTTTCAATTATTTTTATTCTGATTTTATTTTACTTTTAGTTTGATTTTATGAAAATCTATATTTTACATTTTTACATGTATAAGTGGTGTCAATCATAGTTATTTTATAACCGAGTTCCAAAATCATATGAAAAACTATCAATAATTATTTATAAATTTTCATTGTTTTTTCTTTTTTTCTTCGTCATTTTCTGTATTGCTTGGCTTAATCTAAATAACTTGTTTTTTTTTATGAAAATGACTGATAAATTGATCATGGTTTTCTCAAAACACACACACACACACACACACACACACATATATATATATATATATATATATATATATATATATATATATATATATATATATATATATATATATATATATATATATATATATATATAACTGTAGAATCCCAATCTTTAGCTGGTTTGGCTAGGTTATAGGCAACAGAGCCATTTCCATACTGAAACAAAAAAGTCTTGCTCGTTATTAATGTGTGAAGTCCTTTTCTTTTTCCATAACCTAGTCATGCATTTACATTTTACTTTGTTAATACAAAATTCATAAGGAAAGGAACTGTATTATGAATGACACAGTGAATAAAAAAGTTGATATAATTTAAATCAAATGCTGCGAAGCAAACCTTTGTTAATTTAGTAAAAATTCTTCTATCATAATTAACGTTCAAACAAGTTTTAGCGCATTCTAAAAACTGTTGCAACAATGTTCGCAGCTTTAATTATAAGACTGATTCAACTGGCAAATAATTAACTTTTATTTATGTTAAGTATATATAGTTTAATAAGCAAATGTTATACTATTAACTACAAATACATTGTTTTTATTTAGGTTTTAAGATTACTATACAAATAAAAAGAATATAAGAAGGAATGCCTCAACCTTTTTCGTAAACTACGGATCTAAAAGTGAGTTAGATCAACAGTTTAAACCCCATCTGAGCAAATCAAAGATAATATATGCCACTTTATAATTAATTGAATGATAATATATTTTTTTTCGATGTCTTAAGTCATCATTTTCTGTTTGTTAGCTTCAATGTTGTTATACGGTAGTGTTAATTGTTTTAGGGCAATATGAAATGCACAAATAAGATTTTGAGAAGGTAAATACGAATGAAAAATGTAAAATTTTTGAAGAAGAAACATGACTTAAATTTAACAGGTGCAATAAATTAAATGATGTAAAATATTACATAATAGTTATTTTTGGATATATAGCCAATGCTTCCTGATTTTAATTAAAGTTGCTGTCAGTATCTGTGTAAACATTAATTAATCTATCTTTTTAGCCAGGTAAGGCTATTCAAAAAGATACTTCTCAGAATAAAGATGATTGTATCTCAATTTGCACATCAAATATTTCTATCCGTCGGTACAAAGACAATCCATAAACTTTTATGTTTGGGCAGGTTTGTTTATATTTTTGACGAAATAAATGTTAATTGTAATATTAATTTTTTTTTCAACAATGAAAACCAGAAAGGAAAAGAGATCCAAAATGCTTATAAATTATTTGTGTTATTTTTCATGCGAAGAAGTTGATATCAATAGGTCTAGTAATGATAATTATTATATATTGGTATGCACTATTTACTACTGCACTAGAGAGGTCAGGCTTGACCTAAAAGAGAAGAAAATTTGAATTGTTTGTAAATAGTTGATAGTACAATTATCGGGTTTGTAAACTTTAAAGGTTAATTTGGTTTGGTGAAAGAATGATTTGATTTAATTTGGTTTGAAAATTTTGGTGGTAGCGTACTGTTGGTTGGTCTCATGTATGTTTAGAATTGAAAGGTGTTGAGATTGCATCATTTAAGCGCTACCCCACGCTTCAAATGAATTTGTCAGAAAACTTTTTTACCTCTAATAGATATCACCATAATCTGATTTTGTAGTACCAGGATTGGCAACAGGTATTCTTCTCTCCACGTTTTCATCAATAGAATCCAAGAAGACTGTGAAGTTTTGAAGTGTGAAGTAGTTTTAACGTGGTCTGAACATGTATGCAGTTTGCTAATTTGTTTCATTTCTCTCCTTAAAAATATAAAGTATAGTTAAAGCTCTTGGCTTTTGTTTCCAGTTTACATTATTAAGCAGTACACATAAATGCAATGCACTTTCTGTCGTAATAGGAAAGGTAACAACTTTTCAATTTAAATTTTGACAGCTTGAAGGTGATGAAGACAATTTCCTCTACTGGTTTGTAAGTTTGCCTTGCTAGAGTTCTGAACATGGAAGTAATGTTTGTTGGATTTACTGCTTAAATTGGTGAAGGACCACTTTAAAGGTAATCATACAAAGACACACACTTGCAAGAAAAAAATTCAGATAGTTGGGGCGCGGTCATATTGCATGAATCTTTGGGTCCAGGTTTTTAAAAATATGAAATGTGTCTCGCAACATTTTCTTCTTAGTACCAACCAGCTAGTCAAGGCCAGCTGCAGTAGTGTGGTCCATGAATCACCTGATTTTAATGCCTAGCTAGCCCTCTTATTAGGCAGTGTCTTCTTTCTCCTTTATAACCATTTCAGGTGTGGTGGGGGAACCTCTCACTTTGTGGACAACAGGCCATCTCTAACTATTATTTCTTCTTGCCATTTCACATACATGCTGCTCCAAATCAAGAGGCACACCTTAATTACATCCAACAACGTTAATTACGTCAATCACCACCTAAACATCTGCTTAATTCAACCTCTTGTTAACGATATAGCTACTTTTTTTTTATGTTTACATATGTGTTTGGTGCGATGTATAGATTCTCAGAACTGTTTCAACTTTTAAAAAAATATATATATGTATGAGTAAACTCCACCAGTAGTTATCAATAGCCCCACCACCACCTTTTAAAAAGTTAATTAAATGCTTCTGGGTATTAATTTGCAAAACATGTAAGCTAGCTCACTACTTAACTGTCTTATTAAGGAATCAGTTAGAGACTAAGAGGTTGGATTGAAAGAAATGAAGCTAAAGAGAACAGAGAATATAATGATGAAAATGATGAAAACATAAAGAAATTTGAAATCCATTTGTTCACTTTCTTCATGCATATCTATTGAAAAGGACTATGTATATGTAATCTATGAGATATAGCAACTTTCAAAGAATAAAACAATAAGTGGGGGTCGAGTCTATCCCAACTTAGATTGCAAAAAACCCTAATGATAGATACTGATAGCAACCCTTCGTGGATGCAAGTCTAAGTCCCCTGGATAGAATTTTACACCCAGAAGGAGGCATTGAGCTATTGTGGACCATACACGACCTGTTCTCAAACATCCCCCTCTTTAAGCACAATAACCACGCTAAAATGTCTACGTACGCTATGCCTTGTCTTGCTTTCTTTCTGGTATAAATGTCATCTTTCATTCTTAGGGCAACCTTTAATGCTCAAAGATTTGTACTATACATTTGATTGCCATCCTTTGTTGGTAAACATTTTCTTTTCGAATATTACTTAATCATTTTTTTCAATGCATTTGACTGAAATTATTTGAATATTTTTGAACCCTTTGTTGCCAGTTCTACCTAGGGCAAAAATAAAAGCAAAAAAAAAAAAACAACTAGAGTCAGAAGCATCATATAATTATACAATAACCACTACAAAACTCATTTTCTTTCTATCTTTCTTCATCATATAATTCATTTCTATATTCATTTTTTCTCTTACCTAGATATACAAATTGTTATATTATATATATATATATATATATATATATATATATTAATATCATTTCCCGGTGAATTAGGAATAATTAATACAAAAGCAACATGTTTCTGAATCACATATCTAGCCCTTCCTAATTCCGTCTGTCATTTCCCAAGTCTCAACCGAACCAGACGAAGCTAGCTAGCATTTTGCAAAAACCTGATTAAGCCCCCCACTACCACACTCACGCTCTCCTTTTAAAGTCACGAGACCCACTGTCCCATTGTTCATTCAATTTTTTGTGTGGGGGGAGATAAAGAGAGAGAGAGAGAGAGTGGCAGAGGAACTGATAGAGAACTTTCAAAGCTCTTTATCTTCTACCATCACTCAACTAGCCTCTATATTGCAGTCTCAAACTGAAAGTCTAACATATTTTGTAAAAAGCTTTAGTTTTATCCCCCAATCTGAAAGAAAGAGTGTTTGCCTCACATCGTTTTTTTTCTCCTTTCTCTCTTTCTGTCTCTCTCTCTCTGTCGGTACCATGTAGGTCTTCTCCCGCTACTATACCTTCACACCCTTTTCTGATTCAGTATCTTCTCCTCTTTCTCCTTCTTCTCTAAACCTTTAACTTTCTCTCTCTCTCTCTCTCTCTCTCTCTCTCTCTCTCTTATGGCTTTGTTGTTTCTTTACAGGAGACCAGAAGGAAACCCGTTAGATCTTAACAATTTGCCTGATGAGTACTCTAGAGATGGCAAACAAGTCCTCGAAGACCATACCTCTTCACCGGGTAACTTGATCATCATACCTATACTATCATATACACGCTAAAACATCAAAGGAACATATTTTTTTCTCTCTATTTTCCGAATTCTGTTTCACCATCCCTCACCGTGGGAAGAAGGATTTCGCTTTTCACAGGAAACACATTTTAACACTGCTGTGATTTCTTACCCACCACTTGGGTATATTCTTTGACTATGAAACAGTGCTCATCAAACTTTCTTTTTTTATTTGATTCTTAGTTTTTTGTCGTTGTACGCTTCCTTATTCTTTTTCCTCCTATTCTTCTTTAAACTTCGAAGGTAAACATCATGCAATCTGGAAAAGTAAAAAGAGAAGAAAATGAAATAAAGGGCAGTAGTAGTAGCAGTAGTTCGTCAGCAAAACTAAAAATACTTGTTTTTTCTGTGGGCGGTTAATTAATTAATTAATTAAATTTATGTGATGGATTTGGGTAATCGAGAATGGGCTTAAAGGGAAAGAAGGGTGTCATGGAAGTTGCTTTAATTGGATGGTTATGGTTGCAGGTTGCAGGAAAAAGAAAAGCGGCGGGAAGGATGGAAAAGACGAGTGTGGGAAGGTCTACGAGTGTAGATTTTGTTCCCTTAAGTTCTGCAAGTCTCAGGCTCTTGGGGGACACATGAACCGCCACCGCCAAGGCTAGTACCACCTATACTATTACCATTATTAACACTTTTCTTTTCTTTTTATTTTCTTCCTCTTTACTTTATCCTCTTTCATTCTACTCTTCAAACCAAACCATTCACTCAACCAAGTCTCTACTGCCCGTTAATGATTTGCTCATCAAAGGTTGTCATTTCAATCACAAAAAGTTGAGTTGTTTTGTTGGATCACTGAAATTCTAAAGGGCTCTTTTTGTTTTTTCTTCCTTTTAATTCTTTGCTCTTAATTATTTATTTATTTATTTATCATTATTATTACTTGTTTTGTGATTTTATTGGGCAGAGAGGGAAACGGAGACACTGAACCAGGCTCGACAACTGGTCTTTCGCAGTGATCATACCCTTGCTGCACAAGGTGCACCTCACTTAGGGTATGAATACATGCACCATTACTTGTTTTATCATTTGCTGTTTTTATCAAATATTTGTATTTTTTTTTTCTAGTTCTCTGTTGTCTTTCAATTTTGAAGAAGAAGCAAGGTAGCATGCAGACATAATATTAGGGTACACAACAGTGTTTTGATATTGATGAAATTTACTTTGCGGTAATATTTAGATGCTGCCAACCGATTGGAACGGGTGGTTATCACCCAACAGGAGATCCATCGGCACCTCTGAGATTTCCGAGGTACTTCTCAGGTTCATCCTCAACTCACATGCCGCCAGCAGCACCGGCACCAGTAGCACCACAGCCATACCTGTATGCCTCACCTACAAGGCCAGTGTCTTTTGGGTCATCACACTTCCCTCATCAGCATGCGGTGAATGATTACTATGTGGGTCATGTGATGAGTGGGAGTCACGGACACTATGTGGGAGGAGGAGGAGGAGAGAGCACAAGCAGTTACACATGCATTGGTGCACCGGTGGGACAAGGTGGTGGGTTTGGTAGTGGTGGTGGTGGTAAGGACGGGTCACTGCCACTGCATAATAATCAGGAGGAAGGGTTGAGTTGGGGAAGGGGGTATCCGGCAGGAGCACAGCATCGTTTGGATCCTCCGTCAGCGATCAATCGGTTTCAAGATGGTTTCTAATGAGATTCTTTCTGTGAAGGGTAGTGTTTTTGGTTTGTGTTATGTGGTATCATAAAGACACGCAATCCAGAGAGAGAGACATTACAAGCTGACACATGGGGTCACTAAGGTAGCTAAGCTAGGAATGAGAGAGAGAAAGAGAGGTGGTTTTGGTTTATCTACAGTAACCAGGGACAGCTTTTGAGCTCATGGACACCCTCAGCTACTTTGGCTTGGAGTTGTGGGGGTTAATGGCTGGGATTTTTTCTCTACATCGTCTTTTGTATTGGTACCTAGCTAGCTGGGACAACCAGTTAGATATGAACTGAAACTTTCCAAACCCCTTTTTCCATTTCTCACTCATTCACTTCCTTTTGCATGCCAAATTACAAACACTTCCCTTCTTATGTTTTTCCCTCACTATACTATATTATATATATAATACTAATATCTATCTATTTATTAGTACTTTTACTTATATATATTTTTTGTTTTCTCTGTTTAATTTTGTGACAGTTTATTTACCATTTCAAAATTAATTCTCAAAAGTCCCGTCACTCTCTCACTCTCTCTATCCAAACCAAAATTGGGATCTTCTAGTTTCTTGAAATGTTTATAGTCTCAGTGTCACACCATGCTTGCACAATTAGGGTAATAAGGCAGAGAGGTTTTGGACTCCTCTTGCCAATAACCATCTTGCTGAATGCTCCTTGAATAGGATATTCAAACGATCAAACCTGTCAAATATACAATTTCTTATTAAAGAAAAACTTTTATCTTCCCAATTTTAACCATATAGTATATTGTAAATAATTTTGTACAAGTTTAAAATACTTATTATTTATTGCAGCAGACAGTGAATGCAACTATATTTATTTTGTTTGGTACATACCGAACAAAACTACTACCCAAGGAATAAAAACACTCTTGTTTGTCAGCTCCAAGAGCTTCTACCAAATGCAGCAGCTTATAGAAATATATATATATATATATATATATATATATATATATATATATATATATATATATATATATATATATATATATATATATATATATTTATATATATATATATATATATATTTATATTTATATATATATATTTATATATATACCCCTTTATCATCTCATCATCGTTATTGAAACAGTGATACACGTGCAAATAAATAAAAACACATCTCTTTTTTTGTGATAGGTTGTGTTTCCTCTACGCATAAGATTTAATTATACGAAAAGTATCCTTCAAAAATATTATTTATCTTTGTATTACTTCTACATTGTCATCTAGATTTTCACTTTGTTATATAATTAATAATTTAAATTAATTAATTCGTTTTTTTTATTCAAGGTGTATTAATTCCTTTACTTCATGTACAATATATTGTACTTATTTGTCACACTAGTCATAAGATTTTTCTTTTGCTAAATTTCGCAACTTAACTATAGAAGAGAGCGCAATTAATGAACTTGAATTTTTCGTTGGACCTTTTTATATTGTATTTTAGTTATACTTTCAAAATACAATCATTTTGATATATTATTTTTTGTAATATATTTAAAATATCAACATTATTGTATTTTGAATATAGATAAAAAAATAATAGAAAGTTTGAGTTATGACATATTAAAGAGTTTTTAATATATTTTAAAATATCAATCATTGTATTTTGAAAATACTAAGACCAAAAATTTAATAAAATATTTGGACTTGAGAATTAGTACCTATTAACATGTCATATTTGACTCAGAAAATTAAAGCATATAAGAATTTGTAGTTACTTTTGAGGAGAATGTTAAATTTGTTTTCACCAATATAATTAGAGAATACTGTTGGTTTTTTTTTTTTGTCACAAAAAGTTATTTATTTTTTATACCAATATAATTTGTTATAGAAATATATTGGGATATAAACTCCTGATATTTATACTACAAAAAATTATTAAATAACAATTAATTTTAAATTTTAAAATTAATTAATCATTACCTACTAATTTATAAACTAAAATTTATTAGTATCCAAAAAAAATTATAATACATTAGGTAATTACAGTTTAAATTGATTTCTAATATTAGTTATTAATGTTTTACTTACTTAAAAAATTAGTATCTAAATTAGTTAGAGACTAATTTATTTATTTTTGGATAAAGATTATACTAAGAAGAGCTAATTTTTGTTAAATAGTTGATAAAAGAAAGGTTATTGTTTGACAGGGTTCGTGTGGTTGACAGTGACAATAGCCACATTGCTGATGCAGCACGAATTTAGTTGCATGGGATGATGACAAATGAGACATTGGAAATTATACATGAAGGTAATGTGAGAGAATGGTTCCTGTGAAAGTTCTACAAAGGATAAGGTTATGCGTTAAATTCTCTTATTTAGTTATAAGAAATTAACTTTATCAAAGTTGAAACTGAGTTTAATTAATTGAATATCTGGAAATGAAAAATAATTGAAGGAGTGAAATTAAGAAAAATGACAAATAACTTGATTTATTTTGAACCATTGAAAAAGCAATGATCAAACTGTGACATGTTCAACTAGGTGGGAAGGGGTGTAATATGTATCTAATATCTTGGAAGCAACAAATTCACTTTACTCTTTCGTGGAGTTATAATATTTTAATAGGATAGTTAATGTTGGGTTTGCTTCTGTTTGTTAGATTTTTTGTTATTATATGATTAATTTGTAAATCCGAAAAAGAGATGAAAAGATGGTTGTGTGTTTTAAATGAATATAAATAAAAATTGTGATATAATGATATAATTTTGTGGAAGAAAATTAAAGCAAAAGTCATGTACTTGAGTCGGTCAGACTAGTTACTTCTGCCTGATCGAAAAGTAATTATCAGACTGAGTTTCAATCTTGACCAGATCATTGAGGTTTGGGTCTGAGGGTGAGAAATAATTAAAAAGTGTTTAGCAGTTTGGTTTGTGCATGTTGAGAGGCATTAATTAATTGAAGTTGGAAGTAGGAGTAGCATAATAGGTAGTTTAGCTAGGTTTAGCTAAAAACCTTTATATGGCTACACTAGAGTGAGATGGGTGTATTAGATATAGGTAGGTAGCTGATGAAGTGATTAGATAGAACCCAAAGATTACTGTGAGACATTTCAGGCTGCCTAAGATGCATAGGGTTGAATTGTAGACCAAATCCATTTTTGGGCAAGCCATGGGCATGCATGAATTTGGGAAGAGATATTAGGGTTTCAGGTGTGCTTAAAAGTGCAAAACCCTGGAGGTTGTATTGGATTTGATAATAGTAGGTATTAGGTATTAATTAGGTAGGTACTTAGGAGCAAAAGGACAAAAAGATAGAGACAAATTAATTGAGACTGGTATTGGTGTTTGTGTTGGTGATGATGCATAGCCAAAAAGAAAGCTAAGTTAGCATGGGATAACATGTGATACATGTTGAGATGTGATTCATTAATAAGGTAGGTTTGTTGAAAGCAGAGAGTATGTAGCCATGCAACATGTCGCGCCACCACTTGACATTCAACTACTCAGGTATATGTTACTTTGTTAATTAATGGAGCAACAGCTTGGGCCCATTCCCCATATGTTTTACGATTACCTTTAAGCACAAGAGAAACATCAACACTGTCTAAGACCACTCGTTTGACATCTCATTCTCAAATGTTTTGCTTTTTCCCTAGTACTACTTCCCTCAGTGCTCTAGCTATTAGAGTAAAAAAATTCGAACAAAGCGTAAAAATATATTATAGGTTAACAAATATATATATCTAAATGTTTGACTCTGAAAGCAAATATATATATCTAAGGGTTAAAACTGTGTAAAAATGTTGAAATTTTTCCCATTTTCTTCTTCATAATTTTAACACTTCTGTACGATTTTAACACCGTTAACGAATTTTAATGGCAGAGACTAATTTGTTTGAAATTAGCACTTACAAAGACTTAATTGAGAAAGTTTAAAAGAAGGAGACCAAATTGAGAATACCTTATGGACGCCTAAATGGTTTTAACCAAAATAATAAAAAAAGAACTAACTTATTGTTTCAAGGATAGTACAGTGATAGTAAGAGATATTACGAATTATTTTAATTTCCAACATTAAAAGCCTCTTCACGATATAAATGACCTCAAGTAAAACGTTCCAAATGTCAAAGAAGACACCCTCTCAATTATTCAACTCCACATTTTAAAAATTAGGCTATGTTGTGTATAAATAATTCTTAGGGAATATGAGAAATGAAAATTAGGTCGAACTTTCTATAAATAGATCAACAGATAATCACATAAATAAATTTAACATCATATTCAGCTCAAAAAGTTTAAGCACTAATTTGTTAAAACAGAAAAAATAGTACAGGAAAAAGAAAATGGAAGAAATAAAATGTCGGTATGTCTAGTTGTACACAAATATAAGGAGGAAATAAATTTCTGTGAAATGGTAATTTTATTTTCTATTAACTTTTTCTTATGTATTTAATTATTTCTCTTAAATTAAATATTCTTATTTGCGCTTATTCTTATTTATTTATTTTGTCTATTATACTTTCTAATTTCTTTTCTTGTTATCATATTTCCTCTATGATATTATGTTTGTAGATATAATTTAATTTATTATTGAGTTTATGCACCATCATCACTCCCATATCATTTAACACAGTCATTTCTGTATCCATATGTATTTGTCTCATGCTTCCAAACTTTGGAACTCTGTATGAAAGTTTGAGGTCAAATGTTTTTCTATTATAAGAAAACAAGTCACTTAAGTTTATTGAAATTTATTACCCTTGCATCTCACCATTAACTTTTCTATGTAATTAATCGAGCTTGAATTAGGATCGGTTCTTAAATTTTAGTTTTTATTTTTTACAAATCCATTTGAAATGAGAAGCATAAGTCGAATTAAACTTTTGTAATAAAGTCCTTGAAATTTGGCAAATTTCGATCTAAACATGTATATATTAAGTTGTGGTGTTAAATTGAAATTGACTTGTGTAATAATTGAGGTGAATAATTGAAGTGATTTTGAAGAATGAAAGAAATGTATTAATTGAATTTAAAAGAGGATTTGGAAAACCCAGAAAAGCACAAACAAGAATGGAAAAGGAAAAATGGGAAGTCGTACACTATAAATACAGGCTTTGGCTCACAAGTCACTGAGTCTCTCCGGGTCCCCCTACTTTTTCATCTGAGTACTTTTGTTTTTGCACAAACAAACAGTACACTGATAAAAGACATTATCAAATTGCCATACTCATAATCTATAGTCTTTGACAAAAGATATTCACACACTGATAAAAGACAGTACTACTAGAGATCAAATTTTTTCTTTGATGCTGAAACACTGATCCCCAGTAAAACTACCTTCGTTCTACCACATTCCCTTTTCAACAGAGAATCCAAACATCTTTTCTTCATAGTTATCACCCACATTCTCTATATTTTATGTGCCTTTACCAGAAACCTACCATAGTATATACATCTATATGCATTCCTCCGTTACAAATATTGTTATATCTTCCTTTTCCTTTTCATCTCTCAATCACCTTTATTTATATTTCTCCCCCTGTAATCATCCTAGTCAGTCTAATGTACTCTTCAAACTTTAATGCCTCTCGGGATCAGAGTGAGAGAGAGAAGACCATTAATGTGCTGTAGATCTTGGTGATATATAGGGCCAGAACTACACTAAAAAAGTTGCATGTTATGCTGCTAAATACTGAAACGGCGTGAGAAAGACAGTATTGCAGGCCCATATATCTTACCTGCAGAAAAGAAAACAAGAGAGAAGACTTTTAACGAATATATTTTCATATTCATTCAACTTTTAAAAATTACAAGTAACTCTAATTACTCCTATATATTTTTACCATAATTTGTGATACATTCATTCATGCTGTCATTCTTAATAATTTTTTTAAATTTATTAATATCCGAAACATTGTGTATAAATAAATATATATCCTTAACTGCATTCAAAGAAATACAATGGAAAAAGAAAAGAAAAAGAACAGCCGCAGGAAAAGTTGATGAACATAAACCCGCTTGACTCAGATTTACCGACTGACCGTACATTGCATAAATGAGAGAATGTTTAAAGATGCTGAATGGGTTTAGTGTGAATTAATTCGTATCCTAGTTCTTCATCTTCTTCGATACTTGAATGATATTTCTCCATCTTTAGAAAGAAGAGGAAACTGCACTCTCCTTTTAGTTCTTTCCAATTAATGTTCAGAAGTTGTGGATAATTAAAAATCATGAAGATGCTTGCTTTGTAAGCCCCACCCAACAGCCCCACCCCAAATAATAATAATAACGCAGATCCATATCCCTTTTATAGCAGCTTTGACAGTAATTTTTTCTGTCCCTAACACCATGCTTTCTCTCGTTGTGTCTTAATTATCTCCTTCGTTAATGTTGCACTAACTAGTCCTTGTCTCCGCTCATGACAAAAGAAATAATAACTTTTTATTTAATCTTCCAAAGCATTTTTTGTTTATTTCTAATCTCTAGGGTATTCATTCTACCACTTCGTTCCATTCAGTTCGTTTTAAACCTTCTCGGTTATGCTTTCAAGTTCTTCGCATTATTAAATCACTCAAAATTTTCGAATCACAGAACGGAGAAGTCCCTCACACACACTTGTCAGTTTTAGTTTTGGGACTGAGATTCTGGTTTTGGAATAGAAAAATTGGTTAAACTAGTAACATTCATCTATTCACTAAATTAGAGTTTTTTTTTTTACACTCAAAGAACGACCGAGGCATTTCTTACGAGGGAAATCTTAAATTCACTGGTACCTTGGATACCTAGTGTACGATAGAGTGGTGCTATATACATAGCTGCTTTGAACATCACTTGGCAACCTACATAAAAGTGTTATTGCATGTCTACAAAAAGCCAAAAATTTATATCATATATAGGCATGGAAAAACTTAGTTCATTATTGCCAGAGGTAAATACCGAAGATGTTAAAGAAAATATAGGAAAGTTCATTACAGAAACTCAATTTAGGTTCCTTCTGCATCTGCTCGATCTACATTTTTCCTTTTAATGTTTACCATTAATTTCACCAACGCTGTTAACAAATGCCTACATCCTTATTAGTATAGAACCTTCATTAGATTAATATGCGATTCGGTAAAGCATCGATGACACAGGTGACTTCATACTAAAGAGAAGGTTTCTATTTGCTAGCAGCGCGTATGCCTTTTGGTGAGCAAAAACTATAGTTCAGACTAAGTGTATAAAAGAGATGGTGTAGTTTGTTTGGGATACTACTTTCTCGAGGTGAAGTTTAGCTTTTGTTTGACTGGAATGAATTTTAATTTTGATTAATTAACAATTGCATGTTTTAAAATAGTTACAACTAGAAAGTAAGTCTTGTTAACGTATTACAATTTTAATACGAAGATGTTACAACTTCTGTCTGATTATAGTAAAATTGTGTCATATTAGCACGATTTTTTTTATATTAAAATCGTATTACACTGACACAATTACTTTAAGTTATAATTTATTTAAAACTTTGCACGGGATTTGAATGTTAAATTATCCTACATAGATTAAAAAAGACATATTTTTCTTACATGACTAAGTAGAACTTAGAATCTGTTACATAATATTATCAAAACTAAAATTCTCCCGTTAGATTGATTACAGTGACTTCATATGTGTGTGTGTGTGTGTGGGCATGCAAATCATAAACTGTAAAAAACTAAAATGTTATCGATCAAAGTGCCACTTTATATATTGTTACTAAATCTTACGAGACGTTCTTTTCATATCTTGGAAAATTTCATCACCCTCCACAGCAAACACAACTATCAGAGGGCATGGTATGAACTACTGATAGAATACTACAGCACAATGTCAAACTTCTGATAATATTGCGATCCAATGCATCTTATAATTACTTAAAAAAAAAGGTTAAACCATTCTCTCTCCATCTCTCTCTGTCTAAACCAAGAACCGAAAGGAACTATCATTGGGTATGTTTTTTCAATTATGCTTCATCGACAAAAAAAAACACAATTTATAACTATCATGTAAAGGATAATTATATTTGGTGTTCGAATTTTTCTCTTCAACTACACTATTATATTTAAGTTACAATTTAAAAATAAGAGATATTTCACTACATATGCCATTAACCTCCAGTTTCTTGGAGGAAGAGAGTGCCTATTTTTACCTCTTCAACATAAAAAATACATAAATTTTTTTAACCAACGTACACTTGATTACACATATTTGATAACCAATAACCAATATGTAATACTCAATCTCCATATTTTAATAAGACAATATTTTCTTCATCAATTAGTCAAAATTATTTTATAATAATTTGTATGCTTATATAATTTCATAACCAAAAATGCTATTTATTAATAGACATAATTTAAATATGAAAGCTGAAATATTTTTATCGGACAAAATTAATTATATCAATCGAAGTCTTTATTATATATCACTATTTATTTTGTAGTGTAATGAGGACCATATTTTATGTCTTATAAGATAAATTTAAATGAAATTATTTTGTCTTTTTTCACTATAACAAAATATGTGACGAAAAGAATTACAATCGAACTTTTGTTAATCCATCAAATTCTATTATTTCTAGATAGAAAAGCGATGCCACTCTTGTCAAGTAATAATAATAAAAAAATTAATGGTTTCTATTATATAAAAAACGAATGGAAAGCAATACTTTACTAATAATTGTCGTGGTAAAAAAAAAAAAAGTTCCCTACAAACGATCACATGTTAGTTATGATATAAATTACCTAGCTGCATTAAACTTTAAATATTGTTAAAAAAAATATATCATCACTGAATATGCCACTGTATAAAAATTTTGTCGTTTTAACAGTACCTGCAACAACATGCATTATTAAGTTGTCGGTGCTAATCAGGATAATACAGAGATCAGGTTTTACTATATTTTTGGGTTGATTCCCACATTGAATATAATTACAGCAAAAATGAAAGTGGTGTGTTATTGTTTTTGAGGAGAGTGTATTAAATCTGAAGAGTAGAATATTTAATTATGTGGCGAATAAAGGAAATGAAAGAAGAAGTTTGTGATTGAACATTGAAAGGCAATGACACTTGGCAAATGTTGTAGGAATGGAAGGTTGGGCCGGGCAAGCAAAGATGGATGGCACAGAACAGTGTGTCTGTCTGAGAAGAGAAGACACTTTCCATTGCATTGATGTTCATGCAGGCAATAATAGTGTATAGCAGAGTTCCAATGGTGGACGCATGCAGATGCAGCACATCACAGCACGTATATATGTACGTACCTCGCAAAATTGCAAGGGTGGACCATAATGGTATGAAACCAACTTTCCCAAAACAGAAAAAGGAGAGCGAAGAAGCCCTACGCATGATCCTTTTTCCCTTGCTTATATCACGGAGTTTCACTGCATGAACACACTCACTCATCACAACACTGTCTTCAGTTGTCGGAAGGCCAAGAAGATAAAAACATGCAGACACAGAGGCATGCATGCAATGCGAGTAACTCATAAATGACTCAACCTCTATACCCTGGGGCCTCTCTCTGTCTTTCCATTGCATTGCATTGCATATTTCATCTCATCATCAACACTCTGAACCTTACTTCTCTCTCTCATATCATATCATCTGGTCCAACCATTGTACTACATTTTACCACACTACGACTATCACTATTACTATGACTATGACTACGTTTTCCAACTGTTCAGTCTTATTCCACTCAGCTTGCCCCACTCCAACCTAGCATCATTGTTTTATCTATCTTCTGCCCTTCAAACCATCTTATTTATTCATCTTACTAACACTACTTCTGTTTCTTGGAATTGCTATAATTCAACAAATCAGGGTTTAATTCTTCACAACAAAATTAGGGTACGCATTTCTATGCTGTAGTGAACTGACGTGCATTTCTATTCACGCCTCTTCAAATTAGGGTATGCGATTCTCTGTATGAACTGTTCAGTAATTTTAAGAAAGGAGTGCATTTTGGGAATTCAATGCTATACATATTCACTATGTCTGTGTTTGTATGGCGTTTTTGATAAATTAAGTGATGCTATGTCACCTTTTTTCTTTTAACACTGATTCCGTGAATTAAGGTTAACTGGGAATCAACAAACCAAACTGATTTAAGAATATTAAATTGAGAGCTTAAAATGTAAAAGAGAAAATGAAAACCGATTTCCCTCTACTTTGTCCCCCACTTGAATCATCATGTCGTTAACCAGAACGGTATATATATACCTCCATCTCTTAAATAACAAAATATTTGAATATTATGATAAAAAAAATGTGATTGAGAATAAAAAAATCTCTAAAGTGATCAGTAAACACCTTAAATATTAATAAGTTTGGCTGAAAAGACATATATACCTTAAAAAAATCTAGGTAGATTCAGAACTACCTCTAAAACGATAATTCAAAATGATGACACAGCTTTGTTTATTCCAACAAATTTTAGGTGCATAAAATAAACCATGGAAAAGTAAAATTAGAATTCAGTTGAAAGTTCAAAGCAACATTTTTTTTTTCTTTTGTGCAAAACCAGAAGATATGTATATGTATATACACGTACATACGTTGAATGCAGTGCACAGAGACAAAGTTTTATGCTGCCCCACTGTATATCTGTCAGTTCTCATTGGTATAGTTTAGTTTGATTTGTTTTTTGAAATATGGTTCTCTCTTTTCAATGCAAGTCCAGATGTCTTATTATTTATCCTCAGTTTGGTAAAATATTAAATAAGTATTTGTTTGATAGTTTTTATCATATTTATTTACAAAATGAGTAAAATGATAAATTATTTATAAAGTTGGTTATAAAACCTAATGAGATAAAATAAAGAAAAGTGATTGTTAGAAGTTTACTTCCTAACATAATAATAGAATTTGTTTAAAGGATAATTATGGAAAGTTGAGCTAAACTTAAATTATACTTCAATGAAAATAATTTATTAAAATAAATCAATTTTATAAAATTGAGTTAGATCATTGCTTAACATAGTATTAGAATAATGTGATTTAATTGATCTTAACAAGATTTATTAATTGTTAGTTCGATAAGATTTATAAATTAGACTTATAATTCACTTTGATCAAAATAATTTATTAAAATATTTTAAAATATGAAAGTATCATATATTATCATTAGTAAAAAAAAAAAAACCAATTGTGACGGTAGAAATATCTATAAAATAGGGAAAATTATCACACAAAAATATTAATGATAAAATCCATATATAACAGAAAATGATATTGTCTGAAAAACCAGATAACAAAATATTTCTGATAAAATATTTCAATTTGGTAGTGATAGTAATGTAGTAATCCCGTTTAAACTGTGATAGAGTCACTTCAAGTGATAATTACTTCAATGAAGCAAAGGTTATTCAAAGCAAGACAAGAACATCTTCCTTAAAGGATAAAACACACTTTCAAGAACATATGAATGCTTTTGTTTAAATGTTATTAGTGCCACTGCCTAAGCAATTTGACAATAGTTAGTCGCTAAAAACAATAATACTATAACGTGTTTTAAGTGAGATGTGAAAAAATCATCAACTGGAGAAAAAAAAACGCACTGCAACAAAAAAGTTAGTATCTTGGACCATATATTAATCATTGAAAACGACCTATTCTTTTTATGTTGTGTAAATTTTTCCATTGATTTAAGGAAGGGGTGACGAATCTTCATGATTTTCAAATTTATGGTTGTTTAATTTGTAAAATATATATATATATATATATATATATATATATATATATATATATATATATATATATATATATATATATATATATATATAAAATTTAACATTAACGTTTACATTACTACTGAATTGTATAAATATTTTACATACAGAAATATTATTTTTCATGTTTATAATTACTTATCATAAAATTATAATGACAAATCACCCTTGTCATGTAATTATTTATCCTTTTGCTCTTGGGCGAGGATTACTTATGCAAAAGATTAGACTGATGAAATGTCTGGTCCAGCCAAAAATTAAGATTAATTGTGACATTTGTTCTTATAATAAACATTTCTTGAGAGACAATATTAAATTATTATTTTCTTAGACAACTTTTATATAGTATTCTTCCCTTACTTATTGATAAACATTTTATTGTTACCGCTCGGTAAATATCGTCCGGTACTTTTGTACTTTTGTCATTGTCCGGTATCTTTGTAGCTATCGTCAGGTACATTAGTACTCTTGTTACTATTTGGTATAAATACCGTCCGGTACCTTGGTACTCCTGTTACCACTCCGTATTTTTGTAGCTACCGTCCGGTACATTAGTACTTCTGTTACCACCCGTCCGGTACACTAGTACTTTTGTTACCACTCGGTATGCTCATCGCTTGGTTTGGTCCATCTTTTTTCTTCGTTCTTTTGTCTCTTCCTTTTGTTTTGCCTTTCCTATATATTTTGGTCTGTACTTGTCTTTCCAGATTAGATCAATGAATACAAACAGTTTCTCCTTTTCTATTTTCGCTTTCTCTCTCTTTTACTGCGTTATAATTCTATGACTTATCATCATTAAACATAAGGAAATGACTTGAAAAATTAAAGTGATAACTATATCATCTAATTTATAACTATTTTCTAGCACTAAAGGGTTTCCTAGTGTAAAAAAATTTTCAAAATCGTTTAATATACTTTGATTTTGAGTAAAATGAAGTCTTTCAGAAAACAATTACATTTTTAAATTTTTTTTACATAAGCTTTTGTTTTAAAATAATCGAAACATATAGTATATGTTTCAGTTCTTTAAAGAATTAAAACTTATAACTTTTACAAATAATTTCAAAAATATCACTGATTTTATTAAAATTTGCATAACGATATGTTTAAGTTCTTTAAATAACTTAGGCCTATTCATATGTTAGAGTTAAAATTACATTCTCACAGAAAGTTTTTTTGCATCAATTCTTCACTATAAGAGTCACTTTGCTCTCTTTCTTATTGTAGAAAAGGAACCACTTTCCTTGTCACTTGTCCATTTTTCTTCCTATCCTTTCTCGTAGTCAACGTGAAGTATATTGTCATGTTGTCACTAAAAGCTTCTTGCTTCTTTAAATTTCAAATGCAGTTAGAGGTTCATTCTTTCATCTTTTATTTTTTTTTTCTGTTTCATATAATATTTTTTCCTAATGCAACTATTTTTAATCTTTTTTATTCAATGTGTAAGTAATAATGTAATGGTGACTCTGTTTGTTAGTAGGAAACATGATGGTTCTACAATGAAAAATACCTATGAGAAGAAACTAAAATAATGATTTTTTTTAAAAAAATAATATAAGAATAAACTTTGGTTTCAAAAAGAACAAAAGTATAAAATAGGTTTTGACTAAATAATCAAAATCTAAATTTATATATTTTTTTATCTCGCTTAAATATGTTTCAATTAAAGAATCGAAACATAATTTTTAAAATAATCAGTACAAAAGTTCTTACCTGCACTAATAGTCCTACGGGTCTTTCTAAAGATCCCAACGTATAGAAGTAGTATTTGCATTTTGTTTGAAAAAAGCAAACTTAATTATTTTTGTAATTTAAATGAAAAATATCAGTATTTTATTTTAAATGTGTCTTTTAAAATGCTCTTACGTAAGGATTGAACATCCCATATCCAACCATTTCTTAGAGGAATTTTTATTTTGAACTTATTAACTCTTCATAGTCCATTTTTGTTCTAATTGTTTTCTCACTAAAATAGGAATGAAATCCTCTAAATCAACATCAAGTTATAATAATGAAGAAAGCAAAAGGAATAACAAGGACAATGGACTAACTAAGCACTCACAAAGGATAAACAAATATATCAACTTTACAAAAGCACGAAGAAGAACTCAGGGAAGTATATTGTATTAGTAAGGGTTTAGTTTTGGGGGCAAAGACAATGAAAATGAGTGATATGTCAAGGAGTTATTTTTAGATATGAAAATCATTGAAATAGCTATGTTTTGAGTTTAAGATGGTATATTTTTTAAACATGTAAATAATTACTGTATGTGGGGTTGAAGCAATTAAATTATTTCATTTCTATATATATTTGGCATTATTGATAAAAAAATTATTTATATTTTTTCTACATTGCAAATATGTCAAGATTGATGTGTACATAATTATGAAAGTACATATAACCAACATCTTTACATAATAATATTTTAGAAAATGTTATTAATAATATGGTTATAGAAAAAAAGATTCAGAACACATTTTCACAACATATGTTGTGTTAATCTATATTTCAAACCTACTTTCACACCTAAACTTGTAGAACCTAGTCAATTTAATTTCTTTTATTTAAGTTGATTTTGGAAGAAGTCAGGACAACTTGTGGCTATAAGTTTGACCATATCCATTCTCATATTCAATGAGTAATTTTTTTTTCTCCATTCACACATGAGAATGGGTACAATAGTATTTTCCTCTGTGTCCGTTTCTTTATTGTTTCACATGCAGACTAAATAATTTTTTTATCAAAAACAAATTAAAAAAACATTATATTATTAAATAATCAATGTCAAATAATACATATTTTTTCAATATTAAATATTAAGAAATTAATTTTAGTTATATGAATATGAAATAACAATTGGATTAATGTAAAAAAGTTATAAAGAAGAGTAAAAATAAAAGAAATATAAATATAAATTTTTTATTTATCTTATGAATTTAATTTATTTTAATACTTTAAAAAGAGACGAGTATGATAACGAAAATGAAAACAAGTAGAAAGCCAAATAATTTCATAATATGAAGACAAGTCCACAAATTTTGACCGAAATGGTCTTATCCATCATAAAATTGCATGAATCCTTTTTATCTTCATTTGATTAAGTGTTATAAAATTTGTTTCTTTCTCATTATTCATACATAACTTACTCTAGTATATATGGCCTCTGGTCTTATTTCAAATTATTAACTTTTTCTTTAATGAAATTTACATTTTATTTATGATTACCACTTCTAAAATATTAATTTATTGTTAAAATACATTTCAGTAATCCTTATGAAAAACTATATGTTGAGTTCGTTCATTATTCCTTTTATATATAGATAGTATTAAAATTCTGTTTTGAAGAAAAGATATACTATTAATTACCATCCATAACAACTTTTAAGAATTTATAAAAATATGTAGTCATACATTCACTAGATGAAATCTATATATGAAACAAAGTCGCATATTTTTTCAATATGTTCAATTCTCCTAGTTAATTATTGATTATTGTAAGCAAAGGCTTATTCTTTTTAATATGTATTATTACTTTTTATTTTATTTTATGTGACTTTTTTATTATACTTATGCCAATATATAATTTATCTTATCTTATAGTTGGATAACTTAATTAGTATATAGTTTTAATTTGTAATAATATATAACTATATACCATTGTAATAATAAAAGATAACTAAAATAATTAGATTCCTGTATATCTGTTACTTTATTATTAGAAACTATTTCTTCTCTTATCACTCTCATCAATATGAGTTTTACATTGTGATATAAAATATTGTTAATTATAAAATAGAAAAATGATTAATATATATATATATATATATATATATATATATATATATATATATATATATATATATATATATACACCTGCATTTAAATTAACCCGAACTCCCCTCAAGCAATTTGAACAGAACAGAACCAGCCATGCCTAATTGCACAATCCCGAAAATATTGCATGATCTGATTGTACGATTCCACCAAGATATACATTACACTGTCATCGTACAGTTACATTATTTGTTTATTTAGGTCTGATTGCTCAAGGTTACTTGCACGTCATTCTTTTTTTATCGATTATGATGTATGAAAACAATAAAAAGTGTGCGAAAACTAGTATCAGCAGCATGTTACTGCATTGCATAATTCCAGATGACTCAGTATGTTCTATTTTTTTTCAAAACCTGCTGTAATTCTTCTACTAATTACTTCAAAACTATATATAGCACAGTGATCATTATTTTATTTGTTCAAACAAAATGAAAAATACATATGAATCTATAACTAACAACATTAATTATGGATAAATTAGAAAGATGCAAAGCAATAATGATTCAAATAGCAGGCATGCTGCATATTGAAAATGTTTCTTTAAATAATGATAGTTTAATTAAAGGTCTTATATTTGAATGTATAATTTTACTAGGCATGGTCTAAAAGAAAAAAACGAAAAGGTTGTTCAGGAATTGCATGCAGAAAAATGCTAAGACAAAAGAATGGAACAAGGGGCAGAATTTTCTCCCTCCTCGTTCTCAGCCTCATACCTATGGATAGATAATACCATGCATGCGGCCCTGATCTATTGAGAGTTCTAACACCTTAGACTTCCTTCTTTCTTTTAATTCAAAATTTGATTTTTAATTTTTAGCAGTGATAAAGAAATACTTTTTCTAGTATCAGAATATCAGGGTATGATGCAGAATTAATATAGCAGTAGATTGAAGTTGTTATAGGCAGACAGTATAGTTAATAGTTAGGAAGATGAAAAGAGAGATTAAGCATATATGTGTGAAAAGCATAAAGGGACCACGGATGAATAGAATGTGTTTGGGGTTGGGAGGCCCCTTCTTGGTAAGGTGAGTGATGATGAGATAGCATCCCCACCAACTCCACCAAATTTTCTTTACTATTGGGTCTTCTTCACTTATGTCCTTATTATTTTTCTCCCTGCAAACCTACGTTACATCTTTGTCACACACAAACACGAACTTTCTCTCTCTTTCTGATCACACTGGTGAATAAATGTACGGTGAGTGTGGCTCTCACAGAACTGTTTGCTGAAGTTTCATGCATAGGTACTGTGTGTCTTTTGTGACTCAGACTAGAAGAATGGAGTTGCATGAGAGAGGGGTGGGGTTGAGAAGTGTGATTATGCATTCAGTGTGTGTATTACGATACAATGGAAAACTAAAAATCTCTTGTCTGAGAAAAATATCTCAACCTACAAAAAAGAAGTGAAGAAGGGTGATGAGAAGTGACAAATGGGATGATGTGGATGTAATAGCGTGTAAAGGGATAGAGCTATAAGGGTCTTATGTGAAACCTAGAGGCATTAGGGTTCACTCTTTAGTCTGCTTCTGTGTGTGGTCACTACTCACCTAGCTCACTAGTGTTTCGGAGTGCCAACAAGAATGTTTTGGTTCTTCTGACTCACTTGGTGTGTAGCCCTGCCACCACCTCTTTTGGTGCCCTTATAACCAATTATTCTTGTCTCTCTTACTTTTCTATTAACAACTTTCTTCTTCTTTTCAATTCCATTCCATATCAAAATCTCTATGCTAAGTACAATCTTAATTTTACAATTTAATAGGAACGTCCATGTAATTTTATTTTGTCCGATCATTTAATCAAAAAGTCTGCTAATATGATTTTAAAAAGTAATTACTGTAAAAGTTATCAAGATATATGTTTTTTCATAACAGTATAAACTATCTTACATTTTTATAGACTTCTTACTATGTTTTCAATTGTGCTCTGTTTAAAAGCCTCTCCCGGGAAACTTTAGAAATTCAATTGGGCTAGATTACAAGTCACCCACCCAATAAGACAATAGAAAAGATAACCTATAACCCGCTGACTATGACTAAAACAAGTGACTTTCTTTTTACACCTCATACTTTCGTTTTGCAACCCCTATGAAAAAACATCACTTTGCTCTTCTAATCTATAAAAAAAAATGACTTCCAAATAGTGAAACAGTGGAACGTAGAACTTTTTTTAACTTTTAGATTGTACAATCTAGAACTCATTTTTTTACTTTTAAATAATACAATGCAAAAATCACTTTTTACTTTTAAATTGTATAATTTAAAAGTCCATTTTTATTTTCAAATTACATAATTTAAAAATCATTTTTTGTTTGAAAAAAAAAAGGTTTTCAAATTGCACAATCAAAACGCTATTACTTAAAAAAAAAACTCTGAATTGTGTAATTTGTGAGTGTCTTTTGGACATTCACAAGTCATTTTTTGCTAAAAAAATTCTAAATTACACAGTCGGAAAGTCATTGAAAAATAAGAGGACTTCCACTAAAATACAGTGTGATATGTTGACATCTTTTAAGTTAAGAATGTGAGAGGTAGAATATGTATAACCAAAAGAAGACACAACTGGATGAATGGCGACAAAAAAGGACCGTGGTGGTGACAACATAGAAGGAGAGGACAGAGACCAAGGGCATTTTTGCTTTTTACACACCCCATGAACCTGCAGGTAGAAATATATAGGTACAAGAAGAAATACACTTGAAACAAAAATATAAAATAGTGATGAAAAAACATAATCAAAAAGTCCAAAACTCAAGCTGGACTAGATAGAAAAAGAATTATATAATCTAACTCAAAAATAATTTGAACTTACCTACTTAACCTGCTATTCGACTTAACCATACATCAGCCCATTTTTTAAAATGAAAATTACATTTCTAAACTTTTTTAAAAATAATGTTTGTTACTTTATTAAAACATATACATATTATATAATTAATATATTAAACTAATTCTTTATAAAAACTAAAACTGATTTCATTACTGTGACTTGATTTTAAAAGTTAAATAATTTATCTTTAAAATTATTTTTATATTAATTTAAGTGAACCCAAATAGCCCACCATAAGACCAGCTGGAATTAAAAATTACACCCACACTGGAATGTAACCGGACTGCTCATTTTAGCCCACACATCTTCAAATAACAACTGATGATAACCAGCGGATGTTAATAAAAAAATCTATCCTGTCAAATACAATCGCACATGAAGGTCTCATCACACTTGCACATGTTGGGTTGGGTTGAAATGGCCACAACACCTAACAAGTATCACAATTACAAAAAGTTTATCCCATACCTGCAATAAAACATGCCTGAGATGATAAGTATGTATATAACAATTTTGAAAATAAACACAATCATTTGCTGTAGCAAGAATAAGGACAGATTTAGAAAAGTTCGCACCCTTAGTATTTCGTTAAGTTACAATGATACACATATACGAAATTAAGAATATACAATGCATACCGCACAATTCTTATTACTTGAAACAAGCGTATAAAGCTGTCACCTCCGCAATAAAGAACATCACTTTCTCCTTTCGCATTTAGTTCCTAAAGTTTCTTTTCCGTTATTACGATCACTGAAGATTTATTTACCTTCCAGCTTCAATGATGCAAAACTATTCTGGACTAGTGCAGCAGCAGCACGAGCAGCTGCTGATGCACGATCTGCAGAAGCAATGGCAGCACGCGCCTTCTCCAGTACATCAGAAGATTGAAATCTTGTCTCACTTTGGGCATCTCCGGCGGGAACGTCATTATTTTTGTGGGACTGTTCAATTTCATTAATATTCAATGCAGAATTATTGTTAGAAAGGCTGGGAGCTTCGAGTTGTTTATATTCTTGTTTATCATGCAGAGACTTGTTAGAAGGTTCCGTAGTACGAGATGGTGAATTATTAGAACCATTTCTGCTGGGCGTATGAGAAAGCGTAACTCCAGCACTAACTTGCTTTGCTCCTCCCTAAGGTAACACGAGAAAATCATGATAAAAATTAAGAAAAGATGAGTAAATTCCGGACACCACAGTAAAGAAGTAGGCAACAAAGTATAATGACTTCAAAAATCTTGGAATATTAGTTCACAACACTTAGTTTAAATCTATAAATAATACGTAGGTCAGTGAATTCAAGATTTGGATTTCCCTTGTCTGGAAACAGGCTTCTAAATGTCAAGTTCTAAGATAAACGTGTATATCTGAGTCGTATACAACTCAAAGGAACTCTAAGGCGCTGTAGACCACATTGATTGACGACAGAGTTAAGCGGTGAGAACCATTTCACTAAATAACTGAAATTATTACTACCACTAATAATAAATGGACCCACCCTGCAAACAATTTTAGTCCTGTATCATGTCTATGAGAAGGAAATCACCAAACTCACCATTAAACAAGCTACACTTGAAAAGTCCCGGAAACTGGAATAAAATAGACACATTAATATTTGAAAAATTGATGAAAAACAGATAACCTCGAGATCTCCTGCATTCACGGAATATCTCACTTATAAACCTGCCCACCTGGATCCTTGTCGCTGTTCTTTACATAGTCCCCAGCCCATATAAAAGGTGATGGTTGTGTTAGATAATCGACAAACAACCTAAACTATCTGACATATATAGAGGATATGTGAGGAGATTTAAGACAAATACCCTCAATAGCTAGAGTCACTTTCCAATGCTCATAGTTTAACAATCACACGAAGACCAAAGTACCCGGAGATTAGGATTACATTCTCAGTAATTTCTGGGGTCAGTGTCAGCGATGAATATGTTAGTAAACCATTATAGTTACACAAGTGAGAGCACATTAGTTATATAGATGCTATCTATTGCCAATGACATGTCATAAATCTAGTAGTAGATAATATTTTTAATGTAAAACAATGAAGAAACAAGTATCTACTGATAAAATTACCAGAAGATCTTCATGATTTTTCCGAAATTCAGCCTCAGTTTTAGAAGAATCCCATGCTATATTGTATTCTTCAGCAATCTCCCTCAAGACCTTGAGTTTTACCTCTCCAGATGGAGCAGTAACTGAAAGCTTTTCAATGATCTGAAAAAAATCATATCAGATGAACAGATGGACTGATGATAGTATGTAATTGTTTAGAAGCTGAAACAGTTTGCTACTCAAGCTGCAATTAGAGATACATCACCGTGCGGTTTACGCCTGAATCAGGACGAAGTTCTGATGCTGCAGAGACAAATTCTTTCCCATATTTAGTGGTAAACAAGTTCTTGATGTGCAATAAGTCTGGTACATCTGAACATCTAGGAGCAGCAAAAATTATACTTGCAATGGCTTCTCGCAATTCCGGGGGGCATTCCCTATCATGTGGAGAAGGAAAGCTTCAAGTTTGACTAAAAATATTTTGCTTTAAATTGTATAAGGTGCAACTGTTAGAAAACTCAATTCAGTTATGAAAATGAATATTCTCTGTTCTGAAAGTTATTTGGTACAATGTATACAAAACCAATTATAGTTGAAAGAGAAATAAAAGTATTCAACGCATGGAAGATCAATAAATGCCAGCAGAATAATTTATTTATTTAGTTGCTAATAGTTCCGTAAATAAACTTCAAGTAACATGTCTCATTTCAAGGTTCAGACATCACATATTAAAGTTTCACGTATTTCAGTATGTACAGGGTCAATATACAAACACAACACATACAAATATGAATTTTTTTTATCAAGTATAGGTAAAGTACACTATTCCTCCCTAATGTTATGTAAAAAACAATTTTGCTAAACCAAGTTTAAAACCATACATTGTACCCTATTTAACAGAAACAAGGTCATTGAATCATAATTTATATTGCAAATTGTTATGCTAATTTTTTAATCATGATTCATAAATTGTGAAAGTAAAGAGAGTATATTCACAAAAGTCACTGAAAGCACCAGTGAGGAGAGTACATTATACAGTTTTTAGCCCCATGAAAAGCAAGAGACCAAGAAGGACATTGGAGAAAATGGTCAGCATGGATCACTAGTAAAGTTTAGTGAAGCAGAAAGATTCAGAAAGATTGATCAATTTCACATTTGTGAAAAATATCATGAAAATCACAATCTGATTTGCACGAGTACTAAAGTTCAGGCCCGTTAACCATGGAGAAAATACACAGCATGACAGTATGCGATGTGCCAATAAGTATTCTAATGACCCGAGGACTTACCTCTGGTTCTCAATTATAGGTACACGCGCAAGAACAAATTCACAGAACAACTCCAAGATTTCATATGCAGCCCATATATTTTGTTCTCGTATAATATGCTCCACCTATTTAAATCAGCACATTTTACAAAGGCATGTCACAACACAGGGAGAAAAGATCCAGACAGAAACTAACAACTATTAACCAACCCTTCAAGGATTACCCGGATTCTAGCAATTGCCTCTTGGCCAGCCTGCAAGAATTGGCTTATCTCCTTGCACATTTGTTTCAGTTGCACATCTCTTTTGTTCTGTAGCAGCTTAATGCGTGAAATTGCGAGGTTCAGGCATGTTTTGCTACAAGATGAAAAAACAACGAAAAGCCGAATGGTCACTGGTGTACTTCGTAATAGATAGATAGTTCAGAGAACAACCTATAGAACATTCATTAAAATCCAGAGTGCAAAGCAACCTTTTGAACAATCACAATCACACCAAGGACAGACATAGACACGATACATCAACCAAGGATCCGTGCCCTTATAGAATAGCTCACTTTCCCCAATAACCCAATATCTGGCTATACACATTGGATATACCTCAATATCTTACATTACATTGTTTCAAGTAAGTAAATAAACCCTAAGGAGTCAAAACTGAAATTGAATTCGACACAAAAAAAACATTTCAATTACAATTTGAGCAAACGTATGAAAAAAGAAGAAAAAATTGAGCAAGACTAGCTTGAGGAACGTAAAATCCAGTGACATAGAAAATCTCAAAACCTAAATCATGTATCGTTATGAGAATCAGAAAATTGAAATCATATAAGCAATCGGAAATCACCATCGAGTTCCCAAAACGCCTCTGTTAAAAAGCTGGTTAAGAAGTGACATGGTGCCTGTTTCTTAGATGCCACTGCGCGTGGGAGGGTGAAACCAAAGGAAACAACAAATGCCTCTGCCCTTCAAATATATTTCTCGTCTCATGCATCCTATTACTGCATCGGTTTTTTCTCATTATTTTAAAAGTTGAAATGTAATAATTACTGACGCATACACCCTGTGCAATACATTGTATTCTTTTAATAAATTTGAATATAATTTATTTTATTTTAAGTTTCTTAATATTTTGATCTAAATTTACAATTGATTTTTAAAACAATATAATTGTACGTAGAATTAAATTAAAAATTTTCATAATGTATCTCAATAGAAAGAATTACATTATTATTATTTTGATAATATAGAAATATTATTATGAAAAAGTTTTTAAGGAAAGACAGTTTTTGAGAAAATATTACTGCTGGGAAGGAACACAATTGATGGAATGGTTTGAAAAGTAAAAATTTTGTGTAAATTATTCATAAATTGATAATTAATATTTTAAAATTGATTTGAAGTTAATTATAAATTTTAATAATAATATTAACTTGAACTAAACTTTAAATATTATTCCATATAAAATAACTATAAATCAAAGAATCAAATAATCAATCAATATATCCATTTGTAACATCTGTAAACAATACTTGTATATAATAAATAATAAAATATTTCATATAAAATAATAATTAAATAATGAACATAATAAATAATTATGGTATTGGAAAATAATAAGATTATTGAAACATAATATGAAGTGTTGGATCAAAATTGTATTAAAACATAATATTAAGATTGTATTAAAAAATTTTAATCTAAACTTTAAAATATAACAAACTGCAAAATATCACCACGTAAGATATAATAAATTTTAAAGTTAAACATGTTTTCTTTTAACTTTTATAAAAATTAGAATTAGTCATTTTTGCTAATTTAGTTATTTATCTTTAAAATTTTATAAATTTAGTCTCTCAAAACAAATTTTGTTAAGTTTATTTTAGGTTTCAAATATATTTCTCAATTAATATTAAAGAAAAAATGTATTAAACAATATAAACAACTAAAATATTATCATAAAATATGTTTGAAATTTTAAATAAACTTAGCAAAAATTGGTTAAAAGAATTAAATCCACATATGTCTAAAGTTGCAAGACTAAATTAAACTAAAGTTTTGAAGAGAGATTAATTCTATTTTTCATTGAAAATTAAGAGATAAAAAACATATTTGACCTTGATTTTTAACAACAAATTTAATTCAATATTGAAAAAAAAAATCAAATGAATGAATGAACAAAAATAATAAAATTGAAATTGGTGATAGTTTTATACAATTACTCTCAATAAATAAGTTAATAATTATATTATTAACAATAAAATAAGTAAACATACACACCAAAAAAAAGTGTATCATCTTTTATATATATATATATATATATATATATATATATATATATATAAAAATTTACGAGCACATAAATTATTTATGAGCTTTGCTATGCTAATAAATAATTACAAACCAATACCAAGAACATATTTTTAACCTTTATTCTATATCTACACGTAATGGGAATGAAATGTAATGTAAATAAAAATGAAATCAATGTATAACAATAAAAAAAAGAAGCATTTGGATAGTAAATATAAACTCTACTTTGGAGTAAATGCCGTGGAGATTAATATAAACTGATACAAGGGAACAAACTCACCAAAGCAAACCAGAATTTGAATATAAAGATAAACTACAAACTAAATATACAAACGTGTAAAACATACAAGGCTTGTAAATGTTGAAATTTGAATTTAAAATCTTAACTTGTGATTCCAAAAATTAAAAATATTCAATCTCTAATTGGAAAACGCTATTATAAATCGAATGCTACTCATAAAGAGTATACGAAGTTTTCAGATTTATGGTACAAAATATTGATATTCTTTTTAATTCTATTATATAGTATAAAAATATTATCAAAGTTTGAATAATAGTTTTGTTTTCCTTTTTAAATTTTTTAAGAAAAAAATGTAAAATCTATCACATATCCAAAGTATTTATTAAAATTGTGTCATGTGTCCAAAGTGTTACTTTCATTTTGTATAATAGATAGATTTATTTTAATGAAATATTCATATATTCATATAATTTCCTATTTTAATTTTATAATACATATATAAACTTAAAAGTTAGACAAAAGATAAAAATATAAATAATGTAAAATTTTAAAAATATAATTAAATAAAAATAAAAGTATTTAAAAAGTTATATTCTTAAATTATCTAGTATTATTTATGAATGTTATAAAAACTTAACCATCAATTATACGCACGAAACCATTGTTTAGTAATATCCATCCACACGAATTTTGTATTCCATCATAATATTTCTTTTTTCTTCTTCAAGAAATATTTATTTAAAATATTATTCCATATAACGTGTCTTGCGCTATTTATTTTGGTACAAACACTACTTATTTATTTTCACTATTTTCAAATAAATATTAAGATTAATTAAGTTTTGTCTTTTTAATAAATTTAAATATTTTTATTTACTTTTTTATTAAAAAATTGTATATTTCAATATTTTTATATTTTTTAATTAAGTTCCTACAGTTAATTCTCTTGTTAAAGAGGTGACATTTTTTTTGTTTTTTCTTGTCATCAATATACAAAATCTCACATTTTCTAATAACTTGACTAAATATTTAATAGAAAGGTAATTGAAAATATTCCAATTTATTAGGAACGTGAATCTTAATTAAGCTTAAATATTAATTTAATAAAATTATATATATATATATATATATATATATATATATATATATAATTTAAGTTGGTGTTGAGAAAATAGTTTCATACTAATTTTTTATTTGGATGAACTCCACAACAAAAATTTCCACAAAAGAAAAAATAAAATTAATTTATTTATATATAAAAATTAGCTTAAATATAAATGAATTTATTAAGTGTTTTTGGAAGACTCTTTTTAATATAAACATTATCATATGAGAAGACTACTTCCTTTTTTTCTTTGTTTTGAGAAGAAATTTATTCAAACATGTCTTAATATATTATTAATGTATCGTTTTGTTTTCTCTTTATCAATTATTTACTAGTAGAATAGACATTATATTGGTCTATTTACGCAAAATAATTTAATTATAATGAAATCCTACTATTATGATTTATATTTAAATAAAAGAATATAAGTTTTGTTTGTTGGGTTTTTCTCGATCTTTATTTATCTCACGAACTCTCAATGTTTTTTTAGAAGGAAAACTTTATTAAAGATGGCAACTCAATTCTCCGGTGGAGATCAGTAATCAACAAAATAAATAGATATTGCATATTAACAATGTAAAAAAGAAAATTGCATATTTTATAGATTTTAAGTAGTGTTATTTTAAAATTTACTAGTACGAATTTGAATAAATATCTCCAATACATAATTCTGACTTTGTTAAGCAATTACATTAAACTCTCCAATATTCAAGGTATAAAGCTTAATAAATGAGCCTCTGATAAGGTAGAAAGCTTGATTGACATGTACATATAGCTACCATAATAAGAAGCAACAGAGTTGTTATTCCTGTGAGATAACTTTTGTGAAGGTTGTCTGTTCACTAAGATAAAAAATATGTCGGTGATGCCAACACTAAAATATGAAGTATAAACCTCGTTCAAGTTAGCACCTAGAATCAAGCCATGAGATAATGTCATTATGGACAGCAGAAATTCTGTCATCAGGTTCTCCTTCCAAGATACCGTGGTAACCTCCTTCATAGATCTTTAGTGTCTTATCCTTGCTAGAAGCTTTCTCATAAAGAAATTGGCTCACTAATGGATCTGTCACCTTATCTGCTGCCCCATGAAGAATCAATAAGGGAGCTGAAACCTGCATTGCTCTCAATAGATATAAATGTCCTCAATTTATATGACAGTTACGGCACGCAAAAAAGAAGTAAAAACTAAGCACCTTGTGTAATTGTGACTCGATTTCTTGAGTGGCACTTAGAAGCTCCATGCCAGTTTTCAATCGTGTTGGATCATCATAAGAAATAACATTGTAACCAGCCTATAAAGGAAATAATCAAGTCCTATAATTAGTTTGTACAGTTCTGCAAGAAGTTTTTCAACATTCACAACAATCAATGATAGAAGATACTGTGGATCAGTTCATGATTCAGACCACTTTCAGTCATGCACTTGAAATCACTATATAAGAATTAAGGCAAGGGTGCATGTCACCACCATTTCAACTTGTAAGCATGGAATATTTAGGGTTGACAAAATTACCAACCACTTTTCTCTTGCGAGGTTCTCGGAAAGTTAGCTCAGATATATCTTTGTGTGGGAACAGCTTTGCCTTTGGCATCACTTTAGACAGAATACTTAATACCTTCAAAACTGCAGTTGGCGGTAGCATACCCTCTGCGATCTTGGCACCAAAACAAGAATAAATCAGGTTTCATCTGATATATATTCAAATACTCTCAAGAAAGGCTAATGGGTGGTTTCATTTTCCTATAGATTGATTTTGGAATCCTTTCATTTTTACTGGGAGAAAAGCGTCACATTAGAAGTTTTTTAGACAAGCATTAATTTTTAAAATCCATTGAATGTATCATATACCAATTATAAAGAAAATCACAAACATAAATTATTGATAAGGAAAACAAACTTTAAAACTAGATCCACTCATAATCGGATCATAAAACTCTGTGATACATATTACATTTTTCTTCTCTTTCTAATATTGACAGTGCCTATTGAATTAGGAGCTATTAGTCACACATTGGAGGGTAATGTTTGTCATGTCCGACGTTTATTGCCAACATATAATTTTGAGGGTAGAACCTTCAGAAAAAACAAAAGCTGAACCTTTGAGATGACAAAGACTTGATAAGAATAAAACAGTTCAACGCTCTCAAACTATATAATGAATAAGAACATGAAAGTTATACTAATGAAGTCGGTGACATGAACTGCAACACAGAGGAATGTGCTTACTTTACACATAGGTGCAACAAGGATTACTCCATCCCAAGTGTTTGGTTCCTTCAAATGTACCTTAAGAGCAATTGCTCCACCCATAGACTGCCCCATAATATATCGAGGCAACCCACTCACCTCAGGCCTGTCTGTCAATTGAAATATAATGCATGCATTTTCCCATATGAAACATTACAAATTACAATAGTGATAAATATGACATCATGGATGCAAAAAGGTCTTACCTTTGATTTTTGAATAATGTTCTATAACGTCATTAACCAAATCATCAAAATCTGGTATATAACCGTGTAATCCATCAGATAGACCAAAACCTGGATAGTCCATAGCATAAACACCATACCCAAAAGCAGCTATTCTTTTGGCAATACCTGAATAAAAAATCAAATGCTCCCCTGTTACATTTGGCAAGTTTCTAGCTTTGATAAAAAATTGATAGCACAACACACAACAAAGGGCAAATTAGCTACTTCTTAAAATGAAATTGGGATCAATTATATTTTTTACCACTCTAACTCATGACTTTTCTATTTTGTTTACAATTTTTAAGAAGTTTTAATTTAGTCCTCGTGAATATTTTTCTCCCCTGTACAGTCTCTGTTAATCTTTGTTGCTTTGTCTATTAACATTTAACAGTACAAAATCTGCAAGTAAAACAGACACTCAACTACATTACAGGTGTACAAGAACGAGAACAAAAGCTATACTCACTTCTCCCACAAGATGAGACGGGTTACATTGATCATAATACATCACTTGCCTCAACTAAAGACTAAAACTCGTAGTATTAAATTACAAGTTTTTTTTTTTTTTTAAATGAGAGACTGAATGACAATTATTTTATCATTAGACTGAATAAAACCATATGTAAAGGTTTAGGGCATGCAATTATGAGAAACCACCTTCAAAGAAAAAAGTGCAAGTGCTGCCATATCCATGACAAAAACACAAAGCAGCCTTGAGTGGAACGCCAGATTCAGGCATCCAGCTTTTGCAGAAAATTTCCAATCCCCTGGAGTTCCTTTCGTACCACTAATAAACAAGTAAGGAAATTGATCATATTTTTCACCAAATGAACAAAAGAACATAGAGATTGTTTGCCAAAAACAGAAAAGGCTTACTTCCTCAGTTTTGATCCCAGTAGGAGCAGCCTAGTTTGCCAACCCAAGACAACAGGGGAAGAGATTGACACATCAAAATGAATGAGTGATTCTTTAACAAGGCAAAAGTCTGAAAGATGAAACCGCGGAAACCAGAGCTTTATTGCAAAGATGACAAATTCGTAAGTAAGTACAGACCTTGAACAAGAAATGGTCCAGCTGCTGGTGCACCTCGGTGAAAGCTGAACGAACCCGTCTCCGCGAGGGTGCGAAGTCAAGGTTCAGAGAGGCTATGGCGGTCAACTCTTCGCTCACACCTTCGATGCTTGACTTTTTCTTCGCCGTTGTCACCGACAGCCTTCTGTTTGAACTGAATTTTGGTGAAATGGGCATCAACTTGTGAGGGTGCTCTCTGGAAGAGATGGGTGCACGTGGGAAGAGGGAGAAGCTGTGTGATCGACATCGGAGTGCCTCGGACATTTCCATGATTTCTTGCTTAGTGCGATATGCCAATAGGACAACCGTGTTTTTAATCAGCGTTGACTTCAAAGTTTTACTACTTTTATGCATTTTCCATAAAAATACGTTCGAATATTTTCTTTTATAGAAAAATAATGGTTAATTTATGTATAAGTTAATTTTTCTAACACTTACTTGTGATTTTTTTTAAATTTAACTTTTTACTTAGGTATCCTTTTCAATAAATGTTTATATTGAATTTTTTCAAAGAAAGAAACTCTGTAAAATGAATTGGAATGATTTAATTTAAACTAACTTAGATATATTTTTAATTACATTTAATAATTTAAATTATTTTGGAATTATTTAATTGAAACGAACTAAAATATATTTTTAATTGTATTCAGATGTAATTAAAAAAAAATACGAATTTTAAGATCACAGTTACTACCTATTGTATTTTCAAAATTCACAATTCCTTGCACACTTTTTGTCATAAAAATTAATGTTAGAAAAATATTTGAGAAATAAATGTCAAAATATTATAACACAGATAAATTAATAAATTTTAATAATAGAGTAAATATGATGGATTTAATTCTCAAATATTCATTTTGACGGTGTTTGTGGTTTTTTTATATGCATGTTTTAACAATAATGTTTAAGGAAAAAAAAATCAAAACTATATTAACTATTTGTTAAGTTTAAATGTCCAGATTATTTTAACACATTAATTAAAGACACACGAAGAAAGAAGAGAATCAACTTATGAACATAGAATAGCTAGCGACAGAGGAGATATGGATAACTAAACTTTGGGTTTTTTTTTTTTTTTTATGGAGACCGTTTTGAAATTACTTTTTTGTAAAACCAAGGCATGGGCTGCGTATTTCCAGGACTATCATGGTTAGTAACGTTCACAAATCTTTGGGGCCTTCTTTCTGCACCCCATTTTTTTTTCTCTTGTTTCTATCCATTTTGCCCCCCTCCTAATTATATATTAAATAATTTAATACAACTCTCGTCTTCTTCCTCTCCTGAAACCCTTCTTCGTGCACTCAAACTCTTTTAATTACTTTCACTTTTCTATTTAGTACCATGTTGTTTAACAATCTTTAAAATTTAATATTTTTCAAATAAAGAAATATGAGAATTATAGACAAGTTGCAATAATTATTATTATGCTTTTCTTTTCTTTTTTTACTTGCTATATTTTATCCATTACTCTATGTGGTTGTTTGAAGATTGTAGTAACATACATGGATGGAGTAGCTAATACCCAAATTGACTTTGAATAATTTAATAGGAAATTTTTCAAAATTAAAAATAGTTAAAACAAACGTAATTTATTATATCTTTTAATTTTGGAGTGTTTCTCCCTGCACCTTACCCCTTTCTCCCTGCCCCTTCTAAATTACCATTTTATCCTTCATTTAATAAAAGTCAAATCAGTAATAATGATGTATTAATGATTTGTTAACTACTAAGAACTCCCAACTACCAACCATCGTGTCTGTGTGATGCTATAAACCCTAAGACATGCACCCCCTTCTTCTTCGTTGTACTTACACAAACATTGAGTTCACTTTGTCGTTGTACTTACACTCACAAGCATTGAGTTCACTGTTTCATACTGCTGAGTGGAGCTGATCCGAGTGGTGGTCGTGGTAATAGTTGCTGGTTGGTGGGAGGAAGAAGAAGAGTGACGGTGATAGTTGCTGGTGCGAGGAAGAAGAAGAAAGGGCTTGAAACAGGTTAGTAAAATCAGTTAGCATTGAATCGCACTTCGAGTTGCGGTTTAGCATTCAACCGCACTTCGAGTTGCGGTTAAGTCTTGCTGCCTTTCGAAAGGCGTTTCCTGCAGCCGCATGTCAGAGTTGCGGCGTCCCCCAACCGCATTTCATGTTGCAGTTACATGGGGCCGCACTATGAAGTGCGTTTTTACTGTACATGCATTATTTTTTTCAAGAATTTTGTTCGTTATAGGATTGGTCTGGAATGTGTTGTGGATTATGATTCTGGAATGTGTTATGGATTATGATTTGATCTCTTGAATGTGTTATGGATTATGATTTGATCTATATTAGTTTTAAGTTACGTAGTTTTAGTTATGAATGGTGTGAAAGTTGGTTCTTGGTAGAATGTGGGCAAGAAAAAATAGTTATAGTTTGCAGTTGTCTTGACGAGAGTAGAGATACAAATATAACAATTAACTTTAAAAATGGATTTGACGCACCTAGTGAAGAAGCAAAAGCCTTATTTCGTGAGATAGATTTCTTTGCTTCCTTTGGATCCCGTGAATGTAGTTTGATAGACAACCATTTTATGCAAATATCTTACTCGTAAAGAACGTAGATGGAGTGCTAACTTCTTTTGTATGAATTCATTTGCATGCAATTAACTTTAACACACATTAACTTTCTTTTCTTTGTTTACTTTATTTGTTGTTAACACGAAATATGACTCGTTTTATGACACTTTGTTTGGAACAAATTTGTTCTTCAGCATCTATTTAGTATTTAGTATTAGTTAGGTTCTTTAAGTTTTTAATTATATTAACTTCATGTAACATATTAAATTTATATTAATATTATTATATATTAGTGTATGAGTGATTGTGATATATTAAGAAAATAATATTTTCTAGATATAATTTAGATGCATTGTAATTTGGGATTACTTGGAAAAAAAATTATTTTTACAATATATTTTTAATAAAATTTAATTATTAATTATTTAATGAATGTTTATAGCTTAACAAACTTATTTGTAATTTGATTTTAATTTTGTAAATTTTTCTTAATATCTTAGTAGTTTTTTTTTTGTTAAGATTTTGAATTTTTTTAATGTAGGTTGTATTTATTTGTATAAGATGGATAACTATCCATTTTTGGATTCTCAAAGGAATTCTGATTTTATGTTAGAATTTTCTTCCTTTATAAACGAAGTCGGTGAGGGTGATTACACAAATAAATTTTCTACTGATCAAATATTCCCATCACATGTAGATATGATTGATTGGGTTCGAAAGATTGCATTTGAGCTTGGATTTGTGGTCGTCATCATAAGATCTAACACAGCAACTGGTGAACCTGGAAGTGATGTACGGGTGAGACACCCGTCTAAACCACACCAGGTATCCATCAACACACGCAGAGGGGTCCTCAGCTTCAACGACACCAGTAACGGCATGCTCTACATACCTCAACCAATGTAGATCAATCGTATGAATATCTAGCATCGGAAGGCTCTCAGGCGAACGTGGTATGACCTGCACAAAACCGAACTGACACAACACGCGTTCAGGCAGATGTTGGTGAATCATGTCGCCTAGTCGGATCCATCCTGAAAACATACATATGGCCAAAAATGGACAAGTACGTCTGTGCGACATGTATGGAAGCCAGATGATCGCATCATACGTGAGCCCATCCAGATATCTGCGTCCCTCCTTAAGACTCCAACCCTGTCTCGAAGGTATGTATCGTGAAGCTCGTGGATGGAGGTCTGTGTACGTATCTAGGACTCGCCTCCTTCCCATCCCAGGAAGGTGCTCATATATCCAACTCTATAAAAAACATTACTTACTTATATTATTTTATACATTCCTAAAATATAAAAAAAAAACTTTGTAAAACTTAAATGTACCTGTAGAAGAGTGGAATATCCAACTATCTGTTTGACACCATAGAAGCTAGCATCTCCTGGCTGCTCATAAGTATGTGCTAGTGCAGCTGCTCCCCAGGCATATCTCGAACATGCATTCAAGTCTCGCAACAGAAGGAGGTACGAGACACGAATCAATGTCCCACTCTTATTAGTAAAAATTGTGCATCCAAGCAGATGCAACAAATACGCCCGAGCAGCGCACTCCCAAAGCTCCTACTTAATGCAATCGTGGTAGACCTCGCGGAGCCAGCTCAGCCGCATTTTTGGACCGCGTGACTTCTTCATCTCGGCTGAAACTTTGGCGCGGTCGACGCTAAGCAAGTCCATAAGATGAGATCGAGCCTCATCGTACTCTAGGTCCTCCACCTCACAAAATTGCCCCATGATAGGTAGGTGGAGCAGATTGTGAACGTCATCTAATGTGACGCTCATCTCGCCTACCGGGAGGTGGAAACTATTTGTCTCTAGGTGCCATCTCTCCGCAAGTGAAACGATCAATCCATGATCAGCATACTCGTAGGATAGGTTGACTAAGGAAACCAACCCCGACTTGGATATATATGGCTTGATAGCCTTATGATACATTCCAAAATTTTTTAATTTTTTACCATGGCTCCTTAATTAAATCTCTCCTCAATCCTACATAAAAACACATAATTATATAACAAAAATAAATAAGCAATTAATCACCAATTAACATTTAGGTTGATTGTCAACCTGGCCTTGCCATATGGCATATGCAACATGCTGGGAATAGCGTGTAAGCAAGGAGGTGTCATGTGGACCTCCTGGAAATCCATCATCTTCAACTTCATCTTCATGTTCATCTTCATCTTCATGTTCATCTTCATCTTCTTCCTCACTATAGTCATCCTGCTCTTGAACATCCTCATGCTGAACATAGTCCTCCTCACGATGTCCCTGTTGGGTAGACTCCTCCTGATCCTCATAATCATGCTCATCAATGACGTCTGTGCGATTTTCCTCTACGCGTCTTCTACGAACAGATGTCGTAGGTCGTTTCCTTTCATCATGTGATGAAGATGATGGCCGACCACGAGACGATGAAGTCTCTCCATGGTAAGATGATGCGCCTCTGGTTCTTACCATTTCTATTAACTAATTATATTATTAAAAAATTATATAAAAAAATTAAATAACTAAATAATAATAAATAACGAATAACAAATTATTCAAAAATAAAAAACAATAATAATATATTAATAAAAGATTAAAAAATTAACAACAATAAATACTTAATATATAATACTTAAATAATTACAAATTATAACAAAAACAATAAAAATCTTAAAATAAATTAAGGAAGTTAAAAAAAAATTACGCAAATTAATTATTCAAAAATCAAATAAATAAGTTAAAAAAATTAGATATTAAAAGTAATTTAACAAACAAATAAAACCAAAGTAAAAAAAAATGCATATTAAATAATATATACAAAATTTAAAATTATAGAAAAATATATTTAAATTTAATAAAACAAAATATATAGAATATATAGAATTTTAAATTTTAAACATACAAATAATAAATAAATCAAAACATACTAAAACAAAATATACACACTATTAAAAAAAAATTAATCGCAGAAAAGAAAGCATGGAAACCATAACCGCAAAACGAACCGCGTCTCGTCTCATGCACCCCCTTCCTCTGCCGCATCTCGTTTATCGGCTAAGAACCGCCGCATTCCCAACTGCGCCGCATTTCGCCAAATCTCGTCGCATCTCGAACTGCGTCTAAACTTGGCCGCATCTCACAACTGCGGCGTCCCTTAGCCGCACTTACAAATGCGGTTATGCACAGCTGCACCTCCCAGGTGCGGCACCCCTCAACCGTGCCTCTCAGGTGCGACACCTCTCAACCGCGCCTCCCAGGTGCGGTTCTGCGCGATCAGCGCACCTCCCTCACTCAGATCTGAACGCAGCCAAACCCACCCCCAACCCCTAGTCATTCTACATTCTATATTATTCTATTCTACGGGTCCTCTCATGATCAACGTCAACTAGCAGAAGAAAAACACAAATGAAGACATACACAAAGTGATAGATCAACTAACCTGGACGCCTGCTAGAAAAAGTGATAGATCTCACCACCACAGCAACACGAACCCAAACACACGAACAACAATGAACACGACCAAAGCAAATGAAGACAGACACAAGAGGAGGAAGGGTGGCGGTATTTTCTGGGCAAAGAAGAAGGGTGGCGGTATTTTTTGGGCAAAGAAAAGGAATACTCAAAAGAAAGAAGAATGGGGTGCAGTTATAACATGTGAAATACGGTCTATATTTCCAATTTTCAATGCATTGACCAACTTTTTCAGCTTTTTGTTAAAATCAATATATTCTTTTTATGGGTGGAATTGGAAATATAAATAAAAAAAATAGAAGGTGCAGGACGAGATGGATGAGGTACAGGGAGAAACACTATTAATTTTGTATTGTTCTATATTATCATTAATGAGCCTCTTTCACGTACGTCGGTTCACCAACTCATATGATTGTTCATTAATTATGATTTCTTGAATAATTGTGTGAGCTAATCTCTTTGTGTTTTTGTGTTGAATACTGTTTAATCAAGCCTTAACTGTCTCCTTTAAGGGAGTTGATGCCTGCACCTCCCCCGGTTGGAGCTCGACCTCCCCAATTCTTTTTTTATTTTTCTTAAATCCAAAATTAACCTTTTTGTTTTGTGTACTTTTACTTTTTTAACCCTATTAAAAAGTAACCCTATTTACTTTACTCTTTACTCTTTACTTCTCACATTTCGAAACTTTCGAAACTTCTTCTTCTTCGTGCATTTAGACCCCACCTCCCTTACTTTTCATTTTCGCCAAAAGCTTTGAACTTTTCGAACATCCCGCAGTTGTGTGCGGTGGTACGCGGTGCGGCACGGACGGTGGTCGTAGCTCTATAGTGCGGTGTGGGTGTGAGGCACGGTGGTCGTGGTTCTGTGGGTGTGTGCGGCAGTGGCGGCGTGTGCGGCGACTCGTTTGGTTTCTGCCGTCGACAGGTTAGTTTTCGTTGCTTGATTTTTTGGTTTGCAAGGGTGTGATTTAGGGTTTAAGATTGCATTGTTTTTCCTCTGCGCATTGTTGTTTTGGTTTGTTCTGAGAAGCTTATGGTCTTTGTGTTAGACGACGTCTGTATGTGTGTGCGTAGGAGGAACAAGACAGAGGAAGAAGACAGACCTTAACGGATGTCGGACATCCGTTGAAGGGGAAACGGATGTTGACATCCGTTGACGGAGACTCACATCCGTTTAAGGGTTTAGGCTACTTTTTAACGGTAAATTACATACCTCCGGCGGCCCGTGTCTCTTTACGTCAACACGCAAGAAGAAGAATTTACGACAACGCTCCAGACAAGGATTCTCATAGGAAAATTTTCATACTGAACAAAAATTGTGAAAAGAGAACAGAAAGACGAAAAGCGAAATGAAAGAGGAAAAAACGAGAGAGAGTAAAACGAAAAACCAAATTGAAACAGAAAGTGGAGAAAAACCAAATTGAAATAGAAAATGGAGAGAGTAAAACGTGAAAAAGGATATTAGAATTACAATTAATTTATAAATTAGATTTTATTAAAGGGTATAATAGGAATATAAATAATTATTAAAAAATATAAATAAATAAAGGAAGGATAAAATTGGGATGGGGGAGGTGGAGGTCCAAAGAGGGGAGGTGCAGGGATCAACGCTCCTCCTTTAATTCTACTTATTGGCTTATTGGGCCGACGAGGTATATGTCAATTCACCAATAAATGCTACCAACTATTGCCTATTGGGCCATCTCAGTTACACTCTACTCTTTTTCATTCTTACCTAATCTACTTTGGCATCTCTTTTAAATACTTTGAACCTGTCAATTATAAATAAGGACTGAAATAGACATCACGCATATAACAACTCCTTTCTTTTTTCCTTAAAAAAAATTCCAATAATACTTTTTTTTATTATTTTATATTTGTTAGGATATTTTCTTTTTTATCTCACATTGATCAAATAAATTTATACTATACAACTAAATATATAATTTCATCTCATATTAATTAATATAAAAAATATCTTAAATTAAAAGGAATTTAAAGTGTATAAATAAATACAGGTCTTACTTTACTAATCATATAAAATTGAATTAAATTTGAAGTTTGTTTTTAAATTTTGAGTTAGTTTCACTAATAAATCAACATTTTTACTCTAAAATTGTCCGTTTTAATATAATGTTTTATGTGTTTCGATTGATTACTTACTATAATATAAATTATTTAAACAATGTGTGATAGTTTATAATGATTACAACGGCTATCTTAAGTAATAAAAGATATCCAAAAGAGTTCATTCTTATATGTTCGTTTGATGAAGAGTAAATAAAATTGATAGAAGAATGCAATTGATTGGTTTGAAACGTTTAAAGGACGAAAAATAGAATTTGAAAATAAAAAGAATAAAATAAAAATTACTAAAAAAAGTAAAATACTAAAAAGAATATTTGAATGAGAGAAGAAACGTAATCCTGTTATGCAACACGCTGCAATGTGGTCGCTCTAGTACGGATGTGACAGAAGAGAAAAAGTGCGAAGAATAATTATCGTATTTTTTTATCCTTATTTTCTGCAAACCCTTCTTCCTTTTGATTTTGAGAAATAATAAATAAATAATATTTGGAATGTCCTTTTATTGGTGGGTCCAATGAAATTCAGTTTTTAACATCAAATCAGTCAAATCTAATGATGAGGATTAGGGTAAGGAGCATAGAAAAATCAAAATGAAAAACATACACGGCTGTATTCACTTTCAAATATTGATTTGAAGGAATGTGAGTTCATACATTTTACTATAAAAAAAATGTGTGTTATTGTTTTTAAAAGATTTACAAAATATCAAAAAAATTAAAAAGTAATAACACAGTTTCACAATAAAGTGTGTGTTATAATGAAGAAAACATGTTTTAATTAAAGATTAAAATTGTATTATCCTGAAATAACCTGAATTGAAGAAAAATTGGTAAACTTGAATGCAATTCTCAGTGATTCACTCTCTCACATGTAAACCAACATACATATTGTACTTTCAAAAAATGTTTTCCTTATTTGAACCACACGAGAATGAATGAATGAATGAAAGAATGCAACCCCACAAAAAAGCTGCAAAATTTAATTCGGTAAACGTCCATCCATCAACCCATTATTTACATTTTGAAACAATGGGACCAAATACTAAGGAACTCAAAATAAAGTTATATCGTGTAATTTTTATAAATATATCATGTAATTTCAATAACTCAAATTTCATTAATCCGATAAATTATATAATTATATCTAAATTTTAAAATATTAAATTTATATAATACTGAATTAATTCAATCTTACATAAATAATACTCAACTTTAAATTTCGATCAAAGCTAATCGATACTCAATCCTATTAAATAGTACTGACACAATTTCACAATCTTTCTTTATTTGTTTATTTATTTACTTAAAAAAAAATAGAAAACTACATAAGTTTTTTTTTTCTTTCTATTTTTCTGCCGTACTGTTCTTGAGCTATATCCTCAAAATACGTATACACTTATTTTAATGTTTTAAAATATATTAACTTTTTAGGATATCTTTGAACGCTCAATAGAGAATTTGAAGTCATTATATACATATGGATGATTGACATCTTCTTCTTGTATTAAAAACCAGGCACAAATTAAAGAAAACAAGTACCTATGAAAAAGTAGCAGATGAACATAAGAGAAAGGTTTTTCAGTGCTGTTACTAGTGTTGTTATTGCATACTATAACTTAATATTGTATTAATTGCTATAACTGTACCTTTAACGAATCATATTCAATTGATAGAAAAAAAAAAAAAAAACCCTAAGCATATGACACCTAAAATGTTTTTAACTGTAGATTCAACTGAAAATCATTCACAACGTAAAATTAAAAAGTTATAACGGTGCACATAATTTAATTTAATTTAAAAAACGTTTTAAATCAAATTACAACAATAACTCTAACGATAAACATCAATAAGAAAGATAAATTAAACAAATATTTTAATTAAATATCTATAAACTCAATAATGTTAGTACAAAAGAAAACATAGACTATGTATCCCCTTTTTCTTGTGATAATAAAAAAGTTTAAACATTATTTAAAAAAATCAAATATTACAATAATTATTAAAATAAATTATTACTAAAGTTTATTTTTAAATAAGTAAAAAAGCAATAAAAGGGTAATTATAAAATAATGTTAATTTTATAATATATAATTACATAATAGAAACATTTTAGCATAATTACCGTTCATTCGTAAGTAGTTTTTATGAATAACAAAATTACTTAAATGAATTTTGTTTATGAAAGAAAAAATAGTAATAAGATGTGAGCGTAAGAAAATAGTTAAAATAATCTTCATTATCGATTAAAGGTATTAAATTTTAAAATTCAATCTTATATAAAAATTAAAAATTGATATTGTAATTCTTCCTATTAATATAATTTAATATTGTGATACTTGGTATAACTACATAGACATAGGCATAATAAAACATAACAACTATATGTAATTATTTTATATATATCCAATCGACACAAAAAATTTGTAAATAAAATTACTAAAAATACATTTGTCAAATAGACCATTTTACCAGATTTATTACTGCTGGTTACTTAGGTTACGTCAATATAATATTGTTCACTTATTAGTGAGTTTGAGAAGTTTGAATACTGTTTCGAGTCAGTGAGTTAAACTAGTCGATTTTTTTAATTAAAAAAATTACAACTTTTTCAATCTAAGTTTTTTAAATATGCAACCAAAATCTAAAAAGTGTAAATCTATTTTTATTTTTTTATTTTCATTTTAGATATGGACGTGGATTTCCTTTTCCAGAGTTTAAAAAAATTGCTTCTTTTTTATGCTGATTAAATTAAGAGTGAAATAAGTTTTTTTTTTTTAATGTTTAAAATGAGTTAAGCTAGCTTACCATGAATTCAATTATGTTGAACTAAGTTTTTAGTGAACTAAGTCCATTTTTAGACCTACTAAAATTTATAATTTACTTTTATCAAACTCTACTCAAATCTTTAATAAATCAAATTAACTCACAAATTTTAATCTTTGACAAATTAAATGTAATCCTCAAATAGATTTAATTAAAAAAAGAAAAAGAAATCAGACATGAAATGTCATAATACTAAACATACTAATTTAAATAAAATATTATTTAAGACCAAATTACAATAATAATCCTTACCATAAATATTAATATTAGTAAAAATAAAGTAAAACACTTTCCTTATAATTGGAGATAATATGAACTTGTATTATTATTATTATTATATATATGAACTTGTGTATTATTATTATTATTATTATTATATGCTAATTAAACTTGTGTATTATTATTATTATATACTAATTAAAGAATTAGGTGGTTTGGATTAGGTGATAAGTAGATAAGCATCGAAGTTCATGTTGAATGAGTGATTAATGATAAGGCTTAAAAGCTTAATTAAAGGATAACGGCTTTCAAACCTTTTTCTTTTAATTAGTTTGGCCAATATACTACTAACTTTTTTCTTTTTGTTCATTTTATGTTGGTGGTGAACGAAGTCGAGCGTGTACCTACCTCTTTTTCTACATTTGCAAAACATTACTCTGCCTCGAATCTATATTACTTTTGCGAAACGTAATTATAAGTATAATTTTTAATTTTAATAAGAATAGGAGAAAATGTTTTTACAGTTATTATAATTGTTCCGAACTTAAATTTTTTGACATAATATCAAGTTAATTATTCGTAACTTCAACAACTATAATACCATTAATATATTGAAATAAGTTTTCCGGCAATATTTATGAAAAATGATAATTCGTTTTTATTGACGATATTGAAACAAATTCTCCGTAAACATTTATGAAGAATGAAAAATCATTTTTAAAATTACATTTTTATTTTTCCACTTCAAAACTAAGAATAAAAATTCATCTTTGCAATCACTTTTTATAAAACTTTGAAGAATCATAAGAGACTTTGGCCCTTCAATTTTTTCTATATATACAAATTAATATATAAATAAAATATATTATTAATTTTAACATATTTTATGTATTTAGCAGTTTCAAAATTTTTGTATATTTATCTTGACACCTCAAAATAAAAACAAATTTGGCATCAAAATAATTGAAATGTTTGGCTCGTTACTTTTGAAAAGTATCACAAAAATTATTTTTGAACTTTCATTAAATTGATTTAAACGCTGGTAATGATTGCAAACATGATTATATTCAACTTTTTAACATCGAGAAATCACAATCACTATCTTTAGTTTGACTAACTTTATTTTCTTTTTGGCCATATCTTTGAATGAGAATTTGTTAATGGTTGAAACTTAACAAATCTTTGTTGACTAACTTCCTTTCTAGCTTTAAAGTATGTTTGAATAAAGATTTAAGATTTTGAGTGGTGGAATTTAAGAGTAAAATGTGTATTTTGTTTTGAAGGATTTGAAGATGATAATGAGTAGATTTTGAAATAAAATTTATAAATGATTTGACTGATCTAATAAATTTTAAAAAGGTTTTAATAGATAAAAAATAAATATTATTAAATTACTTTTGATGTTAAAAAGTAATATAAAAATAATTGTTTATTTAAAATAATTTACGACTTGTATTTATTTTATGAAAATTATTTAAATAATGAAATTTTAAATTTTTAAATAAATAAATAATATAATATATTTTGATAACACACGGTTTAGATATTAAATCTTTTTGTTATAAATTTAGTCATATGAAGTATTAATTTTTGTTTTAATAGTAATTTTGAATTTTTTTTGTTATTATATTAGTTATGAAAGATTAAGAATGATTAGTGGATTGGTTAATTTATATAAAATTACGAAGACAGTAAATATAATAATAAAAGTCATACCTTGTTCTAGTGAAGAAACAAAATTATGATGACACAATTAACAAAATTAATTAATTAATTATATATATATATATATATATATATATATATATATATATATATATATATATATAGGAACCGATTCCATATCCTATATGTTGTGTATATATTAGGATGTTTAATACATATATAATTAAGTGATAGAATTGATTGGGGTAATCGATTTCCTTCTCATATAATCAGTTATGAAATTGGTTCTAGAATTGATTATCCTTCAGTTCTTTTGCAAATGATGACGTCGCAAATATGGTGGTGGACATTCACACACATGAAGAGAGAATGTATAGTTTATCCTGACCAATCTTTGCAACTTTGACAAAATAAGATTTGGATCTGTCCTCACACTTTCTCGTAAATCAACGCATGCAAACCTTGCAAATTCATCTCACCAAATACATCCATCTTGCAAATCAGTGCAAAGAAACACACCCTAAATTAAGAAGCCAAAAGTATTTTAAACCTTTAAGTAATGTTCCGATGAGTTAAGTTATTGAATCTAAAGATAATCGAAAGGTTGACTAAATAAGTTAAATAAAGAGAAAGTGAGTCACGGATGAAGGTTGGTAGCATGCTTGATCTTTCGTCAAGAAGTACAAAGTTATCAGATAGTTTTAGAGTAATATATAGAGGAGGAATTGGCCATGGTGGCCCATAAAGATTTAAAACGTAAAAAGTGTGGGCATGAGATCCTTTTATCGATCCCAATTATGTCAAGGGCCCCAACATAGAAAATCAAAGGGATGAAGATTAATATGGTGCCTATAAGTTCAGACTTGGGTTTGCTTTCAGCTTTTCAAATATGTTGAAGATGCCAATTATGAGTTCCTACTATCATTTCACATCACTTTGCGTTCCTCACGTCAATCTATACTCAATATTATATATATAAATAAAATAATATTTTTATAATTATTTTACTATATCCAATAATATCATCTAGGGTTAAATATGTTTTTCTCCCTTAATCTTTAGTGAAAATTGAAATTAGTCCATTTTCAAAACTTTAGCTTAATTTAGTCTCCTAACTTTAGAAATGTATGAATTTAGTCATTTTTAACTAAATTTTGTTAGATTTATTTGATACTTCAAGTATGTTTCATGATAGCATTTGGGTTGTAAATAAATCTAACAAAATTTAGTTAAAATGACTAAATTCATACATTTCTAAAGTTGAAGGACTAAATTAGGCCAAAGTTTTGAAGATAGACTAATTCCAATTTTAACTGAAAGTTAAGGAACAAAAAAACATATTTAACCCTATCATGTATAAAACAAGATCTATTGTACTATAAATATATTTTTTTTTCAGATTTTTTAAAGATAAAAATTTGATAGAGTTTATTTTTTTAAAAAAAGTGGTGATTAATATTGTGATGATAATTATAATAATAACATATTTTTAATTTTAAATAATTTTTTTTTTATTTTAACATATTTTTTGTTATTTATATTTATTTTTTTATCATATTTATTTTTATAAATAAAATGTAATTTATTTAATTTCATCTATTAAAACATTTTTGTAATGTATCATATATAAATTTTCATAAACTTTCTTTTTCAAATCCTTCATTCATTCATTCAAATATCTAAATTCAAACAGCATCATAATTTCCTCTTCTTTTGTTATAATCCATCTACTTACTCTTTTTCATTCTATGTAACTTTACACTTATTAATAAACGAATATAAATTATTAAGATACCAATAGCCTAATTTAATTAATGGTGATTTAAATGGTAGAAAATTATTTAAAAAATGTTAAACTTTAATTATTCAATAAAATAAAAGATAAATTTAAATTGTGGAAAATTTAAAAATTAATTAACACTTCCCAAATTCACATCAATTAATCTAAAAAGTCTATACCTTTCTCTAGCATATAATGCTATTCAATCCAAAGCAAATCATATTACTTGAGCATTTTTTTTTTAATTTGAAACCAATAAAAAATATAATACATAAAAAGTAAAGTTATAATAAGTTTTTGTAAATTATTGTTTCATATCATTAGTTTGAAATCAATGACTTTGTTACTAAACGTTTCTGAATAGACTTATCCACAATTTTCTATCGTTAAAATTAGAAGTTACACTTGTAAACATGATACTTCCCTTTCCCTTAGTTTTAGTTTTAAAATAAAACTTTTATTTTAAAAAATACACACTTTTTGACAATTTTTTTTATCATTTTCTTATAGTTCACACTTTAGTTTATATAACTTAAAGATATTAGTAGAATTTGAATATCTCATCCATAACTTAGTAACGTCTATTTGAATAAATGAATTTGGTAAAATAATAATAAGGAATGAATTGAAATAGTACGTTATGATTTTGCAAGTATCCAACCCAACTTGAAAAATGAGATTTTAATATTTACAAACTTGTAACATTTATATTGGACACAAGATTTTTTTAATATCTGGTGTACAACACTTTTTATGTTGATTATTTTGGTGTTATAGTTGTCCGTGATATAAAAAATGCATGCTGTTTATAATATTAATAAAGACCTAACGTTAAGTTAATTATTATGTTGGGTGTATAAATATGTCACAATAAGTCTAACTATGATATACATTAATAGGCTGGTATAATAAGTTGACCTAATAAGGCAGATATTAAGATACTCAATACACTAAGTGTAATTTATTAGGATAAATATTAGCAAACCTCCCAAAGTTAATATATTACATTACATACCTTTTGTAGTAGTTTTAAAATCTCATTAAACAAATATAGGTAGGCTTAACATGTTAAATAACTCTTGAAATATATATTTAATTATAGTGTATTATTCAAAATCATTATAAACTAAACATATTAATTGTTTAGAGTTTTTCAAAAAATGGAGTGTTGTCTAGATACATTTATCTCAAAAGTCTCGAAATACATCTAATAAAGCTAATACTACTCCGTCTTCAAGGTCTTGACTAGTTTCAGAACTACTAGCATCTACACATACAATTATTCACGTATTTAATATATGATCATTGTATGGAAAAAACTAAAACAACATACTAACAAAACAACAGGTGAGTCAATGTATTTAAAAGAAAAGTAAAAAAAAAATCATATTATATAAGAGGTCTAAGAATAATTTAAATTTCAAACATATAATAAAACAACAATTTAACCCAATAATTTTCATATACTAATGTTAAGACAAATTTTTATACGATTAAATTTTGTATACAACTAAATTTGGTACAATTAAAATCTAAACATTCAATTTTCTATCAAATTTATTTTGTTACATATCTCTACATTTGGCAAGCACCACCACACTATGTAAGCTTAACCTCACACAACCCTATTAGTGAAAATACACTGTATAACATTTTTTTAATAAAATTTAATAATAAATTATGTGAAATTATAGTTCGTTATAAAAATAATTATTAAAATTACCCCTATGATATTTTTCATTAAAAATTTAGTATATTTGTTTCATTATTAATAATTAAAAAGTAAGTTCATTTTTTAAATTAATCCATGTAATTTTTATTAAAAAATTTATATATTTGTTTCATTTATTTATATTAAAATATAAGTTCATTTTTTAATCTAATCTAACATGAACCCGCAATCCAAATAACTCATATATAACTACTTTGATAAATTAAATTATCAAAGATTAAAATATTAATTAGGATTATATTAGATTTGACATATTGGATTTGAACTTCAAAGGCTAATACTTCCTCATTAATTATTGATTTTTCATATTACATTCATAAACAACTAATATCAATAAATTATTTCGTCAAATATTCACATCTGAACCCAATAAATAATTTAAATGATATACATAAAACATTTAAACTATTTTAATGTGGGTATATATGGGTATGGATGTGTGGTTATTAAAATACACACTACATTTAAATAATTTTATTTTATAAAACATTATATTCACATCGAAAAGACATGGAATTTTTCTTGCTTTGGTTCATACCATTTGACTATTTATTAACATGCGCGAGAGGTCACATGCAGAAGCAATAAAGTAAAATTATTATTCTCCTTTTATTTTCTTGACCGTACATTGATTTACATCAATATATTTTCTATTTAAAAATTATACTCTAATGCGCCATTATTATACATATTAGGATGATTATATAATTTTGTAATCAATTTTATGAAATATATTTGTTAATAGTAAGGAACCATTACAAAAACATTTGATCATTATTAAAATAGGAATTTGCATTGTTAGATTTGAGATGAAATTTAAAAAATAATAATATTTGTGATGAAATTTGTTAATTCATCAAGAATTTGTAAAATAAATTCACACACATGTTAATTAATTTATATAAAAATACCTTGATTTTAATATGGCATCTACTGAACACAATAAAATATAATTCTAAATACTAAATTATCTCCTAAGCATAATATTTGTTCCACATAAGCATAGACAGTTTGAGTATTCCTTACTTCAATATGAAATTGTCCAACACTAAACACGCTTGTTCAAACCTTAAATATGTATAAAAGTATAAGAAACACAACATTTAATGTATAAGTTAAGATTCAGGAATACATCCAAAGACATCAAGTTCTAATGATTTGAAGAGTCTTGTCCAAAATATTATGAAATGGCGTCAGCATATATCATGTCTATTCTATGTGGATCCATGCGCATGACATTCAAATATACCTTAACATATCATTCTATATTCATCATTATTATCGGAGGATAAATTTTTAAAAACTATAAGTTTTACTCGGCATTATTATTATATTAAAGTGGTGTTTTGAAGTAAAATCATAATTAAAAAAAAGCATAAAAGCATGTCTATCATCCATTTTAAAATATGCATAAAAGCATGTTTGTGTTGTTTTGTAAATTTGTATATGATATAGAAATGTAATATATATATATATATGTGTGCATTAAGGAGAAGGAAGATAATTTATGAATGAAAGTGGAGGGTGGAAAGGCACGCTTGGTGTCAGAAATTAGAAGGGCAAAGCATGCATGCTGCATAATCTAAGTTATATATAGCAGTGAAGCACACGAGACCTTGAAAACTGAGAGTAGTGAAAACTAAAACCTGTTTGTGTTTATATATACAGAAACCAATACCACTGTTCTTGCCACCAATAAGAAGGTTAATGCAGAGCAGAAGCCATGCCTTTGTGCCCTTGGCATAAGCGACCAAAGTGGACCATATCCCACAGTCTTCTTCAGAGTAGTTAGGGGCAGAACATCATGGCATAGCCTCTTTGTCTCGAGGGAGACCATGATTACTCAAAACATTAGTGTCTTCAATTACTTACTCTTATATTTTTGCTCTGTCTTATTTGTTCTTCCATTCCAACCATTTCAGATACTTTTCATTCAGACAACATTTCTCTTCTTCGTATCTCATGCTCTTTTCTTGTAATACCATCATACTACTAACTAAAATATCAAACTTTATCATCTAAAAATATGAATTTTTAAATCAGTTATAATAAATAAGTGTTAATTTCTATCTACACTTATATACTATTATATATATATATATATATATATATATATATATATATATATATAACTCTTCATATTTGTTTTCTATTTTATTTTTTAAGTAACTTTTTTAGATCAATTTTATTTTTAAATAACTGTTTTTTATATCTAGTCGTTTTTATAATTTAATTATTATTTCAAATTTAAATAACTATTTTAAAAAATATTATTTATAATAAAATTATAAAATTTAATTCTATCTTATTATAGAAACAAAAAATAACACACATGTTTTCTCATTAAATAACCTAGGGGGACAAGTGCACTGTAGAATTGCTATAAATTAAACATTTTTCAAAATTAAATTAGTGTGAAGTTACATACCTATCAAATAAAAGGCACGTATAAAGTCTACATCATCGTATTACTACTAATATTATTATAATAATATCATAACCTCAATAAATAATCAAATGATTAAATAATTGAAACTATATTATCACGATACACTTTTATATTAATTATTGTTTTATCATTAAATGATCACGTCTATTATAAAACAATCCAACGTCATAGAGCTAGTAATCCAGTGTATTAAAATGCAATAAAGGATAAAGGATACAATGTGCATAGAATAATTATTAATCTAATATTTATGATTGAATTGGTCCAATAAACCCATAAACTCGTTTAAATCTTTTGTTATACTGTTACATTTTTAACTGGTCAGTTTAATATATTTGTTTCATATTTATTTAATCTAATTAATTTGTAGACAAACTTATTAATTGTATATTTTTACACTTTTATAATTATTTTTTATACTAATTTAATTAATATATGTATAGATTTGATTAATGTATATATTATTAGACTTATTTATTTATTTTTGTTATTTATTGTTAAACTCGTTTCACTAATATAAATTTAAATATATTTCTATTTTTTTCTAATGATAATATAAATATATTAGTAATATATTTTAAAATAATTAATTTGTTAGTTTTTTTTCCTTCTTACAGACAGATTTTTTATGACAGTGTAACTAATTTGTAATAATAAAATATGTATTGTTTTTTAAATAATATTATATTAAGAAATAAAAATAAAATATATTTTTATAAATTTAATTTTATTAAATGATTAAAATAATTAGAAATCATAATGAGATAAAATAAAAAATGCGAACAACAATAGAAAAAATAATTAATATTTTAAGTATAAGTTATTTTTTTAGTAATTTATTAAATGACCAATTAGTTAAAAGTCACACAAGTATAAAATTAAGAACGAAACAACTTGAGAAAGTAATTACTATTTTAAATATAAGTAATTTAATATGATACACATTAAAAAAGTAATTATTTATTTATTTTAAAATCAACTAATTTTTTAAATATTTGTTAGGGATGTATATCATACACTAAAACTGTTTAACAATCGAATCGAATTTCAACTTTGTACATTGATGTTTTGGAGAATAATATGAAGATTTTAAATATAAAAAACTAATATTGCTATTTAAGAACTGAAATAATAAGTTATTAGATTTTAAATTATAGTGTTAAAATAGTTGTTTAGGGAGACGATTCTTTTTATATGAAAGTATAAATAATTTGTAATATTATTAATCTATATATATATATATATATATTTTTTGTAGGACGACACCAATAGTTAAGGATTGGATGATTGACTTGGGAGAAAATGATTGGTTGATCCGAAACAGTTATTAATTGATAATTAATTTAAAAAATAACAACTATTTATAGATAGTTAATGAGAAAAATAGTCATTAATTACAAATTAATAGGAATAATGAAAGTCATTTATTGGTAATGGATGAGACTTAAGATAAGATAATTTTAATATTTATAAATATATGTTTGACAAGAATGTCATCTAATTAACTCTGATTACCCTAACATGGATGATGGAGGACTTTCAAACGGTTTTGAGTACTTTGAACAAGGATCTCAATCAACCTCTCAAACATACATGCATACATACATACGTACACACACGCGCGCGCGCGCGCACACACACACACACACACACACACACACACACATATATATATATATATATATATATATAATTTTAAGAAATAAAAATCAAATATTTTTTTTTCTAAATTTAATTTTATTAAATGAAAAAAAAATTATAAATCATAAAATGAAAAATGAAAAAAATAGTAAAAAAATTGAATACTTTAAATATAAGTTATTCTTTAATAATTTATTAAATCACAATTAATTTGAATTATAAAAAGATAAAATAAATATGAATACAAAAATAAATTAAGTTGAAATAGTAAAAAAGTAAATTAAGTTGAAATATATTTCCAATTTTAAAGCAAATTAGTTTAAAGATAAAATAAATGGATATAAAAGAGTAAAATGAGTCTATCGGTGAAAATAACTAAATTAACAATATCAAATAATTAAAAAATCAATTGCTAGAATATTTGTCAACAAAATAAATATGAACAATAAAATAAATTTTTTAGTATTTATATGATTTTTATTCTTATAAAAAAGTTACTAGTTATTGACTTACGCTTCGTTTTGGAATGATGTACTATAGACGATGATTTGAGTGGATGGATTTGCAGTTTAATTTACATTCACTTTTATGGATATTGAAACAATGACTGACAAAGATTTGAGGTATATAAATTTTTCATTCTTAGCTGACAAGGGAGATTTAAGGATGATTATAGTGAAAAGACATTTTTACTCTTTGTAACAATGTATGAAAATGCATGGAATCAGTTTTTGAGATGAAAACAAGCAGGCTGCATACACTACTGTAATCGAATCCCATGAGGGAATCGATTCCATGCATGCAAAGTCTTCATCCCAAGTGTTGAATTTCTCCGTCAACATGTTGCTTAATGAAGTTGTGTGTTTCTAAGAGTTATTATTTGAAGAGATTTGTTATTTTTTGATTTTGTTAATCTACTCTTTTACTACTGTCTGCGCTGTTTTTTTTTTGTATTTTTATAATATCACATCTAATTATGATTAGCATATAGTAAAATAAATATTGTATTATTACAAAAGGATGGATCTAGTTAATCACTTTAATAATAAATATATGAAACAATTTTAGAAGAAAAAATATAGTTAAATTAATTAACCCACTTGATTTATCCATATAATAGTAGGACAAACCATGATAAGAAATTTTTAATTCTTTAAAAACTGAATCATGTTAAATTGATTTGTTTTTAACTAAATATCAAATTAGTCAAATTAACTCACTTTTAACATATTTAACTAAATGTTTGTATTTATTTATAAATATATACATTTAATAAGATTTTTATTGGGTGAAATGAATCCTTTAGGACTAAATTATATGATCAGTATTTTAAAAAATTCTTTAATTTATATGTATTTTGCTACGTATAGTCGTTCACGATTTTAATACAACCTTCTCGGTTTCAAAGGAGAAAAAAGAGATTAAGTAATTTTTTCACATAAAAGCGTCAGCAATTCCATTATGCTCCGCCCAAAATCACGTCACATTCTTGCAATTTAGGTGTAATGAATTATTTGACCGTTTACTAAAAGAAAATAGAATTTCATGTAACATTTAGTTGAAGAAAGGAATCTTATAAAGGCTTGTTTTATTTTCACACACTGTTTAGGATGTTATGTTGTTGTCAAAATAGAATTATCTGGCGTTCATACCTATTGATTCAATCAATGTAATGTTATATCGTTTGAAAATAAGTCACAAACTTGAGACATCATAGAAATACAATCAAATAAAATGAAATTACAAAGTTAGGCATCTTTCAAAAGTTGAAACTATACCATATTATTTCAAGAAAAGTATTTTAATGTGTTTGTTTTTCTTTAGATATATATACTACTACTCCATGTCTCTGTATTTAAAAAAATAATAATGATAGTTATATAATAAATAATAAATAATTTTTGATGTATCATTAAAAGATCGGAATTCTTTGAAAAATATAAATAAAATTATAAAAGAAAAATAACAATAATAGTGACAGTTAAATAATATATATATGTATAGACACATACTAACACAACTATTCCTTTAAATATATTTACAAATAAGTAGTTTTTTTATTTATGCGTCATGCCATACATTTATAATTTTTTAATTTTAGTACTTTTAGTCAATTAAAATATTTAATTGATATATATATATATATATATATATATATATATATATATATATATATATATATATATATATATATAGTCTATTTTGGTATAGGAATAAAATTTAATATATTATATTGATAGGTATATATTTAACTCCTATTAAAAAAAAATAACCATTAAGGAATTTGAGTTTGTTTATGATTAGTATAGTAATTGAGGTTGAGAGTTAATTATTTAATGATAAAATTGTATGAGATTCACTAAATTTAAGCAAATTATATTTAAATATAATAACTAATTTAATAATACTATTTAAAAATTATAAGAAAGTGAATTTAAATTTAATTTGTCGTTATAAAATGATTTTTAAAATAAAGATTGTATTGATTTATATATTATATTTTTTATTTTAATTTTAATTAATATAAGATGTAATGTCATTAAATGTATGTGAGTTGTTTAATAATAATTTGATAATGAATTATAATATGTGTGTCTTTAGTATGTGAATTGATCAATAATGATTTGATAATGAATTATGTAATAAGTCAAACAAATTTTACGATAAAAGACTTTGATATCATATTAATATTCTTTCTTTACACTAAAAGATGTATTTCTTATGTGTGTGATTACATATTTATCAATAATTTGATAGTGATTTAATAATAAATGATATGATATTTTTAACAAATATTAAATATAAATATAGTTAAGATTAATTCTGTTATAAAATTATAAAGTGATCCTAAATCTAAAATATTTTAAAAACAAATGTCACTTAAATTAAAATAAATAAATTTTTGAATATAAATTTTATGAGAATTATGTGGAAAATATTTAATTTTTGATTATTTTTCAATAATCATCTTACCGCGAGATAAGTATCTGAGTTAGAAAACTGTTATAGGAAAAATGATGTCATAAAAGTCAGCCTTTTCATAAATTATATACATGTACACCAAAAAATGTTCACGTTTTTTCTATCTCATGTAATGCCCTTCTAAGTATCACTAATTTAAAAGAAGTTTCGATTTTAATCTATATTTTTTTAAGATTTTGGTGTTTCTATATCGGAAAGGCTGCAATTTTAACCCAATCACTGTTTTACGCACTTTTAATTAAATATTTTTACACGGTATCTTAAAAGGAATGTATTAATTGGACTAAAATAAACAAAAGAAAGCGAATGAAAAATTGCACCAAAATTATGAATTTATTAAGGAACTAAAAAAACTAAAAAGAAATTAAAATAAAAGTTTAGTGAATTAAAAATATTATATAACCTTAAAAGGGGTTGCATAGAATTTAAATCCTCCTTCCTTGCTGCGGAAGACACTGGTTCACATTGAGGGTACGCGGGGTAACGTTAATACAGCTACACAGTATCTAAAATTAGAAGGCTATATTTGAGTGTGCGTTTTAATTTTTTCATAGGGTTTTTTTATTGAGAAAGAAAATATCAAAATTCTGATGGATCCTTTATATTGGTATTTTATTGACAGAAATTAAAAATAAGAAAAGGAAAAGACGGAATGATAATTTTTTATATTTATTTAATATTATCCATTATTACTTATTTTTATAAATATAGAAGTTAGATTTTTTTATTCTTATAATATATATATAAATATATAAAAATGACCGTAACATTAGTATTTAAATAAATAAGAGGTGCCACGTTTCTGCCTGCTCTTATTCTCCACAATCTCTCATTCATTCCACTTCACAAAAGAGTGAGAGCAGCAGAGAGAGAGAGAGAGAGAGAGAGAAGGGTTCCGCAAAAGGCCATTCAAACCAAACGGTGTAATGCAAATGCAAGAATAAACAGCTTCTCCTTGCCTTCCCGACAAAACTAGGATGAGTTGTAACAGTAATAGTAGCATTAAGTGCGCAATTCAATTTCGCATTTCGCAATGCCATTTCTGAATATTCCACACCCACGCCCTTTCTGTTTCTTTCGCTTCCCTTATTTCCCCTATTTTAATTAATATTTCAATATTTCACTTCACCTTCTTTCTCTTATGAGGCTTTCCATACTACAACCTCAGCCGCAGCGCTGTCACCACCCCATAAAGCGGTGGCCTCGCATGGACGCCTCCTTCCACCGCCGCAAAGACAAGGTCGTTATCATCATGGGGGCCACCGGCTCCGGCAAGTCCCGTCTCTCCATCGACCTCGCCACCCTCTTCCCCGTCTCCGAAATCATCAACTCCGACAAAATGCAAGTCTACCGCGGACTCGACATCACCACCAACAAGATCCCCCTCGCGCAGCGCCGTGGCGTCCCCCACCACCTTCTTGGCGACGTCGACCCCTCCCTCCCGGAGTTCTCCCCCGCCGACTTCCGTCGTCGCGCTGCCCACATCATCGACGACATCAGCAGCCGGGATTGCCTCCCCATCGTCGTCGGCGGCTCTAACTCCTTCGTCCACGCGCTTCTCGTGGAAGACTTCCAGCCTGACTCCAACGTCTTCCACCACGCCGAGCGGCTTATATCCTCCGAGTTGAGGTACAAGTGTTGTTTCCTCTGGGTCGACATAGCTTTCCCTGTGCTATCGCAATACTTGTGCCAACGAGTCGACGACATGCTCCAATCGGGGATGGTCCACGAGTTAGCTGAGTTCTTCGACCCCGAGGCTTCCCGTCGAACCGGGTCCGGTCTCAGAAAAGCCATTGGGGTTCCCGAGTTCGACCGCTTTTTTAATATGTACCCACCCTGGGCCGGCCCCGCGGGCCCGGGCGAGGATCCTCTGCGGAAGCGTGCGTACGAGGAAGCGGTGCGGGCGATCAAGGATAACACGTGCGAGTTGGCGGAGCGTCAGATGGAGAAGATCGAACGGTTGAAGTGTGCCGGGTGGGACCTACGGAGGATCGACGCTACGGAAGCGTTTAGGATGGTGCTGACGTCAGGGTCGAACAATGGGTCCGATGTATGGGAGAGACAGGTGTTGGAACCAAGCGTGAAGATTGTGAGACGCTTCTTGATGGAGTAGGTCTTCCAGCTAAATCCAGCTACTACTCCTACTCTCTTTTTTTATTTTTTCATTTATTTTTTCTCTTTTTCTATCTGTTTATTTAACCCTAAAAAATGGAGGAGGAAAAATTGGGGGGAACGGAAAATGTACAAAACAAAAAGGGGAATGGAAGTTGCGAATTCTGCTGTCGGGGGGAATGATTACGAATGGGTGTTTTGGTTTCGGAGTTGCGGAGGATTGTTGGCTGTTAAGGTTTGGCACGTGCGATTCCACAATTTTTTCTGGAGGCTGGTTTGGTTGTAAAAAAAAAAAAAAAAAGCAAAAAATGGAAAGTAGTATAGCAGATGTTGAGAAAAATTTTGTTAGCAGTAGGGTTTTATCTTTTGTTTTTAGAATAATTATTATTATTTATTGAAAAATTGGAAGCGGAATTGTGAATGGCGTTGATATATGATATGTGTGTATGAATGAAGGAATGATATGATGAGAAAATCACGTAAGAAAAGTTTGGAACACTGATCCATGTTTTTTTTTTTATATTTATAGAGATAAGAGATGAGAAGAATAAAAAGAGTGTGGAAAATGGAAGGAGACCAAATTCTTTCCCCTCTTGAATTAACTAAAAGACAACCATTCACTTTTTTTCTCCCCTTCTCTCTCCTCCTTTCCTTGTATTCTTTTCTGTGTAGTGTGTGTTTTTGGGTCTCAAGAGGAACCATATGAGCACTCCAGATTGTGAATTTGTCTTGGCTGCCTTCACAACACAACACAACACATTCCTTCTGCTTTCTGCTTCCTTCGCATCACCATTTGTCATTTTGTTCAATCATCTTAATTGTCTCCACTCAACGCATTTATGTCACCAAATCTATGCATCAAACGGAACACATTCTCAATTCTTTTTCCTTCCAGATACGTCTCCTCTTTCCCTGCTGCTTAATTCATCTCAGTTTTAACTTCAACACAACACCACTGTACCATCAACTTTTTTTATTCACCTTCCCAATGCTTGCATTTACCTATATTTAATCTCCTCATCCCATATTCACTATTGTTATTCCTGTTACTATCTTCTAAAAATAGTTTAGTATTAATTTTCAATTTTAATCGGTCGTATTTGTAAATTTTCAATATACGTAAAAGTTCCGTCTTCAACTCTTTGTTTTGACTTCCATACTTTTTTTTAATGGCGGAGGAATAATCCTACTTATTTTTTAGTTGCAAGCATTCAGAATCTCCTAATAAACTAATCCTATATACGCAACTCCCTTTTTAGTTTCAAGCATTCAGAATCCTAATAAACTAATCCTATATACCCCACTCTTTTATACTCTACTGAAGAAAGATCTAGACCATTTCTCTAATATCCCTTCTTCACAAGAAATCTAATATTTTCTAAATAAGACCAGTCAAGATTGTTTTAAAGTTCAGTGATTCGCCTAAAGTCTAATCAATATTAATTTGATTATTTTAATAATGCAATTATATACAAAAAATTTAATGCCTTAATTTTATAATGCTAAAATTAAAATCAAACATAAATCTATACGTTTTTAAAATTTAAAAAAATATTTCATCGATTTTATAAGTAAACGTGATTTATTAGATACTTGTTTAAATAATATCTCTCGAGTCAATTATGAATATAACCAAAACAATATGTTAAAATATTTTAGATACTCGTTTAAAGATCCAGATAATCATTTCTTTTTCTTGGACTTTCTATCATTGAATTCATTCTTTTTCCAGTGTCATTGTGCCCCACTCATTTCAACTTAATAAGGACACGATACACAGCACATGTATATATGAATTAAATTAAACCCAACGTTTTATATAACAAAACATAAATTACATTGAAGATGTTCCGATCATATTTTATTTTTTTTCTACAATAAATTTAAGAAAAATTAAACACCTCTTGTTTGATACACAGAAGAAACATGGGGTGCGTTGTTGTTAATTTGGAGATCCCTCACAACTTTCTTTTACTTTAAGAGTTAAATTTATTTTTTGTTTTTGAGTGCAATGATACAACACTCTTGTTTCAAGTTTTGTTCTCTTGAAAAATGTAAAAACCCGTTTTAAAAATTGTGTAACGAAATCTTAATGATTAGAGTAAGTGTGAAAGAGAAGTATTGAAGAGGAGAAGAAAAAATAGCAATGAATATTATTATAGGTGATTTTACATTGGAGGAAAAGTGGAATGCGAATTACAGTTTGACGAAAGATAAAAGTGGAAGCATTAAATGCGGAATTGTAAGGAAATGCATTAATCTTATGTGATGTAGTAGTAGAGGAGAAAGAAATAAATTTAAGTGCATTAATGAGTGTAAGGAGGTATAAGTGAGTGAGTGATTACTTGATGTTCTACAATCCAAGTATGTGCTGACCTTCTCTTCACGTTGTCCTTTTTTGTGATACACTGTCCTTGAAATTGTTTTTCCTTCACAGCTACTAAGAAAGAGACTAGGCATAGGTAGTGTTATCAGCGCAATGGAGTTGTCAGATGGTTAAATTTAGGTGGTAAGGGCCAAATTCTTAGGCTCAGCAGTTCAGAATTTTCTGAAAACAGGTGTAGGGAATTAAATTCTGCATAATGTACAAGTCCAAGAATGAGACAATTGGTGCTATCATCTTCTCCTTGGCCACGTCCCTCCCCCGAGAACTCCGAACTTCATGTACTTTGCCACTGTGGGGGGGCCAAGTTCTATGCTCTTTCGGTCCTCCTCCTAAACCAATATCTGTCTCTCATTGTTCAAGGGGACCCCTGCATGTTAAGGAGAAAACGTTCCTTTCTCTTAGGTTTTCACTTCCATTTTTGAGGAATACTATACCAACATAGGATGGACCCCCCCGACCATTCTCTTCTTTTCGTCATCTATCTCTTTCTAATTTTACCCATCATAAATTTCTCTCACCAAACAGTCAAATGCATTTAAGGAAACCAAATTAACAATCTCTCATAATAACCCCAAATCATTTAACTAAATTATTCTAACACACTGTCACCCAATTCATATGCCATGTGAAAAACCATAAGGATGCTCAGTCCTCTTTAAGTACCATTGCTTAATTTTCTTTCATCATCATTCTTTTGTGTTACTGAGACAACAACACTTTGGAATTCGCTAAAATTATGACTCAGCAATTTTTTCAATCTTCATACGTTATTAAAATAATATATGTTATTTTAAGTACAACTCAGAAACCCCAAAGTTTCAAGTGCCAACTTAGATACCATGAATATTCATTTGGCAACTTGGAAACCATGAATTTTGAAGAGCAACCAAGCAAATTCATATTCCAGGCTTGTCACTAGTTGCTATTACTAAACACAAAGTTGCCTAGAGCATGCATGTTTCTCTTGTTCTTCGGTCCAACTAGCTAGTGTGGCTGTACTTCATGATTACATGTTCTTTAGTGTTTAGTGTTAAGAATAGTTCCTAGGCTGCATAATTGTTTAACGCGTCCTAGAAGAGCACAAATTGGCTGACATGGATCACAGGTGGAACCACATACATAAAGTAGCGTAGTTAGCTGTACAAGAGGGTATTATGTCAAGTCATTAGAATAATGTGATAGTTAACATAAGTGGGATGATGACAAAGCAGAAGCTTTTATGTGGTGCACTAAAATAGGTTTAATATATTGCTGCCAGATTAATGGTTTATCAGCTTATACTACAGCTTGTAATCTCAGATCGAACAAAATAATACAAATTTCCAAATTGATTGCTGCATGTGCAATGCGCACGAAGAAGCATCGAAACACAAGACACTAGTTCCCTTCGGAACCAAGGTTAAGGAAAATAATGTCATGTAACTGACACTCTTAATCAATGCAACAAAAGGGACAGGTAAGGAAATTATAACATGTGCAAAACAATTTTGGCATTATATATATATATATATATATATATATATATAGCTCTAACCACATTTTCTTTCAGTGAAAACTGCCTAGATTACAAGTGTCTGTTTGTCCTTTTAATTTATTATTATTATTATTATTATTATTATTATTATTATTATTATTTTCGGTCATAGGAATTGAGAATTTGATCTAGTTCCCTCCAATCTTAAATAAACATTTACATATATAATTAAAATTGTTTTTGGCGTCTTGGTGAATTTGAACTAGCATTGGACCTTGGTTAATGGCATTTCAAGGAATTGAAGAATAAGTAAGTAGTTGTCATATTCTGTAAGCTATACTTTCTTCTAGATGTGACCAATAAAATACACACATATATACACTTGGGGTACTAAAAATGCTGCGGATCAGTATGAATGGTTAAGATTTTGCACGGTGACATGTGAGAATGTTTTATAAATTTGAAAAATGATTAACGAGTGGCCACTACTTGGTCCAATAGATTATATTAAGGAGAAAAACTAATAATATTTTTGTTCCTATCTCCTGAAGTAAACATGTTCAGAAGAAGCCTTTCCGTTATTCATGAGTTTAATTTTATTATGAAACTAATTATATACTAGTATTTGGTTGCAAATTGGTACAGGTCTACAAGGAATGCAGCGCAAGTTGAAGTATTTTACAGATCACTCAATTAAGGCAGGAGGAAAGCAGACCATGCAGCAGGAATGAATGTTGCAGTCTCTGAATGGCTGGCCACATATTGGGATGAGCTACAACTTAGCTGTTCTCTATGTTCAGCCATTTTAATTTTAGTGAACACTTTGCTGTAGAAGATAACACTTCCAAATTTATTTTTCAACCCTTGTGTAAATAACCAACCTTAGGGATCACAATGTATATATCACACGTCCCACAAAATAAATCATTTAAGTATACTTAACCTAGAACAAATAAAACCTTCCCCTCAAGTCAACAAGTTTAAAATAGATTAAAAACATTTTATGTATATTATTAATGTAATTTTTTTTGTCAATCATTCAAAGGAATTTTCTCGTCTGCCATATCATATTATCGAATATGATAATCTGTGCATAATCTAGTAAAAAGATTGGACTTGATCCAAATACATATATTTCATGCAGTTTGAAATCAGAAATAGACTGAAACAATCAACTTATAACTTTTGAGGTTGGGTTGCTAAACTCCTGAACTCACGAACTTGATCCATTAAGATGATGTTTTCTTTCAATATTATTTGGTTTCTTTAGAAAATGTGGTAGAAAAATACATAAAAAAAAGGTGATTATTTTAATAAGATTGAGTAGGAGGCGATTGAAGGTATGAGAAAGGTAAAATGTGGTGATAGAAAAGTTTACAGTGGGAAAGGAAAGAAGTGAAAAAGATTAAAAATTAGGTAATGGCATTTAAATTGAAGAGAGGGAGTTGGGTAAACTTGGAATGATTGATTACAAGGAGAAAAGTGAAGTATTTGATGTGCAGTCGTCCAAGTAGAAGAAATAATGTAGGTGTCAGTTATGGTTGGAAGTGAACATGCTGGTTTTAATGAAGCTGTCCTTCTAAGAATGTTAGTTCAAGAATTAAGTAAGGATAAAGAAACAATAAATCAGTGACAGAAAGGGGAATGATAAAAAGTGGGATGGGAGATCCAAGAGGAAGGGAGAAGAAAGGGTGAAAAGATTGAAAGAGAAAAAACTGGAAGGGCAGAGAGAGAGTGGGTGGAAGCTCAGGTCTCTGGGGCATATGAAGAAACAAATGTACCAAACAGGAATAAAATATGGATAATGGTGAGTGGGGGGAACACATGATGGCTCTGTAGCAGAGTCCAAAGTGAGGAACCAACACAACACAACACAACACCTTTGTGGTGGTGTGAGGACTCGAGAGACAGTGCGCATGCGGTTTTTTTTTGCGCATGATCCTATAACTCTGCCTAAGCCTACTATTATTTTATTACAAAACTCATAGGGCATGGGTCTGTTGTAGCATCAGTACACCACATTACTACTGGGTCAATGTTCATCAAATCGCGTGTGTCACCCTTTTACTTCCCAATCACAATCACAACCTCCTCAACTATCTTATGTGGGCATGCTCTCCCACCTTCAGCTCTTCCATGTCAGTAGTCACCCACTACAAATCACTACATAAATAAATATCTTAAAACCCCTTCTTTTTATATCTACAACAATTAACCTTATTTTACCATTTCAACTTTAACCTTTCAGGTTTAGTCAGGGTAGCTCGATTAGGTTTGCTTTCACTCCTACATTCTTCATGCAACGCTACTATACTTCTATAACTTTTATAACTAATATCAACTTCCTGTACTCTCATCTTATCCACTACATTCATTCTCTCTGTGCAGGGAACAAACAATTATGTAGAAACTTCTCTACCCTTCCCCATATCTACATTTCTTATCTCTTTTTCTTTTTTTCTCTCAAAAGTTTGATGGTGTATATATCATTTTTGAGATATTTTTATAAAGGTTATTATTTATATATATCAACATAATGAACACGAAAAATGAAAACAAGCACGCTCTTAATTAAAATTATTGAAGTTTTATTCCTAATGCTCATATATAATACGTAAAACTCATGTTGGGAAGAAATGTTCGCTTATTCATTATATCTCAAACTCTCCATGAATGTCTAAGAGTTTGATGGACTAATACTCAAGCTAATTAAAACAATAATAATACTCATTACATAGTTGTTTGTAGTCAAATCATAGTGTAAAATCATTTTCAATTTATAAGATCATATCTAATGAATTGTTTATTAAAGTTGTTCAAAAAGTCAACAAGCTGTTTAATAAGATTTATCATGAGAGTATACATTGTGTTAACTGTTGCTTTTTTTTTTTTTTAAATATTCTGAATGTTCTTTAGTGCATTAAGTATATAATATTTTTTTTTATAATTGTATGTCCTGTGGATTATCGTTTATATGAATTATTTATTAATAGTTAAGTATTTTGTGAAGTGTGATAAAAATGTATGATATGAAGAGGTACCACTAATTCACTATGTATAACAAGAGTGGTAGGTATAGAGATTTGATAAGATATTCAAATTCTTTTAATAACTCATGTCGGATAGATGAAGATATGCATATTCATTGAGTTTATGTTTTTTTATGTTTATACAATAAATATATTGAGCTAAATTTATTTGCTCAAAAGTTGATGACTTAAATGCATTTCTTAACTACCTATAACTTCAAAATGTTGTGATTTATACAATATGGAAGAGTAAAGACTTTCAATATAATTATTAATTTGTCCAAGGAACTATGATTGTATTATACTATCATTATTCATACTCATGATATATTTAATTAAATTTTTTCCTTATATCATTTACCTTAATGCATTAACATTCTATAAATTTCAATTTTTACATAATGACCTTAATGCATTAACAATTTTAACAGAATTTCTTTTTGACATTCAGTGAGTGTATGTGTTTCATGTTTATATCCTGAAGATTTATATGGTGATGATCTAAATGAATTTCTTTCCTCGACACAAGTATAAAATATTGTGGTTGCCATACAATTTGATAAAGTAAAGACTTTTTAAGGTAATTATCTAGATAGGAAATTGGAATGTTATTATCCATACTCATATATAATATAGCTTAAATTTGTAATTTGTTCATACTTATCGTAGTTATATTTTATATTTTTCAATTTTGTTTGCTTTACAATCTTATTTATTATTATAGTGATTCCATAATTTTTTTTTGTCTTTTTTTATTATGTTTTTCATGTCTAGTACTCATGGTATGTTTCACTAAATTTATTTAGATATATTAGTTTATTTCGTGAAAGAGTTGTTGTCATAAAATTTTATAAAAGGAAAAAGTGTTCAATATAATCATTATTAATTTTAGTGTGTATTACTGTTTGATTACATTTTGATTACTTCAATGTACTCGGTCTATATATAGACTGACTTTAACGACATATTGACATCATATTGATAAGAATGATACTACATCAGTAATGATAAAAATTAATTAATTAAAGAAAATATTTAAAGTATCATTAACAAACTGCTTAGAAGTTAATTAAGGTAAATAATTCTATGCATTCCTTCCCATTAAACTAAGAGCACATAATCATAGAATAAATAACAAAATACTCAAGATAAATTAATTACTTATAACTACATTTATTGTTATCTTAGGTAAATTTCCAAATCATGTTTTGTTTGGAGAAGACTTGTACCTAAACATTCTAGTCTACTAGTGTAAAGTTAAGTTATGAGTGTTTGAAGTTCAAGCCTTTTGCGAAAATATATTCGACTATATAATATGATAATTTTTATACTTTGATATATTTGTGCAACAAATTGAACTATGTTATTCTTTTCTTACAGTAGTTTATTTTCTATGAATGATTACAAGTTCTTTATGCTTTTGAATATTTGGCTGGTGTACAGACATCATCGTATATACAAACTTATTATCCATAAAAGATTTATATACAATGTTTGAATGTGAAGAAACTACAAAATCACTTTTATTCTGTTGTTATTGTTATTTAATTAATTTAGTTAATTTAAAAAGTTACACGGTTCAACATAACATAGGATGTCTAAAGTATATATAATTAATTTTAGTAGAGATAAGCAACCCATTAACCTATAGGGTGAAATTTTGAACGCCACTTTTAAAAATATCATAATAGATTTAAAAACATTACGTAGAAATATAATAAATAATACTTAATGTGCGTATGTATATTTTGTTGGAAATTTAATATTATCATGGTTAATGATGAGGAATAATGGTATAATACTTGCTTGTATATAACGAAGTTAAATACAAAGTTAAAAGATGTGTATAATACTTCCCTTATAATGCATTTTTGACGTAAAATTAAACTTTGTTCTTATTTCAAATTTTAATACCTTTTAATATCTTATTTTAATAAAATGAATAAATATAATCTTTTTAATCTATCGATATTAATTTTTTGAACTTGTTAAAATGTGTTTTAAACTAATATTTTAGTTATAATATGTTAAACGGTATAAATAACTCAAACATCATCTTAAAATGTGATTAACACATTAAAAAGTTTAACTCAATTAAATTTGAAATATTATATTTATTTTTTTAAAATTTTAGATCAAAGCCTATCCAGATATAAATGAATTTCAATTTTACTTTTAAATTTAAAAGTTAAAAACATATTTAATCATAATATTTGTTTAAATAATGTCATATAAATAGTTTCTATAACATGTTTAATCATAATATTTATTTAAATAATGTCATATAAATATAAATGTTTGTATTTTCAAGTATAGAATTAAGTAAAAGTAACGGAAGTATAAAAAAAAATCACGCACAACAAATGTTTGAAATAGATGACAAAGATACAAAGTTTGACTTTTTTTTATATGTTTATTGTCATATATATAATTTACATAATAATAATATCTTTATAATGCCTTGTCTGTTATCTAAAACTTACAACTTTTGTTTTAAGTGAAGCAAAATTTGTATATGAAGATAACATTATCTAAAATTTTATTGATGTATGATTTAAAGTCATTATTAGTAAGTAATGATTTTATAAGTTAGCTCGGCACATTCAAGTTTCATATTTATTACATACATTAATGGTGTGGATCCTACAATGTTTTGTATATAATGTTCATGGTAAAAATGGTCAAATATACTATTCAAAGCATGAATGAATGTTTCCATGATTCCTCCGATGTGGTTGCATAGGTATATAGTGCTTATGAAATATGAAACTTTGAAATAAACATGAGATCAATGCATTCACCCGTTATATTTAGCGCAACATTCATTCACTAAATTCTCACATGATCGGAAAACTCTTAATAAACAATTGATTTGGAACTAAGTTGGAGCAAATAGAGATGAAATTACCTTTGAACATATAAGTATTATTAGTATCTAAAGTGTTTCGTTTTATTTATTTTGTTATAAAGATTGGAATTAATACTACATTAACATTCTAATTTGTGATGTATTTTTCTATGCAATTATTATGGTAGTTGTATCTTTATCATTAACTGGTCATACAATGCACAGTTTTTTCGAGCATGTAAAGTATTGAAATCAAATATTATCAACATAAAATACGAGTCAATTACTCTAGGCCACCTAACTTTTTTGTTTTTATTTCCAGTATTACGGTTCTACATATAATTATTATGTTAATATGTTTATTTTCTTATTTTATGTTTTAAATGTTTGGTGGTATAGTCTCATATTTTCGTTTTTTTTAATATTTAATATTTGAATATCAATTTTTAAATATTTAACATTTATGTTTTTTAACACTTACTTAGTAATTATTACATAAATATATTAATAAACTGTAATTTTAAAAGCAATATCATATTCTATAGGTACCATTCTAGAGGTCAAATTGATACACAGTTTATTTTCTTTCAGAATAAATAATCTACGATTTTGTTTTTCAATTTTATATTCGTGATCAACTTGTAACTTTAAAAGACGAATTAGGACTAAGACACCCAGTTAGATTAATTTATTCTAATTACTTACTATTACTATTTGTATACTATTTGTTTTCATATTATTTATTGTTTATATATATTATTTATTGGAAGTCCAATGTCATATATAGGTAGAAATACAAGTATACTTTTTTCACTCCGTTATATTAAGGACGAAAGTATAATAATCAAAAGGCCCCCTTTAAATAATATTATAGTTTAACTGTTTTTTTAATTATAACTTAAATATATAAGTATGAGTACCTATATATTAGTACTAAATTGAATTATATGGTAAGGGAACTTTTTAATATATACTTTTTATTTGAGAAGCTTATTATAAATGAATTATTTATTTATAAAATTGATATCTATAATATATGTTCATTCCATAAAGTTATTTTAATTTTTGATTTAAATTGAAGGATTTCGTGGTTGAAAAATAATGATGCTGAAAACATTTATCTTTTGTCATATTTGTTTACATATATAATGATTGATTTCTATATATATATATATATATATATATATATATATATATATATATATATATATATATTAATTTTGTTCTAAACATTTTTCTGCACCTGCATTCATATATACTTACATATTTTAAACAGGATTATATTATATTTTGAATGAATGTAGGGCAAAGAGGATAAATTGATCATATTTTTTTAAGTAAGGTGCTTAAGATATTAATTTTTAATGCCTACAAGATTAAGACGATATTCTATTTAAACAACTATATGTGAATTGCAAATATATATTTAAAGTACTTAACTGCATACATATTTTTCATTTGTCTTCTTTAAATTGCATTGTACTCGGGGGAAAAAAATGTTGTCTCATAAGTCTCAGTTAGAGGCACACCACATAGTATAAATAAATATGATTAGCCAAAAACTGAAATCGCATACGAATAATTAATCAACCCAGTTTGATCCAATTAATTTTCTATAATTGGCAAATAGTTTTTGTTTTCGTCCTCAAATTGTCAACCACATTGCCAAATATCTATCGATTTTTAAATTTTTATCTAATCATTGGTCTTTTGAAAAGCCAAAACATTTAACAATGGCATCCCTATTTAAATACTACATGGATTTAGTTTCAAGAAGCAAAAGAAAAATAGTTTAACCACTTTTTATTTTTTTATTTGGTATCAAATTAGACTTTCGTTAATTAATCTAACTCGTAAAATGTACAAAGAAAAGACAATAACAATTCAGTTTGCACAAGATGTTGAATCTTAGAGGAATTAGAACGTAATTTACAAGTGCAAACAAAATCCAGCTTAGGTTGTGTAAAATGTAACAGTTGTGCACATTTTAAGGTTTAAATTTCGCTCTATAATAAAACAGTAAAGAATTTTATAATTGATATACATTTAAAATAAAATGTTACAATTTTTTTGTGTGCTAAGTTGCCGTATTCTATTTAGGAAGTAACTGCTTATTAAATTAAAAACAAGTCAAGATAAAGACAAGTCAAGATAAAGTAAAATTGGTTAACTACAAAAATGAAAAAAAAAGGGAACTTATCCCTACTTTTATTGGATTAAAGTTAATCCTCGTGAAACTTACACCTTACAAATTTAAGTTATGAGAAATAAAAGCATTTGTTATTTCAAAAATATAAATAGGATTTGTTATTTGTGATTTTATACAGTTAAAAATGTTTACTAAATTGCAGATTAAATTATCTTTGATTTGTATTTTTGAAAACATTATTTTGCGGGGGGTTCTTTCTGCACCCCACTTTTTTTTCCTACACTTCCAAATTTGACTGTAATACTTATTATAATTCTACCGAATAATACTCATTTCAAAATCTTATGCACTTCTAAACCAAACCAGTTTTCAAAATTTGATACACTCATAAATTAAATTTCGAAATATGATACAATGCTATTGAATTTTAAAATTTGGGTTTTCTAAAACCATTTGTAAAACAGATTTTTAAAATCTACTATTTACCCTTAAAATCTGATGTTTTTCTTGTCAGATCTGATGTATTACTGATTTCTAAATTTGTTTAACTTATTAATCAAAATTAATCATCATCTAAACCCTAGATTTTAAATTCTATTCACCTCCAAATTATTTCCAAATTAAAAAGAAATACAAAAAAAAATATGAAACTTAGAGTGTTGCGTGAAGGTGGAAGAGATACAGGAAGGAATGTTTGTGTTTTTGGTGTTTACTTGAAGTTTACTTAACAAGGACTTTTTGTTACACACATTTTACAGAAAAAAGAAATTATGGCGAGCCAGCCCAAAGAATTTCAGACATGGTTAGAGGGATTTCTTTCTGCACCTGTGTTTTTTTTCTCTGCAACCTTGGACTAAAATTTTCCCAATCTCCCGACAAATACAAAATACAGACCACACCCCCCTTTCTGATGGGAGGGATTCACCGTTTTGTACGAATCCTTTGAACCACAACCAACCGTCACAGCATCCACAAGTTCATCGCCAGCTCGTCGCAGCTGGACATGTAGACACGGTGGTTCTGGAGACCAGAGAACCTGAGCAGGAAGACGAGATTAAGAAACACTTATTCCCAATTACTTTTTTTTTAGTGTACTCCACATCGCGTAATCCGATATTTTTAAATTTCGAAATTTATCCTGAAACACTCATTACCAAATACGAAATTAGTTTTCAAATTTAATCCTCTGGAATATATATTAAAATCTTAAAACATTTTTTATAATATTTAATTTGAAAAATATTTTTATATTATAGATTGAATGTTTCAAAATATGTTTTGAATTTATAAATATTTTCAAAATATAAATTGCATTTTGAATTGAGTGTTTTAAAAATATTTTTTAATTGTGAAAAATATCTTTCAAAACATCTAATTTGGAAAATATAAAAGATAAGGAAATACATATATTTTTATTATGATTACAGGTTTTATGGAAGGTGAAGGAAGAGAAAAAAGCATGCAGGAAGAAAAACCATGGGTTAGAATGATAACGCAATAAGTATCTGACTTACAATTATTATTTTTTTTTTCAAAATTTGGTTTTCAACCCTTAAAAAAAGAAAATATTAAGCAACGAGCAATTTCAATTCAAAAGTATTTTGGTCATCCAATTAATCATATTAATTTCTTATTGACTTTAATGCCGGATTTAATTATGAGAATTGGCATTAGACGATAATTAAAATAGTTTTCATATAGTTAATAGAATTATTAACTATGTTAATACATTTAAGTGCTATGAATTATCAAGTATTTTCAATATTAATACGTTTGTCGTCAACCGCAATCATATGATGTCATTGTATAATTGTGTAGCCTCTTAAAAGGTTCCCATCTATTCGCAACTATTATGTCATTATGCACAAAAAATTATAATAATGTCAGTACTGATTCAGAAAAGTTGTAATTAAGATGCATTTGTCAATTGATTGTGTTTTATTACATTTTCAATATAACAATAAAACTTACAATCTTTATTCTATAAATATCTGACATGTTTACGAGATTGATTTTGTATTAATTAAAAAGAATTTAATTTAAATTTAATAAAACTTACATTTTTTATTCTATAAATATATGATATATTGTAATTTTGTTTTTCATTCCTTTTTCTTTTCTCCTCTTATTTGTTCCTTTTTGTTTTTTTTTGTTGATGTGAACAGTATCACTATCTTCTTTCTCTTTCTTGTTTTTATTTTAATCTTTTTTTTCTTTTTTTTTTAATTCATCTTCATCTAATTTATAACATACTTCTCATTAATTTGGCTAAAAAAATAACGTCAATTTTACAACAAACTTACCAACAAAATTATTAACGAATCTTACAAAATTTAAGTATTGACAAAAATTTATCAACGAGTTTTTAAAAACTCAATTATCAATAAATTTTTTAAAAATTTAATTACTTAAAAATTTATGATGAATTTTTCAAAAATCATTATTGATAAATTCATTGTTAACGAAAATATATGTCGGACAGTTAAATCCTTAAAATTATTGTTAAATTTTATTTTATCCACAATTTCTGTGTCAATAAAGTCAATTCGTAAATATTATATACCGATAAAATTTTATTTTCTAGTAAAATTTATCCATATTATGAAATTTTCTTCTAGTGTTGCTTTCTAGTATCTATTGTTGTGTGTGATTGCTTAGTGAAATAAAACATTTTTTTCTTTTTATTTAACTTTTACATGTTATTTTTGTAACTTATTATAGTTACTGTATTTATCGAGCTCAAATTTACATTACTATTGGCAGATCCAAAATGACTTGGAGATTCAAATATCATATCTGCATGAAACATTAATGTCCTTCAAATTTTGGTGATAATAGAAAGAGAATCTAGGTTATGGTAAACTGAATCTAATTATTATATCTATTAATGTATTATTATGTATTGAATTTATCTTATTCATCATTATATATAAACAAAATATCCTTTACTCTTCCTTTACTCGCATACTAAAAATATATTTTTTACTGACTCGAGTGAAAAAATCTTTATAAATAGACTTCTTTGTGACGTATTAAAACTCGAAATAGGATAGAAAGCTAAAAAATTCTTATTAACTATTTGAAAATGATTTACATTGATAACATATAAATAATATTTTATAAATTATAGGTAAGACTTATATATCTAGTATTACAAATTTCCATGATGACACAATTAACAAAATTATATATATATATATATATATATATATATATATATATATATATATATATATATATATATTAATTTAATATGATTGATACTTTCATTTTAACATATTCCATATGTTTTAAATATAAATACAAAGAAACATTTACTAACTAAAAAGATGTGAGATTTTATGATAACTTCTATTACATAAAAATTTTGACGTATAAAAGTAACATGTAAATTAATCTTATATATTAAAAGAATCATTTATTATTGATATATGATATGGCATTGTTAGTGTATATTTAAAAAATTATATTATTTTTTTTATGTTGATAAATTATGTGTATACCAATGGAAACAGTTAATACAAGGTCAAACTATTCATGTGGCATTTTTATAACGTATATAGTACAAATGTTTTGTTTTGATTTTTAAAAATGATATATATGATTTTCGAGATTATGTAATGCATGATTCAATTGTTAACTTATCTCATTCATATTTTTTGAAATTTATGAATGAAATAAAATAAGTTTTTTAGACTATTTCTTTAAGAAAAAAACAAACCTTGCACATGCGTTGTTGAATACGGCGGAATTGATTTTCAATTGAAAGAAGACAACGAAAATATCCATTTGACATTATATTAGCGTCAACTAATATATGGAACAGCACATAGATCACACAGATTTAGAGACAAACATATTCATGTTGCACAAATTATCCACTAGAATTAAAATATATATACATACATACATATATATTTTGAATACGAATAACCAATTAAAATTTTCAATAGAACAAAAATTAGTAAATCATTTGCATCAATATTTGTTTTTATCGATAGAAAAATATATATTTTTGTAATAGAGTCCTTGATATTCTAGCCCATTTACATTATGTACATAGAATGACCTTCGTAGCATTAGTTCGAGTCAAATTTGATGAAATAAAAGGCTTATTTGTTGAGAAAAGTAAAACATGTTTTCTTATTGATTTTTAAAAACTAAAAGAATTATTAATTATTGATTTAATTTTAAATATGAATTAAATTTTTAATAACATTTTGTTTGAATCTTTAAAAATACGTCCAGATACACAAGTTTCAAAAGAACCAACAAGGTAAGTATAAAATACTATTCTACCAATGGTATGAACAAATTACTTATTAACGGTGGAATAGCAAGTTGCAACAAAAATAACACCTATTTGAAGCCGATAGTCAATGCTACCAAGTTCTTTTATCACCCTCAATTTCCATCCACCTTCTTCCAACACTGCCATCCATTTCATCTCTTTCTTCTTCCAACATTAATTAGATCAATTTTCTCAAAAAAGGTACTCTATATATATATAATTAAAAAATTTGAATGATTATTTTTTAAACTCTGAACAGAAATTTAAAAATTATACCATAGTATTTTTTTTTTCTTTTTGCAAAACTTGTAGAGAGGGAGCTTTAGTTAAAAATATTATGACTACAAACACAAGAAGGGTTTTTGTCATTTATTGACGCTGACAATACTTTTGGTTAGTGTTTATAATAATGTATAAATGGAGGAAATATTATAAAAATAGAAAGTCAATTTGTTTGACTTTGATGATACTGATCACAATACATCTCATAATGAAATCTTGGTAATTCCGTTCTCGTTTATAAAAGAATTTTTAATTTAATTTATTTAAAATAATATTTTAAAAATACACTAAATTTAATTAATTTCATTTATTCGAACATCTCAAAACTTCCATTGTATCGTTAAGCCATAGGGACGAAAATTGCTGCAGAGTTTGTTTTTGTGATTCAGTGAGCATAAACTTTCTGAACTCTTTATTGATTATTGTTAGGGAAGCTAAGGTTCTAATTATATCTCAAAGTTAGGTATGTTTGAAAGTTCGATTTTAAAGGAAAAATAGAATGAAGACAAAATTTTCCTTTATAAACAAGAGACTTTTATATCAATTATAAAATATCTTGTATGGATTAGTTTATTAATTTTTATAATAATTATTATAAAAATAAAGTAAACAAGTAAATTAAGCAATATTCATTGTCATTTCCGTGTTCCTTCCAAACCTCAACCCGGAAACATACGCTGTCCATTGTCAACAAAGAACACAGACACAAACCTCGGCTTCCAAGGTATTCTGCATCATTCAAACCTTATTTTAATGATTTTCAAAATGGGATAGTTTGATTTTGTAAAATTCAAACTGAAGTTAGAGTATATCCATAGGCAGAGAAGTGATGGAAGAGGAATGGAAAAGTAACAGAGAATTCAGAGTAAAATAATATGCAAGGGAAAACCAAATAAATTTGAAGACTTAATCCGTGTTGGATGTAATTTTAGTGGCAGAAGAAAAATGAGATTGAGTTGAAGAAGGTGAAAAGTTGTGGTTCTGCGTCATCTGCCTGCGGGCGGCTATGGAGGTACCAAGCGTGGAAGCCAAACGTATTACAGTATACAAACAAACAAAATCAACAACCAACCCACTAATAGTAATACAATACTCCTCTTCCAACATTATTTTATTTTGGTTCAAATCAAACAACTTTCTTCCTTTATACACGCCTCCTTGGTCAGTTTAATTTTTTTTTTAATCGTGCTACTAGTCATATTATTAATCAGGTAAAACAATCTTTTAGCTGCTAAATAATTACGATTCAAGCACACCAGCAGTCAAATCAAAAAACACAACTCATTATCTATTCGATAAAACATTATCTATATTTCCTATTGACAAATATGAACTGTGGCTTTATAAAGTGTCAACGGTCGTAGTTGTAGGCTATTAAGATTTCTCCTTTCCAATCTCATATATATTCTGTGTATATATATATCAACCCACCTTTCTATTCTTTCCCTGTAAACCAGTTTCGTACTTTTCCCGTTTTCATCAAACATCTTTCGCATTGGTTTATTGAGTTGAAGTTTAACTAAGATGAGGCCTGGTGCGGAGTTGTATTGCTTTCAAGAACAGCCAAGGAAGGTGATCAACGGTCCTCGTCCTTCTCCTTTGATGATCAACAAAGATTCCCACATGATACGAAAGCCTTCAAGGTGTGTTGATGCACAAACCAATCTTCAGAGGCCACAGAGGATTAAACCCATCATCATTTACACTCAATCACCTAAGGTTATCCATACCAAGGCTAAAGATTTCATGGCTCTTGTTCAGAGACTCACTGGTAGGTCAAGCATCAGTCACAACGTGTCCACTGCTTCACTGCCTCAAGACACCTCTGAGAATCTTGGATCATATTTGTCTGATGGTTCCAACAACAACAGTAATGAAACAAGTTCAGCTCTTAGGAGGGGTGCTGAGAATTTGATAGAGAATGGTGCAATCGTTCCGTGTAGTCCTCCTCACCTGGATTTTGCTGATATGCCACTTTTCACTCCAAATCCATCGGATCTCTTTTCCTCATCTCGATCATCAGTGTTTAAATATTCTGATTCCCCATATGGGGTTTTGGGAAGTTTGATATCCCCTTCGGCTTTGGAATTCATGAAAGAACTGTCTGAATATTGATACCAACTCATTTGGGTGTTCATATTTTCTGGAGGGTTCAACTTGGTCTCGTTAAGTAATAGTTCAGTTTCTATGCTGAAATAGGTTGGTCACTTTAGCCTTATTTCTTTCTTCTGTAAATTTTCTTGTATTAGTGTGACGGAACTGAACAACTGTGACACTGGCTACCATCAAATTACTGTGAACTATAGGCAGATTTAATTCAATTCATTCTTTCTGAACATGAGAAGAATATGTTCATCAGTTTCATTTTGTTAGTGTAATTTCATTTCCCTGTCGTGTTCTGCTTTCATGTTCCTCTTTCGCTGCATAAAAACTGCTGATCGATCTGTAATCTTGTTTCTTCTTTGTATTAGATATGCAAGTGTTTATACTATACCCTTCTTCCTAATTCCCATTTCATCAGTTGTCTATAACTATTGGATCTGTTTCTTACAAACATTTGGTCAGTCAACGCCGAGACAATTGTACAAGGTTCTCGGATCACTGTCTGGTTTGGCATTTTTGTCAACATATTACTTGAATTATCTTGTTTCAAGTTTGGAAGATTTGTATCTTCAAAAGCAAAGTCAACTCCTTCGTTATCATATCATTTTCTTCGGTACGACTTGAATTATTTTAATGACGTGTTACTAATATTTAACATTTGCATACAGTTGTAGCTGATCATAGCTCCACCCACCTCCATACATACATATATATATATATACACACACACACACACACGTTCGTTCGTCTCTTACAGATCGGTTCATTAATAACAAAAGTTGTGGTTTGAAAACATGGTAATAATGTATAAATGATAATATAGCAAGACAGATATGTGTCACTTAGGGTTTATTAGGATAGCTAACAATGACTAGGCTTGGAAGTTAACACATTTAAGAAAATTTTATTGGATGTTTCGGGGCTTATCTTTAATGGTTGAAGGAGACAAAAGGTAATATTGATATAGACATTTGATGCTAAATCTTAGAGGCTGGTCTAGATTGAACTTTTTATTAGTTGAAAAAAAGTTTGCAGTGCTGAAGTCTATGCTTGACTAGAAGCATTGCTAGTGTGAGAAAACCTTAATTGGTCTTGGAATGAATGTAGATTTTCAAGCAGAAGATTTATTATAAGAGTTTAGCAGTTGGTGGATAGGAGAGAGCACAAATATTTGACTCTGGCAGAAGATTTATATAATTTTAACTTTTTAAAAAGTGTTTATGGATGTATGTAAATACTGGTATATAGATTCTGAAAGAGTTCGTGAGTCAGTAACAAAATGAGTTTCAACCGAATAAGACAAATAATTGATAGCTATTAACCATTATTTTTACCTAATTTGTCTTCTGATCATGATAAACTTGATTGACCTTGAGAAGGGAGAAATAAGAAAAAAAAAGAAGCGATATATATGAGGAGTGAAACAGTGAATTGAGTTCACAGTAGGTGTGGGTTAGGCCCCAAGCAATGTGTTTTTTAATTTTGACATTTCAGAAGCAACATTTGACGGGGATACGATGTGCCATTTGATATCAGAATAACGAGGAAAGGACTGCTTGGGTTCCACGGTCGCCTTCAATGACTTGAATACCAAAGATCACTTCTTTGTAGTTTCTTGATTGAAAAACTTAAAGTCAATATATAGATTCCATTTACATGAAAATTAAATTATTCTTCTAGTAAAGAGACATATTAACTCTTTTATTAAGAAGTATTATTATACACATAGTCAATTTCTGAGAGATAATTTTTTTTTTTTGGATCCGGATTGCAATAAAGGTCTTTTAGCTTTATGCTCTTAATACGTTAAGGTTAATTGAATTGCATGGTATTAGACTTTAATGGTGATTGGAACAATAAATCTAAACACTGATTGAGACTCCAGGTTTAATGTCGATTAAGGTAATGATTTAATAGAATCAAAGTTACTAATTTTTGAAAGTAGGAGAAAAGTCATATAATGAAGGCGGGTAGGAACAGTTATATCTTTTGGCTATAACATTAATAGATGGAGATCTCGTTTCTATTATTATAAAAATTATTACATAATGGTAAATAAAATTCTTTAAGACTTTTTAAGAAATAACATTTATCTCTTTCAACTTAATAAAAAAATCATCCATCTTTTCTTTTCTGATTTTAAAATAATTTTTTTTTTCCATATTTTGAATGAAACGATATCCACACTCTTAAATTTTTAAATACACATTAACTTTCTTTGTATTGAAAATAAATAAATATTCATTGTAATTTAATACAATTTTAAATAAATCACTTTTATAATAAGATGCTATTACAAAAAAAATAATATTATTATTATTAGTATTATATAAAATAAACAATACAAATTATGTTTAATTATATAATATTATATTTATATATATATATATATATATATATATATATATATATATATATATTTAAATATGTCAAGCGTGGCAAAAAAAAATGATATTTCTAGAAAACATATTTTCTGAAAAATATGCTATTAAAAAATATTTTAATATTTAAGATATTTCAAGAAAATATAATTTCTAGAAATGTATTCCTATTTTAATTTGTCATCATTTTTTCTATCAGTTATTAGGTTTTTGGAAATCTTAAAGGAAAATGACACAAATCTTACATTTTTTTTAAGAATGTGTCATTTAAAGTTTGTTATGTTTTTCTTAAAAAAAAAATATGTTAATAAGTTAGTTAATTTAAGTTTTATTCATAGAAAATTTTAATGTTTTTTTATTATAGCTATAATTAGTTTATTTTCAATGAGCTCACTTTTATCATGAGTTTAATGTAATTTTTTGTATTTTATATTTTTTTATTTTAATAAATTTTCAATTGATTAATGTAAAACATCCCAAATTAGCAGATTAAAACTGGTGTTTTAAATTTTATTACATAAATAATAAATATCAGAATAAAATAGTAAATTTATATATTATGTTTTCACATTTCTCTAAAATTTGTAGATAATTTTTTAAAAAAATTAAAAAAAAAACATTTCATTCAATATATATATATATATATATATATATATATATACACACACACACGAGGTTATTGTAGACAAATATAGCAACCACAAAATTGTAAGGATGGATAAGTCTGTGAATATTTTCCATAATTCTAATAATAAAAGATTTAAGAATTCCAATCAATATATACTATACTATCTTCATAACATACATAATAAATAAAATAATTAACTTTACTTCATATATAATATTCATCATTCACTCTTGGATTAACAATTCAACAACGATCATCAAATATATATGTGATACAATTATCATCTTTCAATACTCAATTCATTCATAACATAAACATCTAATAAAATTTTCTTTCAAAAAGTCAATGTGTTGAGTGACCGAGACTCTGTACTTGTCATGTTTCTCTCTTACCTTTCAAAAGCTAATATAGCTATAGGTTTGAGAATTAGAACTCAAAAATCACAATCAGACCATGATCGGGTAAATTTCTATATTCGTGATATAAAAATCTTCATTAGCTCTCACCACTAAAATTCATACTCTACATGTGTCTGATACTAGTTGAGTCATGATAGCTCCCACACAAAATTCAATCTCGATACACTGCCTATCATTACTTTACATCAAAATATTCATCCTATAAGTTATAACAATTCACAATAGCACATAAGAATTCACATAGTTTATTCTACCATAATATTTATAAAAAAAGTTCATCGTTTAAGTTTTGACAATTTTTTTTCTTATAACTACAAGACAAATATCTTTAACCAAAAATCTCTAATTGACAATCACAATGGTTAAAGTAAAGAACTATTTGTTACAAATTATGTATAAAAATTTCAACCAAATCCAACTGTTAACAAAGTAGAAAACGGAGTTTTACCATGACAATTCAAACCAGCAAAAACAAAGTGGCATTCATATTTCTCTCAAAAATGAGAAAATCATTCCTTTAACCACAAACCTCTAATTATCAATCACAATGCTCAAAATACAAAATCAGATTTCATGAAATATCTTTCACAATTTCAACTTGATATAATGATTAAATAATTGAAAATAGAGGTTTTATAGAAACAACTCAAAAAACAGAATATGATGTTCAACACCTTAAAATTGTGAAACTGACTTCACTGAACACAAACTTCTAATAGAAGATTCCATTGTTAAGTTGAAGAAATATGTGTTACAAACCATGTATAAAAGTTTTAAGACAATCCAACTATTAACGAAGTATAAAAGAAGATTTTATAAAAACAATTTCAAATAACAAAAACAAAGTGACCTCCATATTTCTCTCAAAATTGTGAAAGTTATTTCTCTAACCACATACTTCTAATTATCAATCACAACGATAAGATTGAAGAAATATATATTATGAATTGTGTAAAATTTTCAATTCCATCCAACAATTAAAAATATAAAAAAAGATTTTATAAATATAACTCACATTCAAATATTTTAAATCTCATTCCATTAACTCATCGAGATTATTCTAAACATATTTTACTCATTTTTTATCAAGATATCTCAACTTCATAGAATTAAAATATTGTACAATATAAATAAATGAAACCAAAGTATATAACAAGAATTAATTTGCACTGCGATAATTCACGTAACGAAGGCATACAGAGCATTACAAATAAACCTAAAAATGCACTAAGCAATAGCTTCTCCTACCTTAATACAACCTCTTCAAATCTAAAATTTAGTGTCCAAAATTCAGTCACTTCTAACTAGAAATTATAATCAAACTCTCTAATAGATAGGCTTCATCAGTTTAACGATATGATCAATTTCTGAAAGGAAGTATGTTTACTTATTATTTTATTGTTTTATTATTCAAGTTTGAAAATTTTGACAAAGACAAATGCAACAAAGTTTGAAATATAAAATATAAAAATACGTAAGTGTGGTTCATCGTGTTGTAATCGATAAAGTTTGAAATATCAATATAACTAGTACTTATGACCTTATTTGAAAAAGAATAGTATTTCAATTTTATTTGATTATATAATGATATATTATTTAGTAATAATACACCTATACGTGTTTGTAATGTAATAATTATTTAAAAATTATATGAACAATAGTTTATATTTAGTTAAATGCATAAAACAGTTTTATATATTTACTTTAAACTTTTTTAAATTATTCTTTTCGTATAATATTTTATAGCATTTGTTATTTGATTTATCTAACACTTTTACACGAACCCATTAAGAATGGCCTTATAGTAAAAGGTTAGAAAATTTATACAAAATTTTATAAATATATAAATTTCATTGTCATTACTCCTGTACACGAGAGAAAATGCTATACAAATAAATACATTATAGTATTTAAATTTTCATAATGAATGAATTTGACCACCACAGATCCAGTGCGAATCCCTTACCTTTTCCAACGGCGATTTCGCTTTTCTGATGTCACCAACTGTCACGCCGTAACCACCGTTATCTCTGACGAAAACCTTGTGTACTTCGCACGATTCAATTCCAACGACCTTTCCAAGACTCGATCCCCACTCCGCCATCACCGCCGGTATCCGCCGCCGAAGCCGCACGTCCCAAACCCTCATCGCTAAATTACCCGCCGCATTTTCTCCGGCAGAAACCAACACCGTCTGATTAGGGCAGAGTCCATGTTCTCCGTGGTAAACGGACACCACGTTTTCATTGGAGGAAGAACATGAACGGTCAAACCCTAGCCCAAACCCTATAGAGTCCCATAACTTTACGACGCTTTTCGTGTTGGCGATTTCCGAAAGCGACAAGAAATCACCAAAGCTAGGACGTCGTAGGAACTGAGGATCGTCGTTTGTGGAGCCTCCGATTCTGAAACACTCATTCGTTCTCTCTTCTTGTTTTTCTTCTTCTTGGTCGTCTTCGAGCTCCGATATTGAAGATGATGCGTCATCGTGGTCGTCATCTTCAGTATCAGAGTGATCATAATCGGCGGTGATGAGAGGGATGGATGTGGTGGTCTGGCGGAAGCGGAGAATGAGAAGGGTGGCGAGAAGCGTGAGAATGAGAGGACCCCATTTGCAGAAGGTGTAAGCTAAGGAATGAGGTTGAAGGTGAGAGAAGAAATTTAGATTTTGGTGGTAGATAGAGAGTGTAAACATTGTTTGGGTTTTGTTGTGGAAAGGAGAAGAGTGTGTATAAGTATATAAATATGTATGTTGTAAGAAAAGGAGAAGAAAGAGGAATAAGAGTTTGTAGGTGGATGACGGTGGATATGTTCTAAGTTTAGAACAATGTAAGAGTAGTTTATGTTTCCTTTTGGAACATTTCAATTCCACGTTAGTTTTCGTTTCTCTATCCACATTTATCTCGTGCATAATAAATGCTTTCACATATTCTAAGAAGACAGCAAAACGGTAAAACCAAAGTATAAGTTGTGTATTACGTGCACAAGTCTGTTGCATGGAATTTATTCTCCCCCAACTACTCCAATTTTGTCTTATGCCATTGGACATTCACTACGACATCCTATCAATTGTCAATACATACCACTATTCTACAATGTTCCCAATATATTATTATTTTATTTTTAAATTATGTATAACAATTTAATTTACTATTTTATTATTGAAAATTAGTTGTTTAAAAGATAATTGGCTTTCAAAATATCATTTTATTTTAACATTCGCTTTGTCACACTAATATTATATCATTTCAATGTTATTAGTATATATATATCTTATTTTATATTATTAATTCATATTATATAATTATTAATTTATGTTTCTCAACATTTGATTTTTTTTGGTATATGATTAAAAATACATTAATTAATTAATAAATGTAAACTGCAATATTTATTAATATCAATTTCAATTGATTTAGTATTTTATTAATATATATGTATAAATTAGTCATACAAATCTATTTAAATAAAAGTATAAATATTTAATCTGTTACATTTATTTACTTCTGATTATAAGAAGTATTATTTATATTTTATAATTATACTTTTACTTAGTAGTAACAAATATGTAAATTATTTGTAATATATATTTTTTACTTAATCAGATTGCCGGTTGTGTTTGGATAAGATAATTAATACGATTGTTTAATGTTATGTTTGTTAGAATGCGTTAATTTAGAAAGGTTATATTTAGAAGGGTTTGAATGCGTTTAGGTTTTGGGTTTGAATGCATTATATTTGAATAAAATAATTAGAAATGAATTGAAATTTAGGAAATTTTGAAATGTATTTTAAATGAATAAAATAGAAATATTTTAAATATTCTATAAAGTATATAAGAATATTAAAGTTTCTTTTTTTTTCATTCTTCTTACTCCATCCACGGAGATCAAGTTGAGTTGATATGAACTGGATTAAAAAATGGATTAATTTGGATCGAAAGTCGATCAGATTTGAAGAGCTTGCTAGATTGACTAAGACCATAGGTCTTATCAAGTCGACCAAGCTGAAAATTAAGGTGAATTAATCTAAGTCAAAAGTATAGATGATTCAGTTCGGATTAAAGATTATGTTGACTTAGTTGGGATTGAAATTCGAGCCAATTTGAATCTTATCGAAGGTTGAGATGTGTTCGTTAAGCCAAAGAATATGACGAGTACAAGTTGCTCTAAGAATGTCCTAATAAGTCCGTCTGAACCAAAGATCGAGACAAATCAATTTGAGTTGTAGAATATGACTACTAAGTTTGAATCGAAGATTGAAACAAGTCAATCCAAACCAAAAATTAAGTCAAGTCATTCCAAGTTAAAGATTAAGAATCAAAAGTCTAGATAGGCCAACTTAAGATAAAGTATATGGATGAATATCAAAATATTTTCAAAATAATTTTTTTCTTAAAAAAAATAAATTACTTATGAAAACAAGAAATAAAAAGTCCAAAATGTTTGCATCAATCCATGCTATCAAACTATTTAAAAAATTAATTCTATTATTATGTATTTCATTTTTTTAATGATTACATTTCTTTATCCAAACACAAGATAGATGATAGTTTTATTGGTGTTACATAGGGTATAGCTAGTTAAACTCCACTCTCCCTACTTTTAAATTTGATGTACTGTTATTTATGATGTTAATTATTTTTAATTTTAATAACATTTAAAATAAAAATTAATTTAAAAACGTTAAAAATATAAGAATAATAATAGTTATTATATTTGCAAAAAACAAAATAATAGATAAAAATAAATTACAAATGATAATAAAAATACATATTAAAAAATATAATAAATAAAAATATTAAATAAATTAAAATTTAAAAATCAAATAAGTTAACTTGTCAAATATAAGTTAAAATTTATTTAAATAAGTTATTTTATTAAATATTTTTATCTTAGTTAAATTAGCTTATAGGCTAAGAACAAACATTCTGTGTTATCAAAAACCATTCTTAATTAAAACATGATATTTTTTTTCCTTTTTAATTCATTTATTTTTTATTAGTTTTTATTCATTTCTCTTTTGAGTTTTAGAACATTCAAATTTTCATAAGTATATTAATTAATAATTAATATTTATACTAAACATAAATACAGAAAATTAAAAAAAAAACGTTTTAATAGGCAAATAAAAAGTGAAAAGAGTGTCCAAAGCAATAAAAACCTTTTACATAAGTATTACATTTGGATAATCGAATAAGGCCGATATGTTACAAGATCATAAATACAATAATTACAAAATTAATCGGGTTGATTACATTGCGATTCTCATATATATATATATATATATATATATATATATATATATATATATATATATATATATATATATATATATATATATATATATATATATATATATATATATATATATATATATATATATATATATATATATATATATATATATTGATTAATTCCAAATTAACATTTCTTAGATAATTTCTATATTCTGATTAGACCTTCTTAAGGTCACTTTGGTCACTAGGCAATGTTCTGAATAATCAAGAATTATGTAAAATAAACTATATAAAAGTTACATATGTTTTAGATTTATTCGTGTGCAAAATAAAATTACAAAAACTTATTTTGTTATTTTAATATTGAGAAAACCGTGATTTTAATCCGATGAATAAAATACGTGCCTTTCTTTTCATTTGATTTGAACCGTAAAGCACACTCCAAGTTGACGTAACGCAAACAATGTACACTCTATTCACACAATTCGAACTGAAAATGAGGAAATCAGGTCTCTCCCACGCACTTATATATAAGTGTAGAGGTGTTTCAGGAATTGCATTGTTCTGTGAAGGAGAAAGATGAAGAAGTGCTACAAAATCCAGTTATTGGCCACACTTTCATTCATTCTTTTGCTTCCAAACACCAAAGGCTGGGGAGAAGATGGCCACGCCATAGTTTGTAGGATTGCTCAGGTCACCAATGACTTTCCTTCTTCTGTTGCTTTCATTCATTCTCCCTATCAGTGCTTCTATATGTTTAAATATATGCATCATCACTCAATTTCCTGTTTCTATGAACAGTCTCGCCTCAGCGATTCAGCAGCAGATGCTGTGAAAAATCTGCTGCCAAAATATGCACAAAACGACTTGGGGAGCGTGTGTTCATGGGCTGATCGTGTCAGGTTTTATTTGCACTGGTCTTCTGCATTGCACTTTGCTGATACGCCAGACAAGCTTTGCAATTATCAGTATGACAGTAAGTTCATTTCTCATCTTCTGCTCCTAATTTTATATCCATGTTTGTCTTGTCCCCCTTAGGATTTTGGTATTTATTTTCTGTGTCTGTGTTAAATAATCTAACACTACTATAGGATACATTATTTGTACAGTTCTGAAAAATTATCAATTGCTGATAGTGCAGAATCTCATAAATCAGATTCGCTTTTTGGATTATGAAATTTATAGATTAGAAATCCGGTGAAGGGGGTGATGTGGGATAGTTTTGATCAGTTGTCTGAAAATTCAGGGGATTGCAAGGATCAGGATGGTGAGAAGGGAAGATGTGTTGTGGGAGCGATTAAGAATTACACAGACCAGCTCCTGGGCTATGGCAAAGACACTCAATGTAAACCATTGCTATGAGCTTACAACCTCTATTTGTTTCCCAATTGTTTTGTTTATATCTTATTCTCTCACTGACCAAATTCTTATTGAATTGGTGAAATCATAATATCAGATAACCTCACACAAGCTCTTCTGTTCCTCTCTCATTTTATGGGAGATGTACATCAGGTGAGCATGATAAAGCTCCAAAACTACTGTATACTAAGCTTGCATCTGACTTTGCAATTTAGTTATTGTAATGGCTCTTTTGCATGGTTAATCTGCAGCCTCTACATGTGGGATTTACCTCTGACAAAGGAGGCAATTTAATTAACATTCACTGGTACAGAAGGAAGCAAAATCTTCACCATGTAAGTCCAATTCTCAGGTTCATTACTGCTACTGTATGATCTATTTCACCATCTACTCTACTTACCAATTTTATGCTACACAGGTTTGGGATGTCAACATAATTGAGACAGCCGAAGAAAGATTCTATGACTCAGACATAAACGGCTTCACCAAAGCCATTCAAGAGAATATAACGGTATTTTATCCCAATTTATGATACTTCTTATTGAAGTTTGATGCTTACTCCAAATTCTCTGAAACAGAAAACATGGTCTGATCAAGTACGCGGATGGGAAACCTGCAATTCTAAGGAAACTACTTGCCCAGATATGTATGCCTTTTGATCTATCCAAAAGCTAATTTCTTCATAACCAGTATCCGTTCAAAGAATTATAATTTATTATTTTTGCATTACAAGAAAAATATTGTACCCAGCTCCTATAGTTGGTCTACATATGTTACTGAAGTATATCTGTTTGATAAACTTTAGTGGGTTTTTTTTAGATATGCTTCTGAAGGCATTGAAGCAGCCTGCAAATGGGCATATAAAGATGCTCCTGAAGGTTCAGTGCTAGAAGGTAAGATAATAAGTATATGTGAAGTGTAGGTTTCATTGACTTTTACAGTTTATCTCACGATATCTGAAATAATACTCTGCAGACGATTACTTTCTGTCACGTTTGCCAGAGGTCAGTTTGCGATTAGCTCAAGGAGGAGTTCGATTGGCTGCAACTCTCAATCGTATTTTTGGCTGATGTAACATGTTATGGAATGTCTTTAGCAAAATGTATATTCATTGGAAGAGAATAAAGTTTGCAGAAATAGTTGTACTCTATGCATCTTACAGTTTTCTTAATTTGATTCTTTATGCACTTGGCTCTTAACTTATCAACCAAAAGGATTAGTTCATTTTGACAGCTAAACTCAAACGAAAGCACCTCGATAGTTTATACCTAGTTATACATATGGTTTTGATATTAGACTTATTTAGGAGGCAACACCCACTGTGACATGTAAGACTTTAAATTTTTTTCTCTATAGTAAAATATATATAAACATACGATTAAGTTATGACACTTATTCTGTCTCTTAGGTTCTTGTCCGTTTTATTCTGTACAGATACTTTCTTGGATTTTAAGATTTATATGAAAATATATTTTCTTTTTTAATCTTAATCAATCAATTACGATTTAATTTAATTCAATTAAAAAATGTAACAGTCATGTTTACTTCATATATCTTAAAAAAACGAGGGAATATTTTTTAATTGAATTATTTTAAATTACATTTGAGTTAAAAAGATTAGAAGAAGGAAAATTAAAACTGTGTACCATCATGGAAAGTTTCATTGCACATGAAAAATATCTACATTCAAATAATTTATGACAACAAAATAAGAGGAAAATTAATCCAATAAAACCAACGTCAGATATAGTTTGTCATAAAACAATAAGTTTATTTAGTTTGTCTTAATTTCTTAAATTAACGTGTGATTTTCTTAGTCATAGCAATATGACATTAGTATTTGTATTTTTTTAAAAATATATACAATTAAAAAATTTCATGAAAAAAAATATAAGTAATTTAATGTTTTATTTTCATATATTTATTTCATAATAAGTATACTTTTTTTATGGATTTGGTATATTCTTTATGTATCTTTTATTTAATTTAATAAACTTTTGGGTGATGACAATGAGATAAACAAAACCACATCAGTCAAATAAAAAGGTCATTCCCCCAAAAAAGGAGTTAAATGAATAATGGTGATCAGGAGAACTGAATATATCTTGAATTGGAAAACATAAATGAAGAAAATAAAGCACAAACCGATGTAATAATGTATCAAAATCAACAGATTTTCTTCATTTTTCCGCATTCTAAGACTATATGGTATAAAACATTCGAAGGTATGGCTCCCAATTTAATGTACAATACATCAGGAAATCTTTCATAAAAAGAAAGGCACCCGCAGACACCTCCAAGTCAAGCACATTTGGAACTCCTGACACTCAAAATGAATTTGAATATTTTCACATGGTCAAAAGTAATTGTCCCAATTCAGGACAACCTTTGCTTAGCCTCGTCAATGTGGAACATAATCTGCAAATATCCAGGCAGAAGATAATTAAGGGAAATTGGAAAGGAGTAGAAGAGAATTTTCAAAGGATTGAATACATAAAAATAAATGCTGAACATCTCAAACCTTTGTTCCAACGTAAAATGTCACAAGCATGCCACCAAGGACGGGCAAACCTGTGCCATGGAATTTCCAAATGAATTTTTTACTGTACTTAATTGCAATTAAGTTAAAAGGCTAAGGATAGTTGGCATACCTTCCTTGTGAAGGAAAGAAGAAAGCAGCCAGTTAATGCCTCCCGGTCCAACCACAAACCCAACCAGATTAGCCACCTGTCAAGAAATGTCACGGTATTAATTATATATGGACTATATTTTTGTTTTATAAACAAAATACAACAATTTCTACAGAACAGAAATAATAAACAGTCAGCAGAGAAAAAAGGCATTAATTTCAAGTCATTTTTCATCAACCATTCAAATGGAAAATACTGTCTTGATATGGTTCACATGTAGAAGTAGTGATCCGTATATAAACTTGACTCAGGTTCAATTTATATTTTGAGGGAATTTGAACGTCAGATTTGTTGTATAAAAGGCCTTGCACTGGATCATATGGTTCAATCAGATTACTTGTTGCATCATTAACTTGGCTCCTTAAAAAATCCTTCTTATACTTTCTCAGGTAGCCAGCCAGAGGCCACAAAATTGACGACGATGTTAAATTAAAACATAATAAATAAAGATAATGATATTCATAAATCTCTTAGGCTAGTCAGGGACAAACCATGAGGCACGTAATTGTGACTGCCCCAGCAACAGCACTGAGTTCACGAAATATACATACTCCAAAAGAACTTTGAGCCTGATAATCAAATTTACCTCCATGTTAGACAGCAAATCACAACTACAGATCAACGAAAATTTTAATAGTAGAAGAAAATTGTGCATATGAATACCTGAAAGGCTTTTCCTGCTGATTTAAAAACCAACTCAGGGATGAAGAATAAACAGGTCAACCATGCCCATGAAAGAAGCTTCCTAAGGTATATAAGAATAATCAAGCATAAAATATCTGATAAAAAACTGTGCAACTTTTATAGGTAGAAATATTGAACTTCAACAATAAAGGGACTTACCACTCTAAATCATGCCAGATTGCAACAAATGTGAATATAACCCACACATTTAGTAGCTTTTTCTTAGATCCACCAAGAGGAATGTAAATATACCTGAATTTCTTGCCAATCAAAATATAAGTTATCTGGGAAAACAAAAAGGAGAAAATCCAGAAAAAATAATTGATTGCACCTCACAAGCCACTTGTTGAAGGAAGCATGCCAATTTTTCCAGAAGCCTTCCAAGTTGTGGCAGTTATTAATGCATTTTGGCATGTTTTCCGGAGCCTCAATTCCATTTATCTACAATTAATAACTCAAAATGACTTTCTTCAAATATGTATTTGGACATTTATGTCAAATGCTTATCGAGCAACTAACATACCAGTGACCAAAATCGGAAAAAGCGCCAGATCAATAAGAATTTTAGCCACATGAAGTTTAATACCTGGAACAAATAAATAGAAAAGATTGAGAAGGCAACATGCTGAACTAATTTAATTGTTATGATACAATAATAACCACTAAGCCTTATCCCACTAAATGAGGTTGGCTATGTGATTAGGAGACGTGATTAGGCTTGGTAAACCACTTAATTGATGAATGTATATTCTCTTACACCATATCCAATGATGAACACGTCCATAGGCGATAAGTGCTTCCACAAATCACTAGTTAATTAAGAAATCATTTCAGCAACCAAACAATGAAATTGGATTTAAAATTAAATATAACCCAAGGTCCTTTCCTGAATACTGAAGTTCTCACCTCTTAGCAAAAGCGTTATAGTAGCATAGATGAGTCATTAATTCCATGAGGATCATACTCAAGATCCAGCGGAAACCATAAAGTGTCACATTTCTAACCGAAATAGCGTTTTGAGGAACATCTAACTGCCAAAAAATAGAACAATATCATCAGAAAAACAGAAACTCAAGCAACCCTTCAAAAGCACTCGACAGCAGTCAGTGACACGAGAAACAGTCAGAAATTGTTAAAGAGATAAAATGGGGCATTATTGGCTTTGTAGGTCTCAATTAAACAACAGATAATATATGTACTGAGTCATAAAGACAAGGATTTACAGTTACCATGCTTGAATAATTATGTTTTAAGATACCACACTAAATCAACCCATAATCACCTATTTACAATAGTCACCCTTTAGAGCATATAAATAATATGCATAAGCTTGTTACATATATAACTAATTCAAGGAAATGACTAGTGGAGACATTTTCCAGTTGATCATTTAAATTGACAAAGCAATACCTCTTCGCCTTTAAGCTCATTTGCTCCCTTTTGCTTTTGAACAACTTAGAGAATTGGTACAATTACTTTTTACCAAGTTTACACTAGCACGACACCTTCTGAGGTGGCTTATGGCAGGAAATTACCAACAACCATACAATGTATTCCAGCTAAATCAGAAGTGAAACAAGCTGCCTATGAGTTGATTGAGAGCGGAAGTTTTTACACAGAATAAGACTTGAGGAAGATTGTTGATTTTCACTGACAGTCAGAAAAGTTTCACATCAAGGGTTGCATCTATATCAAGTATGTACCTCACAGGCAGGCATTGATCGAATCCTAAACTTGCTGCAAGGAACTTTGGTCCTTTTCAAGTCTTCTCTAAACAAGGTGCTTTTGCTTCTAAACTGAAAAGAGCCCAGGACTCCACAATGTCTACCCCACTTTTCATAGTAGTATGGTGTTAGAAGACATCTTTTCATACACAAGCAGCAGCTTTTACTACAAGATTCTTCCATAATGGACCTCTAGCGAAACAATGGTTAGTGGTACAATGGAAAAACTATTCTATCAATTGTCATAGGTGAGGAAGGTTTACACAAGTCCTGAAGCTAGAGATATAAGTTCCAGAGTCATGCAACATAGAAAGATCGATATGTTGGCAAGGTACAGTATCAATTCAGAGTTGGTTATGTATGCGGGTGGGAGACATGGAGCATGAGGGGGAATTGTTAGATATATATCACGGGTATCTTGAGGGGAGGATCATTCTAAAACCATCGGTTGCAGCATTTGTTGAATGAAAGCTAATCTTTGTAATGGCTATTGCTCCTGGGAACATATAATCAAGACTGCTATTTCCTACAGCTTGAATTGAAATCAGTAATTAGATCCCACTTCTCTGTGAATGTTTGTTGATTATGATTTTCTCTCCCTATTAGTCCCCCCTAAGCCTCTACAGACAGGGATGCTCTCCAACTGATTAACTCTTCTTATCAGGTGTTCAACACTTGTGCTCAACACGTCCCCAAATCACCTAAGGTGAAAAACTAATATTATTTCATATTTTTGAAAATCTTATATCGACTAAAGATATGATCAATTATGTAAGGACTAGAGATGTGACTAAATTATAGTACATAAATAGTTGTAAACCTTACCTTGCAAATCAATTTTCTAAAGTTGAGTTAGACTTAAAGTCTGTTTTCTAAGATCTATAATAAGAGCTACCCATACTTTTCTCTAAGGCATTTTTATCATAGTCCTATTTGGATAAGCTTCTCCGTAAGTAATTATAGCAGTTATAACCAGATTTGAACTTATATATGGGCTAATTTTAGCTTATAGGATAAACTTGTCTCATTGTTTGTTTTATTCTCCAACAGGTTATGAAGAAACTTATTCAAAAAGGCACTTAAAAGTTGTCTAGTATGTTTAATCTTAACTGTATTGACTTGTTCCATTGCTGGCTTTTAACCATCCAATGCTCCATTCCATGCAACATAGTAGGTATTTACATGTATGGTAAAAATTTTCCTAAAATTTGAGGGCCTTTCGCTACAAATAATACATGAGTAACTTCCGCTCTTACTCGAATCCATTTGCTTTATGCCGTCAAAATTCTAAACAATGACTACAAATGTGGCTTCTTTTCCAATTCAAACAAATTACATCTTGCATATACATCTCCTTTTGAAAATAACAACATGATGATTCATATCCTCAATAGAGGTTTTACAAAGACCACAACTATACACAATGTAATGGAAGTCAATATGGAAGCTTAAACCACCAAAATAACTTGCAGTCACAAACCTGTGAGGCAAAAGCATTGAAGCTCAGTATTGGACCAGCGATATAAAGTGGTGCATATACCAAATAAGAAAGATATGTGATATATCCAAACCTGTCACTGTGCAGACTTCTCTCCTGATAATGTTATTAAAATTAGAATTGGAAAACATGAGTTCACTGGGCCAATAGAAATTATAGGTACATAAAAACATAAGAAAGAAAAGTAAAAACATAACTAAGCAACTACAATAACTTTCACCTTGAGCTTGATTTTAACTAGCAGCTATCCTAACCTGTAAAACTTGATAGCATGATTTTCCGGATTTACAAATATGACAACGTTGATAATGCTTCTGCAAATATCAAAGAATTAGACAGTGGAAAAAATATTTATTAATCATATTGATAACCAAAATCATAAAGCTACAAAATTAATTAACAATGTACACTAGACATCAGTATTGCAAGCTGGGATGTTTCAAGCAATGGTCCAGAAAATGTCAAAAACGACCAACCAAGAAACATGAAGATGGCAACATAATAGGTTTTACCTAAGGGATATTAACTGACCAAGGCTGTTCCCAGTCCATATTCTAATCTGTAGAAAAATACAAAAACTACAACCTAAGAAAAGTAGTCTGCCCTTATGCACTAGTGGAGTGAAGCATTCAAGAAAAAAAAAATATTTGAATAATAATCTTGTACACTTATGTCTTTGAAGTAACATCAAGAATAACTCTATTACTAAAATTTCATAATAATTTGTCCCCAGAAATTATAATATATTGTCATTTCTGAAAACATATTAAATTATGAGTGAGGCTGCACAACAGAATTTTATATTCAAAACAAACATGCGCTATTTTCAGAAAGAAAGAAATACCTCCTGATCAAAATGAGACTCTCGATTAGTCCAGTGATAATCAAATCCGAAGCTTATCATGCGCAAAACAACTGTCACAAACATCTAAGCTTAAATATAAAGAATCATATATTAAGTTATTGATATTGTTACATTACATAACGGTATAAAAATGAGAAAACAAAGATGTGCATATATAATTCATAAAAAGCAAAACAAAAAATAGAATTTAGATCACCAAATTTTAATTCTTATCCATAAGTGTTCTAAATAACAAATCTGGGTAACATGACAACATTCAAAAGGTGAGGAGTGATTGAATTGACATGATTTTATATGAATGCAGTGATGGGTGAGGAACAGTCCAACATACGTGAATCATGGGACCGGTAATTGTAAGAATCACATATAAATGGACTATTTTGACTTTCTTGGATACCATAGGAACTCAATTAAATAATGAAAAAAAAAATACCAAAATTGAAGCATATGTGCCACCTAAAGCTGCCTCGGTAATTTTCCAAAAATGCCCATTGTTGCCTGCAACGTAAATACATAATCTTAAGTCGAAATGGAAATACTCCTACAGATCAACGTATCAATGCAACAAATATTATGCTTGTTACCCAAATATAGAGAATGAATATCCTTCGTAAATCCGATTACAGAGAAGAAACAATATGTTGTAACTCCAAACTATAAGTGGAAAGTACTCCTTCTGTGCAAATATCTGCTCAAAGAGAAATAGTCTTACATGACAACAATGGAAAAGTTATAAATGTGGTATTAAGTGCAACAACACAATGATTGACCAAAACATTATCTATTCGGGAACAAACGGTTTAAGTATGGTTACTTAAACATCAATGAAAATATGGTTAAAGCATCAAAAGTTATTAGGATCAGTCAATACTATTATACTGTCAATAAATATCCAGGACCAGAGTTGTGAGCCCAAGCTGATAATATATATTGTGATCTGTCATTACAGTTATGGATGCAAGGAAATATTTTCCTAGCCATAAAACAATTGTTTGGCCTCCAAACTCCAATATTTTTCCTTTTGGATGTACTTGTAAAATAAATTTATTGGAGTTTCAAGGTCAAACGCACCTGCCCTTCTACAATACCCAACCCCCCTCCGCCAAAAACATCTCCATATTCTCCATTAGAAAGACATTTCTCCCACATGAATCACAAGTCTCTCACTATACAGAACTTAGGAGACTGCACTCTTTAGAGTTGTCCTTCTTTAGAAGGTTGTTGACAATGCTTGCTGCAGGCTTCTGATGTAATAATTTTTACTATACAATTCTTGTTTGGTAGAAGGTATTGATTTAAAAAATCCATCATCCATGGCAACACCATTCTCACTAAAGAGTACTTCTAGAGTCCCACCATTAGAAATGCAAAAAGTTAGCAAGAAATAAATAAACAAAACAAAATCTTACATTTTGTGGAGGAGTATCAATCCTATGATCAATACAAGAAATCAAATATAGACGTCTTTTGATTACATTTTGTATATATATGACATGCAAATTAAAATAAAGCAGCCTGAGGGAAACTAAAAAAAAAAAAAAAAAAACAGAACTGTTATGACATATTGATAACTTTAAGTAGGCAATTAAAAATTGAAAATCAACAATGTTACAGGTTCCCAACTAGATATATTGCAACTAATACATATTTACTGTCCATTGCACGCACCTTTACAAGAATAAAATTACCAGTAGCTATTGATAGGATAAAAACAATGCTGCAAATGAAACAAATTCAAGAGTCAGACTGAAGAAGGTAAAGAATAGCAACAATGGAAGAAAAAACAACATCAAATTAAACAGTGCACCCTACCATGCTCCATGAAGATATGACAAGTAGGCCAAAGAAAATAAAAGCCACACAGTGGACATTCCTCTAACTCTTAAATCAAAGGAAGCTTTCATCAAGTAGGCAAGAAGAGTGAAAATTCCAAAGACAAGAGAAAGAACAGGTATATTCCCTCTAAAATTCCTCCACTGAGCATCTGAAACATCCTTTACACAAAACAGAACAACATGTGTGTTTGATCAGCAAGCAACATCACCATCTACTGAAATACTTACAACAGACAAAATATCATAATGACCAAAAAGAGCAGGATCATACATTGAGGTGATTAGCTAAGAGCCAACCCGGGCGTAAACCTGACAGATGTTTGTAATAATCTGTAAAAAACAAAACCCAAAGCACTCAATGCACAGCAACTAAGCAAGTAGTACGAGTAAACACAAATACTGAAACAATATTATAGAGTAGAAAAGGGATAAAATATATACCGCGAGAGAGTTGAAGTGAACGGTTGATGATAATAACATAGAAAACGATTGCATAAATCACAAGAAGCCACAGTTCTTTTCGCTTCCAGTTCCCACTCTTACTGGAATTAGCAGATGTAGCCATTTGCAAATTGACCTCTAATTAGCACATCAACACCACCAATTTTTCGTTTCCCTGTTTTGGCAATAAGACAATTTTGCAAATTACTTCCACTTTTCATGCAAAATCAAATTAAAATTAACTTTGCTGGTGAAAACAATCTTCAATAATTTATATACATTTAAGAAATTGGACGTGAAAATTGAAGTGGGAAGTCTTCAACTGATCGACGGAGAACAGAAGAGAGGTTCAGGGTTGGATGAAAAGTGAAAAGTGCGGTTCATACTTTGGAGAAGACAAGATCTCTTACCATCACTCCTCTTTTTTTTATTATTTTTTCCCATCACCAGACCACAAAACGTGATGATTCCTCTCTGGCACAATGTTAATAAAACACACAAAAAGGCCAGAATAGCGTCTTTTGTAAAAAACGGCCCAATCACATTAACAAACTTTTGAATATCAAATTCACAACTTTGTTTTCTGTTTACACCTCTTCTATTTATTTATTTATTTAATTTTCGTAAATTTCTCTATGAAAAATATTTTTCTTGTGTGTATTGAATCATAATGACATACCACCTAGCTCGTTGATAAAATTATAGCAAGATTATTTCAATTTAACATCTTAAGTTTGAATTTTCAATATATCTTAAGAAATAAAAGAAAAAAAAAAGAGTTTAGTCACACATGCTAAGTCCCACATCACCTATATCCCAAACCCTGTGCACTGATACGTTCATGGCTATGTGTGATTATCTCCACCTATAAAATATTTGTACTAAATAATGTTAATTTAAGTTTAGATATAATAATTTTTTTTTATGAAAGTTAAGTAGGATACTTTTAAGTGTTTTTAGAGTTACCTCTTCCATTCTCTTATAAGAATTCATTATTTTAATACGAAAAATCTAAAATAACCCAATGAGTTAACGATAAATAAATCTAGACATTTTATTTTAATATAAACATCCAATATTCATAGTTATTTCGTATGAATGTAAAGAAATATAAATATAAATTTTAATATAATATTTATATTTTCAAAAATATTAAAAGAAACAAAAATTATGTATGCATTTGAATGTTTGAAAATGTGCAATGATTCTTATCGTGTAATAAGCATATATATTCTCTGTATTTAAAAATAAGATAAAAAAAAATCAAATAAGGTCGGACTTGGACCACAATTATTAATCCATAGCAACTATTTTTTTAAAAAAAAGAAAAAAGAAAAAATCATCCTTCAATTTGATAAAAAGAATTAATAAAGGTTTTAAATGTTTAAGATCTGTGCAGTTGAAAATGCAACTGCAGAATGTCTCAATCCTATAATTAGGTCTTGTATAGAGAAAAGAAAAGAAGATAGGAATAAAAATAAAATAAAATAAAAAATCTGAAAAAGAGAGAGAAACCCTTGATTAGAGTACGTGCCAACTTATTTAATCAAGCTTAATTACAGGGATGTACCCTGTTCTTAAGTCATAGATATGTGCCCACCACGCATGCTTTCCCTGTAACCTAATAACAATATTTTTGTACTTGGATATATACGATAGAAATGTTTAGGAATTATGCTTATCTTTCAAGTAAATTAAATTAATATAAAAGGTAATTGTGATTAGAATATGAAGGAAAGATGTTTATAAAATAATTAACGAGAAAGAGGAAAATTTTGTTAATGTGATTAATCCATCACGTGTGAGATTAATTATACATCATAGTATAGGCTTTTAGAATGAAAAAGGAAAGCGATAAAAAGCATGTATCTAATCTATAATCTAATCTATGCTATCTCTTCCTCCACCTTCACACTACTTTGAAACCTTTATGGCATCTCCTCCATTCTTTATGTGAAGTGACATTTTCATGTCCACTTCAGTCCTGTATCATATCACCTCTCCTTCAATCATTGACTGTTCATATTATTACTCTCACTTTTCATTATATCATCTCAAACAAAATTTATGCCATCTTCCATATATCTCCACTCTCTTTCCACACTTTAAACTTTTAAGATACATTTCACTCTTATTTTTTATGTTATAAAATTCATTTTTTATTTTTAAATTACTTCTTTACATAACTTAATATAGGTTGGAGTTTGCATTCATTAAAAATATAAAATTAATTTACCGATTTTGTGAAATATAGATAAGTTTAAAATCCATTCTTAATAAATTATTAGAATTTATTTTAATAATATTTACTGTTTATTTAGATAATTACGTTATTCGCTATCAAAATCATCAATTAATTTAATTTTAGGTTCCACGTGTATATGTTTTGATTTAAGAAAATATTAAAAGATCAATTCAAAATAAAAGTTTGATATGTATATATTTTGATTTTTTTAAAAAAAAACACTGAGACTTATATCAATTAAAATTTATTTTAAAAGTATTAACCTGTGAATAGATCAAACAGTTTAAAAAATATATAAGAAAAAACTCCCATGCGTTGGTGAAGTTGAGAATAGTGAGATAAATATTTTGATGTTTCTAGGGTTTGCGTCTAAGATTAAATTTAGTTAATGTTATACAGTTTGATTTTATATTTTAAACCTTGATACACAGTATAAATTTAATTAATAAATAGAGAGATAACGTTTCTTAATTTGCATAATCTACTTTACAATTTTACTTTTGTATGTCGAGTAAGTTTTTCAGTGTTTAATAATAAAATTTATAATATTTTTATATATAAATATCTTTATTTCTACTCTTGAAAAATTCCCTCTACTAAAAAAAACTTACGTAACCATGTTATACACATACATAGAATATAACTAGTCTAAACAGACATCCATTCTCCTTTTTCAATATTTTTTTTTCTTCAATTCAAATTAAACATATCATGCTTAAGCTTTTTTAGTAACCATATTCAAATATCACTAGTACCAAACTTTTCACACTTAATTTAAATATACGCATTATTCATTGTTAACTAATTAAGTCTTACAAATGTAAGTGGGTAATGTTTATATACACTCACTCTAAATCAAAGAAATTAAAATTATCTTTATCATATATTAATCGTTGAAATCGATATTTTGATATGGCAAACAAACTAAACAATTTTTTACGCGTTTGTTAGTAAATAATGATAAAAAGAAAATTCATATAAATATGATATTAATATAATGTTAATTATACATCTGATATAAATTATTTATAATTATAAAACTTACTTGTTAAAATGGTTATCCTCATCAACTTTTCGTCTATAATCATTACTAATAAGATCTCGAAATATGCTTAAATTTTAGATAGATAAAACTAGCAAGAAAAGTGTTTTGAAAAATTTTTAATACATTTGACGATAATTGAGCACTTTGGCTTTGGGTTTGAACATCTTTTTGAATTTTTATGTAAAAATCTATTTTGGTGTATATTATGTTGATATTTTTGGGGTAGTAGAGAGATTTGGATTGACAGTTTGATTGTTGGAATATTTGTTTATGTAAAAAAATAGAGAGATGGAATATAATTTAGTTCAAATATATACTTGTGAAATTTGAAGATAATTCTATGTGTATAGATTGTTTACTCAATGCAATAAGTTACATTTTCTTAATAAATATTTGCGTTAAAAAATTAGGCTTTATATTTAGTGTGTTGACGTTGAGAATTCTATGGTAATGCATTGCGTTTGATGTACGTCATATTTCGTGGGCGTACTTGTATGCAGTTTCTACATATAGATATACCGCTATTTATTTTATTCATGCATGTTTCTAATGTTAATTCAGAAAATTAACAGTGACGACGCTTATCCTGTTTCATATATTTCGTATGTTAAAAAATATATACATTTATTTATTTATTTACTTACAGATTTGATTTAGTCCTGCAAACCCGCATTTCTTTCATCTAATTTACTTAATTCCAGACAAAAATATGACTTGGACGTAGAAAAAAAAAGACAAAACTAAAAAATAAAAAGGATAACTCTATAAATATTTTTAAAAGATAATAATCTTTCCCTTTCTGTAATTTGTTTTATTCAAAACCACCCGTAGAGAAATGACACGTGTTTCACCCACTTAGCGAACGTCAAAAGATACCTTGTTATCTTTCTTTCTCGAATTCCATTCATACGAGAATATAGATAGTTTGTGCAGTTAATAATGGATAGCATGATCTTCAAAAAGATATTTTTGTGGTGTTAAAACTTTTTTTTATAATATATATAAATTAGAGAAGGTCAAATATATAAAATTTATTAAAATTAAAAAATATATATTGATTTTATTTGTATAAAGAAAATGAGAAGACAAAGCCTCATCACAGACAAAGAAGCTCCGTCACTGATGGGATTTGTATTGTTATTTAACTATATATGAAACTATTCATTAATAGTTATCTTAAAGAAAATCAATTATGACACTTTTATTAGTTAATAATGTGAAAGAGATAAATGGTAAACGTACATATTAAATACATTTTATTGTACACCTTCATCTACTATTTATTTATTTTGACATAACATGTATTATATGACCGTTTGATTAATTAGAATGGGACTGTCTACAATAAAAACATCAAAATGATCATTCAAGAGATCAAGCAGCTACATCATGCACACCAAACGATTATCTTTAAACAAAATTAGATTTGATGAATATTAGTATGCAACAAAACATGATTAACATCAATTAGGTCACATCAGGAAGTTAGAAATCCAAAACTCACTCTAAAATCTATAAATATAAGTTTAAAGGAAAGAGGTAAATTATATTTATTAAACATTAACTGTTAAACTATCCAAATTTTTATTAACTTTAGCATAAGAGTACTTTTAGAGGTAAATGACAAATAATTTAAAAACAAATGATGACAAAAATGAGTGTTAAGATAAACAAAACTCAAAAAATATATAACATTGACTCATAACCAAAACATACCATAATATATATAAGATTAAATTAGGATAATATTTTTATTAAATTATCATAATTGTGAGTTAATTTTATATTTAAATGAATATATTAATGGTGATACATCTAAAAACTACTAGACGAAGAATTAATTATTAACTATATTTATCAAAGTAGAACAAATTTTATTAGTTAACGAAATTGAAATAATTGATTAAGTGATTTAAAATTTTGTAGAAAGTCTCTCCAAGTTAAGACACTATCAATTATATTACACAAGAAGAATGTGAAAAAGTTATTATATTTAATACAACTTTAAAAGAGTGAGTAAATATGGTGGAAATGTGATATTTTAGCTTTCATTTAAGATCACAACACTTGAATTAAATTTATACAAAGTTTAGATTAAATTAGTATAATTGTTTGTAAAAGTATGTTGGAAATAATTAAAGTGTGAATTTAAGTCAAGTTGGACACAAATGAAAAAATTAAATAAGACAAAAAAAATTCATAAATTCAATGCTTAGAGATTTTAAGATTTTGAATTAAAAGTTATATAAATTTCTTATATGATTTGAATTAAGATTACATATATATAATTTTTTTCTTATAAACTCTCTTATAAGAAAAGAATCGTTTTGAAAGGAAATACACCAATGAAAGCACTCATTAAATAGGAGATGATTGAAAATAATTGATCTGTAAATCTAAATCTTACATTAAATAGAAATGGTGAAATTTAAAGAAAAAATTCATAAACTTAATGTTTTGATATTTTAAATTAGAAATGATATCAATTTTTTTTATGTAGGTTACCCTGTCACATTTATATAGTCTCTGTTAAATCGAATCCCTTCCAAAAAAATCATTAAAGTCTAAGGAAATGATGTCAAATTGATCGACGAAACTTTTGTGGTGTATGCCCATGGGTCTTTTAAATAACCCTTTTACCCTTTCTTGATCTTTTAAAATTTCAATTTATCCTCTTTATTTCCTAAATAAAAATGAAGTGATGAGCAGATATGGTGTTGGTTATGAAGTTAAAATACTTATAAACGTGGATTTGAATGAAATTGTTGCATGTGTTTATATGTAGCTAACAGAAGCACGCGAGAATTGATGGGAAGAAAAAACAGAGAAGGGCTGCCCGAGACAAACGTAATATGTCCCCACTTTCTGACCAAACTAAAATTTAGTTGCTGACGTGCTTCTTCCCCACCGCTCGCCATGCTCTTACATTGTATGTATCTCTACACTGTCATCTTCTTTTCTCTTCCTCAGTCAAACACGTTACTTATATAGAAATACTTGCAAAACACATCACATTCTTCATCCATTCATTTCAACTTCTATTTTTTCTTCAGTCTTAGGGACGCCTTTTCTCTTTTCTTTTCATATTAACAAAACATATATTGTTCTCTCATCATCAAACACTGTTAAACATTTAATGTAAATACACTTTTCTACACACATTCAGATCATGAGCTGTCATTTTACAAGACCCTCAACTCAAACATTCTGTTACATCTGAATCTGTTCATATACTTTCGCCACTGCTTTCTAATTTAAGTTACAATTATTTTTCAAGTACCAAGAAATTTTAGTAAAAAAGTAGTTTCAATTATTGTACCGAAACTATAAAACTATAATTCCAAAATAACACCACAAAAATAATACTATGCAGCTCTGTCCTCCGAGTAAGTCAGAAATTTAAAGTTCAAAATCATTTATCTTTACAATCTGGTCAACAAAGTGTTAACGACAAAAAAATACTAAGAAAACTTGCTAAAAGAACTTAACTGTTTTAAAAATATCTTATTCTAAATCTAATACATGATCTATAGGCCAGGAAAGATCCAAAACAACCTCCAACAACATCAATAACCTCTTTATCAGCTAGGCACCAATTCAAAACAGCTACTTAGCCACCTAAAGATAATGACCTTATCTTCAAGAAAAAGATAATTATAATATTTCAACACACATTAAAAGCATATAGAGCTCTACAACCTACGTAAGCCAAAAATCCTAATCATCTCATGTTAAATTCTTACGGACTTAAACTACACAGTTCAATCGAAAGTGACTTTTTTTCCCTGTACTAACTACGAATTTACATATAAAGCTCCATTATTGAAGTTTGGGACACCTCAGAGGCTAACCTTAAAATGTTAAGAGAAACACCTAATATTACATGATCAATTATTACATGCACAGATAATATAAAGAATTACTAGACCAATATAGGATATATCTGTTAACTTACAGTGATTACTGAAAAACTATGTCAACAATTATTTTGTATGCTTTTATATGAGTGGTAATTTTTTAAGACTTATATCAATAATGGGATTTTATTGGTTGAGACTTAAACTCTTAAAAATAATGTTGATACGTATTCTCAATAACGTAACTGAGATAAGGAATTGTACTAATTATTAACGGTTTAACTCCCGAGGGCAATATAGTTCGGAGAATGAGGGAAATACGTAAGTAGTACATAATGGGAAGGGAAAGGAAGTGTAGTTACTTTTCTAAAGAGTCTTTTTTCTGCGCAGGAAAAAAACAAGCATGGTAACACAACTGTGTGATTACAAAAAAAGTGAAGACCACTTACTTGCACAATGATGCAAAGGACAACTTTTGAGAGAGAACTCTCTCAGAATCAGAAAAATACAATCATTATGTAGAGTAGTAACGTAGCAGTGTATAGATTGAGAGGAGAATCTGATGGCAAAGAAAGATATGTGACAAGAATTTCTGGTTCTTCTACTGCTGTATAAAGTATTACCCTAGACTGGAAAAAAGGCATGCCGTTAGAGATATGTGTGTGGGTTAAAATTTCCTTTCTTGAAAACGTAATTTTTTTCTAGAACATTGGTTTCTCGTTCAGATATATTACGACAGATGGATACTGGATTCTCTAAAAGTTAAAAAAGAATATAACGGACTCTAATTAGTATATGGAGATTTTCTTTAGTCATTAACATGGGATACATGTATACTTAAGAAAGAATCTTTGGCGTGTTTCTCTTGGATTCTGCAATCCTGAATCGATTCTTACAGCAAAAAGGTGCACCAAGAAACAAAAAAGAAAAAACACCGTGCTTTATAATCAAAATATTCCGCAGCTAATTTTTGCACGATCAATATTTACATGGTCAATTCTCCAAAATCTTGTCCTGAGGGTAGAGGAAAGTCTTTGATTTTGCCCAGTTCCAAGTTAGTTAATCAACTTCCATAGTTAACTGCATAACCTTAATATATTCCCTCCTTTATTAGCGGATTTTTAGATTATATGATGTTTGTTTAGTGGGAGATAATGGTGCAATGGACAGGTGGGTGTGTTTTGTTAACACTTGCAATTTAGCGTCTTTGTTCAGGGTGTTTTGCATAACTAAGGAATAGTATGGGTGGGACCTATTTTGAAAAAGGGCATAATAATATAATCACTCACAACTTCGGTTATTCCAAGAGCTAAGGTATAGCCTCTTGTTCCCTAGTCTACCAAACCCATTTAACAAAATTCCGTGGGGAGTATATATATATATAGGCCCATGATGATGATGTAGAAACACTCACCGAAACTCATTTCTAATTTGCTTGCCTCTACTGGTGTTAGCTTAAACTTTTTTCTCAGCAGTATCATACTCAAACCGTCCATAACTTTCTTTGCTCTTGCAAACACCAACTATAACTTGTGTACCAATTCTTTTGCTGTGTTGAAAACCAAAAAAACACAAACTAACCATGTCCACAATTGCAAAGAGAGATTTGAGTTCTAATGAGGAAGAGAGTGAGCTGAGAAGAGGACCTTGGACTCTTGAAGAAGACAGCCTGCTCATTCACTATATTGCTCGTCATGGTGAAGGTCGGTGGAATATGTTAGCCAAGAGTGCAGGTACAGATTCCACGTACGCTTAAAGTTAGAGGAATAACTTCATTCACTTCTAACTGTTCTATACCTTTCTAACATTATTCCAATCCAACATCTCAGGGCTAAAGAGGACTGGAAAAAGCTGCAGACTCAGATGGCTGAATTATTTAAAACCAGACATTAAGAGAGGGAACCTCACTCCACAGGAGCAACTCTTGATCCTTGAACTCCATTCCAAGTGGGGTAACAGGTAACCAATATTCAATTATCTGTCTCAAAAATGAGTATTTATGCACTCAAAATTAGCCTTGTTGAACAAATCACAATGAGTTTGACATGCTTTTGCTGTTGTTCATTGGGAACAGGTGGTCAAAAATTGCTCAGCATCTGCCGGGAAGAACAGACAATGAGATCAAGAATTATTGGAGAACAAGGGTACAGAAGCAGGCACGCCAACTTAACATTGAGTCTGGAAGCAAGAGATTCATTGATGCCGTGAAGTGTTTTTGGATGCCGAGGTTGCTCCAAAAGATGGAACAGAACAATTCTCCGAGTCCTCACTGTTCCATGAATAGCATGGTGAATTTAGGGAATTCTGGAGAAGCTTCTATGAGTTCAACGTCAAGCAGCTTCAATATACCCTCTATGTTTTCATCATCTCCTCCACAAAGGGAATTCATTATGGACGGTGCAAATCATCTCGGTACTATGTCCAACCCCATCAATCCATCCCCAGATTCCTTCCCATATTCACAGCTGCTTGGAATTTCTGAACACCCCAAAAGTCCTCCGAATGTGCTTGAGAACAATGTCTACAGCTATCCAATCCAGGACAACTGCTATGCTGATACCAATAACTATGGCATGGAAGGCCTAAACATGGATCCCCTTTCAGCCATGGGAACTTACGACTTCTCACAGTTTGATTTTCAGAGCGCAGGGAATGGATGGATGTTAGACAGCGTGGAGGATACTACTTTATGGAACATGGATGCTATGTGACAGTGTTGTCAAGAGAAGGCATGCATCTAAAGTTCTTTTATTGTGGGATGGTATATCATTGAAAACAAATTTGAAGAAGATTCTTATGCTATACTGATTCATAGGGAGTATACATAATAGTCTCATTGTTAGAGATTAGTACCAAGTGTAACGTCATTTTAATATGAACCTTTTCAAATAGCATATATTTAAATAGAAAAATGCAGGAGATGATATTAATGTTCCCCTGTTTCGGATTTATTTAGAAGCTGCAAAAAAAAAAAGTTGTAATTTGACAAAGGCAATGTATCTTGGATGTTATGAGTGTATTTTGGAAATAGTGCGTTTCTATTATTCCCTCTTTTTGTTTCTGGATATCTATTTTCATGTAAATGATATTTATTTATTTTTCTGTTCGAATCTCAAATTAAAAGAGGAAAAGAATAGTGAAGTCACATCTTGTGATGGAGTGAGAGTTGTTGCAAAGTGTGTATGACATTTAATAACGATCTCTAAAGACAGTGAAAAATGATACTTGTTTTCATATCTCCAAGAGCAGCCACTTGTACTAAGTGGTGGGGTTCCCTCATAAAAATGAAGTACCGAGTGTAAGTGTGATGTGTAGAAAGGTAATCATTTTGCATCTTGAAAAAAAAATAGAAAAAATTGAAGATAGTGGTGCATAAGAAACAAGTGCCTTGGGTAACTACTCTAAACTGGACTAGTCTACCATTCTAGCAACTCCCTTGTCTTCTTTCTGGAATCATAAGCAAGGAAGAGGATATTTCACCAAATATTGCATTTCATCTCTCAAGCTTCCAACTATTTTCCAGTGATGGCACTTTTCTCGAAGCTTGTCAATGAAGAAATTGACTAAGAAATATTCTTCGCTATATGCCATCACATGGCCTAAATCTCTCCAAGAATTTTAACCTTTCCATCCAAACTGCTTTTCTACAGATTCACTCAGAGAACCCCTTTTCTTGCTTAAAATTAAGCTTAGCTAGCTAGCTCGTGGCCAATTTACTTTGCACGCAAAACAGAACAAATGCATCTCTCTAGGAGCTACTGTTTGAATTAATTACTCTTTTTGCTAATTCAGTAGTCATTAGGATATTTTTCATATATATATATATTTTATTAAGAACAAAAACTGACTTATTCATTAGTTAAAATCAGTTTATATATTAATATAAAAAAATATAAGTGGGAATTTTTATGTATTTAAGTTTACAAAAAATAATTTAATTTCTTTTCTTATTTTTAATGAGAATTTTATGGGAAAAAATTATCCAAGCACCGGCAATGCTAAATAAAGATCACACATAATTCACTTTCATCTAATTTTTCTCTCTTTTGGGGGGATATTATTCGTTGCATCTATCAGCTTTTTTATTTATTCTCTCTCTTTTCTTCTTTTTCTTTCACCTATGTACCTCGAGTGTAGGATGTACGTCGATTTTCTATGTGTGCATGTATTAAATCTATATTAATGCCTTTCCGTTATTATAAAACTTATATATATATATATATATATATATATATATATATATATATATATATATATATATATATTTTGTTCCGAGAAAACTTTTATTGACACTTTTGAAGAATGAAAATAAAATTCTCAAGTAAAATTGTTAAAAATTAACTCAGATATTATCGTGAACAATAATCAAATAAGTTCTAAACATAGGATTGATACTATGTTTTTTAAAGTTAAAGTTAACTCTACAACTTATAAAATAAAATTTACATCTATTTATAAATTATAAATTTATCTTATTTCTAATCGCCATATAACTTGTAATAAAATTTAGTTTATGAAAGAATTTATTAAGTATATTTGATTGAATTATCTTGGATATTAATTCTTAAGTCAGGAGACTTTCAAAATATTAGAATTATATATTAAGTATATTTGATTCAATGGATGTTTAAAAAAGTAATTTATTGCTGAATGTACTCTACAATTAAAATTTGAATATAATAAGCAGTTTTATCTTTCTATTATTTTATTTACAAAATAAAAACAAGCACGTTTTATGTTTTAAAATAAAAAATAACATTTTTAATCAGTAGGGAAGAAGAAGATCACATAAATAATAACTTGGAAATTTTCAAAGTACACGACATTGATGCCAGCGACCTTCTATCTTTAATTGAGTCACTCTTGTTAACTCTTTTTTATTTTTTATTTTTTTTGTAAATATCATTCGAGATATTTTCCTTTTTAACAATCATTTCTCTTTTAAAACAAGCCTCTTCGCATGCTTGATATCATCACGGGTTGAAAATATTTTCGCACTTTGGATTAGATGGGAGAGTTTTGTTTGTATTTACTTTTGTTTATTTTTATTTTTAATAAATATTATAAGGTGGTACATGAGTATTGAGAAAAATATATCCATGTAGAATTAAAAAAGATAAAAAAACAAAGGTAAAGTAATTACTAGTTATGAAATAATGTCCTTCAGTTTTCTTTTTTATTTTTCTATTTTTTTAAAATAATTTATTTATTAAAAAATATATTAACTGAAAACTATAATTAAAAGAAATGAAAACAGAAAAGTGATTTCCTTGTTTTTAATGTTAAAACTACAAATATTGATTTCGAGAAACATCTATTTCATATGTTACATCAAAATAGAATATCAACCCTAAACTTTTAACCAACTATTTATAATGCAATTATTGCATGTCTTTACTTCACCCATTTACTTATTGGGACAGTGGGACACCTATTATCCTACAAACATAGTGTAGTTATTGTTTCTTCCCTTTTATTTTAATCAATATTTTTTATCGTAAACTTTTAATACGTTTAAATTACTTTAAATGGTTAAATAACTCAAGTAGAAGTAAATGCTCATTTTCAAGAAAAATTAAAATCTGTCCACTTTTTTTACGTTTGTTTCAAACTTTATTATTATTTTTAATTAATCGGATTACTACGTGAACTGGTAAGGATTGGTGTCACGACCCAGAAGTTTGGGCCGGCTAAATAATGACCGGCCGGTCCTCTTCTTTTTATAAATTAGCAAAGTTTAAAATTCTTTTCTTCTCGAAAACCGTGCAGAGGCTGAAACTCAGTAAAGGTGGCAGACAAACTCTGCAGCAGCAATAAATTTCCCAACCTCGGGATGCGTCCGACTGCGTAGAGAATGAAGAATTTTTGGGTTAGTGGGAAACACGTGGCACCGGAAGAGCTGTCCAGCTGTCCGGTTCTGGAAGCACAATTAAGGTAGAAACTTCGAAAATCTTAAAACTCTTTCTGCATGAAAATCTTCATCTTCTTCCCCACTACCAACTTCTGAAATTCCAAACTCTCTTCCTTCTCTCTAGAAACTCTACCTTCTCTCTAAAAAAAACTTAATCAAATCACTGTTCCGATCACCTTCAGGTCACTTTTAAAGAACCTTGGAGCTCGTTCCCTACATTTGAACCGTTTGATTTCTACATTACGTTCGGTAAGTTCTAAGAACTTCATTTCTGACTTAAAGTTTTCTCATTTCCACCATACATGCACCATTAAAGCTTGCATGTACCTGTCAACCATTTTTCTCTGAACCCATATTTCTGTATTTTTACTCTAGACTTGGAAACCTTAGAAAAGATATTCGTTATCAACCTACTATTGAAGTTTAGCTGGAGTTAAAAGGTAAGGGAAGCTTATGCATATTTAAGTTTGATGTTCTGTATTAGGCAAATATGAATAATTCGATGTATGTTAATTTGTAAGGTATGTTGGTTGAAATTCATGCTCTGCATGTTGTTATATTGGTTATGAGAAACAAATAAAAAGGAAAAACTTAGAGAATGTGAGTTGAGATTGAAGATCATTATGATCATTCATTCTTCCCCTACTTTTCCGTCCGGTCTAATCGGACTGTTCGGTCAAGTTGTTGTTGAACTTAATATTTTTTTTCATTAAGAATCTCAGTGCACAATATTTACTAAACGTTAGTCATAAACTAAACATTCATTCTGAAAAGTGTTTGGCATTTGGCGGATACTTCAAACTAGTAAAACTTATTCATTTAACCGACCGGTGTGTTTGCTTATATTATTCTTTGAGATAAGGATTCGGTCATAGACCAGTCTTCTAATATAATTACTATTTATTTTATTCATTTCCAAAACCGGCCGGGTAGTTATTAGTAATAATTAACTTTGTGGTTGCTACTGTATTCATTGACAGTTCAGTATTCATCAAACCCTTCTTATTTTACAAATATCACCTTGATTCTACCGACCGGTTAGTTTTGTTATTGAATCTTTGATTCTACCTATAAACCTCTTTTATAGTCTTTGCCAATACTCCAGTTATATTTCGGTCTTGTATTAGTTCGTGATTCCATTGTTGATAATACGGTCATTGATCCGATAACTTTATTTATAAGAGTGATAATGAATCATATATTTGATTAAGTAAGAGAATTCCTCGGGTGGAAGGTCTCATGAATTAGAATTTGATTGGTAAAGTATGAATGTGGGAATGACTCCGGTGTCGTCCTTGTTTCCGATATTCCGTGAGGACATTTTCTCAAATAGAGAGAAGTCGGTCATGTGTGGGAATGGCGGGAGGCCCGCGGATATAAGTGAGTATAACCGTTTGAGGGCTAACCTCGGGCGGCAGCTGTTGGAACAGTTATTACACCGCCCGGGTGCTAGGGACGACCGAGCTACACGTTCATACGGTCCGGACAGTGTCGTGTCGATTAATATGATGTATGAGAATGATATGTTGTGTTGATTGATTCTTGTGAAGTATGTTTGTTTGTATATTGAATGGATAAGTTAAATATACGTAAGCTTACCCTTATTTTTCTTGTTTTGTACTTTGTCGTCCGGTATCCGACCGGTCATCTTGTCTTTTTCAAATGCTATGATCATTCTTACGAATGTGAGCAGAAGTTACTTTGGAAGCAGTTTTGGAAGAGCCCGCAGCGGAAGCAGTACCAGTTGAAGAGCATTTTGAAGAAATCCCAGAGTTTAGTACTGGACCGTCCGGTCCCTAGAGATAGTTTTCTTTTGCAATAGTTTATAAAATGTGATGTATAGGTTTTGCTTTTATTTTGACCGACCGGTCTATACTCGTTTTGTAAGCTAAATTGTTAACTCAGTTTTATACTGTGTTGATTGTATCCGGTTTGTATTCAGTGTTAATATTAGCTTATCCACCTTTCTATTAAATCGAAATTCTTTACTGTTTTCTATATTATATTGTAACTCCTAAATAAATTAATACTTGTATAGTAAAATTATTGGGATGTTACATTAATGGTATCAGAGCAGTTTCTTTCTTAGAACTACCTGTAGGTTATGAGTATCTTATGCTTATGGCTACGTACTCTACATGTTCGATCAGAATTTTCTGATTTCTTGTGGACTAACGGGTTCTTCTTTCTGATTAAAAACAGAAGATGGCTCCTAGACCACCTCCTCAACCGGTCGCTAGGGATCCGTCCGGCGAAGGTAATAATATGCTGGAATCAGTGTTGGCAGCGCTTCAACAACAGAATGCCAACCTTATTCAACAAAATGCCAACTTAGCTCAACAGAATGCATTGGCATTACAAAATGCCGAAGTCGCGAGAGCTGCAGCGGAATCAACACAAAGGCAGATCATGGAGATATTATCAAGTGGAGTTTCAGCTAACAGGCCGTCCGGTTCGTCTTCAAATACTCAGACTGAATGGAGTCTGGAGAGTTTTCTCCAGCACCGTCCGGCCAAATTTAATGGGAATTGCAGTGCGGATGAAGCTGACCACTGGCTTCGAGATATGGAGCGTATCTATGACGCTAAGAGGTGTAGTAATGAAAACCGTTTAGCTTTCACGGAGTATCTGCTGAATGGAGAGGCTGGGCATTGGTGGAGTAGTTCGAAAATGCTGTTGGAAGATGATAACACTCCAATCACATGGGAAGTATTCAAAAACAAGTTCTATGAGGAATACTTCCCTAATAGCGTCCGGTTTGCGAAGGAAGTTGAATTTCTTCAACTAGTACAAGGCGGAATGACAGTGTCAGAATATGCAAACCGTTTTAAGCAATTGATGAGGTTTTATACGATGAAAATGAGTGAAGAATGGCAGTGTCGGAAGTTCGAAAATGGGCTAAGGGAAGATTTGAAGCCGGTGATAGCAAGTCATTGTATACAGAAGTTTCCGGCCTTGGTGGAAAGGGCTAAGGTATTGGAGAAAAATTTAATGGAAGCTGAGAAATGCAAGAAACAACAGCCATCCACTAACAGGGGATCAATTGTAACCAGAAATACTTCAAGTCCTAGGACGACTCCGTATTCTCGACCACCGTCTTCGCAGAGTTCTTCTGCTTTGGCCGTTCGGCCAGTGAACTTTGCAAGACCGACCGGTCAACCAGGGAGTGTCAGCTGCTTTACATGTGGAGGCCCTCATTACATGCGAGATTGTCCCCGGCAAGGCAATACAAAATTTTGTATCAAGTGTAGAAGGAATGGGCATTTGGAAAGGGATTGCAATATGGGTGGACGAGCATCTTCCAGACCACCGAATGCTGAAAGGTCGTCTCCGAACGGTGGAAGAGCCCAAGCAGTCGGTAGAGTATATGCTCTCTCTGGAACTGAAGCTGCTGGTTCAGGTAACCTCATAATCAGCACTTGCCTAGTATATGGAATGTCATGTTGTGTGCTTTTTGATTCGGGGGCAACACACTCCTTCATCTCGAAGGCATGTGTTGATAGACTGGGAATAGCTGAGAGTGAAATGCAGCTTGACTTGGTGGTGTCAACACCGGCAGCTGGGGAGATTAGGACGTCCACTGTATGTGTGAAGTGTCCTATTGAGGTAGAGGGGTACAAATTCAAGGTAAATCTTATATGTTTACCTCTTCAAGACCTTGAAGTTATATTAGGGATGGATTGGTTGACCACCAATCGTATTATTATTGATTGTGGGAAGAAGAAGTTAATTTTCCCAAGTGAAGAAGAGAAACTTACGATTACGCTCGGCCAGATGAGAGAAGACTTGATTGAAGGCGCTATGGGTTTCATCGTTTTCACGTATCGGGACGTGAGCGGAACTGACCGACCGGATCTGAACCGTCCGGTAGTGGAAGATTTTATGGACGTGTTTCCAGAAGAAATCCCAAGTCTTCCTCCACACCGAGAGGTCGAGTTTTCCATTGACTTGGTTTCGGGAGCTGGTCCAATATCAATTGCGCCTTATAGAATGGCTCCGGCAGAGTTGGCGGAATTGAAGAAGCAAATTGAAGACTTATTGGAAAAGAAATTTATCCGGCCAAGTGCATCACCATGGGGAGCACCTGTTCTTTTGGTTAAGAAGAAAGATGGTAGTTCAAGGCTGTGTATAGACTACCGGCAACTAAATAAGTTAACCATTAAGAACAAATATCCATTGCCGAGAATCGACGATCTACTTGATCAACTCTATGGAGCTTCGGTTTTCTCCAAGATTGATTTGAGGTCCGGATACCATCAGATACTAGTGAAAGAAGAAGATATTCAGAAGACTGCTTTTCGGTCAAGGTATGGGCATTTTGAATATGTGGTAATGCCGTTCGGTGTGACTAATGCTCCGGCAATATTCATGGACTATATGAACCGGATCTTCCGGCCGTTTTTAGATAAATTTGTAGTTGTTTTCATTGACGACATTCTCATTTACTCCAAAAGTCACGAAGAACATGCAGATCATTTGAGAATGGTTCTTGGAGTGCTAAGAGAGAAACAACTATATGCTAAGTTGTCCAAATGCGAGTTTTGGATGAATCAAGTACAATTCCTTGGGCATGTAATTTCGGCCGGCGGAATTTCTGTAGATCCGTCTAAAGTGCAAGCTGTTCTGGAGTGGGAAACGCCTCGCTCAGTTACTGAAGTTAGAAGCTTTATTGGTTTGGCCGGCTACTACAGAAGATTCATTGAAGGTTTTTCTAAGATAGTGGCGCCATTAACCCAATTAACCAGAAAGGACCAACCATTCGTCTGGACCGACCGGTGTGAGTCCAGTTTCCAGGAATTAAAGCAACGGTTAACGAATGCTCCGGTTCTGGTAATTCCTAACGTTAACCTCCCATTTGTGGTATTCTGCGATGCTTCTTATAATGGATTGGGTTGTGTATTGATGCAAGAAGAGAAGGTGGTTGCGTATGCTTCTAGACAGTTGAAGATTCATGAAAGGAATTATCCAACTCATGATTTGGAATTGGCGGCTGTAGTATTTGCTCTCAAAATCTGGAGACATTACTTATATGGTGCTAAGTTTCAGGTGTTCAGCGACCATAAAAGTCTCAAATATCTATTTGACCAGAAAGAGCTAAATATGAGGCAAAGAAGATGGATGGAATTTCTTAAAGATTATGAATTTGATTTACAGTACCATCCGGGAAAAGCCAATGTAGTTGCCGATGCTTTGAGTAGAAAAACCATTCATATGGCGGCAATGATGGTACAAGAAATGAAGCTACTTGAGAATTTCAGAGATTTGAAGCTGCACTGTGAATTGGAGCCGGCCGGTATCAGTTGTAGTATGATGCGATTGTCAAGTAACATATTTGACCGAATAAGGGAAAAACAAAAGGTTGATAAGGAGTTGCAGAGAATTTCAAAACCGTTCGGTACACCACCCCACCAAGACTTCAATGATGGAACGGACGGGTTGATAAGATATAAAGATAGAACTTGTGTTCCAAATGATGACGAGTTAAAAAGGATAATCTTGGAAGAAGCTCATCAAAGTCGTCTAAGCATTCATCCTGGAATAACTAAGATGTATAAGGATCTTAGAATGAGTTTTTGGTGGCCAGGAATGAAACAAGACATTGCTCGATTCGTGGAGTCATGCTTAACTTGTCAAAGAGCCAAGATCGAGTATCAGAAACCGAGCGGTCTCTTACAACCACTGGAAATACCAGAATGGAAGTGGGACAGTATTGCTATGGACTTCGTGACCCATCTTCCTCGAACGGTCAGGCATCATGACGCTATCTGGGTAATAGTTGATAGATTAACTAAGAGTGCACACTTCCTTCCTATCAACTTAAAAATGCCTATGACTAAGTTAGCTCAGCTATATATCAAAGAGATTGTTAGGCTACATGGAGTACCGTCCGGAATAGTGTCCGACCGGGACCCAAGATTTACCTCCCGGTTTTGGCAAGCACTTCATCAAGAAATGGGAAGCAAACTTCAGATGAGTTCTGCCTACCATCCTCAGACGGACGGTCAATCCGAAAGGACAATCCAAACTCTTGAAGATCTTTTGAGAACCAGCGTGTTGGATCACTTGGGAGTTTGGGATGAAGTTTTGCCGCTAGCTGAGTTTACTTACAACAATAGCTTCCATGCTAGTATCGGAATGGCACCTTATGAAGCTCTTTACGGACGGAAATGCCGAACACCTCTATGTTGGTTCCAAGAAGGAGAAGCTGTATTGACTGGACCAGAAATCATTCAACAAACAACAGAAAAGGTGAAACTGATCCAAGAAAGACTTAAGGCAACTCAGAGCCGACAGAAGTCTTACGCAGATAAAAGGAGAAAGCCTTTAGAATTTGCTGCAGGAGAGCATGTGTTTTTAAAGCTGAATCGAACGACCGGTGTGGGCAGAGTCATCAAACCAAAGAAATTGTCACCTCGATTCCTTGGTCCGTATCAGATTCTCAGACGTATTGGGCCAGTCGCCTATGAACTTGCGTTACCTCCTCCCTTGTCTAACCTTCATCCGGTATTCCACGTCTCTCAACTTAGAAAATATATCGCTGATCCTTCGCATGTACTCGAAGCCGACCACATACAACTTAAAGAAGATTGTTCAGTTGAAGTACAACCAATTAGAGTTGAGACAAACATAACCAAGCGGCCGTTCGGTAAACGTACTATTTTGGTGAAAGTTATCTGGGACGACCGAACGGGCGATGTCACTTGGGAGCGCGAAGAAGATATGAAGGAAGCTTATCCACACTTGTTTGAAGGTATGTACTAATTTTCGAGGACGAAAATTTTTATTTGTTGGGGGGAATGTCACGACCCAGAAGTTTGGGCCGGCTAAATAATGACCGGCCGGTCCTCTTCTTTTTATAAATTAGCAAAGTTTAAAATTCTTTTCTTCTCGAAAACCGTGCAGAGGCTGAAACTCAGTAAAGGTGGCAGACAAACTCTGCAGCAGCAATAAATTTCCCAACCTCGGGATGCGTCCGACTGCGTAGAGAATGAAGAATTTTTGGGTTAGTGGGAAACACGTGGCACCGGAAGAGCTGTCCAGCTGTCCGGTTCTGGAAGCACAATTAAGGTAGAAACTTCGAAAATCTTAAAACTCTTTCTGCATGAAAATCTTCATCTTCTTCCCCACTACCAACTTCTGAAATTCCAAACTCTCTTCCTTCTCTCTAGAAACTCTACCTTCTCTCTAAAAAAAACTTAATCAAATCACTGTTCCGATCACCTTCAGGTCACTTTTAAAGAACCTTGGAGCTCGTTCCCTACATTTGAACCGTTTGATTTCTACATTACGTTCGGTAAGTTCTAAGAACTTCATTTCTGACTTAAAGTTTTCTCATTTCCACCATACATGCACCATTAAAGCTTGCATGTACCTGTCAACCATTTTTCTCTGAACCCATATTTCTGTATTTTTACTCTAGACTTGGAAACCTTAGAAAAGATATTCGTTATCAACCTACTATTGAAGTTTAGCTGGAGTTAAAAGGTAAGGGAAGCTTATGCATATTTAAGTTTGATGTTCTGTATTAGGCAAATATGAATAATTCGATGTATGTTAATTTGTAAGGTATGTTGGTTGAAATTCATGCTCTGCATGTTGTTATATTGGTTATGAGAAACAAATAAAAAGGAAAAACTTAGAGAATGTGAGTTGAGATTGAAGATCATTATGATCATTCATTCTTCCCCTACTTTTCCGTCCGGTCTAATCGGACTGTTCGGTCAAGTTGTTGTTGAACTTAATATTTTTTTTCATTAAGAATCTCAGTGCACAATATTTACTAAACGTTAGTCATAAACTAAACATTCATTCTGAAAAGTGTTTGGCATTTGGCGGATACTTCAAACTAGTAAAACTTATTCATTTAACCGACCGGTGTGTTTGCTTATATTATTCTTTGAGATAAGGATTCGGTCATAGACCAGTCTTCTAATATAATTACTATTTATTTTATTCATTTCCAAAACCGGCCGGGTAGTTATTAGTAATAATTAACTTTGTGGTTGCTACTGTATTCATTGACAGTTCAGTATTCATCAAACCCTTCTTATTTTACAAATATCACCTTGATTCTACCGACCGGTTAGTTTTGTTATTGAATCTTTGATTCTACCTATAAACCTCTTTTATAGTCTTTGCCAATACTCCAGTTATATTTCGGTCTTGTATTAGTTCGTGATTCCATTGTTGATAATACGGTCATTGATCCGATAACTTTATTTATAAGAGTGATAATGAATCATATATTTGATTAAGTAAGAGAATTCCTCGGGTGGAAGGTCTCATGAATTAGAATTTGATTGGTAAAGTATGAATGTGGGAATGACTCCGGTGTCGTCCTTGTTTCCGATATTCCGTGAGGACATTTTCTCAAATAGAGAGAAGTCGGTCATGTGTGGGAATGGCGGGAGGCCCGCGGATATAAGTGAGTATAACCGTTTGAGGGCTAACCTCGGGCGGCAGCTGTTGGAACAGTTATTACACCGCCCGGGTGCTAGGGACGACCGAGCTACACGTTCATACGGTCCGGACAGTGTCGTGTCGATTAATATGATGTATGAGAATGATATGTTGTGTTGATTGATTCTTGTGAAGTATGTTTGTTTGTATATTGAATGGATAAGTTAAATATACGTAAGCTTACCCTTATTTTTCTTGTTTTGTACTTTGTCGTCCGGTATCCGACCGGTCATCTTGTCTTTTTCAAATGCTATGATCATTCTTACGAATGTGAGCAGAAGTTACTTTGGAAGCAGTTTTGGAAGAGCCCGCAGCGGAAGCAGTACCAGTTGAAGAGCATTTTGAAGAAATCCCAGAGTTTAGTACTGGACCGTCCGGTCCCTAGAGATAGTTTTCTTTTGCAATAGTTTATAAAATGTGATGTATAGGTTTTGCTTTTATTTTGACCGACCGGTCTATACTCGTTTTGTAAGCTAAATTGTTAACTCAGTTTTATACTGTGTTGATTGTATCCGGTTTGTATTCAGTGTTAATATTAGCTTATCCACCTTTCTATTAAATCGAAATTCTTTACTGTTTTCTATATTATATTGTAACTCCTAAATAAATTAATACTTGTATAGTAAAATTATTGGGATGTTACAATTGGCTCAAATTTTGTTCATTTAGAGATGATGTTATATAAAATATTTATTACTGATAGTTTTAAGGATTTCGCTGGAGTTTATGTTTAAAAGGACACACTTATAATTTTAAAATCGAAAATAAATTAAAACTAAAAATGATTAATTAAAACCTTTTTGGTGAAAGAAAATATATATGAAGTAATAGTATATAAAGTGAATGACACAACAAATTAACATGCGTTAAACCTTTGAGTTTAGTGACTATACGTTGTCAACTTAAAATGTTTTTGATAATATCAATAAAATACTTTTATTAACATAATTCTTATTAAAATAACTATTATAAAAAATCGCAGTACGAAATCATATTCTAATAATTCAAACTTGTGATAAGAAAGGTGGAAGAAATTCAGTGGGAAAAGGATATATATGAATATAAGATCAAGACACTTCTTTTTCTTTTTTTGTTTTATAGATCTTCGTAATTGATAGAAAAAGTTTATAATTTACCTATAATTTTTCAGAATCTAAAGAAAACGTGTAAAAAAATCTAGAGCTATCAATATAAACATAAATATTTTTTACCTCTGTATAGATATGATTTTATTGGGTTTTTATTTTTAAAGTGAATTGATGAAATCTTCCTAAAATATCATTTATTTTTAAAAAAATTTTATTTGTATTAATATGTTTGAAAGGTGGACTTTAAATTTAATTTAATATTATAAAGCTAATTTATTATATAAGATTTATTCTTATATATATATATATATATATATATATATATATAAAATATAATATAAAACTAAACATTAAAATGATAGTTTGACAATAGTCAATAAATAATTTTTTAATGCGAATAATATAATAAATTTAAAAAACAACAAATTTTATTATATAACTTTTATACCAAATTAAAAATATTAATACTAAATCCAATATAACTTTACAAAATGAGATTTATATTCATGTATATAATATAAATCAATTTTATTTATAACTAATGTGAAACTTCTAACATTATTTATTTTGTACTATCATGATATTATTTAAATATTAATGTTATATTATCTGTGAGTGGTGATAGATATAACTTTTTTAAAAAAATACATTCAGTTGATTATTATATTAGAAATTATAATTAAAGTTGATTATCATATTAAAAGTTATAATTAATAGTTAAAAGGTTACTTTTTCTACCACTTATAACACTTTAAAGATTAAAAAAAATTAAAACTAGAATACCATTTAAAAAAATATATAATAAAGAACTCACAAAGTTGGAGACCATGACACGTTCATAAGTAACGAAAAACACAAAGGTGGAGACCATGACTTGGTCATGTCATGTCCCCTCGTCTTTATCTTACATTGATTACACTTCCAAAGACAATTAATGGAAAAAATGTCTATTTATTGTGGTTCTCGTATTATTGTTGATTAAATATTTAAAAAAATTGCAAATTTAATTAAATAAAACACTTTTGATTAGATTGATATTTCACAATAAATAATCCAAGAAACTTTTTTGAAGAAATATTTTGGTGATACTTCTTTTTTATATCATAACATTAGTATTAAGTATTCCAAATTACCTTTATTATCTAGTTTCTTCCTTTCAACTATTTTTTTTATCAGTAAAACTGGAATTTAAAACACTGCCTTAAAAGGATCAAGTTAATTATACGAAGAATATTTAATTTATGCATAAGGTCTTATAACAAAAACTATCGTTAAAAGACAACTTAATGCAACATTATATTAAAATTAACAGTTAGGTTTCAACAATAAAATATATATTTTAACTTTAATAAATCATAAAATAGAAACTACAGATAAAAGTTAGAAATATGAACTTTTATAAGACTTTATTATAAAAAAGAAACTTATAATAATATAGTCAAGACATTATTAAACCTTCTAAAGGGATAATAAGGTCGCTCAAGAGTTAATAATGTGACATGTTTGATATTTTGAGAGTTGTTTGATTCTACGAAAAGTATTTAAACAATAACAACTTATTAAGAAAATGTGTATACGGTGATAATAAAAATATGTAATTGTGTAAGATATGTTTTTTTCTTTGAGTATAAAATTAAATTTGTTATTAGTATTCATTTTATTTAAGAATCTATTTAGTTTTCTCTTTAATGTATCCCATAATTAATTTCTCTCTTTATAGAAAAGAAATAGTTGGATGAGAAGGTGTGAATTGCTACCTGAAGTTTCAATTTTGCTTTTCTCCGCCTAAAGAAAAAAGAAAAAACGAGTTCTATTTTCTTAAATGAAAAGTACAAGTTAATATTATAGCATGGTAATAATATTAAAGCTACTTTGTAAAATCTTTGTAATTTTTTAACTAGAGTTTTAGATTTTACAGAAGGACTTACGACTTTTCATTTTCGTACTTGTACAGAGAAAAAAAGGGGTTTAAAGTAGTCGAACAATAATTAAAATTTTAAGAGATTGGTTGTTGATTTGATCATTTTCGTTATGTTCTTTTTTACTTAAGAAAAAGACCCTGATATAAACATATTTTTTATTAAAATAAACATCTTAGTTTTCATATACGTAAAAACAAAACAAGGTTTCTATAGAAAATGTTAAGTCAATAAATTTTACAAAAGACTGATTTTTATATTTCTGTTCAGTTTTTATACATTACAAATAAAAAATTATGAATTTTAAAATTATTATTATAAAAACCCAACAATTTATTGTATAACATAATTTCAAATAAAACTACAAAATATAAATATTTATAGTATTAATGTATATATTACGTATTACTTTTTGGTTCTTTAACTTTCTCTCAATGTGTTCTCTCTTTTTTTTCTATCTCTATCTTCATATTTGTTTTAAATATTAATAAAAAAAAAGAATCATAAAAATTCTACTTTATTTTTTAATTTCTAACTTTTTAATTAAAAATTAGGTAAATTTTTATTGGGTTTTCATGTTTGTGTGTCTTTTTATGGGAGAGAAAATGTAGTGCACTAGTGTGATGATAATATTATGACTTTATTATTTATTTTATTTATTTTTTTAACTTTATTTTAGATTTGAGGATAATAAGGGTATTGTGCTTCCAGCAGCATTGCTTACGTAATATATGTAGCGGTGTGTAAAATTAATCAAACGGAATTTGTCATTTTACAATTAAAATTTAAATTGAATCATTTTATCGTTTAATTTTAAAACAAATGACATTTAAAGTTATATAATTTAATTAATTGTTTATTAACTTAAAATTATCTTAACGATGAAATTTGGTCAGATTTTGGAAGAGTCCGTCATGACATAATTTTAATTTTAATCAAATTCTATTGGACTAGTCATAATCAAAATTTGGTTGAATTTGGTCAAGTTGAATCAGACAAAACTATGGACAAATTCGATTAAGTCAATTTCAATTGGTTTTAATCAAATTTAACTAAGTGAGCTTGACCAAAATTTGTATAAATTTCACTCAATCAAATTTAAACAAAAATTTGGGCGAATTTACTTGAATAGGCCAAATTTGACCATTGAGTGTTATATAAATAATAATATTTTTTAGTATAATGTAATATAGTAGAACAATAAATAATTAAGTTCAATTTATTTAAACTAATTTTCAGTTTAATTCAATTCATACAAATTTTTGGTTTATAACAGTTTTTAACAATTGAATGCAATTTATTTTCTCCACCTAAATATTATGTATGATATATATGTTGTTTTTGATGAGAAATATTCTTTATAAGAGGATTTAGGATTTTGAGATTATTTATAACAGATGATATATATATATATATATATTGATGTACTTTTGTGAATACATCTTATATAATATTATATATCTACATGTAAAGATAAATATAATAAGATTTTTTCAATGTACGTATAAAAGAAGGATAACATAGTTAGTATACTTCGTATTTGGTATAATAATAAGAAGAAAAGAATATATCAGTACAAAATTTCTAATTCCATTGGCGTTGTTTAAATTCGGTTAATGATTGGAGTTATTGAGCACCTATTTGGTTTTTAGCAGTGATTAGGTGCGTTTGTGTTTATTTAACTTTGCTCTGTTTTGAAAATTTAAAATCTTTAACAATTTTCTTCAAATTTAAGTACAAATTAATATTAATTTTCTCTTAATAAATACAATTGTAATAATTAATAAAAAGTCAAACATACACCTAATTATCATAATCAAGTTAAAATAGTTCAAACAAAATTAGTAAAATTAAAACTTTTGATTGAAACAATTTTTTTTTAGATTTTATTGTTTGTCATACCACAAATCAAGTATTATTTATCCTATAAAAAATACTAAAAAATATCAATAATTAATAGATATTAAACTAGAAAGACTCTTAACAACACTTCTTTTTAATATGAATAATGATATTTAAACAATATCCTTTTGACAACATTTGAACATTCATTACGTGTCAATCTGTGATTGGTCAAAAATTACTTCACAGTAATGTTTATGATTATTATTATTGATTGTGGAATAATTTTTGACCAATCACATATTGACACGTAATCAATGTTTAAATGTTGTAAAAAAAATATTGTCTAAATATCACTATTCTTTTTTAATATTAATGATGTTTTAAACGATGGAAATATTGTCTAAATATCACTATTCTTTTTTAATATTAATGATGTTTTAAACGACGGGTGACATTATTTAAAAAATGGTTGGTAAAAGAGAAAAGGAAGAAAAAAAAGAAAGAGTAATATGGTCAAAGAGTTAGTTGGTAACAGTAGTACAGGAAACGAGCAGTAATGATTGAGATTGAGAGAGTTGCGTTGTGTATTGAAAGGCACGTGCAATAATTTGTTATTTGTTAGTAATATTATTAAAGAAAGATTTAGAAATGTGATTGAGTTTGACTGACCAAAGCTCGGTCTGATTCAATTCTACCTACGACCTTCAAACAGTAATTTCAACCAAATCCTTATCCTTTGCTAAATTAGCGGCTGGGGTGCCACCGATTCGCAACTAAACACAAGAAATCTGTTACATTACACCCATGAATCTCCTTTCAAAAAAAAAAAAACACTGAGTGCATGCGCATGATGTTTGACTGTGACACATTGATAATAATAACATGGCTGTTTCTTTCGTTTGATTTGAAACTGAAAGCAACAGAGATGAAGAAACTACACTTTGGCAATTAAACAAGATTATAATGGAGCCAGAGAGAGAGAGCGTGACTACACGGTTTCTACGTTCAACCACAGAAAAAGACTGCTTTTAAAGTTCTTGTCTGCTACCTTCAATTCTCTTTCTCTCTGTTCTTCGAATCAGGAAAAGAAACATCCCTCAAATCATTCAACAACACCTATTCCTCATCTTCACTGTTCACTTTTCAAGGTCTTCTTCTCAAAACAAAACCCCACGGTCAAAAACAACCCTCTCTCTCTCTCTCTCACACACACACACACATTTTATTCATGCAACTATCAACCCACCTTTTAACTAATTCCATCCAATCTCAATCTTAAATACACTATTTTTTCTTCAACCAAAATTTCCTCCGCCATTCAAAATTTCAACCTGTAATCTCTATTTTAATAAACTTGCCAACTGTCTGCCTTGCCTGTGTATGCTTGCTTCTTTCGCAGACATGCTGATGCATAGAAAACGAAATCTAACTCAATCTTTTAAAATTTATAATTACAAACTCATTTTATTTCTAGTCAACCTACGATCTGTAACATTAAATGTTATATACATATGTATGTAGATGGTATGTTAGTTTTGTTTTGGATTGAGAAATAGTGTGGTGGGAGTGAATGGTTGCAGCATATGCGATGGAATTTGTGAGTGAGGTGGATAAGGTGGCGTAGGAAGATGGATGAGTGAGAGAAGAAATGAAGTGTTTTGGAGAGGAAAGAAAAGGTGGCACCAAAGCAAAGCATGTGGTGTGATGTTGGTGCTAATTATTCATGAGAATTGGAACCTTTGAAAGGCAGAGATTAGATTGGTAGATGGATATAGATAAAGATAAATAATATTCATTCTCCCTTACTTTCAATCAAATCAACCTCTCACCATCAAATGTAAGCGTGACTAGACCAAACTCCATAATTGGGAGAATGAGACTGAGACCCTTTTACTTTCCCTCACAAAGACAAGACTCATCTTGTTTGCTTTCATTGCTTATCGCAGCCAATAAGTACAAAACTCACTGACCAACCCCACATTTTCTAATTCATAATGCTCTTTATTTTCCAACACTACGTTATTCTTACTGTTTTACTGTTCTGTTCCTCACACTTTTATTCTGAGTTTCATTATTCTTATCAAAACAAACAACAATTGTGCTTACTGAAAGTAAAAGATTGAGAACTGTAGACTGATGAACATTTTCATCATTTGGGGTATGTGGATGAGTCCCACTGAAGGGAATGACACTGAGTCATCCTTTATTTACCTGTAAGAATAACTTTTCATCTGTGAATGAAGAAAATTGCAATGCTAATAACATTCCTGCATCCGTTTTTAGTATGGAACCTGGTGTAGCCGAACCTTTATGCTCGAGACTCTCTGGAGGTGATAAAGAAGATAAGGATTCTGATCCAACCAGAGAGTAGAGAATAGTTGCAAAATCACATTTTAGAACAACTCTACTAAACGCTAAATATTGAAATCAATCTCTGGAATATATGTGAAGTGTAAGCAAGTGGCTTGGATTTTGTACTTTTATACATAACAAGTACCAGTATTAGTGCAAAGTTGTAGTAGTGTAACGTTGGACCTATTTGAGAGACACTTGAAATATGAAGATAGTAGATAGCAATTAGCTTAAGATTGTTCTCTGAATTAGTAGTGTATAAAGAATATGCAATAAGCAGATTGAAAGTGTAAGGTTTTTAAATGAGTGAGTGATTCGTGATGGGAAATCATGGTCGAGGGAAGTACTGATATGCATATCATCAACATTGAATTTTCTGAATAGAAACATAATGCAGTAGATTAGATTCTAAAGGTGATCGTATATATACTATTAAAGATGCCCCCCTACTGATAGTGTAAGAATAACTTTCGGTTGGCTGATTGATTTTGGTGGCACTGAGATTTCGAATAATGGAATACAACGTAACAGTATTATCATTTCCCTTTTATGGTTAATATTCTTCCAATATATCTTAACAACAAAAGTAAATTCTTAAACTAATATAAAGTTTCAGCTAAAATATGTATAAAAAAAGGAGAAAAACAGTGAAGGCGAAAAAAATGTATTTAATGATAATAGAATAATTTATAAAATTTACAAATTTATTATAGACATACCATATCATGTGCTACTTCTGCAAGTGTTGTATTTTTATGAATCTAGATGCTTTATTGTTTTGTTTTTTTTTTTCAAAATATAATGATTATGATGTATTACATTTTTTAAATATATTTTAAAATATTTAAACGAGTATATATCAATACATTTTAAAAGCATAATGGAGGAACAATACAAAATATCTAGAAAAATCCAACAACAAAAAAATCAAATTCTATTTTTACTTTATTTTGAGGGCTATCAATTGAGAAGGTTTATCGAAGTATTTATTTAAAAAAAAACTATTTTTTAAGATAGTTTTTGAGTAAAACCTTTATATAAGTTTAAGTCTATTACGATAGAATGAAGAATGTTAATTGCTTGCAAACCACATGTCATTCTTAAAAGAAAAAAAAAAAAAAAGAAAGACGCACAAGAATTGTAAAATAAATTCTTCATACAAACAAGAGTATAAATTACATTTAAATTAAAAATAGATACACAATAAACTAAGAGAATAATAAAACAATGAAAAGATATATATTTTTTTCATTGTTTTTAAAACAAAATTTTCATGTATCCTTATATATCAATATTTACCATTGAAGATGTGAAATAGGCTAAACCTAAAATGATGTATTGTTAGAGTGTAATATAAGTTGAGTGACCTTTATAGTATAGTCAACTTACCAATGTTTCATAACTCTTAATAGAAGTTTTTATTGAAATCTCTTATTTAGTCTGTATCAAATGCGTAGCCATCACAATTTATTTATATATGGTTGGTGTGCTGCAACACTTTGGGTAGTCACCTTTCTTGCAATGTCTGATCTTACGCAAAGCATCTAAGTAGTCAACATGACATCTAGCATATTGTTTAATTACTCAGGGGCTTAGCTCTAATGTAGATTCAAATATTCAAGTCATGATAATCATAGTTTTATTAAAAAGAAAAATGGGTGGATGACACAGTTACGTTAGACGAATATATACACCCTCATAATTCGATAACTCGTGTATGCGTGGGACCAAACAATAGATAATTGAAAATTAATAAAAAAGAAATGCTATTATGTCATTAAAATAAAGTTAATTAGTGTTAGAAGACAAAGTGAAAGTTGTCCCATCTTTTACTATCTATTTCTTTCTAATTTGAGGGATAGCATTATTAAATAAGAATAAAGGGCATGTATTGTCCCATCTTACTAGGATTCCTTGCTTTGTATTGCTAGTGACCATTAAAAAGTTATGATAGAAAATTGTGTTAATGCATTAGTATCTTCATGTTAGAAATAAATACTCAATTGTTTTTGTACTAGCGTAAATTAGTAATTTTAATCGAACACACCCATGTTACGGTAAAAAAAAATATACAAATGTAATGAGGACTCTTCTTCTAACACTAAACTAATCGATGTATAAAACAAAGAAATTTGATTTTATTATCTTTTAATTAGTTTATTTTCAAAAATATAGGTAAACTTTTTCACACATAAAAAATAACCGTCTAAAAACTCGTAACTACAAAATAAATGAATTTATACACCGTACAATAAAATAAATGAAATCATGCACATAAAACTCATGCAAAAAATACATAATAAACACTTGAATTGGTTAAATTTGTATGTTTTCCCTGATACTCTCGTGAACAACACGTTTGAGTTGCAATCACATTCACTTGCGTCACAACACACGGTCAGTGCAAACCCCCTTTTAAAATTTGAAGTTTACATGATCCTTCCACTAACTGAAATATTAGAGCTTTGTTATAGGGGTGAAAAAAATTTCATTATTCCTTTTTAAAAACTAGAACAATTTTAAATAATTTGAATCTCAGTCTAAAAGTATAAATTATTTTAAAGAATTGTTCCAAAATCATATTAGTTTTAAAGAACTGGTTCTAAATTAAACTAGTTTCCAAACTGATAATAAAAATTGAACAAATTTTAAAACCAAACCTATAAAATATTTTTTTATGTAAAATTGACACCTGTTAATTCAATTGTGTACCTGTAAAACTATCGGAAGAATTATCAAACAGTTCTACCCAAAACTTTTATTTTCTAAGTTTAAACATCACTTACAGTAGTGGACGAAGAATTCTTAAGCTTTCAAAATGGAAACATTAGAAATATCTCTAACCGTTTATCAAAACACTAAAAATTCGAAATCAAATTAGTGTTTTTCATTCTTGGAATCAACAAAATATTCGTTAACATAAATAATAAGCGTATGGCCCGATTGCTTTAATATGGAAGATGATGATAAAAGTTTGCCTCCTGAAAGGAAATTCATAAAATCAGAAATTAACATAAATAATAAGTTATATTTAGGATAACATGAGGTGCATATTTATTTTATACATTATTTCAAAGAAATTCCTCGCATCAGAAATTAAGAAACAAATTCATCTGGATTAACCATCAGTGTCATGGGAAGTATACAGGATCAAGTGAGTATGCATGGTACCCATAGATTCCCTTAGGTGGAATCTCAATCTCCATTCTAACTTTTTAAGTACTTCTCTCATGAAGTAATGAGTAACAATTATTTTTGCATGTATCTCTTTGCCTCATTCAAGGCGTTTTAACTATTTTCATGACCGACATCAAGATTGGAAGAATGCTTAATAGCCGACTTCTATCTAAAAAAGGCAATGTATGAAAGAACTATTAGAGTTAACTTAAACTACTATTTTAATTCAACTTGGATACACTTTACTGTCTATCAGGAACAACATTGTCCCGTCACATGTATACTGTGCAAAAACTAAACTGAATCTGACTTAGATGTCATTATTTTTATGAAAGTGAAATGATTTATTAATACTAATTTTACACTCAAAATTAATAGGAAAACAGCAACGTTGGCACTAACTCACAGAATAAACAAATAAAATATCCAAAATACAAAACCAACCAACCAAAAAGTAATTACATAACAGAGGAACTAATAAATGATCCCTTAAGAAAATGTACATGGCTAAGTGGATAGTAAAAGTTACACAACACCCCCAACCCCAAAAAATTCTATGCGTTACAAGTATCTATTTTAAACATGTACGAACCGCTGACCTGTATGTGCCACTTTGTTACTTCTAATCAATATTGAGGAACCCTACTTTCCACCTTTACTATAGCTGTCCTTTAAAGTGACAGTCCTATTAAAAACAAGTTTTTCTGGAGTTGAGTCCTGGTCAACTACGAAGTAGCCTGGAAGAGGAGATATAACGATTAGATATTAAGTAAACAAAGATGAACGAAGAAACAAGTAACAGTCAACGTAAAGTACCTAATCGTTCAAATTGGAAATTGTCCCCAACTTTCGCATTCCGCAGGGAGGACACTCCGTAAGCACCCGGAATTATCACTTTGGAATTAGGGTTTAAATCGCCAAGCCAATTGTCAAGTTCGGCGGGATTCTATTCCAGTGAATTCAAACAAAAACAGAGAGGGAAATATTATTAGCAAACAAGAATACACACACACACATACATACATACATACATACATACATACATATATATATATATATATATATATATATATATATATATATATATATATATATATATATATATATATATATATATATATATAACCAAGCAGACGTAAAGGATAGCAAACCTCTGATAGGAATAGCCTCTCAAACAACCTGACTTCCACCTTTAATGGATCAACTCCAGGAGAAGGTTGAGAAACCCAATGGAGAACCCCCTAAAAACAAAAAGATTGCACAGATCACCAATCAGATCTTGCCTACTATTTTTAATCGACGGAATTAGCAAAGTTTGTAAACCTTAGGCTTTGTCTTCTTTGAAGGGTCATACTCAGCTCGAATTTCAATAATAGTCTCATTGTCGTCAGCTAGAATCACTTCAGTGCACTTTATAGGAAATGCATATCTACACCCAACAACGAAAATTTTGAATGGACTTAAAATTCTCATCACAATGTCAATTTATACCCTTAACTAACCTGAGTATAGCAGATTTCCCAGGAGCTAGACCATAATAATCTTTCGAATCTTGCATCCGGAAGTCCGAACGTTCAATATATACAACATTGGAAAATGGAATCTAAGAACAACGGCATGAAAAAAAAAATCAGAAACTTCTACCTACACCATATGAACTAGTAATATTATGGTAAATCTTAACAAAAAAGTTAACATATTGAATCATCCTAAAACCAGAGCATTGCCCAGAGATATCCGTTTTCACATGCTATGTTTTACCTTGTAGAAAGCAGAAGCATCATCAGCTTTTGCATCAGGCCATAACTTTGCATCAACCTCAATAGCTAAGTTGGCTTCAAGATTAGTAATAACAACCTTACAAGATTAAATTAATTAGTCTTCAGCTAATTAAATCAGAACAGTACACTGGCGTAGAAAGAACACAAATATACCTTGAGAGGATTAAGGACAACCATTGCACGAGGAGCTGTTCTGTTTAATTCTTCCCTAACATGGTATTCAAGGCGTTCAACGGAAATCAAAGTGCCATCACTACAACAACAGAAAGAAAATAATTGTAATGATCCACTTCCATCCTCATATACCAATTTTTCTAAATGAAAAAACAGTTTGCAGGTTCTTGTACTTGAAAGGTATAGTCAATTGATTAAAGCTTCAAATGTGCATTTCCTAAAGCACACATTAAACATCCGAATAAATACTAGAATAATCGCATGCAAAGAACAAAATAGTGAATCAACTTTTGGGATAAGGCATCGCCAAGACAACTAGTTCTTCGAAGACTTATGTTTCTGTTTATTAAGGTAAGGAGATCAGCATTTGTTTTGTCGTATAGAGAGAGAAAGTGGCTGCTTGCTGAAATTTTAATTTTGGATTCAACCTGACACATGATGACCTAACCAAAAAACCTGCAGTCAGATACACACAGTAAAGCCAATAATATAGCTAGGTTGTACAATACAAGTGACACAAGATTAGAGTTTGAGTGGTAAGGAGCTACTGTCTTCAATCTTCAAATATTTCATTGTTGCTGTACCATTATAATTAAACAAATTGGATGTCCGATCATAAATCATAGCTTAGCCTCTCATAGCACGGTTTAATCAAGATTTAGTGTTCGCCTCAACTTGGTTTTTAAACTCGGAAACCTCATTAGAGCAGTTAAGTCATCCCATAACCAAATTGTGTATCAGTAGTTAATACTTAATCCGACCTTCTACTAAAAGGGAATGTAACTTATCTAACAGGTCAGTTATAGAGCCTTCTAATTACTTAACCAAAAGGGATCCAATAAAACTATCAATAATCTTAGACAAAAACCATAGAAATATTTTAAAGTTAAAATCGGTTAAGGAAGATATAAGCTTTAAGGATTATATGTTAGTTAAAATCTGGGAATAACAGAATAACTAACTAAGGCTTATAAATCATTTAAATTCACCAAATTCACTCAAATCCCCGAAGTACTTTCCCTCTCAACATTTCCAATAAATAATTCATGTTGCAGTTGTCATGGAATTTAAATTATGTATAATTGTTTACTCTTTTTTATAATTTCTTGACATTTATGCATTTTTTATCTGTCACTATTATTTATGCAATTATAGTTTCTTGGTTGATCTTTGAAATTGAAGAAAAGAAAATGTGTGTTCTCTTAACATTGAATCCCCGATATCTTGTTTCATTTGCTTTTACTTTTATATTTTGTAAGTTATTTAACTAATATTTGCTACAATACGATCGTGTATATACTGACGTTGACAGGAATGTGACACAAATTTCATATTCAATGGGAATGGGATAAGGATGTGTCAATTTTTACTTTGGGGACGGGAAAGGATTTAGTCAAACCAGTACCCACCTCGGTGCAATCCACACTAAAAAGCCTTTAGTGGTAACAAAATACTAAAGATTTGCACTTGTTTTCATTAACAACACCAGATGGATGAAGTCATTTGTTATGCCTTTTCTCTCTCACACAGAAAGAGATGAAGATGACAAATACATATTTTTGGTACCAAACTGTAACATGACATCCAAAATTAATACACACTAATTAATTAACAAATGTAATGAATGTATTCCTTTATATAACAAAAAAACGAAAAAAAAAACAGCCTAGCCTTTTCCTGTGTGGAAAAGGTAAATACATGGATCACAAAATGTTTTGTTACAATTGTCAACAGATAAATTCATGAATTGCATTGAAAAATAAGATATGGAAAGAGACATAAATAGCAATTAATATGATCAATATAATAAAGCATTACCAAAGCAGCTTCGGACATCAACATATATAGGAAATCGTAAAAGCTTAAATGAAATTCAGGACAACTTTTAGTATAAAACATGAACTGAACTGAAGTGTTTCAAGTTCTTTTAGCAATAACCTGGAAATAGCATTCGTATGCATCCAACTGTAGTTGGAAATTGATAACATACCTTCTAGTTATTCCAATTCCTCGAACAAAAGCATTTATTGCAGTGGGCGTCATGCCTCTACGCCGCAAACCAGCTAGTGTCATCAAACGAGGATCATCCCACCCATCAACCCACTTCTCTGTAACTAGACGATTCAGCTTCAACAAAGAACAATATGTAATTAGAGGATAGCAAATTATAAACATAATAACTACAACAAATTATTACAATGTGCAAAATTGTAGCTTCACCTTACGCTTCGACATAACTGTGTTAGAGACATTCAATCTTGAATATTCCCATACATAAGGCTGGTAAATGCCTAACGCATGCAACAACCAATAATATGATGCTCTACGTGTCTCAAATTCAAGTGTACACAGCTGCATGAGATATTTGGGAATTAGAAATATATAGAGATAATAACAACAGAGTTATCATGAACAGCACAACGAGATCTGAATGTCATTTGTCAGGAATGAAGCCTAAAGCACTGACCATTAGTTACAAAAGTTCGTAGCATAGCTATAGCCTCAAGGCTTCAACTTATACAGTGAATAGAACATTCTGTACAGCACGTTATTATTTGTAGGACAGATAATTTAAATTTTCTAAATAAGAATATACATGAAAGATTAAACTATAACCTTTTTTACAGAGAACCACACATTTTAAAACATAATAACTCCAACTCAATGATCCTCCAAAATCTAACTGTCTATAAATATCAAATTTAGAGCATAAAACGGATTTGAAGAAGCTATGAATCCAGCTGCTTAAGTATTATTATATTATGATATTCAAATATCATAATTATGAAAAAGGAATGCTGTCATAAGGACCACCACTACAAATATAGAGAGATTAAATTAGGAGAATGTAAGCATATAGGATGTAGCCTTGATGAAGGTTGAAATGGGTAATAAAAAAGAAGCCGGGTTACTAACAAGAGAACTGTAAAATCACCAAGAAAAATTGAGTGCAAGACAACTTACTGAATGTGTGATATTCTCTAGAGAATCAACAATGCAGTGAGCATAGTCATAACTTGGATAAATACACCATTTGTCTCCGGCATGAGGATGTGGAGTAAACTAAGTGGCCAAAAATATTCACATCACAAGAAATCAGATCATTGTCTCCCTATAAATTTGAGTAATTAAAATCATCTAGCCAAGTAGATACCTTAATTCTATAAGCAATAAGGTCATACATATTGTAATTATCACTCTGCATGTCCTGCTTCATTCTAAGAGTGGCTTTTCCTTCTTCTACAAGGCCACTTTTCATATCCTCAAAGAGCTTCAGTGACTCTGAAATTGGTCTGTCTCTCCAAGGACTGTTCATTTTCTTCTCCCTATATTCCTTTATCTCATCAGGTGTCTACAACCAGAAAAAATACTGTTAATTTTTGTTGTTGTGCTTAATACAAAATTCAACAACACGAGGCAATTATCACATCCACCATAGTTATTCCGCATTAACATTTTCTTCTGGACTAGCAAGTATCCTTTGCAACAATTGAAATAGTTTTCTTTAAAATATAAAATAAAGATAAAAATGTAAATATATGATAAGTAATACTAAGAAATTAATCTCTTTAATCTTTGAGTTTTTTTTCTCACTAAATCTAACCAATTTGGAAAAAGAAAATCTTGATATTAAAAATTGAAAGTACTTAAAGCTAAGATTTAAAGGAAAGAAGAAATTCCAACACTAAAAGAAAAAACATAAATAATCAATAATTTTAAAAGTTTTAAAATATGAAATAAGTGTTAAATAGTGTTTAAGTACGCATAACAATCAGAAAGAGAATACAAAAATAGATGTCCTCATGCTTAGGCACGAGAACACAAATTTATAACACAAGGGTTGATAATACAATTCCATGCAATTGAGATTTTCAGAGTACACTTCCAAAGGGATCAGAATTAGTGTTTCAAATATATAAAGTTAATTACATGCTAGATGTTTTAAATCCAAGGGAAGAACCAATGAAACATTTAGCAAAAACGTTAAATATTTGTAGCAATAAGCTGTTCAGATGTTTGAATAACAACCTGATGGTCAACATACGCATGACCCTTTTTTATGAGCTCCACAGCCAATTCATACAATTCTTGGAAGTAATCACTTGTATAAGTAATCTGCAAATATTACAAAGTTGTTAAACACCTAAATAACAAAGATCGCATGAGTCAATACACGTCATAAACAAACCAACATACCTTGAATGGTTTCCAACCCATCCACTGGACAATTTCTTCAATGTGATCAATATACTCCTTCTTTTCTGCTTCAGGATTTGTATCATCATATCTGGAATTGCAAAAACCCATAATACAAAGATATAACTAAGGCTTATAGAGCTTTTAACAGGAATGCAGTAAACATGAAAAACTTTTAGGAGCAAATCTTTGACATTGTTATGAACACTCGGATTGTTTCCAGCTATACAAAGTATGTGAGCAAGGAAAGGAAGCGAAAGAGCACAAAAAGAGGCATATAAATAAAGACATAAAAAACAAAAAAGAACTTATGTGTTAACCTTTCCGCACAAAAGTGATGAAATTTACTAAGAAAGTTGTATATAATCAATTATATTGTAATACATAATTCACATAAGAAAAAATGTTTCAAATATAGTCGATGATGTATAAACATAGTCTTTATAATTTTCCCATAGATATAAAACACACCCATAGATAATCCCTAATGCCTTGTTCACTTGAAAGGATTTGGGAGAGAGTAATTGAATGGATTTGAAGATAATTTTTTTTGTTATTTATTTGAGTGGATTTGAAAGTAAATTTAAGTGAATTTGGAAGTAAATTTTTTTAATGTCACATAAATTACATCATATACTAATTCTCACAAATTTTACTTCCAAATCCACTCTCACATATCTCCAAATCCACTAAAATAAACAACAACAAAAATTATCTTCAAATCCTCTCAAATCCATTCAATTACTCTCCCCCAAATCCCTTCAAGTGAACAAGGCATGAATGATAGATGTCCCAAGAGCAATGTCCATCTCTTTCAGATGAAAGAAGAGACACTTAACTGAACTGACAATAAATAAAGGAAAATTTGAAAACACTACACACCTCAGATAACAACCTCCATCCCTGTCTTTTGCCAATCCAAAATCAATAAACATAGCCTGAACAACAATTAAGTTTTTATTACAAACATAATTATATATCACAGGGAAAAAGAAACAAGTTGCGCAATTATTACAATATGAAAAACATTACATACTTTTGCATGACCAATATGCAAATATCCATTTGGTTCAGGTGGAAAGCGGGTCAAAACTTTTCCACCTGTTGCTTTCAAGTGTTTGTCAAGAAGCGCCCTTGTATTACAACATCTCAAAATACTACCATCACTAAAAGGCACCTCAGTATGCACCTGAAATCAACGTATCATCAAGACATGTCGAATATGCAAGTTAAGGAAAAAAGTTAAACTTCAAACTTAGGGTACCAAGGGAACTTCATAGTGTGTTCCTAGCAAGAAAAATATACCCACCAGAAAGATTTGATAAGAAACACTCAATGGAAATGACTCCATTCAAGCTAAAATAGTCAATGATTTGGTTCGCAGCATAAACAAAAAAGTATTTAAAATGCAATTTGATTTTAGATAAGAAAAGAAATACCTTGAAATTTTCCTCTGGGTTAGGAAATATTAAATATGGATTAAGATCTTCTTCAGGTGACTTTTCAGGAGTAGCAACAGGTGCTTTATCCTATGTAAGCATGTAAGTTGAATTGTGAACAAACAAGTATTGTCATAAAATAAAAGTAAAGCCTAAATAGACAACTGGAAACACAGGCACCTCTACTTTAGCCGGTTTCTCCTTCTTCTTTCTAGATGGCTTTTCATCATCTGCTGCTGTTCTTTCACCCAGTAGTTCATATAGTTTTGCATCAACAAGTTGCTGCAATATAAAGAACAGAAAAGCAATTAAAAAGTAATAAAAACAAGAAATAAGTAAACCAACTACCATTGATTAAGGTTTGCTCCATAGCTGTCACCTTGGCAACTTTTGCGTCACCCCATGGCAGCCTCTTGCGCACATGGCCAAGCAACTCACCCACTAGAAAAGATAAAGTATAAGTGTTCTCAGCAATGAATAGAACGGCAGTTCAATCTAGGAGGGAAACTAAATGCATAAGAATGAATCAACCAATCATCCACATAATGAACTTCTCTACAAGAATTGAATGTTGAATTCCAATTTAAAATTTGTAACGTGATTTTACAGTATATATATTGGAAGTCAAATCATATCAATTCATTTAAATTTATAATTTTAAAGTAATGAAATCTGCGTGAATTGAATCATCATGTGGGCAAAGACTGAAAACCTACCATTTGTTCGATAGCGAAGCTCCAAAATCGTAGCCTTGTTCTCCTCAACAACTTCACTGACAGCTTGTTTGATATCTTCTGTTGAAACCTCAATGCCTGCTCAAGTATGCAAGATATTTAAGAGATACACTTGTCATAAGGTAATTTCTAGAATTTTGCAAACAACTCCAAAATTTTGTTTTAAACTTGTCCATAAGCTAAATTTAACTTATGAGGAAGCCAGTTTCCTTGTTTTTCTTCTTATTTTTCTCTGTTAAAAGTCTTTTTAAGAAGCTCGTCCAAATAGAATCTAGGGCCAACTTTATAAGAGACTATACTGCTAAAGTTCTTTCCACCGTACCAACACCACAAGCTTCTTCAAATGTCTTCAAATCAAGATTCTCCAAGCCCGTGGTAGCAAGAAATGATAAGGCTGCATCTAACTGTGCAGTTGTTTTGACCTGCAAGCATAATCTTAGTGAGAGAGGAAATATTTCAAACGTAAAATTCCATCTAAACCCATGACGCGCAGAAAACTTAATTACAAAGTTGCCAACCAATCAAAAGAAGAAATAATAAGGTGGAACACAATAATAACACGAAATACACAGTTCGTGTCACTCTGATTGACAATCGATGAACATAAGACGACAACCAAGAATTTACTATGCACACCTTTGAAGAAACAATGTATTGTAGTAATGTTGGACGATGCGGCAAGGCATTTGCAGGGTACTTCGTCGCAACCTGCCACATAAATCAACGGCAACAACCATGTCAACAGACCTCAAAAGAAAACCACAATAAAATGTACAATCTCTCTTTACTACAAATTCACGTATTTCAGAGAGCATGGCAGCATAAAGAACATAAAACAATCAAGAATTAAGAGTGTAACACAAATTCAAAAACATGCAAAGACATATATTACCGTATAAAGAAGATTTCCAACCGTTCGACTGCATCCATCAGTAACACCAGCCTAAAAAACACAGAACAAATGCAACTAATATAATGAATGAGGGAAACGAAAGCCTTCCAAAATTAGAAAGATTGATTGCAGAAGGAATTGTTGAATTGAGAATCATTATGCTACGGATAGTTATGTATACCTCGTTGATGACGGAAGTGAGATTGGCCGTGACTTTGTTGTTCGCGACGGTGTTTCGAGCTGTGCGCTCGTCTAAACCAATCTTCAGAAAGAGATCGAGGCACTTCTCCTTGTCGGAATTGTCGTCCTTCGCCGGCATCTTGCCACCGAAAAAGACAAAAATCGTATTCCGATGAAAGTGCAAGAGACCTTAGGGTTTTGGCGGTGACGACAGAATTGCCAGTGGTGAAGATATGAAAGAGTGTGTAAGAAATTAGCTAATCCAGAGTCGACTTGCTTTGTTGTTAACGTTAAGAGGATGTAAAGATTCTTGGTTTAAGATCCTGTGGGCTTTACGATTCCTGCACCCCCATAAATTTTAAAATCTCTATTTTACCCTTATATTTTGATTTGGATTTTTGGAATTTACAAATAAATTCAGGTATATTTCGAAAAAATATTTTCAGAAACATTTATTTTTGAATATTTTTTCATTTTAAATGGGTTATTCTATAAGTATTTCTCTTTCAAAATTTGTGTTCCAAAAAATATTAAATGTAAGAAGTAAAAAAAAAAAGTATTATATTTTTAAAGAGGGATAATTTGGGAAATACAAATTTTATTCGGGTGTAAGAAGAAAACAGGGAGGTGAAACACCCTTCCACATCCGAGTAGAGAGTGACTAAGTTGACGTTTACCGCTTCAACTTGGTTTTCAATTCTAGTTTCTGACCGTATTAGCTTGGGCTTCACGCACTGGGCCCGCAATAAAAATTAATTTAATACTTTAAAAATTGTTGGCCATCTTGACCAAATATACTATATATTATTACATGTAGGAAAGTATTTTATTTTGAAATTATATCTTTTTAATGAAAGGAAGCGATTTGATTTTGATTATGATTTTAAATTAACTTAAATTTACTTTTGATATCTTTGATTCTACAAATACTGAAGATATTTTATTAGTTGCATTATAAGTTTGTGTAACGTAATAAAATTCTGTATAGTTTTAATTATTTTTAGTTTAATCCTAATTTATAAGAGTAGAGTATTTACATACAAGAATATGTAAAAAAAAAGTATAAAATTGATTTTATTTTTTATTTTTTTTATAAATATTTAATTGTATCTACAAGTTTACAAGATTAGACAATTTTTTTTGTTACCAATATATCATCCTATACTAAAAATGTGATAATAATGTCTCATGTCTACTAACCGTAAATTTCTACATGTGTAGTTGTAACGAGTTTGTGTGATAGTTTACATACATAATATAAAAAAAATAGTGAAAAGTAAGGTTAAATGAAAATACTACCCCCATTTCGTTATAAATTTGTTTAGCAAAATTAATTGATAAATTTTAGTTGATAAGTTGGCGTATTATAATAAGATATATGAGAAACTAGTTATTTAATATAAAATAACACAAAAACATATAACTACATAATACTTCAAGATTGTTAAGTAAAAATCTTTGTTTTACCCAAACTATTTTAGAAAGATGATAATTTTTTAAAACTAATTAAATAATTCAAATGATAAAGCATACATATTTTATCTATTTGTAAGGTTTTTAATTCAAATGATAAAACATCCATATTTTATCTCATTTTAATCACTTTTACTTTAATAATTGGGTCTTTATAAAATTATTGGAAAAAAAAAATATACAGTAAAACAAGTCTATCATTGTCAATTTCTTGATATGAAATATTAGATTAATAAAAAAACATTATAAATAATACCATAGTTAAAATAAACAGTATAACACAAAAACTAATTGAATGATTGTTAATTTGAGACATTTTTGCGTTTAGCAAGAGAAAGGTGCGGCTGCAGTAGTTTTGTTGACGAGTGGAGTGAGCTACAAACAGTGATCTACGCATTGAAATGAGAATTGAGAATTGGGTCCATGTTATGTTACTCAGATTTTCTAGCCATGTTGAGAATTTAGAGTGTGTGAAGGAAGCATAGAAATTGATGAGATGGAGATGCCAAACGCATCCAATCGAATAGCCACCAAGAATCATGATCTGATCGGGATGACCATTACCCACGTGCCAACACAGCAGGAATGATCCAACGCTGTCAAAGTACCACTCTGACACACATATGGGGATGCCCCCAAAATCTCACCACCCACCCTACAGATTCCCTTTCCACTTCCCAATTATTTTTATTCAGATATCTCCTATCACCCTCTTTCACTATCACACACCCCCAATCTATTATACCTTCAACTCAATACTAAAACTCTTTTCAGGACTACAAGGTAACCTGTTTAATCTGTGAAAATCATCACTATTATCAATACCGGTTAAAGTTTCTTTTTTAAGAAATGAGTTTGTTTACAGGAGTAGATAGATGTCATAATCTCTATGTTACAAAAGTTGAAATTAGCAACAGGTAAAATGGGTTTGGGAAAGTCAAAAAAACAGAAGGTCATGCCGATGCTTGGCAATGTCAAATTGTCTTCTTGGAAGGTCCTGCAAAAGGAAATTATTAGGTTGTTCCATGGTAAAACGATTTGTCTTACATAAAGTGAGTAAAGATAAGAGGTTAAATATGAACGAGGGAATATAAACAACATTGTAAAAAAAAAAAAATAGTATGTCTAATGCTGTCTACTCCTCCAATAGGAATTTTGAAGTAAAACATGTGTATTAGACATTAATAAATGATTGATGTGATAATGTATCAAAGAGTATTTTCTCAAAAATAACAACTTTCGTTAGAATATATTATAATTTATAGAAAAGGAAATAAACATGTTTTTACATTAATGAAAGAACAACTTTACGGGAAAGTGATAAAAAGGTCACACCATCTAAAAATATAGAGAAAGCCAATATAAATACCGCAAAATGAAAACTAAAGAAAATAATGAACGTAAACGTAACAGAATAGTTACATCAGCCTATCTAATATTCAGTTCAATAATTAAGAAATGATAACAATCTCACATTGCTTAACTTCATCTACTGTTCTCCTGAGTTATAAACACATGAATGCCATCAACATCTCATATATTTTATCCGAATATGCTGCTACTACAGATACAGAACAAGTGAATAATTGCAGCCTGTTAATACACATGCCATCCAAGTTTACTCTCTCTTACCACTCAGAAAATGAATAATGTACAATTTGTCCATATCCCTCCTTGGCCAAAACATCTCAACAATAGTTAAGTACCGAAGAAGATAACATGATTTGTATAAGTAGAACGAGAATGTCCATTTCTATGCTGCCAAATTTCAGTTGACCTCCTCCACAAAGGTTAAAAGGTGAAAAAGCAACCTAAAATTCCGGGGTTTGTGTGCTTGGAATGTTCACACTATAATCAAGTGACTCTATCGATGTCCTTTTGCTCATGCCATATGGTTGTTCACACCGCCTATGTATGCCATAATATTGTGTGTGGAATTTGAAAAAGGTTCATCTTCTTCTTCAGGAGAAGAAGAAGCATTCTGTTATCACCGTAATAATGTTCACGATGTTTACATTGCTTGAACAAGTACTAAAGCTGTGGTACCAGTATTCCTCTGATAGTGCCTAGTCATTGCAACAATAATTTCCTACGAACCGGGATCATTTTTTTGCTATGCCCGTTGTCCTAAAAGGGACCCTACATCGCGTGCCACATAATGCTAACTCAGCACCTAATGTTTCCACCACTTAGGACAACATTAATGCTTCTAACCCATGCACCCAAACGTTGAAATTGTTCTAACAACCAGGGCTGTTTTTAAATACCCCTTCAGTTCATAACAACTACCGTGTTTGAAATTGTTCTCACAATGGTGTATAATGAGTAAAACATAAGGATCCACGAAATTAACACACGATGTTTACAGAAACACTGATGATTGCCAAATCCAAAAGCGAGTTTATTTCCGCCATTAGCAAAAGAAACTTGTGCAAACATGATTAAGATTAACATTAAATTAATATTGGCGTGATCATTGATACGTACTTGGGAAGACAATAAAAGTCAATAGATTTTTTCATTACTTTATTTTTTATTAGTATAACAGTCTAAACAAGGAAAAAACGCTTGTTGTGCTGTAGAAATCCTTCCCTCCGTGTGTGTGAAGGAAAAATTATTGTTTCGTTAAAGATAAAAGTCATTCGTGCTAGAAAAATAAGGCTAGAAAATGAGAAAAAAAATAATAATTGAGATGGTGACATTTTAAGAACATCAGTAGAGAACATGTTAACGAAAATGAAACTATGTTTTTTAAAATTAGAAATAGTAACTTATTCAACCTTTTCTCACAAAACTTATTACAACAATGAAAACCTTATTCTTGTTGACGTCAAATCTGGTTTGGAGCTTCTTTAGCTATAACTGTTTAAAAATAAGCATAGTAAGTTATACAATTGCTGTCAACCTGAAAGGAGTAGTTGTTACTCGTTAAAAAAAATATAAGAAATTGTTTAAGAAAATGAGACACAACCACGCACACAATAAACGGTTAATTATTATGATTTACAGTCATTTCGAGAGTCAGATAGAAGTAAAAAAAATGTGCTATTTATTCCATCATTTTATAAAATACTTTTTTAGCGTTCTTTAACATTCTTTTTGGAAACTGATGAATTCTATAAATTTTATGAATTTTAATTAAAAAAACTATAAGATTTATTGTTGTTTCTGCATCATGATGAATAACAGCAGAAGAATAATTAACATAAAAAACTTTTAAAAATTTGACAATAAAAGCCTTATTTCTCCTTTTTATCTTCCTTTATTGTCTGTTGATTAGATCTCATATTTGTCTTCCTCCTGTTAACAGCATATCTGAAATTAAAATATCACATTTATAATATATTGCGGTTTGTACTGATAAGCTACATCATATTTTGTTGTTCTTAACTTTTCAAGTGATTGTTTTATTCTTTTCTAAGCAAAGATTCCACTTTGCAAGTAATGATCTTGGTGACAAAGTTATTCTCAACAGTTAAACACTAGCATAAGCATTAATCATGGTAGAACATATTATCTTAGCACCTCAAAATACTCTTCCCTTCCATTATTCACACAATAAATCTCGTGGTGCATATCAACTCTCTCTCTCTCTCTCTCATGACACGATGCTGATTTCTAAAGTTTCTTTGGAAACCCCCGTAAAGAGTTATCCTTTTATAGCCTTTCGGTGATTAGTTTCACTTCTTTCCTTCTCTTTCCTCTGCTTTCCCTTTACCCTTCCTTAAACATATATCTTAAAGAAAAGGATCTCACGCAATACACCACCACAATGCTAAATTTAATCTCCCTCACCCTGCATAATTGTTCCTTCAGTTTCGGAGGACTCACCTAGCTCTCACACACACCCTACACCATACAATAACGCACGACCAAAAGCTAAAGCTGCAATTTCTGACTTCTCAACCCCAAAATTCCCACACTTGTGTCTATTTCTCTCTCTCTCTCTCTCTCAGTGTCTCTTTCCCTCGCTTTGACTCCAAACCCATCACCGTTTCCACCAATCCTCTCACCCCACTGCATAAATTTCGAAACTTTTTCGCGGCTTCCCCAACATTTCGAGACAACATCATTTCCTCTCTCTGTTCCCCAGAGACAGAGCTCCCCTGTTCCGAACAAATCCACATGGCAATAGAAGTGTGCTCCGAGATATCCACCACGGGAATCAGCCCTCGAATCTCCTTCTCCCACGATCTGAAGAACACGGAAGATGCATCCGTTCGTGTCGAAGATCGCCACCGTGGATCAGACCTGTGCCTCTTGGACTCCAGCTCTGACTTCGTCTTCTGCATCACCAATGGCTTAGCTCAACATCTCTCTTCCGCCGATGAACTCTTCTCTAATGGCAAGATTGTCCCGGCGGAGATCAAAAGCGTTCCCAAAAAACCTTCACATCCTCCTCGATCTCAACCTGCTACCACGGAAAAGATTCAAAGAAAGAGGCTCAAGGAGTTCTTGTCTGCTTCCTCTGACGAAGCAGAGAACGAAGAAGAAAAACCATCATCCAAGTATTTCTGGCAATTCAAGCGCAGTAGCAGTTTGAATTTCGATACCACCCGTGGTAATGGTTTGATTCGCTCGCTTCAGTTCTTGTCACGAAGCCACTCAACCGGTTCGGCCCTGAATCCGAAGCAAACAGAGGTTCCAAGGGAAACTCACAAGCAGAAGCTGCAGAAACAATCCTCTGTTTCAAGCAGAAGGTCATCGTCTTCCTCTTCGAGTTCAAGTACATATTACTTTTATAGTTCATCTCAAAAAGCTTCGTTAAAGAAAAACGGTGGATATTCGGGTAATGGTGTTAGAATAAGTCCTGTTTTGAATCTACCACAAGCATATATTCCGAAAGCCACTGCCAGATTTTTTGGATTTGGTTCCCTATTCTGTAATGGAAAGATTAAAAGAAAGAAGAAATAGGGCATTCACAGGTTTTATCTTTTTGTTCATTTTAAACGAGTAAATAGTATATGTATCGAGAGTAAAGAAATGTTCTCACACTCTTACTCAATTAAGAATTCTCAATAAGTTTACCAAATTTTACAATTACTACTACCCAAAGTGTTACATTGATTATAAATCTTTTGTATAGAAAAATAAACAAATTTTTCAGTTGGGCAACCATGATGAAATCCGTGAGAGGGCGAGGGTGATGTCTGTGATTTTGGTTGATGTGAGTCTAACTGTATATTAATGGAAGAAAATAATTAAGAAGTGCAGTTAATGGTAATGTTGAAGGGTGAAAAGTACAGTTGAGAGATGGAAATGGACAAAAATAATTCATGCATATCAGTATGTTTAGGGCGAAGGAGACAAATAAACAAGGAATCCTTCTTTGGTGACCTCTCTCCCATGCTCTTTCCCCCTTGTATCCTTTTTAAAAATTTCTGCTCATAACTACATGTGACTGGCTTTTGTTCACTTCAACACTGATTGAAGACTTGTTGTAAGGGCTCCATTTTTCTTTTTGTATGCTCAAAAATATTCCCAACCAACTGTTCTATGGGACCCTCTAATTTTGTTCTTTTTGTTTTATTGTGGCAGCATCACAAAGCAGTTCAGTCAAAAAGAAATCGTTGATTAAAATACCACCCTCTATGTTTTAGCTCTCTTTTCATATTCATCTACGTGAGTCTTCGCCAGTTAACCACTCTGATAACATCACCCATTCTTGAATTCGCGGTCTTAATTTTAACCAATTAATGTGACTTCACAGAATATCGTAAAGTTCTATGTTTTTGTTTCCGAGATGGCCCATTCTTTGAATACACAAGCCATCAATGAATTACTTTATACAAGTCTACACTATTTAAATGTCTTATGTCCTTTTCCTTTGCCTGAGAGTGGGGTCCCTGATTTAACTTCCCTCACCTCCCTTTATTCTCAATTTTTATTTCTAAAACCCTTCAAATTTCAAACAGTAACAGAATACGAGTCAGGAGCACAAGACATGGATAAGAACCAAATAATAACATCAATGCAGTATGCACAAGACATAGAAAAAATGCCATGGATTATAGGATATAAAAGGACCAGAAAAACTACAAAACTCAGCTGTTTTGTTCATTGCAAGAAGACAGGTCCCTCCCATTGACCCATATTGTTCTCTGTTTTCAAATTTCAAGCCCGACTACTCTTACAACTATTCAACGTTATTTTAAGCTGGTGTCTTTCCATTGACCATGTGGGTTATCACACGTCTTTCTAAAATTGGGCCTTCTTATATTCTGCTTCAGGATATTATGTTTGCTTCTTCCATGATCATAATTGTGTTTCCCCTCAAAATTTTACTATTAATGTAATCAAGTTGAAAAAAAAAACGATTTTTATTACAACTCTTTCAAAAGCTTTCCACGAGTTCTCAATATTTAGTATGAATAGGAGATATGATATTTCTAGAAACTATTTTCTATATTTCAAACTCTAAAAAATAAATACACGATGGCGCTAACACTAAGATGACAACAATTTGATTGAGTATCCCTGTACCATTGTATGAACCTGCTTCTGTTTACTTAAAAAATCATTTATATATAATTTAGTTCATTTATTTAAAAAAAAAACAAATACTTGTAATAATGACTAAAAATAAACTTACTCTGGAACAAATTCTAACAAGACATGTTTACTCTTTTCTCCACCAGAACCCTATAGTGGGTTTGATATGCAAAAGGATTTTCAGAAATCTAATGAGAAAATAGAGAACAAAATATTCTAGAGAAATGATGGTTTTTTTAAATAAACTTTAAGAAAATTGGTTTTTATTTATAAGCTTTACATAACTAAAAAATAAAATATTTATTCTTTATATCAATTATACAACTTCTACTCTTAAACTATAAACTAGGTCCTTAAAAAACTAATTTTGAAAAAACAACAATTTAAATAATTTACAAGACCTACCTTATCTATAAGCCTATAAAATATCTTCTTTTAAAAATATGGATTTGAGTTTAAAATATAATTTAAGTTTTTAGATTTGGATCTGTTCAAACTATATTTTTTTTTAAAGAAAATTTGATTTATATTTAATTATAACTCAATCATTTAGATTTTTAAATATTTAATGGAGCTCTACCTTTGGCTAATTTATTAAATTATAAATATGTCATTAAATTATATGTATATATATGAGCGACTGGGAATTCAAATTTGGTGAGTTTAAAATGAAGTAATAGATAAACACAGCTTATAATAAAATATTCTAAGAATACATGGAGAGAGAGAGAAAGAAAAATCAAAATAACAGCATTAAAACTTACTCGAAGTACTAAATTGTGAATTTAATATTTGATTTAAAGATGTCGTGTATATTTTAGGGGGGCAGCGTCCAAATTTGCCATGTGCGTAAATTTGTCATGTATATTTTAGTTTACACATTATTTTTAATGGCAATGGTCGTTAATTAATAGTATATGGATGTATAAATGGTTCGAAGACAGCGAGGAAGAGCTATAAAGCACACCAAAATTAAGCCACGCCAATTCTATATATGTGCATGCGTTGCAATGGTTGCTTGGGTTTAAACCGAAAACAAGGAAGCCATTGAAATCTGCATGATAAACCCATTAAGAATTTCTTGAAAAGACCAAAGAGATAAGAAAAGGAAAAGGTTCTTCCGATCTCAGAAATGGGTAAAGGTGACATTGAATCCGGTTTCTCCGGACAAAGCAACACCCTCTACCCATACATGATAGAATCACCAGAGCTACGATGGGGATTCATTCGAAAGGTTTACATCATTATTTCTGTTCAGCTGCTTTTCACAGCTGCCTTTTCCTCCATCTTCATCTTCTTCACACCCGCAAGAAATTTCGCTCGCTATAATAACTATGCTCCCTTCCTTTTCTTTGGAGCCGCCATCTTCTCCATCATAAGTAATTAACCTCTCTCCTCTTATCTATGCCTTTTAGCTGTTGTTAATTGGTTCTTCTTAATTATGTCTGTTTTGCATGTCCATGCAGTTTTGTTTGTGTTGAGCAAATATTACAATAAACACCCCGTCAACCTCCTTCTTCTCGGTCTCTATACCCTCGGCATGTCTGTCACAGTTGGTTACGCTTGTGCTTTTGTCGACGGTATCCTTTCTAAACTTCTTTCTATGCCTTTATCATCTTACGAGCTTGCTCAAGACACAAAAAATTTGACAGCTGAATGTTTGTGAAACAGCAATGATCGTTATGGAGGCTGCATTACTAACAGGTGTGGTGACTGGGAGCCTGACGATCTACACATTTTGGGCTGTTAAAAGAGGCAGTGATTTCAGTTTCCTGGGCCCGTTCCTCTTTGCTTCCCTTATGGTCATGTTATTGTTCTCAATCATTCAGGTAAACATTAATTTTCATCACCAACAACACTGTTATTTGTTTTTGTTTCCTCTTACACAGTGATCTCGTTTTGTTGGTTATTACAGGTGTTTTTCCCATTAGGACCAACTGGGCGTATGTTCATTGCTGGGATTGGTGCACTGATAATGTGTGGTTTCATCGTATACGACACTGATGATCTCATCAAAAGATATACCTACGACGATTACATCTGGGCTGCTATTGCCATCTATGGCGACATCATCAACCTCTTCATATATCTGCTTTCAATTTTGAACGACCTTTAAGGTTTTAGCTAGTGTCTCAACTAGGGTTACTATACTGCTCCACGTCCTTACCCCAATTACGAGATGTGAAACATACATTAAAACATTATTTATTTTGTCAGTGCTGAACTTTTGTAATCAAACAATTCTCGATTACTCAACTTGAGAAAATACTACCTGATGGAAATTTGAATTTATATACATATGCTTGAATTCTTTTAGATTTGGTTTTGGTATAATTAGTTTTTAAAATATTGTTTATATTTGGGAATGGTATCTTGAAAGTGAGTTTATATTTTTCTTTTATCTATAAGATTTTTTAGCAGAATAAATTTTTACTAGTTTTAATCGCATCTGGAGTCTCTTAAAATAAGCGAAGAAGAAAACAAATTGTCTGAGGGAAAAAGAAAAGGTTTTCTGGGTTATTCAACCATAATCGATTTTTTCTAATGGGAAATTTAGGAAAAGCCCATAAAACTATTATTATCTCGCATGTATAATGTAACGTTCGAAAGTAATTTTATGATGTGCAGCGTGATATTAAACCACGTATATACTGAGAATTTCTATCAATCAGTTTTCAATTTTGTTCTTAATAATATTTTTAAATTATAATACAAAATTGTCTAGAGTATTGATGAAAAAAAGTTAGATTAAAATATAATGGAGAAAAAAAAGGGACTGCTAAAAAGAAACTGACAAATAAAGAGGCTTGTAAATAGATTACAGAAGAACTGCTAAAAGGAAACAAAAAAATAACTAATATCAGAAAATAAACAATAGATAAAAAAAAAAGGAACTACTCATATATTTGTGTAACTAAATTATAAATATTTAAAATATTAAGTTCAAAATAAACAATTTTCTTTCAATAAAATATTTTTCAAGTATATGTTTTCTTAATCTTAAATTCCCACTTGTATGTTTACAGACTGGTTATATTTTTCAAAACATTATTTGATTTTAACTCCAGTATCCAATTGATATATCTTACAAAATATTAAAGATATAATTTTCAAAAATCTTACACCGATTTTTTTTAGGATGTAATTTGATTTCATAAAAATCGAATCCAAAGATGACTTATATTTTCGAAGTTTGGGCCTTTTGCATAAACTCTTATGAAGCAATTAAAAATTGATAAATTATTTATTTATAACTTCATTATAACTTATAACTTTTTTCTTTAACGAACTATCTATATGTGTTTTTCAAGTGTATTAAAATATACAAATTACATATTATTTATTTACTTATATTTTAAATATATATTTATATTTTTTTAATTCAAATATTTAAAATAAAACAAATAAAATGAAAGATAGTGTCATTCAAATCTACTACATTACATATGAATTTTTATGAATGAAAAAATTGGTGGATAAAATAGTATTTATTAACAAATTTTACTAATATAACAAAAGTTGTTGACAATTTCATCAGTGGATTTTACTAATAAATTTTAGAATTTTAATATATGACGAAAATATATGTGAGTATCGGTTCCTTCTATAAAATCTTTTTGTAATTCAAATGTTTTATTACAAATAGATATTTCCATCAATATTCGTCAATAATTTATTAATAATTATTTGTTGATCTGTTAGTAATTGATTTTTTTTTAAAAAAAAAAATCGTGAATAATTGTATTTTTCAAATAAAATAGGTGTAAATATTTTCACGAAATATAACAAAATATTAATTATAAATTAAATATAAATGAATAAAAAGAAAAAGAAAAACAAGCACAATAATGACTTTTTAATTGTTATCATTAATTTTTCAGTGGTCAAGTATAAGAAAAATATAAAAATAAAAATGAAGGTATAAAACAAAGATTAATACATAAAATAATATCATAAAAAATATAAATGGGTCGATTAATTAAAAAAAAAACTCAACATTTTTATATTACCTGGTTTTAAAAATAAATAGATGTTATTTTTAGTGGTTGGTTGATTTTGGTTTGAAAAACACTTAATATATTTTTGTATGAAATTGTTTGAATCAACGTACAAAAAAGATTAATGTGTTTTGGACGTGAAAAAAGAAAACTAATTCAAATAACTTTAGCTTAGGTGTAAGGTAGATTCGGACGTAATGAATTGTTTATAAAGTGTGATGGGAGATGTTGTATGCCATAGATAAATATAATAATGGAGGCATTCCATAACTGTAAATACTTCTATAATATGAGTTTTAAATTACTCTATTGAACATTGTTTAATAAACTAATTTTCCATTGTAGGTAATCTAATAAATTAGTTAATTGTCATTATATTCTTCTAAGTAACTAGATAACTTATAATTAATTGTAATACTATATAGTTTATAGTGAATCAGTGATTGTGAATAAATCCTAAAATACAACAAATTTATATAAAACGTATTTGCTTAATAGATAAGTGGTTGATCATATCTATATTGTGTTGAATATTATTTGCTCATATTTTTTTATTAATACGTTGACGATTAATATTACACTATTTCTCTGGTTGTTTAACTCGTTTTGGTAGGTCAATGACACGTTGATTTAACTTGATTAAACTCTAAACCGAAATGAACTTGTGATGGTGCTACATGATCAATTTATGCACTTAAATTAATTTTACAAAATAAAAAATTAAACTTTGTTTTTAATTTTTTATAAGTTGATTCGTTGCCTAGTCAATAAACCTCTTTATATTTATAGTTTTTATCGGCGTTTGAGCCAAAAAAATCTCTTTTATTAAACTCTCAATATTTATTGTATATGGGCAGAAAATCAATATTATATATATAATTCTATGAAACATATGCAGATGTGAATAAATTTTATAGAAAATAGTTTGTTTTATATATAAATATAGTCAACCAAGTCTTAAAGTTTCATCTCTGAGAATATAATTCTATGTAAATATAATAAAGTATGAGTGATAATTATTTTTATACAATTTATTAATCATTAAAAAAATCTTTTAAACAGAAATGGTCAAATCTGGTTTCTTTCTTTGTAAACCTAGTCAGAAAATGGATATATTTCACAGAGTATTTGTCCTGTTATGCTTGGTCCTGGTCAAACACTTTTATTCAAAATAAATGAAAATTGCAATTATTAACTCACTATGGTTTCGTTGACTCTTCTTAGTATATGAGAATTTAAATAAGTTATCCGTTGCGAAGAACGGTAAAAGGCATTATATTAATAAATAATTATATAATGCGTCTGGGTATATCTAATAAACTTATAATACTTAGTAATCGATGTCACCAATAATTTAAATATATTATTTTTTAATTTTAAAATATTTTAAAACAGATAATACTTTAATGTTATTAGTACTAAATTTCTTATAAGTTAAGATCAAAAGGTAGATTTTTCAAATTTCTGAAAAGTCTTTTAACAATAACACTGTTATATAAATTTTGAAGCCTAGGATAAGTTTTAAGCTTTATAACATACAATTCTTAATAGACTTTAGATCAAAATGTAATGAATTAATGCACAATAGTTACCATATGATAGTTATTTTTGGTCAGATCAAATCAACAAAATGGCTAACAAATTTATTCTTTTTAATTTCGGCTTATTTTCCATTTACAGGTTGATTAAGTGCAAGGCTCTGCATATAGTGTGATCTGTATTTGAAAAGGATTATGGATGGTTCAGTTATAAAATAAAATATATGGAGATGAATGACTTACAACCACGGTAAGGAAACATTATGATGATACATACCATTTGCTTTATTATTATGATTATATATATATATATATATATATATATATATATATATATATAATCAATTTGAGATTACTAATTGTTTAAAGAGAATGAGTTAAAAAAATTACAGAAAACTTAAAATATGGCTATCTCAACCTTTCACTTATTTGATGTAGAATCCCATATATAATTTTGGAAAATACAACAATGTACAAATTTTTTACTTGCAGTTTTTTGAATTACATACATACAAGATATTATACTGTATGGGCTAGACAATCCTACATAATATATCACACCAATCAAACCAGACGGCTTTGGAGAAGAAGAAAGCTAAAATAGCAAGGAATGATTGAACCAACAAATAACACTGAACGGTTATCATTAGAGACATTCGGCCTTATGCAATAAACAAATTTTCTTTACAATAATTAAAGTAAATGGTAATTGGGAGTATTAGATTGAGATTGGGTTAGAATTAAAATTTCACTAATCTCAAACTCATAAAAAATTATAAATACAGATAAAAAAAAAAGACGTAATTGATCGCATTTACTGTGCATTTAATATCATTGTATTGAACTTCCAGGATTTACTGATTTTAACATGGGAAAATCTTCGGTAAATACAACAGTGAAGCAAACACGAAGACAGGATTAGATAGCTTTAGAAGCGATCCGACGTCACATCTGAAACAATACTATAAGACCTTTTTTTTTTTTCCTTGGACACGTGGTTTCAGCACATATTAATTATATAATTGCAAGATTTTCAATTTATTTGTTCTACTTTTTTTAAATGAGTTATTTTTGTAACTTATATGAAGTCATTTGAATATAACATTGCAAATGTAGGTACTTGTTCTCACTAAAAATTTTACAGAAAACGAGATCTAACCCTTATAATATTTAAGTGTTTAGTATAAATTTTTATTTATTATATTACAATAAATCTCAATACTATACTATGTGACTATCTTGGTTAATCATAGACCAAACTGTCAACTATTAAAAAGATGCACAAGTAAATCTTTGACCATACGGTTAAAAAGTCTCACCGTCCGATTATGGTCAAGATAATTAATTATGATACTAAATAACTTAAAAATAAAAGTGTTATATAATTAGAATATTATTATTCAAAAACTCAATCCAGAAAATATAGAAAGGTAAGTAATTTTATTTAACATATTATTAATATTTGAATTGTGGAATGTTAAGTTAAGCTGACTTTGACAGAGTATTTTTTGCATATACTCGAACCATTACAATAAAACTTATAGTAGAAGACAATTTTTAGATATCCTTAGACAACCTTCTGGAAGTTAGACATTGATCTCAACTCTACGTCCCAAAACAACTACAAAATCATACAATTTTAAAACTTAAAAAGTCAAAGAAAATAAATAAAATTAATAAGTCGGATAGAAAAATATAGATTCACATAAATCTAAAGAAATCTCAAATTACAAAAACCAAATTAAAAATAAACATTTGTATAAAAAATTACATTTGTTTATTTTAAATTTAACCTGAAAATGAATTATATATACCAAGAGTTATTCCATAAAAATAATTTAGTTGTAATTTAGTTTTAAGTTTTGGATATTTTTAAAATTGAGTTTCTATTATTATTTTTTGACTATTAGTTTCTAAAAAAATATGTACTTTTTGAGTTTCTATCTTTTAATTTTGTTCGTTAAGTTAATAACGTGATTGTTATCTTACTATATTATTTTTCATGATTGTGCCTGCGTCTTAGAAGATATAAAATTACGTGGTTAATATAAAAATAGAATTGTAGTTAATTTAAGTAATTTTTATTACTTTCTCTGAAAACTTGTTCGATAACAAGGTCGTATTTTTTCATGATGAGTGGATTGTCTCAACATCACTCACTGTGATGAACTGTCTTTATTTTTAATATATTAAATAAAAATAATAAAGTCATACATCATTTTATAATATCGTAATGTCATTTTATATTAACAATAAAACTTCATATTGTTAACAAAAAAAAATTACAAGATAAAAAAAAATATGTCAACTTAGTTAACTAAATAATTAAAAGACGACATCTAGAAAATATGAAACTTTTAAATATATTATATAAAAAAATTAGTAAAAACTCAATTAAAAATACATAAATATACAATGACTTAAAATTTAATTAAGTTAAAAAATTATAATAATATTATCATTTTAATTTGTAAACGTCGCTATAAGTGGGACTAAAAATGTAGAACTTTTTACTCATAACAATTAAAATTTATAAAAGAGCCTTTAATCCAAATTTTGAATTGATAAGTTTACAATTTTTTATAGTCATTAAAAGTTTCGCGAACTTTTATTTTTTTTAATAAATTATGACATTTATTTGTATACCATAATATTGGTGATTAATGATGTTATTTTACAAACTATTTATTTTGGATACATCCTATTGCAAATGCAACTCATCACATTTTTATGCAATTTTTGGTTTCTTGAAATTTTTTCTCGTCTTTAAAGAAAATCTAACTGTTGTTAGGGAACATATTGTGCGTAAACAAGTTTAAGCCAAATATAATATAAAAAATTAATTACTTTTGAGGTAAGGAATGTTAGATACAAACAAAATTTTACATAAAATAAAATCAGATAAAATAAGAAATGGACACAGTATCAAAAATAAATCCGCGAAATTTTGATGCAAATAATAGACAATATCTTATTAGTATACGGTGACCAAGCTTTTTTTCTTCTAAGAATGATATTTTTTAAAAATTATTAGAACAAATTTTATTAACTTCATAATTTGATATACATAATTGTATAACAATTTTAATCTGCGTGTTGGCCACAATTTTTCTTAAAGCAAGTGGACATTTTGCAAATTGTGATTTGCATTTGTTAAGAGAGTCAACTAGTAACATTCAAAGACTTGTATATTTAATACTATCTATCATTCCCAACTCTTTCTTTATTATCTCTTTCTCATTAACCAAGTGTATACAGAACATTTTCTATTTTACTTAAATACAATCTTAGATTCATTATTTTCCTTAACTCACAGTTTAATTCTCTCCAATTTTAAATAAAAACATTTTCTCTTTTTATTTTAGAAAACTTAAAATTGTAATATGATTTATAGTTTTATACAAATTATTTCGATTCAATAAATTCTTAAAATTAACATACCTATTTACATAAATACATGAAAAATTAAAAATTGAATTGGAAAACAAACTAATAAGTAGTGATATGAGATGTTTTGAACAAGTTTTTTTTAATTTAAAGTCAATCTATATAAAGGTAATAGAGGTAGAAATTATATTCATTTAAAAGCTTGGGAAAAATTTAAGAAAAGAGATAAACAAGGACATCTGTTCCACAAAGATTGATTAGTAAACTATCTCTTTCAGAACATAAATATTTATGGATTGGAAGAAAGTTATGTTCCTAAAATTTTTGTAGTTAGATCCTCCCTATATTTTGTATCTTTAATTGTAAGTTACCAAAAGTAATAGAAAAGACGATTAAATGTATTGAAAAATAAAAAAGAAGGTAGAAATGAAATAAAAATGTTTAACATTTTTGGTAAACTGGGAGATAAAAGGGAAGAATTATTGAAATAAAAAAACTTGTATTTTTTTAACATTTTTTTTAAATGAAGGTAGAAATGATGATAGAGGGAAAGATAGAATAATTTACCTGAACTAATTACAACCACCATAGTTAGTGAGTCCTTAGAGTGTGGAATGAAAATAGTTGGAAGGGAGATTGATATGATTTGAAACAACAATCATTATTTTATCCGTGATCAAGAAGCCAAAATCTTGAGTATAAAATAAATGGACATGTAAAAGAGACAAATTTTTATCTTAAATATACTTACTAAAGCTTGCTTATGAAAAATTAGATAAAATTCAAAACATTGTTGTCAAGATCCATCCATACATTACACTTTTCAACGTTATGGAACAGTAAGATATCATTGTTTTTATATACAATAGACCAATCATTGTGAATTATAAAAGTGTATTTTAAATGAGTTTAAGTAACTGTTATACTTGTGTACTATAATTTATAAATAGACTAAGTTTTTCTAGTTATGGTAAATTGTTGTATTTTTATTTTTTTTTGCAATATTTTATTCACATTTAATTTTTTATGCAATGAATAAATCTACCTCACATTCTCTGTCCCTATATAGAAACAATTGACAGACTCAACGGAATGAACCTTAACGCAACATGTGTGGAAATGAATTGTCGTCCTACAATGTTAAGGATGAGTTATGGTTTTTACATGCATACACATAAAGATTGTTAACTCTTCACCTAACCCTCTTTGATCCAAATGAATAAAGAAAGTCACAGTATGTGACGTGTGCAACGTATTTGAAAAATCTACGAGTGAGGTTGATGGCAAACATTAAAAACTAGGACTCTGAGGAAGTTGAACAAAACCATGATCACCGGGCCACCATGTAAGCTTTATGGCCATGTACGCTATAAGTAACAGTACTTCATAACGCGTCTTTTTCGAAATAAAACCTTTGTGGACAAGATTCCCATTTCCAACACCCATGTAGGATCGATCATGCAAGACTCATTGGAGAGGGTTGACTACCAAATTATTCTCAACTCATAAATAAATTAGGCTATATACTAATGCAACACTAATTTCATCAATGATAAATCACTCTATATCACTTTTTCTTACTACAAGTAACAATTATCACTCAAATAAACTACTTCCAACTCATGTATAAATTACATCCCATTAATCAGAATCAATTCTACATTTCTTCTAAACAAATGGATCTTTATGATTACCAAAGAAAATGGAGAACTGTAGCAATGGAAATGTTGATCTCGAACCCTAGGAAAATTATCTTTGTTTGCAGTTTTAAAGCTCTGATGGTGAGACTGGAAGAGCAGAAAGGTTCAGCTGCACAATTCTACCTCATGTTAGTATGTTGCAGAATCAACATGTGAGGCATTTTAGCCAAAATATGTACTTTACAAAGTTGAATCTGATTTATGAAAGGTTTGAAGAGATATATTAGAGATCTGTTGCATGGTTTTAAATGATTAGCCGTTATTCATCTCATCAAATGTTAAATATGTTGGGAGGTTTTCTTCGCGCCATTTGGATGTTGGATCGACCTGCATTCTAACCTCTGCAATGGATAAACAGTAGCAGCTGGCTATCTTTTGGGTAGGATAGCACCGGATAGAACTGCATTCGTATAGTTACAGTACCACTCTGCATAGCTCTTGTTACAGAGGAAACTGCAGACATTACTAAATAAACCATGACTCCATTCCACCATGGTTTTTGCCAAACCAGCACCGTGTCCCAAACATACACATCGGAAAGGGGAAAAAGCCTTAATAAGGAGAAACAGCATCCATTTCAATCTCACAAGCACGGTCATATTCAAACAGTGTGACAAAAAATAATCAGAAAGAAGGAATTCAGTAAACTACCATCTCAGAAAATAAGCTCCATAATCTATAATTTCAAATTAAAGTTTAAAGTTCCAACAATATAACTTCATCCTTGAAGCTACATACAGCCTCAAAAGTAAAGTAGTAAACCATATGTGATTTGGAACAATCATCACTGTTCAGAGTATTATTCTATAAACAAAAGAATGAAACTATATTTCTGAAGTAGAAAAGCAACATTGAAATCAACAAAGGCAAGCATCAACTGCTCCTGGGAAACACCACCAATTCCATCCATCCATGAAATCCCCCATCAGCCTCATATGCATCCTCCGCAGCCAACATCAAAATGCCATTCGCCAACCTCAATGCTACCTCTGCCAAATCAAACCCCACACACAAAATACAAATCACAATCCAATCAATCGAACGAGCAAAGTTATTAAACCAAACAGAAAACAGAAAAACTTTGTAAAAGAATTATGCATACCTTGCCAGTCTCGGCTTCATCAGGAACCTTGTAGCAATCAGCACTAACCTCCGACAACCACTGACCAGGGAAAAGGGTCTGCACAACAACACCAAACTCAAGAGCTGTTTTCTTCTTTTCTTTCCGACACACACAACATAAAGAATGATATGAAATAACATAACGTAACGAATTGATCAGCTTACATCCAATTGTTTCTGAGCGTTTCTGGGTCGCTTCTTGGGCCGGCGGGGAGGCCGGTGGCCCACCAAATTCATGAAATCCTCCTCAATCTCCTTCTTCGTCAGCGTCAGAGAAAACTTCAGTGGTCGCTCCTCTTTCTCCGGCGACCCTCTTAATTTCGGCGACTTTCCGGCGCCGGAGACACTCCTCAACGGCGAAAACGACGTCCCGACCCCGGCCTTCCTCTCGTCAATCCTGACCGTAACGGGAGCCCGCCGCGTCCGCAGATTCCACGTCCTCACTCCGGTAGCCGACGGCTGCGCCTCCTCTTCAACCGCCACCGTCACGGGCGGCGCGTCCTCGATGATAACATCATTGTCCTCGGCGACCTCCTTGCCGAGAATCGCGTCCTTCATCCTATCGGCCTCGGTTTTGAGATCGAGCATGAGCTTCTCCCTGACGGCGTCGATCCCCTCGTCGCCGAGGAATCGCGGCCGCTTGAGACGCAGTCGCGAGTCGGCATTTACCGGAGGTGGGGGGTCGAATTCCCGCGGCGCCGGAGATCGGCGATCTCCGGTGTCAGTGGAGGAGTCAGAGGCGAGTTTGGTGCAGCGGAGGTGGCGCTGACTCCCCCACTTCAAACAGGGCAACATGAAATTGTGAAGAGGTTTCGATCTCTCGGGTCCCATGGCCATGCTCTCTCCTTCCCCAGAACACGTAAACACCATTTAATCCAAACACAGCCCCAAAAGAAAAGAAAAAAACAGCGTCAAGTGTATTGCTTTTCTTCTTCTTCTTCTTCTTCAGCAGAGCCCAAGCGAGAACTTCCAAAGCTGAGAAATTGAACCCACGAGAAAGACGAAAGCTTTTGGCTTGGGTTTCGCACTTTTGCGACTTTCGCTTCGTTGCATACTCGCCGGGAAACGCAAGCTCTTTATTTATAACTCAGAAACAAAGAAAGAACGAAGCGAGGCGGTTTTAACGTTCGGGTTCGCCTTCTAGGCTCAACGCTAACCTGCGCCTCGAGGGGTTCCCTGCTTATACTTACCTCCTTTTTTTTTCCTTTCTTTTTTTTTTCCTTTTTTCCCGGGTTAAATACCTCGTATTTTTTTTAACTACCGCTGCGCCGTTCATTTTCGCGATTTCGAAATGGGATTATTCGATCGAGGTCGTTCATTTTTGTTTCTGTATTTTGAATTAAAATTTGATTTCCGTGTGGTGCTAGGTCAACCGGACCATTGATTTTGGGTTCTTGCTGGTCAAGGATTTGAAAGGATGAGGATTAATATACCATCAAGAACATTATCTTTTTTTTGTTAGTTAACAATTTTAAATTTTAATCATTTTGAGTGAAATAGATAGAATGTATTTTTGTTCGTGTGAAATGGATCCACTTCGTTTATAATTTCAATCAAATAAGATAAAATGTTATTTCAAGAATATATGACTTCAATAAATTGATAGGTTGTTACCGTATTTTAATTGAATTTTAAATGCCAATTATTCGCATCTTGAAATTTAACCATAATTTTTATTGTTTGAAATTTAATTTTAAATCAAACTAAATTATAAATAAATTGTGTTTTTTTTCCTGTGTATGTAAAGTAGCATCGATGAAGATCAAATATATTTCGTGTATTAAATGTGAAAGAAAAATGACGGTTGCACTGTAAAAAAGCTATAATTTTAGTAAAGGGTAGGAAGGAACATTTGTAAAGATACTTTTTCGAGTAAGGATTAAACACATAGTTTTTTAATGTCGATTAACATACAAAAATAATACGGTAAAATGATTAAAATTTTAATTTAATTACTTTGTTATACATGTTCTTATAAAATTTAAGAGAGCCTGTTATTTTAGACACAAATTTTCATTAAATGATTTGAAATAGTAAACATCTTATCATGACTATTATTTTTGAGGAATCTTATCAGAATTATTATAATTCAAAACCAAATATTTCTCATTATAACATACCTTTAAATAGGTTAACAATCCAAAAAATCATTTTATGGATTCATAAAATAAAATTTTGTATATTCAGCATCAGAGTATGAGAACGACAATATACGATGGTTTAATCATTAAATTGGTGCGTTCTTTTAGAATTTTATTAGATGGATTGTTTAAAAGAGGTATCCAAATGAGCGTGTGATGCTTTAAAATCTAAATGCATAAGAAAATGTCCGGTTCTAATATATAAAGTTTTAAATTATAATAATTTTTTTAATATATGCGAAGGTTATGAAGCACCAGTTCAGTCTCAAATAATATTTTTTAAATATAGAATTTACATGTGTGATGATATAAGATTTTGTTATTTATATATGCCTTTTAAATACCAATATGGAGTATTTTTTGTGTAATAATTCTTTCCCTCATTCCCTTTTTAATATATGTTAATTATTATTCTTCTGAAGTAACTTTATGATTTTATTTTATTTTTTTTATTGGATAAGTAGAAATTGATAATTTCTAAAGTCATCTTTTTTACAACCAGATTTAAAAAACACTTATATTTGTTTAAGCTGCTAAAAAAATTGTGGGAAAGTTGTTTCCTTACTTTTGACATTCTTTTGATGGTAAAAGGAAGCATATGATTAAGTTGTGCAACTTAGGTCAAAACATTCAAAAGTGACCAATTTAATCATTTCCATGTGATTCCATGATCCATCAAATTTAACATAATCAAGGTGTCACCGTTCGAAATTTCGTGGAGGCTTGATAAAATATACTGGAAAATATAGTGAGATTGAAATAAAAGGAATAGAAAAAGGATAAAAAAATAAAATAAACATTAAAAGAGAAAATAGAGGGAGAGAGGTTTTAAAATAAAATAAATAGTATAGTTACAAATAAATAAAATGGTAAAAAGTAAAGAAATAAAGATAAACATAGGAATATAAAATAAACAAAATGACAGAGGGATAAAAATACGATAGAAAAATATAAAACTATGAGGAGATAGAACACTTATAGTTTACAGAGAGAAAAGTTGTAATTACAGATAAAATGTTAAGATAAAATCTTAAGCAATTAAAACTAAATAAATTGGTTTATATCTCAATTTAATGTTAATCACAATCAAATAACTAACTTAATAATTCAAGGGTTTGATTGATTTTATGGTTAAATCAATATAAAAATTCACAATGTATTATATTTTTCTCCTAGAATCTTATTTAGTTTATAAGTTTAATATTTATTTTAGTCCCTCATTTGGGAGGGTTTGTTCAAAGTGGTTCTTCCTTTTGTAAAAAATTCACTTTAGTCCTAGTTTTCGCAACTGTTCAAGTAGGTTCCTTTTGGTTACGGCGTTAACTTGACTAACGGCAGAGCTGTCAGGTGTCTAATCTGTGATGATGTGGCATTGTTATGTGTTTTAAAAAAATAAATAATTGTGACCTTTAAATTAATATAGTTAGGGTTCGATTAAAAAATGAATGGTTAAATATGTTTTTAGTCCTTATACTTTGGGGCAATTTTGCTTTTAGTTCATTTTCAAATAAGGTACAATTTAGTCCTTCAACTTTAGAAAACTCTGATTTTAGTCCTTTTTACCAAATTTTTTTAACTTTATTTGCGGTTTCAAACGCGTTTCTTAGTTAACATTGAAGCAAAAATGTGTCTAACAGGGTAAATAATCCCAATGCTATAATGAAACGTGCTTGAAACAACAAATAAAGTTAAAATAATTTGGTAAAAAGGACTAAAACCAGAGTTTTCTAAAGTTGAAGGACTAAATTGTACCTTAGTTTGAAAATGGACTAAAACCGAAATCGTCCCAAAGTATAGGGACTAAAAACATATTTAACCCAAAAATGAATTACGGTTCAATTAGAAATTGAATTAGGGATGATTTTGGATGGATAATTAGGTAAGAAAATCTGGGAAAATTTGGGGTAAAATTTGAGATTCGGATTGGGAAAATCTGGGCGACTTAGGGTTCATACCTTCTCTCCATCCTCTTCGTCCATCAAAACGCACAGCCCTAAATCACCATAACAGTCTAAGAACAAATCAACCACAAATCACAAATCAACACCTGCATACACCCAAAAATCGCATTGCGCCATCACGAGCAACATGGCGCCACCCAAACTGTGAAAACACAGCTTTGTCTTGAAGAAAAGAGGTTGGAAGGGTTTTCTTTTTCTTTTTTAAGGGTTTTTGCGACTCACAATTTCTTGCTTCACTCAGTTTTTCCATGGTTCTACCAACGAGTTTCATGACTTACCTTGAAATGGTGTCGTTGAAGTTGGAGGTGGAGGAACCGCTGCAAGAAGAACATGCTCCTCTCAATAAGTGTTTCAAAAACTTCATCTGCTTCACAAAAGGTTTTTTTTATCTTTTTCAATATCATTCTTTTTCTAAGATAGATAGATAAGCCTGTGCCACGGGTATAATAGTTTTAATCTTTGAACAAACATTGATAGTAATATAAAGAAGAACGTGTATTTTTCATATCACATCATTATATGGGAAGAGGATGGATTGAAGGTATGAACCCTAAGTCGCCCAGATTTTTCCAATCCGAATCGCAAATTTTAACCCAAAATTATCCCTAATTCAATTTCTAATTTAACCCTAATTCATTTTTTTAATTGAATCTTAACTATATTAATTTACACGTCACAATTTTTTTTTTTTAAAACACATAACAATGTCACGTCATCACAAATTAGACACCCGGTAGCTCTGCCGTTAGTCAAGTTAATACCGTAACAAAAAAGGACCTACTTGAACAATTTTTGCGAAAACTAGGACTACAGTGAACTTTTTAAAAAATGGAGGACCACTTTAAACAAACCCTCCCAAAGGAGGGATCAAAATAGGTATTAAACCTAGTTTATATTCACTTTTCAGCAATTTTTGGTTTCTTGAATAATTGATGTTTATGTTGTTGGAAAAGGTTCGAGAATTTTTTAAAAAAATATATTTTTATAAATTATTGTGATAAAATCTTCTTGTGGAATAGACTTAAGGTAGTTTGACTGGTTAATGAGTGTTTGTTTGCTAGTTTACAAATAAATAAAAATAAATTTTTAATTCTAAACAAATTAGTTAGAGAATTATATATATATATATATATATATATATATATATATATATATATATATATATATATATATGTGTGTGTGTGTGGGTGTGCGCGCGCGCTTGACTAATTTTACAAAATTAGGAAAAAAATTGATTTAGTTGTGAATAAATAATAAAAGAAAAAATAAATTCAAAAAAATTAGAAAAAATAAAGAGAATAAACATAAACACTTAAAAAAATAAAGATATATAAAGCAAATAATATAAAAATGAATAGTAAAAGATAAAAGTAATAATACAAGATAAATAAAAGTAAGATTAAAAGTAAAATTAACTCTAAAAGATAAATAGATAGAAGTTGAACAATTGGTATGATCATTACTAGATTATCTTAATGCATACCATTCCAACAATTTATACTTAAATTGTATATTTGATTCACCAAAAATTTCAAATCTTAAGTCCTTAAGAAAAATTAAATCCTCTATAACTTGGTTTTTATTTTCAATCTCGTTGCAATTACAATAAAAAATACAGGGTTTTATGATGTCTAATAAAATAAATATACTTTTAACGTTTATTTTCAACTAACTTCAATATCAATAAAGAGCATAATAATACACGGCATTATGATAAGTGTAAATAGTATATAATACAAAATTCAAAAGATAAAAATTTCTAAAAGTGTACATATTAAACTCAAGAAAATAAAATATCGATTTAATACGAAGTCTTTCCTATAGTACTACTTACATAGTATTTCCAAGATATAACAATTATAATATTAAATTGTATGTATATTATTCATCAATTAACCAAATGTCACTCTCCATATTATATATATAAATTTCAACTTTTTTACTATTATGAGGTCATTATTATGCATTAGAGTATGGAGAGAAAAAAATTCAATATTATGCATTAGAGTATGAAGAGAGAAATGGTTCTTTAATATTCTTTATTATAAACAATTTTTGAATCAATGAATTATTCCTTACAATCTCATAAGATAATGTTAGTGTTTGTATTTTTGTAAGAATGTAAAATTTAAAATTTAATATATCTTTGGTGAATGAAATAATTGTGCCCATAATTTAACTAATTTAATTTTTGTTTATAAAAAATAATATAAATGATTTAATATTTACTTTTTTTACTTATTTAGATTTTTTTTTCTTTAGATATAGTTTATTTATATTTTGTGAAATATAATTTTTATCATGTGTTTGATATAATAGACATTATGTTTTGTATTATTTTATATTATTTATTTATTTAGTAAACTTTTATAAGAGGATAAATGATTAATGAGTTTTATCAACATGTCTAATATTTAAGGTGTCAAATTTACAATGATATTTAACATGTGTGACATCCCAAATATATGACGTGTATATATTTAGAATGTTTTAACTCATGATAAAAGAAAGCAGTCAAGAGTATTAAAATGGTAGTATTAATGGGTACAGTTATCCAAAATATAGAGAAAATTTAAAACTTAATTACAATCTTAAAAGTCTTCCCAAAATACATAGCAAACTAAGGATCCGAGGTGGTATAAAGAGTATTTTCGAAATATAAAACATGTCAAAATAGAACTAGAAGTATTTCACAAGGAAGAGCCCTCTAAGCTGGAAACTAGTAAAAGTTCCTAAGAACTAGGGGTCGAGTCTTCTTCGTTCTCCAATGCGCGCTTCGGTGGAACATCATCAGTTACTGCTCACATCCAAATGATTGGATGATCATCGCAAGGAGGAAGACAAACACATACAACACACAATTGTAAGGGTAAGCTAGGTTGAAAAGCATGCAAGATAAGTTCAAATTCAAACTAGCATATACATAACAACATGCACACAAGCAAGCAAGTAAACATGCTATCAGAATATACATTAAATGGAAGTAACTATCATTTTATACAATCACACACACCGCATGCAAAGATCATAACAATACAGACCAAAACCGAACACATTTTGTTGATACCAGTGACTGACATGTGATTTGACCATCCGGACTAGTATGAAATGTCGAGTTCTAGGGGTTTGTGCACTTGTAGTGGCCCTACTGCTTTGCAAAGCCATTGCCGAGGGGTTTCACCCGACCACACACAAGTGTAAGCCCTTTTACCGAATAATAGGCCTCCACGTAGCACCTACTACTAGGACTTCATGTTATTCTCACCACATGACTCATCACTCTCTAATTGAGCATGGATGGTCATTAGAATGTCAGGATAAACCTCATCGGGAACTCCAACCGTTCATACGGTCAATTACAACAAACCATAGGGCACCACCATGTAACCTCCATTGAGGATCATGGAATTACGTCCGTTAATCATACTTTTAAATTTGACACACAACTCATGATTTTCAACGTTCATACACTTGTACATGATCATACATCGTCATTTGAATCTATACAGATCATATATATAATCCATACATACTCAGACATTACATACTTTCGTAGAAACATCATTTATTAATACAAATTTCTTTATAGCATTTTATTATCAACACTTACTTAATTTAAAAAGCTTGGAGACCCTCACCAATGGATCCAGAAGGGTCAAAAACTCCCAGAACGACCTAAAGAACGTCCAAAACGGACATCTGAAACCCCCAAAACGTCAAAAACATTAAAAACACTCAATTTGTCGCAGAAAATTCACTCAACGCACACCTGTGGTGCGCTGTGCGAATTTTTCCTGCCAGTAACCCTTCACACAACGCACAGAGTGCGCTAAGCGACTCTGAATAATCTGCAGCACAAAATTGTGCAGGTTTGAGGAACTCACACACCAAAAACTTACTCTAGGCCATTTGGTGAATTTCTAACACTCCAAATTCAAAGTATAGGTTGAATTAAACTTGTCTAAAGGTTCACACACACTCCTAACATCAATCTCTAGTAATTATGCCTCAATTTAGGATCTGAAGTTTCGATTTCAGTTACTAAAAGGTTCAGTTTCAGATTTACCATTTGGAAAGTGTTTCAGGTCATTTTGATGCTACTAATAAGTCATATTTGATTTAACTAAGTGACTCAATTGCCTAGACCAGACCCTAACCTCTAACTCTAAAAATCACTAGTCTAGTTCCCTGAATCTGGACTCTATCATTATAATAACTGAACCGATTTCCCAATAATCTACATAACCTGAAATCAAAACTTCCAAACATTCAACTCACACCATCCTATTTTCATATCAGTCCACATTCATATAATTCAAAATCACATAGTTCACAGTAACTTAAAGCACACATTCAAGTATACATATTCATAATTTCAATTCCAACCGTTACCACAGAAAATACACATGCATAAACTTAAAGCCTTTAAACAGTATTAACACAATCAAATTAATTTATACCAACCAAAATTAACTTAGCTTCCCCTACCTTCAACTAGTAGCATAGTACAGAAGGAATTTGCCCCCTTTTTCTTAAGCCTCAACTAAAAGCTAGAGCCACCTATGGATAGACAAATTGTAGGTAGAAAAAGGTCCTTAGAATCCAATGGAAACTATAAATATTTGGAAAAAGAATAATATGAATTACATACAGCAAAAACTGTTGCATGCTCCACAGCCCCAAATTGCATGAAAAAGTGAAAAACAGCTTACCTGCGAAGGAACCTAGAAATTGATTGGTGCAACTCGTTGTCCTTGACGTCAAGTTCATCTAGGCACCTTCAGAATGGAATTCCAGTGGCTCAATGAGAGAGAAAGCTGGAGAGAATGAGGGAAAGGTCGGGAGAACAAGCTCTTAAAGAAAAGTTGTCTGAATCAAAGTAAAGATGGCATGTTATGTAAATGTCTCATAAAGCCGATATACGTTTTAATTTTTCTAAAACTTAATTTTATCATTTTTAATATTCTTAAAAGTTTTAAATTTTAATTTATAGGTTATTACAACATGACCTTATTTAAAATTATTTTTTATTAAAATGTGAAAATCTTCAACCATATCCTTTTAAAATAATATAATTTATCTAATAGTTTTTAAATTTTTTTGTATTAAACATGTTCCAAAATACTAAACTTAACATATGAGACCCATCAGACACACTGTTAATATAAACCATCGAAAAAGTTATGTATGTACAGTTACTTCTATACATTATAAAAAATAAATAAATAAATGATAGAAGCACTTCATTCATCTTGGTGAAGTCTTATTTTTAGGAAGTGAGTGTGATTAGATAATCACTAATATCTTCATTATCAGTATATCATTCATATAAAATATACAGCATATCATTCATATAACACAATTCAAACTAAAATAATATTTTACTAAACTTATTTTATATTCTTATGATTAAAAGCATAATGGAGTTTTTGTTTTCTCAATAGTATTACATTTTTTGAAAAACTAAAACAAAACTTTATTTTTTATACTGCCAATGCTAATATTTTTACATTGTTACCCAGATAAATAAAAATATAATATGATTTTTAAAAGTTGTAGTAGTAAAATTCAGTGTTGATTTATTAAGAATATTGATTATTGAATACGGTTGATATCATAACTCATTCTTTGATTTATTAAAGTACACTTAATATCATAACTAATTCTCTGATTTATTAAAATACAGTTATTATCATAACTAATTCTATAATTTATTAAAATACCGTTAATATAATATATTTTAAGAATATTGATACTTGAATAATTAGTTATTTTTCACACGCTCGCGTTCACACTTAATTATTGTAAAGTATATATGTTTTAATTTTAGTTTTCTTGTTCCATAACCTTTCAAAAAAAAAGAAAAAAAAATAAAAAAAAAAAAAAATATATATATATATATATATATATATATATATATATATTCTCATGAATTACAAATTTAAAAATATACTAGTTGTCATAAAACTTTTGAGTATATAATATTAACTAAATTTGTCTATAAAACTTGCTAGGTATTCAGTGCAACTTAACATTGTTGAAATGTATCATTGATGAAAACCAAATCTCATTTTTTTTTTTTGTTCTGGTTGTATCGTATAAATTGCATGATGAATGTTGATAATGAGAAACATTGCCTTTACACTCATATGAGATATTTGAAATGTGCCAAATGACAGATTTTTTTAGAATAACTTATTTTTATTGAACAACTTCTTACAAGATTTTATTTGTAGAATGATATTCAAGAATGGCCATAACATATATAGAAATATTTACATCCTTTTCAAAGATAAAACATCCTCAACCAATCAAACATTTCCTTGAACAAAGATTGACTTAGTTATGAATTATAAAACTTGTATCCTAAAGTTTCACAAAAGAAACAAAATTTTTCAAATTCATTTTATGGGTTTTATTGTTTGCTTTGAGGTGCAGTTGTAACTTCCTTCTTAATAGTGTATACCTATTAGACTCTGTATTCTTAGCCACCACTTTATTTTTTTTAGTTTTGTAAGAAACTCCTTAATTGTATTTATATAATAAGAAAGTGTGTGATTTAAATGCTTGTGCAATTAACTTTTTCATTGTATGTAATTTGACTTTTTTTTCCACAATCTCATTTTCCTTTTACTTTTAGAGGCAACTCATATGTAATAAGTGAAGGTTAGTCAATCCTTGACCTAAGTTCATTATGTATTATTCTAAGAACTATCAAGATATATTTTCAAGACTTGAAGTTTAAGTATTTTAAAACAAAATTTGAATTGATATTAACAGTATTATTAACATGATTATTCATAATTAAATTAAGAATAACAAACACACTTACAAAAATCCCAAAATAAAACACAAATAAATCTTATTTCAAGATAATAAATTAACATTTTATTTTTTGGATAAAATCATTCAATAGTATATCATTACAATGATAAAATGTAAAAATAAAAGTGTGTGAAATATATAAGAAACCTTCCTTTAGATTGATTTTTTATTTATGTAAAAATATATATTGTTATCATCATTAATAAATACGTACACATATATTAAATTCATAATCGTTTTATATTTTAAAATAAATTAATTTACACAATAAAAATAACTTTGATGACATATTTCAATTAATCAATATCAAATATTAAAAAAAAAGAAGAGATATGAATATACAACCATGGTTGAGTAATTGATTTCAATAATATCAGAAAAAAAAAACTTTTATCACGTTGGTTATTTCAATTGAAATTATATGCACCTTATTTTGATTAAAAAGATCTTAAGTGATTTATAATTTTATATTTTTTAATTTGACTTAACTATTGTATAAAATAAAACAATATTTACTTATTTTCTTTTTAAATCTACTTTTAAATTAATCTACTTTAAATTTTCTTCCTGAAGTAATTGTTCTTAAACACATCCATGTTACTTTTGAAACAATTTATTGAATCAGCTTTTAACTTAATATTCAAATATTTTTTTAATTACGATAACAACTAGTGTATAATTATTTACATTTCATTCTTTCTTCGTTTATTTTATTATCTCACAAATAAAACATAAAATACTAAATCCCTAACATTTTCCTGCTTAAGAAAAAAGCATAACCTTTAATTTTATTTAATAAAACACTTGAAGATAAAAATTTAAATAAAAAATATATTCTATATTTGGTATGATAGAGAAGTAATTAAAAATAATAATTATTTTAAAATAAGTAAATAAAGTTTATGTGAAATGAAATGTTTATCAGATTATTTCCAGTCACAGTTTATCAAACTAGTAATTTTATTATATATATATATATATATATATATATATATATATATATATATATATATATATATATTATAATTAACACAAAGGGCACACATATTGACACACCTACTAAAATTAATAACTAAATTAATAAATTCATAATCATTTATACAAGAAAAACTATATTTGTTTACATGTATACGAATTTATATTCATGATTAACTTTAACATATGCATTTTTATCTAAAATGATCAAGACAAGTTTAAAGTATTATCTTATTTTGATTACCTTTTTAGATGTGCAAGTTTGATGATAAGAGAATTTTTTCAACTCAGTATATCGTAATGCTGATAACTTAAATTATTCGTGAAATTAGATACTTTTATTATAATATAGTTTTTTCATTAGCATATACATTCCATCATGATTCATATATCATTTCAAACATAATCAACCCAAAATTTATACACTCCATACATGCTTATAATTTAAATCATAATTATTCATAGCATTAATTTATTTTCTGAAGTTATCTAATTTCAGAGAAGTATCAAAGTTAAATATACAAAAGTATACATTCCAATAAATTAAAACTATAAGTATAGTAATAATCCAAATAAAATAAATCATTAATATTGAACATATTTTCACATGATATAATATGTCTGGTAAAAAACAATTGGTAAAATATAAATTATTTTGTAACAAAGATTGAAGATAACAATTTATATGGAGTTATATTCATCAATCAAATAAAAAATAAAAAATAAAAGTAAAGTGATAGAATGAATAAGAAAGGAAAGAAAACAACCTCTTGCCAAATCCCAATCCCATGTGTTACGTTAGCCCTTCTTTTTCCTTTATTACATTATAATTCTAAATTAATACAAACAATTTCTGATTTCTCTCTTCAAGCATTTAACCATTACTCCATTAAAATAAAGAGATAAAAAACACGTGCATGACGATTCATGATGCCACCTCACACGTGTCATTTCCACACACCACATTAACCAAACCTCCACTCACCGATTGTGTCTCCCACACGTAACCCAACACCTCACAATCTCTCACTTTTCAACGTTCACTCCTATTTCTTATATATATATATATATATATATATATATATATATATATATATATATATATATATATATACATATATATATTTATATTCAATTTTACACTATAGGTAAACCCTAATTAACTACAATAAATAAATAAAAATAATTAATTTTAAATCAAAATAAAATAAAATCAACACTAAGTCCTCATAAACATGGTTAAAGAAACAATTTGGGTTTTAAATTTTTTATATGTTAAACAATGTTTTAGACTAGTATTTGATTTGTTTTTATAGTGTTTAACATGTTTCAATTTAAATATAGGTTTGAAACGTGATTCATCGTGTAAACTTTTTTTAATATTTTTGAATTAAAAAATTATATCTATTTATATTTAAAAAATGCAATTAAAATAAATCAAAGTTTAATACACAAACGAATTTTAATTTTACAGAAAATTACGAAACGAACTTTAAAATGAAGAAAAGAGAAAAAAAGCATGAGACTTTTTAAATAATTTTCTAATAGATTCCTAAAGCACCTTCTTTAATGATAAAGAAATAATTTATTTTACTTCGAATCTGAATATTATTTCAGAATGCATTTTTAGTTATATTTTTATTAAAACTCGGTGAAGGTATAAAATTTTTAGCTAAACAAATTTCAGAGTAATATAATGTGACGGTATATATGTCTATTATATCTGATAATGTTTACGGACAAAAACATCATATTTTTTTTTTATTTCCAAATTTCTGTATTAATGTTTTCAAAAAAAATAATGAACAATTAACCAATCCATTTTAAATGTGATAATTTTCCAAATTCAAAATATTTATTTATTATAAAATTTAATTATATAAAAATTGTCACAAATTTAATTAACCACCTCAGAGATAGAAAAAAAAAAACTATCTTGTCTCAAATTAATATTAGTCATTAGGTATCAATATTGGTCATTGGAAAGTAATGTAGATTAAGGAAGATGAAAACAATACTTCGTGATGGTAGCTGAGAGTTCAATTGTGAGAAAAATATGTAAAAAAATATATTTCGACATAAATATTTTTTGATAATATTTTAATTATATACGTGTCTTTTTCTATTAATTCATTATTTATTTTTATTATATTATTATACTCTAAACTTAGATAAAAAAAAATGACATGTGTTCTGATTTAAAGTGTATTGAAAAAATTTAGGTTAACATGTTTAGCCCAAGAAAATAGATAGTTGGAAGAGTGAATGGAAAAAGTGAATTTGGAGGGAAAGGCTACCCCATGAGAGGTTCAACGGCTAGTTCTGCACGTTCCTTCAACATGTTAACTACAAAACACAACCGACCACATCTTTTACAGCTTGGCTTCGATCTCTCCACCTTTTTCTAACCTTAAAGCAATCTTCCTTCGACACTCTTCACCATGTCTCACTGCTGTTGCTGCTACTTCTATCTCCTTCCATTTTCTTTCAAAAATGCCCAGAAAAGCATCACCCTTTTTCCACAAAGTCTCCCTTCATCTCCTCAGACTCTCTCTTCTCATCCACAGATTAAGAAAACCCATATTGCCAAAGCTCCTCAAGAGGTTCAAGAACTGTCAGAAGTTGAAGCTCCTGAAGCACTCTGACTATGGAGAGTACCAGTTCTCCGCTTCAACAACTCCCCTCATTATTCCTCGTTACCATCGAAACCAGTTCAAGAACAGGGTCCAACCAGCTCTGTGTTCTTTCTTGTATCTGTATTCGTGCCTGGGGAACTTCAAAGTAGAACGAAGTGGGGAGTGCCACCTGGCACTGGAACCCTTTGAAATTGGAGACGAAACAAGCCTAGTCCAGGATTTGTTTGAGTGTTGTTCAGGTGATGAAGGTGAATCGGTTGATCAGAAGGCTGAGAAGTTCATCCAGAGTTTCTACCAGCAGATGAGAATGCAGAGGCAGGAATCGCTCTAGCTCTTCAGATTCACTTTATATTTTTCAATTCATTATTCCTTTCTTCTCAATTGTTTTATTCAATGTTTGCATTTCGCCTTGGTTTTGCTTAATTTAATTCCTTAAATTCTTAAATTATATCAATTTAATTCCATCTCTTGGCTTAATGATAGGTATTTTTATTTTTATTTTTCATTATAAATGAGTTGTGATGCTTGGTGTAATGAATATTTTTTTTTGCTAGTTTATAGCATTGTAGTTTTTATAAACCATTTAGCATGTGTTGTATGAAAATCCTAGCCAGTAAATTCAAATATTCTTTTTTTCTGGTTTAGTTGAAGATTGTAATACAGAGCAGTATTTCGTCTGAGATCTTGTGATATATTATATATCATACATTATTATGCAGCAAGATTTAAGATCTATTTTCTAAAATTTCGTCCGAAAAGGACAGAAAGGATGAGCATATATGATAAATGTTTAATAACATTAGTGTTTCTCTAGGGTTCGGGATTGTCTGTTTAAATATCTCTGTCACGTTTGTTGTGTATTCCCTTCTGAATAATATAAAATCGGTGGAAACTCACCAGTTCACTTTCAAATAGTTTTGTAATCATGTTATATTTATGTGGAGTTGATTTCATATTAGAAAAACTGATATCAAAGGAAGAACACCTTTATCTCACTCATTGCCAAATATTTTTAGTTCAACCAGATAAAGCCTCTTTCATATACAACTTTACAAGCTTATCTGATTTCAAATATACAAATTGTTGAAATTAAACTAAGCACTAAATACTACCTTTTTTTTTTTTTTGTCGAGTTTGTTTCGTGTTTTTGTTTTTGTTTTTTGTTTTCCTTTTGCATGTTTAGTATGATCTCGAGTTTCGTAAAATTTTTATTCATTTGATTATTTTTATCAACAATAAATACAATATAAATAGTGTAGATCAAATGTTAGTTTGTAAATTTTTTAATTAAAAAAAAAGTAACATTTTATCCCATGACAATATAATATATCAAGTCAATTTAAACGTAGTTGAGTGTCTTATATTTAATTTAGTATTAATTTTTATAATTTTATTTAATTTGGTTTTTATTTTCATTAATTTGATTTAATTAAATCCTAATTTATTTAGTATAAAAAATAATAATTTATTTTTGACTAATTTTGTTTTTCATATAATATATTTCGACAATTTTCATCTTTAATGTAATTTTTTGTATAATTTTTATTTGATATATTATTTTTGACCAATTATAAAAATAAAATATAATTAAACACTATAGATATCACGTATAATTAATTATTTAGTTTTCAGATATTTTTTAATATGTTTTATTATTATATATAATTATTAATTTTATATAAACAATACTAATAAGACAAACTGTGTTTATAATATTAATATATAATTTCACTTGCCATGATTAAGTGACGATGAGATGTTAAATGCCAAAATATTTTATAATATTTAGTGAGAAATAATTTCTATTTGGTCTTATTTTTAGAAATTATTTTAAAAATTGTATTATTAAAATTTAAACAACTTTTAAAAATTGATAGAAATTACTATATCACATCGCAAGTTCAGTTAAATTTGAGTAAATGTTTTTTATAAAAAAATGTAAAGAATCCAATACCAAAAATAAAAATTATGAAATAAATAATTACATTGAAATGACCAAGTTAAAATTCAAATATCTTACCAAATTAATAAACCTTTTATATTTTTAAAAAAAAAGAGTTTGTCATTAAAACATTATGGTCTTAATTGCCGAACATTGAGGTGAATGAGTAATTATTGCAAAGTACATGTGTTGAAGGAAGAATAATAAATTTTATTTCTTAATTAATTTAATAACATAAATTTTTACTATGGATTCAAAAACACCATGCATGTTCAAAAGAGTGGTCCTTTTTCTTGGTAAATAGAATATTCCAGTCTTGAACAAGTTGTCTTTTTATTTTATATAGTCAATGAATGAATCCACTTCGAACATTGCTATCAACTCTGCCATAAAATCAATTCTGTTTCAATAAACTTATTATTATTAGATTTTTTTTTTTGAAAGTGAAGAATGAAGAAACATGAATAAGAAATAAAATCTCACATTGAGAACCTAATGTAAAATTCATAATCAGTATTGGTTAACTTGCAGTTGCTGAGCCTAATTAGGGTTTATGAGTTTTTTTTCCTCCTTTTACATTTCTTGGGGCTCAACTTAAATTGGGTATGTGTATTCCATTGTTAACGAGATTTCTTTCTGCACCCTATTTTTTTTTCTGAACACTCAAATTTCACTTTGATGCCTATTATAACCCTGTATATTATATATATGAGTTATTAAATTAATTAGGTAAGTGTAACTAGTTGTATTTATTGTTATTGCTACTGTATTTACTTCTTTTAGCACTTCTAAGTTATTTTCATGTAGCAAACTTTTTAATGGTATTTTTCTTTTTCAATGAATTTTATCGTTTTAAATTTTGATTGAAACAGAAAGTTACATTTTATTTTGTTCTTTTTTATTTATATTGTTTTTCAACTTTCTGAAAGTCAAATTTCATAATTATTTTTCATTTTTTATCTATGTATGGGGTTTCAATATTCGGTTTGTTGAAATAGTCATAATTAATACATAATTAGTTTATGAACGCAATTAAATAACAGTTAGACACAAAAGTACAACATCAATCACAATTATACTATATCTGGACATTCTCTAACTATATAAACAGTAAAACACCTAATAAAAAATAATATAAATAGGCGACTATGTAAGATAAAAATGTCACATTTTTTAACTAAATCTAATTCTTTGAAAATGAACTCTTAATCAAATACATACTCGGGTATTGGATTATATTTGCAAGTATTATCGAAACTAAAAAATAAGACCAAAGGAAAGGATTAAATACATGAAATTTCGGTAGTTTTATAGTCTTATAAGAAAAAATAAAATGGAATTCAATATAATTTACATAGTAATACATCCACAAATGGTTTTATAATGAGAGGTGCTGACTATTATAGTGTTGCAAAATCAAAATACTAAAGTTCTTACGCGGATTAAAAAGGAAACAACCATTCTGAAAATATTTAATTACACATGGTCAAACTCATTCAATCTTAATTTATGATTTATTTTGTCAAAACATTTTTTTTTTCAATCAAGCAATTAATTAATTTAAATCGATAGTTAATAAGCCTATAATTATCTATTTTGAATACAACAATCTTGTCAGTTTTTTTAATTATTTAGTTAAACAAAATAATGAATATGAAACCGGACAAGATCAAAGAAACTAAATATCCTCATCTACATTTTTTCTTTATTTTGTCATTTACAAGTTTTATTTGATTAAGATATAGATAATCAAGAAAGTCAATGGGGTAATTTTATATTAATTAAGATGATAAATAAATAACCTCATGTGGTAAATGAAAGAGATATAATAAGGAACAACGCCGTCAATTACGTATAACTGAAAGAAAACCCTAAACTTAAAAGGAAATAAATAATTATAAATAGTAACGTTTCCTTAAAAATATTTAATCTCAATATATTATATTTAATAATAATAATGATGATTTTTCTTTTATTTATTATTTATAAAGTCAAAAGTGAATGGTAGAAGAGACCGGGTTAAAGAACAGAAAAAAGAAATTAGGGCTGAACCGGTGATAGCTGAAGAGTGTGGTGTGGTGAGAGAGAGAGTCTGTGTGTTGGTAGCAATGGCTGAAGAGGAGGTTGGTGGTTTCAGGATTTACAATTCCATGACTCAGCAGAAAGAGATCTTCAAAACCAAAACCCCTGGTAAGGTTTCCATGTACGTTTGCGGAGTCACTGCCTACGACTTCAGCCATCTCGGCCACGCTCGTGCCGCGGTTTCCTTCGATATCCTCTACAGGTACTTTTCTTACCATCCATTCTCCAATTCCCACCGCCCCTCTTTTCATTTCGTTGCATGCCTCAATTCATTCTACTTGTTTCTCTACCCATGAAATTGGGAATCTAGCATAGGGTTGTAAAGTTGTTTCAGATGCTGTCTTTTCTGCATTTAGGTTCAGTTCGTATTCGGCTTATTTGCTTTTGTTTATAAGCATGCAAATGTGTAGTTGAATTGGTTTGTTTGGCTGTTATTATTAGCCAGATTTAAGTAGGTTTAGATATTAGACTATCCCGGAGCATTTAAAAGATAAATTGGAATACTTGTTTTGAAACATATCTTCTGCCCACTCTTAATTTCACTTTTTCTTCGATGTGAAGATTGAGAATTGACACATGATTTGTACTCTGTTTGACATGAAAACTTGTAGGTACCTTAAGCACTTGGGCTATGAAGTAACATATGTGCGGAATTTCACTGATGTTGATGACAAGGTGAGGATGAATACGATGTCTTTCTCATCAGTGTTTTATTGTCGCATTATAAGATTTTATCTTGTTGCAACCAGAGCTGCAACTCCCGGGTTTTTAGACCTTATCACCATTCAGTTGCGATTTTCGTTGCGACGAGTCTTTGAGTTTTCTTTTTTTTTTTAGTAATTTTCATCATTCTTTCCTTTGCATGACTCTGGTTGTTTATCACTTCTACATTTATGCCCCACTGTATCTGTGAATGATATACAGGTGCAAAATGAAACTATATGAATGTATACTGTCAATGCTATAACGATTAAAATAAGGTTTGTGTTCCTTCTCTGAAATCTGGGTCAATACGCGGCAGTTCGCTCTCTAATAAATGTTGTAATTTTTGCATGATCTTTCCTTTTATGGTCAGTTCGGTATGGAGGTAAAAATGGGTTATATTATAAGTAGATCAGGTGGAGGTAGTCTGTATTATACATTAAGTAGATACGGGTCAATATATGGTAGTTCCTTCTCTAACAAATGTTGTTATTTTTCCATGATTATTTTCTTTTATGGTCTGTTTGAGGTAAAAATGGGTTAAGAAAAATTGATTTCTTTGTAAAATAGTATTAAAAACTGATCCATTCCATTTCTATCAATACTTATGTATTGAGAGCAATACTCTCAAATGACTGAAATGTTCTTTAATTATTATTAAATAAAATTTTAAATTTAATCAAATGGCTTGTAGGGTTATTCTGTCCATGTGCCATTCTGCTATTGGATTAAGAGCAGTTCTCTTAGTAGTTTGCAAGAATCTCAATTTCTGTTACATATGCCCTAACCCACCGTGAGAACAATAAATATATGAAATCACTTTGGAGATGAATAGGGCTTAATATTGGGAAACGGGGACACGGAGTGGATAATGATTTTAAATAATATTATTTTCGAGTGAAAATATAAATTCTTTGATCCAGACATCCAGGTCACCCCTGTTAGTTACCATGTTTTCTGTTCTGTGACTTTAGGATTCATTTGTCAAAGTGATCTAAGTTTATGGTAGAGGGTTGAATTTTTTAGGGTTTCAATTGATATCAAGCCTTATTTTGTTTAGTATTATCTTCCAAAATGTTTTCAACTGGACAGAGAATTGCATTGAGATAGGTTTCATGTGTGCTTTTAACTGTAATTTTTATGTGGACATAACTTTAAGAATAAGCCATTCATACAGTACATATTTCTATGTGCTTCAGGAGTCTAAGTGTCTGGAGGCACCATCCTTTTTGAGAATAGCTCAAGGGTCAATCTTCAACTTTGTGGTGTCTTTCTTTTTTCTATCGTTTGACCATCTTTATTTTTTTATTGTTGTTGACGTCTTATTTCTTTACTATAAGTTGTCATCCTCTTGAATTTGAATGATGAGCCTATTTTTGGCAATGCTGGTTTACCTGCATGCTAAGTGATAACAATCATTCTTTGAGGCATTGCTGTCAAAATTGCTACAGTTTTTTCTCACAGGATTGCATGATCCTGCAAGCTCACATCTTTAACTTTTGTCCCTGCCTAGCATTGTAATCTGGTGGGGTTGGAGTAAGATTGCCAGACAAACTCACAGGATGAACAAGCTTGTAGGAGTTGTGAACCTGAAACGGGTGTGATTTCTGTTGGTTGTCTCTGGTGAAGCAGCACACTACCCTCTCCATATTTTGACCTCAATCCCCCCCTATCACTCAACCTGCTCCCTGCCCATTTTCCTGTCTTCCGTGTGGAGCTGAAATTTCCTTTGTTGGTGTCACAGATCCATCTGTCCCTGTTCTAATCTATACTCATACTCTGTGAGGACTATTCCATACCAACATAGTTTTCATAGTGGTTCTCTCTACCTCATGGGGTTTTGACTTGTTGAGTTGGCATTTGATCTTATTCATACTTAATTTAACTTTTAATTAAATTTTGTGATTTAAAGATTATTTTCACTTCCTGCTGTTTATATGCATAAATACTTGCTAGCGGTTTAGGTTGGATCTTCCCAATCCTTGGTTAGTAGTTTCATCAAGTTCATTTGTCCCTGAAAGCATATGACTTTACATGGGTTTCGTGTCTGAATCTTTTAATGTTTATTACAGACTGATAATATCAGAATTGCTGCAGATAATTAAGCGAGCAAATGAGACCGGGGAGGATCCATTCATGTTGAGTAACCGTTTTTGCGATGAATATAATATTGATATGTCTGATCTTCAGTGCGAGACACCATCTAAGGAACCTCGTGTTTCTCAACACCTTGAAGAGATAAAGGACATGATAACCCAGGTTTAGTTTTGCTAAACATATTGCTGTCTCTGTTTTTGTTTAAAATTATGAAGGGTATCATCTCCTTGCAAAAAAAAGTTCTTGTCTCCACTTTTTTTAATTAAATTCCAGTTGATGGTCTTGCATGCTGTTTTATATTAATCAATACTTCCCTTTTGTTTCAAGTGCATTTGGAGTTTATATGTTTCTTTGAACAGGTTAAATTAAACCTTGTATACATTACGGGTTAATAGACTTCCTGTACACTATTGTGTACTGTGTATTGTTTTAGTGACTAGTGAGAATGAATTTAGATTTTCTATTCTCATGCTTTGCCCAGCCCGCTTCCCCAAACTATTGAACTTCTATATGTTTACATATAATATTAAATATAAATCTTTTCCTTCTTTCTTCCAGCAATGTAATGTAGTGTATCCTATTATCTTGTTAATAAATAAATTAAAACTAAGCAGGAACTATGAAAGCAAAACAAGGGTTAAAAGGCTAGTTGTTTTAAATTTTTAATATTGAGAGATATGAAGCTCGGAAGCTGCATTCAATCTCCAACTGAAATATTAATGAGACTTCAAATGATAACTATGAAATAGTAAAAGAGATGAGGGGAAATCTCCCTTATGTGTCTTTACATACACATAGGGTAATGTATTTATAATAATAAGAGTGTGGGCTAAGCCCAAATACAAATGAACATGTAAATGAAATAAACACAATATCTTACACTCCCCCTCAAGTTGGAGCATATAAATCATATGTTCCAAGCTTGTTACAAAGATAGTCAATTCTAGGTCCTCGCAAGGACTTAGTGAATATGTCTACCAACTGGTTGCTTGAGTTAACAAACTCAATCTTGATATCTCCAGATATGATTTTTTCTCTAATAAAATGGCAATCAACTTCAATGTGCTTGGTTCTCTCATGGAAGACAGGGTTAGAGCTAATATGAAGAGCAGCTTGATTATCACATATAAGTGTCATGTGAGTGATATCTCCAAATTTCAATTCACTAAGTAATTGTTTAAGCCACACAAGCTCACAAGTAGCTGATGTCATAGCTCTATATTCTGCTTCTGCACTGGACCTAGCCACAACACTTTGCTTCTTACTTTTCCAAGATATCAGGTTGCCACCAATAGAGACACAATATCCAGAAGTAGACCTCCTATCAGAAGGGGAACCAGCCCAATCAGTTTCTGAATAGCACACGACTTTTGTATCGTTGTTAGGACCATATAGCAAACCTTTTCCAGGTGATCCTTTAATATACTTCAGTATGCGAACCACTGCATCCCAATGGTCTTCACATGGGGAGTTAAGGAATTGACTCACCACACTAACTGCAAAGGAAATGTCAGGACGCGTAACAGTAAGATAGTTTAATTTACCAACTAATCTTCTGTAACGTTCAGAATCTGAGAAAGGCTCCCCCTGATTTGGTAGGAGCTTGAAGTTAGGATCCATAGGTGTCTCAACAGACTTACAGTTCATTAACCCTGTTTCCTCCAAGATGTCTAACGCATACTTCCTCTGAGATATGACAATACCATCATTGGATTGTGCTACTTCAATACCCAAAAAATATCGAAGTTTGCCAAGATCTTTGGTTTGAAAATGGTGACAAAGGTGCTGTTTCATCTGAGAGATGCCAAGGTAGTCGCTTCCTGTGAGAATAATGTCATCGACATACACTATTAAGTAGATACATCCAGCACTTGAGTGGCGATAGAACACTGAATGATCCGCTTCACTGCGAGACATACCAAATTGTTGAACAACACTGCTGAATTTACCAAACCAGGCCCGAGGAGACTGTTTTAGGCCATATAGGGATTTGCGAAGACGACATACCAATCCAGATGACTCCCCCTGAGCAACAAAGCCAGGCGGTTGCTCCATGTAAATTTCTTCCTGCAAATCACCATTAAGGAAAGCATTTTTGACATCAAGTTGGTAAAGAGGCCATTGTCGAAGAGCGGCCATGGCAATGAAAAGGCGAATAGAGGTCATTTTCGCCACTGGAGAAAAAGTATCACCATAATCCAAACCAAAAATTTGTTTTGTTCATGATTTTAGTCCTGGTCTTGATAAGTTATCTCCTAGATCTCACAAATGTGTCTTCTTAGGATTTCCACGGTCACAAAAGGGCTATAAGTGTTTTTCCCCTTCCCTCAATCGTCATTTCATCTCCGCTGATGTCACCTTTGATGAATCTTCGTTTTATTTTTCTCATATATCTTCTAGCTCTGATACCATATGAAATAGTAAAAGAGATGAGGGGAAATCTCCCTTATGTGTCTTTACATACACATAGGGTAATGTATTTATAATAATAAGAGTGTGGGCTAAGCCCAAATATAAATGAACATGTAAATGAAATAAACACAATATCTAACAATAACAAACTTACAACTTCTTTGCATTGATATATATTTTTTTAAAACTTCATGTTTTTATCTCACTTCCAAAGTTTCACCTTATATTTTTCTTTATTTCTTGTTTTCATATATCTGCATAGGAATTTTAAAACCCGTGACAAAGTAGCAGTTTTATTTATTAATTAAAACATGAAACATATCTGATCGAGGTTGCATGTCATTTTTATTTAAATGTACGGCGTAAAAGTTCAATAATGAAAAATTACATTTTCATTGGATTTGGTTTTACTAAGTTTCACTTTATTTCTGAATTCTAAGGAATTAATTTAGAATTCAAAAGATGGTTAGTTATTATTCATTAATGTACGATGCAGATTATCAACAATGGATATGCATATGAAGTTGAGGGCGATGTTTTCTATGCTGTTGATAAATGTCCAAATTATGGCATGCTTTCTGGACAAAAGCTAGAACACAACAGAGCTGGGGAACGGGTGGCTGTGGACTCGAGAAAGCGTCACCCAGCTGATTTTGCTTTATGGAAGGTGTGAGAATCCTTTCCAGTTATTCTAAAATATTTTATTTTTAACATTTAATCTCTTGTATTTCTTAACAATAATAATAATTGCAGGCTGCCAAACCAGGTGAGCCTAGTTGGGACAGCCCTTGGGGTCCTGGAAGACCTGGGTGGCACATCGAATGCAGTGCAATGAGTGCCTGTTATTTAACTCATAAATTTGATATTCATGGTGGTGGAATTGATTTAATATTTCCTCATCATGAAAACGAGATTGCACAGAGCTGGGCTGCTGACAATGAGAGCCATGTCGGTTATTGGATGCATAATGGCCATGTCACTAATAATAATGAAAAGATGTCAAAATCCTTAGGCAACTTTTTCACCATTCGCCAGGTCAGTTCTTAGCCAACTTCCATTCTCCTTGTTAATGATGGTTTTGTTTCTTTTTAAATGTTTGTAGAAGGTTTTTCATGATATAAGTTCTTGCAGGATGTATTGTGCATATTTTTAATGATATTCTTTTTTGCAGATCACTGAGCGTTATCATCCACTTGCTTTGAGACACTTTTTGATTAGTGCCCATTACAGATCTCCACTAAATTACTCTATCTCACAGCTGGAGAATTCATCAGATGCTATTTACTATATATTTCAGGTAAGTAGCCTCCAAATAATCTGTATCAGGAATTGAGTGTTGTTACTTAGATGTTGATGTGCGCGAGTTCATCTCTCAAGGTTGATAGTTTTTCTCTTATATAATCTTTTATTGATTTTGTTTTTATTTGGGGTTAAGCCTGTGATGTTTTGCCTTTATTGTGAATGTATAAGAAATTATATATCCTAGCTAAATACTGCTATGTAAATTAAGCAACTTGTATCTTAGAGATAGAATTTCCTGTGCTTCTTTCCCGCTACTTTGGGTTTTTGAGGAATGAAGGTAGTTACTAAATTATTAAATCCCTAGTGTATATTATCAAATTTCCAAATGTTTCAAGGTTGTCTCTTGTGAGTCTCATTATTAGGGAAATTATGTCTCCTCGGTGTTTTTGTTATGACTTGTATGAAACAGTTTGATTTATCGCGGTTGGGTGGTACTCTTGCTGCAAAATAATTTCTCTTTACTCTACCACAATTTTCACTATGATTTAGTTGCATTGACATAAATTATTAAAGCTACAGATAACGGCGGTGCTGTTATTTTTTTAGCTTTAACAATGCCATTACGCTTGGGAAATTGTTTGAAACAGTTTCCTTTTTGTTTGTTAGACTCTTCAAGATTGTAAAGATGCTTTATCACCATTTCTTCAAGAAGGACCCGAGAAGAATGAAAAGGTGCCTCAAATTAATGAGGCTGCCAAGGAATGTATTAAGAAGTTGAGTGTCGAGTTTCAAACAAAAATGTCAGATGACTTGCAGACGCCAGTGATACTAACTGGTGCTATCCAAGAGGCGTTGAAATTTGTGAACAGTTCATTGAAGATGTTGAAGGTACGTAAATGGAACCAATTTCTTGCATTGCATGAGTGGTGCTGCTGCATTCATTTTTGAGTGGGAATTGCACCAGTAATTTATGAATATGTTTTGTCTATCTTACAGAAGAAAATGCAGAAAAGAGCACAGTTGCAATTGATTCAATCCTTACAGGAGGTTGAGAAGGAAGTTGCAAAAGTTTTGGACGTACTTGGATTATTGTCCTCTAAATCCTATGCTGAGGTGATTCATTTTATTTACACGAGCTTAATTGCCCCGTTTTATGCAATCTAAAGATGCATTCTGTCGGAAAGCCATCGCAAATGTTGAAACAATTGTTATTGTTATTTGTTCATCAGGTTCTGCAGCAGTTGAAAGAGAAGGCATTGAAGAGAGCGGGTCTGGCAGAAGGTGAATTGCTACATTTGATAGAAGAAAGAACTCAAGCTAGGGTTAATAAGGATTTTCTCAGAAGTGATAAGATTAGGACTGATTTGACTGCAAAGGGCATTGCACTTATGGATGTGGGCAACGAAATAATTTGGAGACCATGCATCCCAAGTGAACCAGTTGTTGGGGACCAGAGGGGACCTGTTGTTGAAGAAAAACAGTCCATACCTGCTGTGAATAAAAAAGGGGAAGAAATACCAGGGGATCGAGAAGGCAATGGCTCTCGTACAACCTAAAGGTAGAGTCAAAGTCCCTCCTTAGCTATTATGATTAATACAGAATGTTATAATTTATAAAATACTACACAAGGCTTGAATATTGTATATCAGTTGAAGGTTATTTATGACCATACCTAGTAGTCTAGGACTAGAATGTTTTTTATACATTTCTCAGGTTGGGTCTTTTTCGATCCTGTCCGTGGATTAGTTTAACTGATTTGACAATTGCACGAACAGTGCTCCATACGGAGATTTTGTTTTTGAGTCTCAGATTGGGTTTTTAGCTCTTAATTTGTACTACAGAATGCCGAATATTTTTTCAAGAATCTGGAGTCTGATTAAATCTTTTATCTTGTTTCTGTTGATGAAACATTAGCATGATTTCTTAATTATTCTATTAGTTTGCTATTCTATTTCTCTGGTTGGCGTGGTTGTCTAATTTGATTCGTGGTTGCCGAGCTATGTTGAGGCAGTCAAATCGCATATTTTACGAAACAGTATACCTGAATTTGCAGACAAATAATTTGAGCAGTCTGAGTTTATGATTTTTTTTCTTTTAAGTTTTATTGTGATACTGTTGTAGTAAAGCTACATAAACAAATCGCATATTTAAGATTTCTTGAAATTATGAAATATGGCTCTCATTGGGTAAAGTTGGATTGGTTTAAATCGGTTTGGCTTTTTAGCAAATTGAGGGGTGAGGGTTAAAGGCATCCTCATAAAGAGTTGCTTAACTATTCTATATAAGGACAGTTGTTTAACAATAACCACCAATTTATGCAGTTTCCTAATAGGCAAGGGTTTCTTTACTTTTACGTATTAGTTTTCTGTTTTCTTGAAATATAAAACTTTGATTTTTATATCTAGTTTTTTTTTTTTAATTGACCAGGACATCTTTATTGTTAAAATGAGATTTGTGGGATTCATTTAAGAAAATTTCTGAGGTATTTGGTGCTTGGATTCAAAAGGATAGAAATAGATATTGGGACGGGAAAAACAACCCATTTAAGCAAAATCGATAAAATTAGTCACAAAATGGATGAAAATTTATGGGCTTTTAAAATTTTCTTAGTTTTTAATTTGATAATTTTGTTTGATAAAAGTCAGAGTTACAAGGGTAATGTTCACAACCTGTTATTTATTTATTTGTTTTTATTTTCATTTTGAAAATATAAAATTTGGTGTAATTTTAAAATTGTATACATTTTGAATTGATTTTTCGTAATTTATGCGTTAGTTCAGCGTTCAATACCTTACAGAATATAAATGAAAGGATTTAATTATATTATTTTCTTTGAGAGATTAATGAGTTACAATTGTCTATTTTATTGTTGGTTTTTCTTTTGTAACGTTAAGCATTGTTTACAAGTGAATTGAAATCCATTAGACTTAGGATTTCGAAAGATAAAATCAGGATTCAGTAAAATGGACCATATAACAATTATTTGTAAAACTAAATACAATGTCTATATGGATAACTTTTGTCGCCCAAGAAATTCTCGGAAAGTTATTTGTCCATCATCGCTTATGAGCACTATTAAATAAATCCATTCGCATCAAAGTGGATTTTGTGTAACAAATATTGATCTTTCAAGAAAAAAGAAATGTAATATAAATTAATAGAATATTATGATATTTACTTATCAGTGATCCCGATAAGAAAGAAACTGACACCGATAAAAATTATGATATTTAATTATGAAATATCGCCTAACAAAACATGGATTGTTTCAAATATGTTATTTTTAATTTTGTAAGCGTGTTTAAATCACACATATCAATCAAATAATTAAAGAAAATGCTGATGTGAAACCACTTTTAATGGCGCAGGTTCCGACGAGTTGAGCTTAGGATTTGGCAATCTTATGTTTTTTACTTTTATAAAGAAAATTAAGATTTCTTACTTCATTGGAATAATTTAATTTTTTGGTACTCGTCAATTAGAATAAAAAAAACTATGGTTTAGCTTAATTACGCTTTGAGTATCCAATTCAATAAGAATATTTTGTACTGACGTCTTTACTAAAAGAAGAGTTTTGAAGTGATAACTTTATATTTACCGTGCTCAAGTAAAAGTACGACGATTTTGTATTTCATAATGTTAAAATCATAATATATTCAGAATAAAATATATAATTTATTACTTATTTAAAAAGATAAAAAATACATACTAATAGTGCAAAGTCTCTTTTTTTTATATTTTCTTTAATTATAAATTATCACTTATACTAAGTATATTTGTTTTTAATATCTATCTTAGAACTTATGCAAAATCAATAATGAGGTAAATATTTATTTGTTGAGAATGACTTGTGTCCAAATATTTACTTACAAATATCAGTGAGAATTAATATATGTATGCACAGTATCTATCTCATCCCATCCCATATTTGTAATTATTATATACATACAATAATTTATTAAACTATCTTATATATAATTCTATTATATTATTATGATTAATTATTAATTCAATTACTAAAATGGGTTTAACGAAGTTTAAGAGTTAACTTTTATAGTTTGTTGTAAGTTTAATTAAGTTTAAAAATTAAAACATTAGCTATGATTAATTATATTTCTAATATTTGATTATGTATAAGTAATTTAAATTTATATTTGAATGATTTAATGTTGTTTGATTTTGATTGAAGAATAAATTTTTAATTTAGTTATTCTAATTTTTTTATTAATTATTTTTATTCAATTTACATTTAAATAAAATGCACATAAACAAAGAGGTTAGTGCCAATGATTAATTACCGTTAAAAAATTGATTGATCATTAGTGAAATCTTTATCTTCCACTACATTTTCTATTTGATATTTTAGAAAAAATATATAAAAATATTGAATTTCAACTTTATATACAAGTAATATTCTTTTAACAATAAACCCGTACCGTCCATATTCAAAGAAAAACCGCAATGGTTAATATTGTTAAAGGGTTTTTTTTGTAGAAGTTTTTGCCAATGGGAGATTGAGACAATGTTTTAATTTTGTAAGTAAAAGTGAATTAATAATTTATCTAGTATTTATTGAATCTATCTTACAACGTTTTTACAATATTTCAAATGATAGGGTGATTGTCGAGTAGTGGTAACTACTCACTGTCAATGTTGTCCAAATTTTATTTTTGAAATTTTTAGTTAGTATAGTTAAAAAGCTTGAATCATCATGAGATCAGCCAATTGTCATTGTTGGTCACTACTTATATTAAGAGTTAAATAAGTTAGATTAGACTTTTATAAGTTTCAACTAATATGATTTATAGTTATAATACTTCGGTCTAATATATGTTCGAAAAATCATTATAAATGAGAAAAATCAAATTTATTTAAAATACTCTGAAATAATTGTCGTGTTGTTAGATCTTTGATTAGGAAGACAATGACAAATCATATCAAAATTGTGATAAATCTAACAAGTTTTAAAGTAATAACAATCAAGATACGATGAATGGATGATTATAACAATAATATACAGTAGAAGACTTAAAGGAAGAATATTTGATAATATGATGTCAACATTTCAACTTGATAACATTATATGTAACATATTATCAACCTTTGAACTTAGTGGCTTTTATCAAATTTTATCTTCAAACGTTTCTTTTAAGTACAAAATAACGAGGGAGTTTAGTTTAAGCTCCAAAATAAATAATATAACAAATAAGTGGTTAATCTTAATGAATATTTTTCATTAAAAAAACTAATTTATAAATAGTTTAATGATTGAGCTGAACCCAAAAAGACATATTTTAAAACAAAAGGATCTTGATATTTTGACAACATTTTTAACAATTTTTTGACAACAGGACACGTGTCATCACTTTATTGATTTATTTGAATTTATGTTTAAAAAAATATTTAAAACAGACTCATCATAATATGTTGTGAAAAAATTGTTAAAAAATGTTGTTAAAATAAGTTTTTCCAAAACAAAAGTATATTAGAGGAAAGATGAAGCATACTTGAAACAGTGACATGGATTGGAACAATAGTATCTTAAGAAGGTTAAATGGGGAGATTTTAATTGATGAGTGGAAGCAAAAGATGCATTAAATATCTAGATGTGGTTTTTGGGAAATTGGTAGAGATAGCTGGGAATGAGTAGATCGATGCCGTTCTCCTCATCCTACTTTTCTGATACACCGAATCTCCGAAATAGATTATGATAATGTTGGACTTAACCATTAATGTCTTACATCTATTGATGATTTGAATTTCGTGAGCAGTAATTTGCACCGTGCATTTCATACTTTAGGACTATCCCAACTCACAAATGCCGTTCAAGTTGTCCCCTTTCTTAAAGTTGAAAGTGCCTACAACCCAAGAGCTTCGCATAAAGCAAATAGGGTGTTATTACCACACACAAAAATGCTCTTGTGTTGTGGGGACACTCACATTTCTTCCAAAAGCAACAAACATTGTTCTGCCAAAAAGGACCTGATACCACCATTTTTCCTTACACATAAGCCACGCCCTTTACCAGTGATTGAAAACTTAAGATAAGATAAAGAAAAAAGAAAAAAACAGCTCAATAATAAGTAATTGTGAGGTACGATGTTAGTGGTCGTGTGGGATACATATATTTTGTTTTTTCCGCGTCCTTTGAAGTTTTAACTAATAGCTTAAACTTACACTCAAAAATCATGTCAATGTAGACACATGTAGTAGTCAATCAAGCTTTTTCTTCAGAGAACAATTTTGGGTCCCATCTTTATCTCTTTTGTTAAATAAAAGCCCCTAGAGTTGAAGTACATCAAGAACCTTGAGCAGAGACCTCAACCAACTTTTTCTGCTAACTACTCTCATATGCACCGCAAACGTTTGTCTCCAACTTGACCACAGGAGCTTTTCGAGCCATAGAAATTAGAAAGACGTACGAAACAACTGTGCCATTCCAACACTACTACTACTACTACTACTCCTGCTACTACTTCCTCTCGAGCATGCATGTCAGACCTTAAAATATATCTTCCTCCCTTTCACCTTTATCAGTTATCTATCCATCCCTAGCTACTCCATCTCCTCTTTCACAGTGGAAAAGGATAAAAAGATAAAACGGATAGAAATTCGAATGGTCTTGTCTTGCTTTTCAGCTTCACAAGTACCAAAGGGCATATTGTATTTCAAGTTTCCCAGTAAAAGGAATAAATTAGCTATTTTGGTCACATTCCCTATTCTGTCTATGACGTTATTGAGTTAACAAGGTTAGCCGTTCAAAGAAAGCATCTCATCTCATCTGAACAGTACCCTCTGGTTTTCGGCATCTTTAAGACCGCAATTGGAAATTTCCTTCTAATAAAATGTGACAACTTATTTGTCAACAACAATACATGCATGCCTTAAGATAAGAATATGCCTTAAAAAGTTACATAAACTTTAAGCTATATTTGTCTCTAAGTTGCTATCCATAAAAATATATCTATGGTATACAGTATAATGTGGTACAAAGAAACCTCTTTATACCTTGTATCTTCGTTGCTGCTTCCTATCCTGCAATCTTACAATTCGTAACATTAGGGTCGTTAAATCTTGTAAGGTAGGTATATGCAAATCATGAGCCAAACCAAACTTGCATGACAAGTAGTAGAAAAAAAGGAAAATTGAGAGTTACGCGTGAGAAAGGGATACGAGTTTTGGTGCCTGAGTTAAGTGATGAAAAATAACCTTTTCGGCGGTGAAGTAATAAATTTCGTATCTATTACAGGCGCACGCTAGGAAACAAGGCAATCTAACTTTATCAAAAGTACGAGACAAGTCGGGGACAATCACACATGTTTCACCTAAAATTTTGATTGGTAGTCACTGTAAAACACTTCATATAATCCAATAAAAGGAATAAGTGTTATAGTTTCGCATAAACTGGTCCTTTTACAGTTGCCACCACTTTATTTTTTACTGATAAGACTCCTGAATAGTTTATAACTAGCACTGTGATCTGTGGTTGTTTGAGTGCGCCAAAAGATGGATTGTTTATTAGCATGTTCGTAAAGTTTTTTCACTTGGAAAAGTTTGAGTTGTTCTTATGAAAACAAATTATTCACAAAATAAATGATTGGGACATCAGTTGAATTTAAAAATTTGTAATTTGTGATTATTTCTCAACCATTATTTTCCAGTTTCGTACGTAATCTATTTCTTATGTGAAAATTATATATGTACTGTACTTCCAGTTACAAAATAAAGAAGATGTACTGGATTGTAGTCAGAGCCTGACTCATGGTCAAGTTCAATGACTCATGGAACCCTAAGAACACGCACCCTATGTTGGGTTGTCTGAGTATTCTATTAAATGAATCCCTCACCTAAGGCCCCCACTTTCACGGGAACAGGTTAGAATAATGTACGCACAATCACTGTATTCATCACTCATTATCACTCCAATCTTGCAAATCATACACTTATAATTAGCTCAAGTATTCTTTGACCGATGTTATCTACTGTACCAGCCTTAAACTTAAACCCTAACTGGAAATTCATCGTATCTTTGTAGGTTCTAATTCCTGCATTATATCACCTGGATATTCACTCACGGAAAACATCACTGTTCGTGTAGGCACACATGTATATATAACCAGTGCCTGATCTAGTACATGGTAGGTTTTGGGGGCACTAACTTTATAGTTTTCTTAACCTTTGTAAGAAGCCAAGGAAGTTATATGGTTTAGGTAATAGTTTTTGTTTTTTTGGCTGCAACTTTTCCATTTTTGGTTGTTGGTGTTATTAATTTGAGGCAGACTTGCATGAATAGTTAAAGACCCCACCATCGGCATTAACATCACGCAAAGCCGGATCGTGCGGCTTTGGATCAGAGTTCTTTTGTCGTCCTTTCTTTTTCCAACTTCCGAGATCTGGTTGGTTGACTGAATGGTTACCATCGATCGCGTGAGAAAAAGTTCAAACTAAACTTCGGATTGTTGCACACGAAAATCCTTCATTGCCACCATTTATCATAAATATTCTCCAGAGGACCATCTTTTGTTATTAGTTTTTCAATCACTCACGTAATTTAATCAATCTATATTGTGTCAGGTGAAGCACTCGTGGTGCATGTCAACCAACAAATCAAGACTCATCACTCACTTTCATTTTTGAGTAAAAGGTTAAATCATCATTTCTATGGCTCGAAACCATTAAATAGTTTGTATAGTGGACGCTTATATGTCACACACGCTTTCTTCTTCTTTTATATAACCCATCTTTATGGGCAATTAACAAATAAAGTTTTCTTAGCTACCCTAGCTTTATGACGATTGACACAAACTCCATAAAAAGCCATTGAAGTGCCTAAGATAAGACATCCAAATGCAGATTGAGACCTAGTATATATAAACAAACCTCTATAAGATAGGTCTTTTATCTCCCTCTCATCTCATCATACTTTTCTTTTTCTTACAAAAATCTTTACATTTAATCAACCTATGCTCCTTCCCCGAATAATTATTGTAAAATTTATATATCATCTACTAAAAGAATAATTTCAGTATCATTAGGAATCGTGTGTGAAATAATTAGAAACAAATATTGAAGATGCAATTGACACAAGCATTTGCTTACTCACAAGTCTTTACACAAGTATTATATATAATTCATACTTTTTTTTTCCGTATTTGAAATAATTCACAACGTCATTCCCATTGTGTATAATAACTTTTGCAAACTCATCCCAAAGCACTTGCTCTCTTATTTGTAACATTTACACATTTTTCTATTCAAACATTTATACAAGGACAATAAAACAATCCATTAATATGAGGTGGATATTTCAGAGAATATTCGAAAAAATGTTTCCACCCTGTCACATATTCTACTCTTTTGTGCCTATCAGTTACCTAACAATCATCCTTACTTCATATAAAATTAGTACACATTCTTGAAACACTTCTATTTTTAAGTATTTCTAACATCATGCTAGAACAATCAATCCAAAGATTTTTGTTTCAAAAAATACTTTAATGTTCTAATTCAATTATTAAATACTAGCGACATTATATATTGTGGCTACACTCTCTCCAAAAGTTGTCATTGTTGATTTTTCATTCATTGCAAATCACAATTATGCACACTTTGATGCGTCTGTGTTTGTTTATAATAAAATTTAACGATTAATATTTTATTTTCCTCACTCCCTCCTAAGAAAATGTTTTTTCACCTTATTAAAATGCTTAAATATCACAGTTTACAAAGTTCTCTTACTGATTATTATTATTATTTTTTGAAATAAAGACAAAGGACATTATTGCTATCAGAAAGAAGAGAAAGAAGCAGAAGGAGTGGCAGAGCGTTGGAAGTGAAGTACAAGAAGCAAACAAAATCATAGCATTATAAGAAAACATCAAAATACAAGAGAAAGCTGTCATAAAAAAGTGCAAAACACAAAGTATCCCGAGTCAATAACGCTCAAAGTATCATAAAGACTAATTGAAAGTTTTACAGAAAACTTCAAATGTAAGTATACCACAGATTTAGTCTTATGGAATTTGCCAAAAAGAAGTGTTACACAGTTTTGAGTTCATGATAGCACTAGCACAGATACTGTTTGTGCTCATGATTCGTGCGATACAGCAAAAAAAGATTGAGAAGTCTCAGATTTTATCCCTTTTATTACTCTCTTTTTCAATTCCCCCGTCGAAAATAATTTTCTCAGCCATGATTATTCCACCTTTTCCCAACCATGCATATGCCAAATGGAAGCAAAAGGTCCAGCAAAAATGATTATACCTAATGCATCCGATTCAAAAAGCCACACTTTCATGCATTATTACTCTAGAGAACTCGAGCTAAATTTAACAACTTGTGTATTCTATAATGTCAAGACCATCATCTGTCACAGTATATGTAATTATAATTTATAATTCTTCATCTCATTTAATCAACCCAGATATTAAAATTACAATTGTTTTTTCTATTCTTGGGATAGATTTTTATATTTCTTTTCCCTTTATCTTATTACTATTCACCGTATCTTTATCTTTTATTCTCTTTATTTCATATTGACTGACATTTTTATTTTGAAGGAAATATTAAAAGCTTTATTCCACAGTTCTGTCTTCAATTAAATAATGCATTTATAAATGCTGAGAAAAAAAAGTAACAAACATTTTAGTATTTTTTTCACCGATTTAAAACATTTATTGTTTTTCTTAATTGTGAAATTAATAACCTTAAATAATGTCAAATAATAAATTGTTTGTTCGAATTAAATGTACTTGTATCCTTGATTATAAAATCTCAACATGAAAGAAGATATTCAATTTTAAAGATATAGTTAATCGACCTTTCAATAAAAAGATTAGTTATTAATAAAATTATTCTAATACTTTACACTATGGTAACAGAGACAGAAGTGACATAACATAGGGATTCCTATATATCTTGATCATAGAAAAAGTGTTGAAAATGTGAATATAAACAGAATTTTTGTACCAACTAGGAAAAAAAAAAAGACTAACTTTCAATGACGTAGCTAATTGAGACTCAAATCCCTACTAAGAAAGGTGGTAAGTATAGACTAAAATTGATTGAAAATCATAAATTTGAGTACATTTTGCTTAAAAAAAAGTCTTAAAATCAAAAGCAGCAACTACCTAATTCGAAACAAACAGTAAGAGTGAGATAAGATGGGGAAACCAATGAGTGTCCAAGTTTGTGGGGATGGAAAATGGAAAAGAAAGGGAGAAAACAATATTGTCTTAGTCATCTTCCAACTCCTACAATGTCACTTTACATCTTAGTTGTGAAATCCTCATTGACCAATAGTGCAAAGCTATGATACGTAAACACAGACTTTCAGAGGAGAGTAATTTGCAAAAGTCACTATCTGCTATAACAAACAAACCTTGCTTTCGTGTAGATTGGTTATCATCACCTATTCTTTCTTAACTTCTTCATCACCCTCAAGCCAATTACAACCAACACAAATGGCTTCCCCGTTAACAACCAATTCAAATTTCATGGTCCCAACCCACATGCCTATTTTTTTTACAAAACAAATGCTTAAACTACATTCCATTTTTGGGATGTGTAAGTGGCTCAAAGACATAAAATAAAGGAAGAGAAAAATATTTAAAAGATGTTGCCAGAAAACATAAACAAAAACATAAAAAAAAAAACATTTTTTTTTACTAATATGAACACGTACGAACTTAGTCATGTCTATAATTGGATTAAAGTGACTAATAAGAAAGCAGAAGATGGTTTTGAGGTTAAAATTTAGAAGAAAGCTTGACTAGTTGGTGACTTGCGTGTGTATGCCATGTTAGATTAACTTAGGAGTTCGAACATCTAATGTTGTTTTAATTCTATTGTGTAAAAGGTTTCTTAGTTTCTTTCTTCACCAACCACTAAGGATAATTAACTCTCCTGTGTTGAAAAGCACTGAAGAAAGCAACAATCTTTTTTCTAACTGCCCAAGTTTTCAAATATCTCATCATCGTGGTTCCAAAATGAAACAACCTTTTTGTTCTTCCGCAAATCAAAATCAAAATTAGTAATCGAAGCAAAAGGTAAAACCGAAAGCATATCCAACCTCTTAATAAAATGTCAAAGTATTCGTATTCTTCCCTTAACCTTCCTTGCGAAAACCAACTCCACCTGTTTCCAACTAAAAGATAAATTAAAACCAAGATTTTTGCTAAGCTAGGCAGATAGAATCGTCTTAGCTTTTATTTAAAGTGAGCAAATCTTCTTTTGGGTTTGACATGTTTGAATAAAAGATTTCGATATATATTATATATATTTTCATAATGGGTGCCAAAAGCACCGACCTTGTATTATCCTAATTCCATTTAATATACATTCAATATTTCTGAAGTTCACTTTAAGTGATGAGAAAGATAGATAGATCGAGAATTTTGGGAATATACGACTTGTCAACATGACCGTTTCTGGCTACCTCATCACTCTCTTCCCCAAAATTTATTCCTTTCTGTCCTTCTTCAGATATAATTTTCGACCTCTAACTATGAAAAATTACTCAAGTTGATGGGTTACCACAAATCATGGGATAGAAACTTTTTACTAAATATAACATTAGTTTATTACATGTTTGGTTAAAATACTAATTTAGTTTTTTTTTTGGTTTTTTCAATTTAATCATAATATTTTTTTAATAATGTTTCGTTATTTTAATTTAATTTTTTTATCGTTGTTTAAATAGTTAATATATGGATAGTGAATTATGTATGCTTCGTATTAATTTATGATTTTTTTAAATATTTTTAAAAAGAATTAATCTTAAAAAAACATGTTCACATGTTAAGCCAACATCATGTTACGTGAAAGTAGTAACGTTATGTGTTATGATGAGTGACACATCATGTGAATGTTACAGATTAGTGTTTTATATTTAATTTAGTTTTCATATTTATTATTTTTGTTGAATTCAATTTCATTGTTTTAAAAATTGAGAAATTTTATTTTTATCTAAATTAAGACTAAATTTAATTTTTATATAATGTTATATTGATTTGTAGGTTAAAATATTTAATTGGTTTTTTAATCTAAAAATCACATAAATTATTAAATAGTTTAATTGATTTTTTAATCTAAAAATCACAAAATATTAAATAGTTATGTAATTTTTGACTTCTTAAAATTTTAAACCAATGGTGTTAATTTCTATTTCTAAAATTTTCATTCTAATTTTAAATCAACTCTAACCCTAAATTAAAAATATCGAATAAAAATATGCATGATTTTAATATAGTGGTATTTTGTGTTAGATTTATTTAGAAAAGACATAAAAAAACATTTGACAATGTGAGGAGTCAAATATCATTTTAAATCAAAACCTTAGTTTGATCTCAATTTGAAAAGGATAAAATTGTTTCATTTTAAAAAAAAAATTAAAATTGAATTAAACAACAATTACAAGGTTCAAATTAAATATAAAACAAACATATGTCACTTATCTTGACACAAAAAGTTAAAATTTTATTCAAAAACAAATTAAAACTGAATTGAAAAAATGGAACGAAAGATGAAAATAAAAAGTAAATTAGAATTTTAACCTACATATTTTTAATACGAGAGAACAAACCGTGACCCAGTGATCTAGTTGTGTCCCATGATGGGGATGAGCTCAAGATTGAAAATTGTCTCTTTACATATGCAATTATATAAAATATTCTGTGTTATATTTTTACACAACAAGAAACTTTCTAATGGTGGAGTGAGCTAGTTTTTCTTTTATATTTATTTCCTGAATTAAAAGTTTCCCTTTTTAAATATTAGTGAAAGGCTTGTCTTACTCTTACCCACAAGTCTCTTCAGAGTAAGCACCAATTCTTGTCTATTATTTTCTCAACAAATGAAAACTCTCTCTGTCACCATCGTTGTGTTTGGACAGCAACTTATTGAACATAGATATGAAGCTTGTTCAGTGAATTATGGAAGACAACGAAAGATTGGCGTATTAGAATGAAACACTTTTTCTTCAATCAGCTAATCAAAATTAATTTTTCATTTCCAAATTGCCTTTTCTCAGATATTAGTATTCTTGCCATTTTGGTCCCACATTTTATCAACTCTTTCATGTTCAAGAAGAAAATAAGGTACCAACAAACCATCCAAGGGTTAATATATATATAGAAGGCTCATAGTGTCTACAAATATTGCAATAATATTTCACGTTCTTTGAGAGACATAATAAAGATCATGAAAATCAATTAAGGGAACGGTGAAATTAATTAATACATCAATCTTCATCCGAGATTCTATCTCTTTCTTGCATGGTTACTGTTATTGAAGCATATATATGTATATATATTAAATTGATAGATCATTTATGTAAGAAGGGACAGAATTATTTGGTTTTTCATTGATGTCTCCAATCAGCTATAAGGTATTCGTGTTTGATAAGGCATCAAATGTGGCATTATAACATGGTGACAGAAAGAAACAGACCAGTTATCATTCCCCTCCTCACCCATCATATGTTGCACAAAAATGTTTACCAGAAACTTCCCCTTTACACTTGAGTGAAATTTAATAATTATTGTTGATTTTTCGTTTTCAAAGCATTCCTTGAATCGTGTCATTGCTCAATAATAGACTTAGAGCTTCATGTGTTGTGACCACGTGATTCTGACACTATTGTTATTCTCACGATCACCACCTCTTTTAACCATTGATCCAAGGACAGAAGCAATAAAACCATGAAAGGAAGGTAAAAAAGATTGCGTACTACCTTCTGCATAATATGTGCAGAAATGTATCTAACCTAATTAAATACACACTCATAAAATCTTCCTTCGTGGCTACCAATAATTTTTCAACTGCGATTTTCGCCTTAATTGCCATATTTATTTCAATTTCCATCATGAAAATGTGGCTACGAATCTGATTTAAAACTCTGGTGGCTAAGTTAGATTTGCATATATACAGATGTATGATATATATTATATTCTTATACCATGTAAGTTACCATACGTTGGGATGCTTTATCTTTTTCTCATTTTTCACCTCAGCTAAGTACAATACTTTCAAACATCACTGATCATGTGAAGAAAAGTTCTGAAATTTTCACAATCAGCTGGACTTAAGATTTGTGAAAATGCTCACTACTTATGTGTTTTATTTTAATTCTGCTATTTTTTAATTAAAATAACTTTCAATAAAAAATAATTTTGAAACTGATTATTCTTATTACGTTTAATGGTTTGAAATTATTTTAATCAATGGTATAATCTTTTCACATTGGTTGTACTTTCTGTGTACAACCTGTCTAAAGATAGTTGGTATTATAGAAACTATAGTGAGGCCAGTTCATGCCTGTTTAAACACTTTTATTCATTTTTGGACATAGGAATATATATGGTTATAATATTATCATCCTGGTAAAAAATCCAAATCCAGACTTCTAATCTTCAACAAGTTAAAATAAATATCAGATAGGTCACTCTCCCTAATCCAGACATAAACATCTGATAGACAAATTGATGTTTTAATTCTCTTTAATTAATGTAGTCGCTTGCCCACTAGCAAGACTTTTCTGGCATAAAAATTAATTAAAAAGCCAATCATATGTTTTCTTGTTATTGAAAGCTATATTAGCATCCTTTCATTATATTAATGGACCACAACGTGCTCAATAAAAATAGTGCACCGATTCCATGCTAAAGATTACAAATATGAGCATCTTTATTAATGATACTAAATTCATTGTGCCAATAATTTTATATAAGTGAGTTAAAACTTTGATGAGATCCAAAAAATAACTTATACAAGTTAACTCACTAAAGTATAATCTATTAAGATACATTTTCTTGAGTTTAAGGTGATAATTTCATTTATTAATTAGGTAAGTTTATCAACTACTTAGTAGTCTTCTTAAACCCTTTTAGGTGTATAATAAGACGAAAATTAAAAAAAAATGGAATTACAAATGTAGTAGATTGGTGATGTACAAATTTTGAATGGTATGGAAAAAGAAAAATAAAAGGAAAATTAGTGGATGTGAAATTATAAGAGCAGTTGTAATGTGTACTAAGTGAAATAATTTACGTGAAAAAATAGCAATTAAATATGAAAAATGTACAATATACGAAGCTGAAACAGCCAATATATATATGCCCTTAACGGCGCGTCAAGCCTGAACAAAGAGACGTTTACACTCACTGAATTTCAAGCCGAGCCGAGCCGAGAGGTCACGGCGCAGCTGGCGCAAGGCTAAGGTGCAAATCCAAGCCCCATGCATCATCAAATTTGGGCCCACCATCCCCTTTGGAGAACCTACTCAAAGAGGGCCCATCAACCGTAGCGTGGTGGGCCCGGGCCTGCACCTGCACCGTTGACAAAGCTAATTGCGAATCACCTACAACGCCAACATAGGGAAACATCCCTGCACCCGCAGACTTCACACCCGTTATGGTAACGTTGTTACTATTACTACTACTCAACCCGTTGTGGCCATTCGCAGACGGGAAGGCACAGCCGTGCGATACTGACACGTGGAAGGGAGGCGGCGCGGCACGTGGCGGCACGTACACCCACGGGGCTGCCGGGACCACCATGGAACCCGGAGGAGCCAGCAGGTGCGGCGGCGGGGCGAAGGCGGAGATCATGGGGTTTCGCGCAAAGGAAACGGCTGCGTTTCGCGTAGCCTGTAATTGCGCACGCTTCAATTGTTGACGCTCTTTTTTGTGCGCGTTCTGGTGGCCACCAAGTGCTTGTGAATTTGCGAACTCTCGGCAGCAGTATTGACACTCGTATTTCCGGTCGCCGGAGGAAGGAGGTCCGGAACCGGCACCGGCGGAGTCCGGCGAGGCAGATGGGGAAGTGGAAGATGCCTTGGTGGTTGAGTCTTCGACGTCATCATGAATGACCACCTCGTCTTCCTCTTCCATGGTGATGTCTTCATGGACGCTGAAGCCAAAGATCTTTAGGCTTGTTGGGGAAGTGGGGTTTGGTCTTTTGGCTTTGTAGTCAAGTTGGGTTTCCATGGACGTGATTTGAGTTGAGTTGAGTTGAAGAAGGGTAGTGAAAGTGTGGAACAAGAAAGGTAGGGGTAGTTTAATGTGCTTGTATTAAGGAGTAGTTTGTTGCATGTGTTTGGGTCTATTTATACCCAGAATTCAATGGGTTTTGACAAAAAGCAAATTTTGTGTAGAAATTTAGAAATAAAAGGTGAAGAAAGTGGGGTCATTGCGGATGTCCCAAGGAGAAGAAAGTGTGTGAAAATATGGGAACACCACCCTAGAAGACCCACAGCCAAGGGACCCAAAGGCTTGGAATTTGTCTCTTGATACAGTTTTTATCTCCATTGCCTTTTTACTCCTTTCTTCAAATTACAAAGGTGTCCCTCTTATACCTGTGTTCCGATTCATAATCACTTTACAATTTCAAATTAATGCAATTTTAAATGAATGTTCTGTATTTGGTTTAATCTTGAAATTGATTCGGAATTGAAATAGTATTAATTATATAATATATTTAGTTCTTGCAGATGTTATTAAAAAGACACATGTAATTCAGCAGAGTCTGAATGAATTATTTGACGTGTGAACAGTTTGGGGGGGTAAAAGAAAAAGAAACTGATATGCAAAAGATGGGAGGGGAATGGAATGAGGGTGAGGTTTGAGAATGTGATGCATGTGATGGGAGTATGGCACGGGATGAAAGTCTTAATGATTGGGTTTGGAAGGGAGCCACATATCATTCTCTTTTCTGGTTCACACACTTAAACTCCCTCGTGTATGTACGAGGCACTGTACATAAAATTATATATGTTTAGTTGGTGTGACTCACCAACAAAATAAAGGGTAGCTATTTTGAAGGGCAACTCCTAGTCTCTTTCAATCAACTTGCATCTGCTGAATTATTTATATGTAGCAGCATCAAAGCCATTAAACTGGATGACTAACATATTCAAAATTAAAATAGACAGTTGGACCCATTCCTTCGTTTATCATCCCAACCCATCACACACTTTAATAATTGGTATGTCTAACTCAAATCAGTAGAGAGAGAAAGAAGAAAAAAAAGTCATTGTAGTCTCTATTTATGAATTAGGGTTTGGAGAAATTTCAAGCCATTGTGAGGATGTGTGTACTGTCTCAAAAATGAACTCCACATCTATACATGTTTAGTTTTAGACCCCGACTAAGAAGTTTTCAACAGGTTAGAAAAGTTTTTGTGATATTTGGCAATTTTCAACCTAAGTCATGCATTTGAACGTTGCGTAAGATGGCCAATCAGAAGCTTACCACCTTGCATAATCTACTGACAAACATTTGTTAAAGGTCTGACTCAACATGAACTTCAGCATTCAGAGCCAATTCATTCATGACACGTACACACACATATATCACTCCATAATGCTCATGCCACCCTTTTCTCCATGACTTTATTTAAGATGGCTAAACAATTAATTAATCAGGCATCAATTCAGAAAACAGATGTTCCATTTGAAATCGAAAGTTCTCTTTATTGGACACTTTTGACATAACATATTCCATCCTTTAAAACATATTATTATTATTATTAAACATTGACGAAGGAACGAAACCCAATAAACCACCGTGAAGCCCATGTCTCTATCCTCTCCCACCCTGGCCTCTGCTGACTCCAACTAATTCTGCAGCTGATGCAAAGAATTATGAAAGCCATTCAAGGTCCCAAAATCAGATTTTGAATCCATCCATACCTCACTACCTTATTTTATTTGTTTCCATTTTTAGCTTCTCTCACAGCATCACGTGAATGAAAAATCCTACCACTGAACAAAATTTGATAATCTGAAAATTTAAATATATGAGAGATATATATTAATATTACTAGTTTTTGTTGGCTGAATCTATAAACCGACAGCTTCACCCACCACCATTGCACATATATCTGTCTCTAGAAAAAGCAGAAGGGGCCCTACAAGTGAGATAGAGAGAACAGCTTTCATAGTATAGCATCCAAGATCCTAAACCAGACCATATATGGCGTTCAGATCTAATTAACACCGCCCCACTAATCACTGCTGCATGTCCCACGTGTCAACATCGTATTCCCTCCGTATTCATCTCAGGCTAGATACGCCTCTTTCACACAAGGGATGTGTTTTTTTGGTACAAACACCGAAATGCTCCAACCAAGAGCTACACCATCTACTCTACACATATTTTATATATTACAGTGCTCTTATACTGATATCTTGTGTGTAATTTCAAGGAAATATTGTGAGGCAGGATATATGAATCCAGTGTCTGTGAGAAAGAGGAAAGAATTTTCATAGATGTTTATCCTTTCACATTATTCCAAGTTGGATTCTTGTTACAGATGGCATGATGGCAATTTAGTGAATAAAATCAAAGTTAGAAGAATAAGGTTGTGTTGTGGATGATACTAAGTTTTGGGATAGAGGGAACTTTAGTTTGGGGTTGTCTGAAAGGGCGTTGTAATGTTATGACATGGAGGTCATTGAATTGAATATTATAAGGTTCAGGTGTGTTTGCGAAACTTAGGGTTTGGGTCCCCACCGTTACGTGTTGATGATGATGAATTATTGTTTATGATGTTTGCGTGATTGACGTTGAAATCTATATATAATTTATATATTGGTTTTAGCTTTGAGAGAGATCTCTGCGAATCTTACTAACTCCGAGAGAGAGTGAGAGTGAGAGCTTTTTGTAGGCTTGTAGTCTCCCACTTAAAAAGCATAATTAATCATAATCCTAATACTTATGCCAATATTTATCATACCAAATTTTAAATTATAAAGTATAGCCTTCTTCAATTCTTCAATTCTTCAATTCTAAAGTTTTCGTCACAACTCCTAATGTGACCCACCCTGTCCCCTCCTTCAAATATGCCTTCTATTTTTAAACCATTCCCTCCAAATTAGTCAAATTTCCAACATTTTTATTTCTTATATATCCCTTGACACATATAACCTTTACAGTGAATGTTTATATTCCTTTTTAATTGCTGCCTGGATTCGTAATAATAAATTATCATTAGCATAAATCTCCCTGTCGGTTCCAATTCATTAAACAGGCACACCCTAAAAATATAAAGATGAGAAATATTTATTTAATCTGTTTTGAGATGAATATATATAAAAAAAATATAGGTTGGGCAAAGTAGGTATAGCTGGGCCACTAAAATTGGAACATGAGTTTGAAGAGTGGCTACAGGCCCCCTCCGAAATGAACACACAACAGAGAGAAGCGAAATTGACAATCTCATATTGATGTGTGTAGTCTGATTGAAAAAGGTTAAAAGGACTTTCACGTAGAGACAGTAGTTGTTGTTGGGACCAGGGGTGACCAACCAAAATGTTTGTACCAATTTTTGGCTTCATCTTGTGTGTTGTTGCCTTCCATAAATGGCTGTCTTAATTTCTTCTTCTACCCACTTCCCTTTAATTTCTTTGATTACGATGTTTCACACTGTTAACTTATTTCCAAATCATATTCTCACCATCTGCTGCACTACCATTTCAACTCTTCCTTCTACTATCTTCTTTTTCTAACTCATTCATTCATCCATCCATAATTATTATTTCTTTAATTTACTTCATAAAATGGATTTTCACTAAATTTAATTTCAAAATCCTACCATCTCTATTTCGATTTTCCTGCTAAATAACCATCTTATTAATTTTAGTTTTCTTGCCCTGTGAAATTCAAAGTAATTCTTTTTTTATCTATGGCATTATATAATACTTGTCAACTATACTTATGAACTAAAAATTTATGGTTAATTCTGGATGTTATTAGTAGATGTTACTATTACAAAAATGATTTTTATACTGTTATTTCTTACATCGTTAAAAAATATTCTCATGTCTTAGTTGAAAATGTCAAATTAATATTGAAATAGAAAATTCTCATGTCAAATTAATTGATGGCAGATAGCACAACACACCAATATCTAATTGACACTACTTCTAATAAAATTTTGGTTGCATCTAACTTCTTTTAGTGCATTATTAGATATCTGCCTTTTTTTAATTTTTTTTATAACTTTTCCAAACTTCAAAAACAGAAAATGTCCAAAATAGTTTTGAATGTGTCCAGCATAGATTCAAAACTAAAACTATGAATTAATCAAAACTAACTAAAGTTAAAGCTATAAAAAATAAAACTATTAAAGCTAAACTAATTAAAGTCTTGAAACAAAATACAATTGTTATTGTGAGTCCTAACTCCATTGTTCCAAAACATACATTGTTCACTCTTGTCGTATCTTTTTTTATTGTGTAATCTGTTATAGAAGATGAATTCTTGAGATGCTGTAAAAATAACTCAACTTCATTATGTATGCATACAAATGTTTAAAATTTAATATAATTTATAATATACGAAAGGTATATATTATTACCTCAATCTAATCTTCTCTAATTCTTGCTCTAATGGTGATTTTGATCCAAAACATGACATAATAGTCATATGCTCATGAATATGGATGTTTGTTACACTAAACATTACAAAGAAAATAATCACATATCAAGATCATAAATTGACATACAAAAATTAATAACTTAAATATTAATGAGTTCCAACCTTTAGATATAGTACTTGAATTTGTTGTGCTCTCTAGACTTACCCACAACTCTAATTAAATTTGAAACATTTGAAGCAAAGATTAATATTACTATAACTAAGTATATGATATGAAAAAAACTAACACTTATATTTGTAACATGAATTTCAAGTTAGGTTTCATCTTCCTATGTAAGAATAAAGTCATACAATTGTTCATTGTCTTGGTATGATGACCATAAGTTGTCAATAGATTCTATCATGAATCACAAATAGTTAATCGAAAAAAGTATACAAAAAAGTCTAATATCATAAATTTGATAAAATTTCAGTAGTACTTTGATCTCTAAATACACGAAATAAAAGTGATAACTCATGACCACAATCAAGTATGCATCCAGAGAACAAAACAAAATTATATTAATCAAAATTTTATCAAATTTATGCATGTACACTTATAGCAAAGTATGAAAAATAGTTTTATCAAATTAAGTTGGTTTTGCATAGTATGTATTTAAATAGTCTTGCGTAAAAATTGATATTAAAAAAAATAAGCATTCATCTTTTAATTTTTTTTAACACGTTTTTAAGAATAAATTAAAATATACATTTTTCTTTAATTTTTTTTAAGTGAACAATATATTATATGCAATATAATTGACTGTCGATATTATTCAATAAATTTCAGATCGTAAAATCAGTAAAGTAACCATATTTTTTTTCATTATATTATATTATGTGATCTAAAACCAGGAAATAAAATAATGGAAAGTGAAAGATAAACCAAAGAGAAAAGATATTTATATAAAAAAAAAGTATTCGAGTGGAGAACTATTTAAAAATAAATGTTTTGATCAAAATATAAAAAGATATGTATAGAAACTAAAATGTAAGTAAAAACAATCAAGGGTTACGCCACAACATTGTTAAAGGTTTATTTAGTAATTAATAATAACTAATAAAGATTTTTTTTGGAATAAAATCTAAAAAAAAATAACTTTTTTACATTAGAAAACAAGTAATTCAAAAGAATAGGAAAAAAATATAAAAATCATTCGAGTATTAGGAAAAAAAAAAGGTTGAATTTAGAAAAAGATAACGAACATTTTAACCCTTGTATAAAGTTAGATCGTCAAGAGTATAAAATTAAGAAATATAAAAGATGAATAAAAGTGCAGAGTCTTTAAAATGAACCCAAAAATAAGACTGAAAAATCAAGTGATTTGAAAAGGTATTCATATCCAAGCTAAAATGTAAAGAGAAAATTGAATAAAAAGGAGGAAAGTTATAAAAATAATTTACGATATAGCTTATTTGAAAAAACATTATAGAAGAGCTTATGAAAATGGCTAAGCTTATTTAATAGTAAAGCTGAATGATCGAAAAAATAGTGAGGTTGGGACCATACTAGGAATTGGCTCACATGACTTTATATAAGTTGGAGGTAGTGAGAAGATTGCCCAATCACACTTAAGCATTGTTATTGATTGATTAACAACTGTCCTAAAAAGAATTAACTAAGAGTTACTTGATATATTAATTTTAAAATTTTCAAGTTCTTGTAATGGTTTCCACCATCAATTTTAGAAAAAAACACTTCCGTGGAGGGCATTAATCATGCTTTCTTTTGTTGTTGTTGTTGATTGAAGTGACTCCGATATTATCATTAAGATCACCCGGATCCTAATTATGGCCCACCAACTTGTGCTTATAGTAAATTTAACCAATGAAATTATAAACCCAAATATTTAATAAGATTATTGATAGACATGATCCTATCATATTAGAACCCCATTAACTTTCTAATCATCTTTCTTTCTTTTTGCAACCATTACTTTGGAAGCATCCATAAAGGATTAAAAGATAACCTCAATGTGACTTAGATTTCAAGTTGGAAATCCTTTTTATAGATATGTTCCAAGTGCTTTTTTAAGCACCCCCAAACAATCTGCGTCTGACTCAATTAGCCCCTCCATCTATTCCAAGTGACATTACCTACTTCTTTTTATAAAACCAATTTCTTGTATATTTTGTGGGATGGAGTTACCTTTAAGTATAGCTACTTCTCTCTCTCATATAATTAAGAAAGCAACAATTAATAACCTAATTAACGTGAAAGGTAAGCCTAAGTAGATTTGAAAACCCCTTGTACTTTTTATGAGTTTTAAATATGCATTTTAAAGTTTTGGAGAATGAAGTTTTTGATAGATGAGAGGGAACTGTTGTAGTCAATCAATGAGACAAGAACAAGTGCGTGGTTTGCTAATAAAGTAACCAACATTTATATCACTATATGCTAATGCAATATGCCACTCACATAACATATAACCCAAACCCATCCATGCTTAGGGAACATTTGCACGTGACATTTTTTTTATCTAACATTAGCCATACATCACCCATATATCTATAAAATAAAAAAACAATTCTGCAGATTATCTGCCATTTTCTGCTGTTCCACCCTCTTTCCTATTTAATTAACTTTCATTATTTTCTATGATTGGAATGCTTTTTAATCTCTATATGTTCGTCCCCAAACCTAGATTCTCCATCTTCATTCCCCCCACTTTTGCCAAACATAAGACAACTTTCATTTTTCTGGAACTCTTGTCTTTCTTGTAAAGACAAACGTTGATTCAGATTCCTATAATTAAAACTAATATGCAATCACAATATAAAGTTAAGTAACATAAATTTAAAATTAGATGAAGGTGACCTGAGGGTGCTCGAATCTTGCCATACCTCGACTATTGTTCACCAGTATGATACAGATATTTGCTATCTAATTTCAAATCACGCCTTATTCACTATTTTATTTTATTTTTTTATGTGTTTTTCAATTGCATGCTAAGGAAGTAGAACATGTAAACTGAATTGATTATGAGGACGTAATCTCAATGTGAGAGAATTTTCAAACTGAATCCAATAGAACCGTTGAGTAATTTAAGTTATGTCCTTAAAGAAGGAAGAGTGATAAAAAAAAAATGCTTTACTTTGCTACCTACCTAGGTACGACGATATGGTCGGATATATAAACATAATTATTAGATTCTGGTTCCTTGAACGAAGGAGGAACTGGTTGAGTAAATCCAAGAGTGGGAACCCAACATAAATTTGGGCAACTTGCTTATAATACTCATTAAATAATTGTAATTGTAAAAAAATAACGAAATAGTAGATGTCCACTGGTTTTATAATTTTCTTGAGATATTACTCTTAAATCTTTCACTTCTACTTTTGCAACACAATGAAGAATTCTTCACTAACAACTATTTTCAAAATTATCTCCACTTAAAATTACAATAATTTTTATAAATAAAAAAATTATTTTGATATAGATCTTGCATACACCAGTATTTAAATTTAAAGAGAGTTGTTTATAAATTTTAAAAAAAAAATTATAAACTAATCCAAATTTAAACAATTTATGTGTGTAATCTATTTTAAAATAATAGGTTTATCTTCAAATAACTCTTATGAGTGACTTCAATTGAAGATGCTCGGACGAACAATTGATAGATTTTGTATAATATTGTGTATGTCCGCGTATAAGAAAAAGAAAAGATTAAGTTTAAGTTTGAAATTTAAGTCTTATAATAAATTTCCATTGAAATAAAAATTTAGTTTTTATCTTATAAAAACTTACTCACGTAGAAGTATAAATATAAATGTATGAAAATGTGAATTTTAGAAATACAAAATTGGAAAAGTGCAAGTCTTATGAAATTTTGCAATGAAATTGTTTGTAAAATATATCTCTTAAAGTGGGTTTGTAATGAAATTCATCGCAAAAGACTTTGTAAAATATATATATCTTTCCTAACCTTGTCTGTCACGAAATAAACGTGAATGTTCGATAAATGATTGTGATAGATTTTCTTTCACACGTGAAATTATTTAACTCGAGATTTTACATAAAAAAAATTAAATTACATTTACTAATGAATCCCTCTATAAATATTTCAGTTGAGAATTTCATCACAGTTTCTCATTAAATGGTTATCAAAAGATATTGAGCACACTTTTTTATAAGTGTTTTATTTAAAAATAGTTATTTTTCATTTTTTAATCTAATTCTAAAAAGTCAGTCAACTATTATTTTTCTTTTCAGTGAGTTGATTATATGTACTAGAGTTGTCAAAATGCGTCACAACCTGCATGCTAATCCGGTCCACCACGGATACGGGTCGGGTTGAGTTTGAAAAAATTATATTTTTTTATACGGTCAGATTTTAACTTGGTTCATTTAAACCCGACTCGTGCGGATTGAATCCGTGGTGGACCGAGTTAACTCACCAACCCACCTATCTAATTTTATTTTATTAAAATTTAATTTTAATTTTATAAAAAAATATTTATTATTTTTTTTGCTTGAAATAATTATTTAAGTTCCCTATTTTCAAAATTAATTAAACACCCATGTTGGGAGTGAAATTTAGAAGTAAAATTTATTTAGATTTAAATTATAAAAAGTTTATAAATTCTTTTATTTAAAAAAAAATTGTATTTAAGTGAGCCAATGAGTCGTGAGCCAATGAGTCAACCCGTTTATCCATCAACCTGTGATAGGTCGTTTCAAAATTTTCTAATTTGCTAATAAATGAGCCAGATTAGGTTGACTCACTAAATGACCAACCTATGATAAGTTGGATCGAGTCGGACTGAATTACCTGTTTTGACAGCTCTAATATGTATTTTTGTATATGTTATGTGGTAGTACTAAATTTTCTAATGAATCCATTGGGAAAGCAGGAAAATTATGGAGGTGATGTGTTGGTTAGGAATAAAAGGTGGGAAAGGAATAAAGTAAAACTAAGTGTTGGTCGATTATGTTTGAAATTTATAGTTTGCAACTTAATGAAAAGATGGCAATAACATATATCAGACCCACTCTTCCTGAACTCCTTGTTGGGAGTCAAAAGGTAAAGACAAAAACAGTTTTTTGTTTGATGGAATCAATCTATAATGCCTTCTTCCTGTCAAAACAATCAACATATCTCTAAATGGTAATGTCTATTATTTGTGACAACTTAGGACTACAATCCTTCATATGTTAACTTGTCAATCTCTCTTCCCCATAATGTAAGATCTGTAATTTTATTTTTAAAAAAATCAATAATAAGAATAAATAAATTCATACCAAAATTAAGTCAAAGCAAATTACGTGACAGCTTAACACATCAATATCAAAGCAGCAAGACGTTAGACAAAATTATAGGGGAGAAAAAATTAGCACGGAATCAGATTGATAATTGTTAAATTTGTAAAACGATAAATATGATTTACAATTATTAAAAGATAATAGTTTTAACATACATGGCAACGTATGAATGGATATTGGGGTAAAGCATGTACTGCTTTCTAATTAATTTCTACAGAAATCATCCTCTTTTCAAAAGTAAAGATAAGATTCAAACATACAACATAAAAATATCTACAGTGTTTGTATATGCAGAGCAAGGATGAAGAAAGTAACTTACAAGAATGAATTATCATTACAAATAACAATATCAAAATTATAAGTGTTGATGATAGGATTCTACAAGGAAATTGGATGGTGTGGATCCTGTTTGTTTGTAGGAGTGCAAAAATATAGGAAACAGTAAAACATATACTGTATACCTTCGAATGCATCACATACCAATGAACTGATTAACCAACTTGTCGGAACCAAGCAAATGAAAAATATTCCAGACATAAACTGCAACTGCAACCCAAGCTGACTGACAGAGAAGCAAAACCATGGTTACTAACTAAAATATCAACCCAACCTCTTATCAGAACCCCTAATATTCAAGTTAAACCATTTCTTTTTGCCTGACTTGTCCTTCCCATCTGACCCTCCATCTTCACTGGGGCTCTCTTCACCAGTCATTTTGCTAGAACTTCCATTGCTAAAATTACTACCATTTCCACTAACATTGGTTGACTTCACAATGGTGAAGGAAGAATGGATACCATCCCTTTGTTTCAGAAGCTCGTCTACCTGCATACCAAAGCAGATAAGGCCTCGATAGGGTCACAAAGACATAAAAAAACTTTTAATTTATTCGCTTCACGTATTTTTCACCAACAACTGCAAAACTATCGCTATATTTTCTATTTTAAAAAACTTAAGAAGGAAATGGTGAAATAAACTATAACATGTTTTCAACAATTTCACCAATATCTTCAGAACAAGTAAAATGTGATAAAATATACGACAATACATGTTCTAAAAATCAAACCAAACATGACTTGAAGTCTGCACATGATAAAATTGAGTTTGGAAGTCACAAAAAAGAAAGCAATCGGAAATAATATTTTATAGCAACAACGTTTACAATTCCAAAATACAAAACTCAAGTCATGTTATAAACATAAACCCTGAATTCATGCGCAAGTACCCAAAGAACATCGTATGCATTTAGGACTTAAGATTAAGGGCCCTTTAACACCAGATAGGAGAAGGTTGTCAAATTCTCGAGTCCAGAAACAGGTTGACAAGTTTGAAATCAAATGTAATTTTTGTGATTACCTCCACAATGACTGTTCTATTAGTAATCAAATTGTTTATAGAAATTAACCCCTTTTTCAATTTCTTTCACATTAAGAATTTATGCTTTCATGAATTTATATATGATTTAGGTGACTGTGTTCTTTAATCTTATTTAGCACTAATTTATTATCATTCTTTACTACTGTGATTTGCTTCTTTTCTTTAATATGCAGTGGAAATATTGAACTATTGTACGATGTTATGCATACATGTCTTACAAGTTGACTTTGGATCTACGAAAGTTCCCCTCCTCAACCTCTCAAATTAGACAATCTTGGTATCAACGACAAAGTGATAGGGTCTGTTAGTTGCCTGGAACTATAATTGCTGGCAAGGTCTGAGTGGGACTTCACTTTATTCATGCTTGATGCTTCAGCCCAAGTGACTAGGATTTGAATCCTATCCCAATGTTGAGTAACAAAATATGGTCATAATACAGAGAGAAAGATAAAACCTTTATTAAACAAGGGCTCACTATGATTTGTTGCAAGACCTGCTAATTATATTTGGTAAATATTATGATTTTCTGTCCAATATGACCATATCCTGTTGCTTAACAAGAGAACTTCCAATCCCAGTAACCATTGTATATAGGGATACATTAATAAGTTTATTTTAAAAGTGAATTCTTTGAAATCGAGTACATCAATCATGTGATGATGTATATTAAAGACAACCTAAGATGAGCATCATATGGCATAATAGTTGAATTATTTCCTTCGTGTATTTTAGCCCGCCAACACCAAAACCCCAGGAATAAAAAGAATGCAAATGTGTGCATTTATAAAAATATACAATGATGTAGTTACAGTGGCACAAGTTGAAAGAACGTACAGATTGTTTTTCTTTTGTGTATCTGTCTGTCACTTCCTGATAGCGTGCCAATGCCTGAAGGTATTAAGAGAAACAACAGTCCTTATAATGTCTCAAGAAAAACACTAACTACGAATGACTAAAGAAAATAATAACCTTTCTATATTCTGCTTCAAATTGGCGTAGCTCATTCCTCTTTCTTAAAATCTGAGCTTCAACATCCTTCAGTTTTTGGGTGGTATCTTCATACGCTTTAGCACATACTGCCTCAATAGTATAGCTAGCAGTCTTAAAGAAGTTATCACCTAAACAATATTAAGTTGAATCAGGGTAGAGGTAACTAAAACAGATTAATTTAAAATAACCTAAGTTGGAAAAAGAGCAATATTGCAAAATAAATTATTCAGACCATAAACCGCAAATATGTGAGTGCCAGACTTTAGTTCTGAGACTTCACAAGGCTGAAGACCTTCCAACCTTTTAAAGAAGGCCCCTTCAGGATCCTTGGCCATCGCTAACTGCATATAGCACTTACAGTAACCATCCTTTCTAAACAGTCCGCAGCAAAGGAAAAGAAACCTAAAGCACATAATTTCCATACCGCATTCACTGTTGAATCCATTCTATACACTTGAAAATGTAAGAAATACATTCCTGCAGATGTCACCTTGCCAGTCTTCTCACTATCTTCCTGTATAGAAAGATAGATTCATACAATATCAACTAAATATACACCCAATTAGGATTTTCACATGCATTACATCAAATGATAACTAGCTGCAGTTTGTGCAATCTACAAATCAATTACAAGTAGTGAATACCACATGGTGTATCTCAATATTATTCATAGAAATAATTGGTTACAACTTGTGGGCCATGCAAAGCTCTTTCACAGAAAAAATGGTGTTATGTTTCTCTGACTTGTGAGGAGAATCCACTTACTTTATATAATGTATCTGCATGAAGTGTTTTGCAAACGTTGGCATTATGGGGACTTGGTTTTATCCAGATGAGAAACACAATTACCATTAGTCTTAAATTTTTAACGGCAGTCATGGCAGGCAGTATTCAAATTTGTGCCATCACGCTTTTCACTTTATTTAAATTAAAAAAATCCACGTATTTTTTTTTTCTAATGATCAACGACTATCAACATTATGTTACAAGCAAAAGACTAGAGAGAGAAGCTCATCTATTTGTTAATGGATAATAGTAGAATAACCGAATAGTCTAGACGCTTCCAGAGTTGAAGGAAACACAAGACTTGAATTCTCAAAGGTTATGTACCTTTCCCACGATAACAGATTTCACTTTCACAATTTTTATACGCTCATTCTCAAGCCTAGATGATTGATGGGGCTTACCATCTCAACTCATTCACTGATGGTATAATTATTTCAATCTTATATTAAACCAACAAGTCCAAAGGGTAGAAGGGAGTAAGTGTAGAGCAGTAGAAGCACTAGGACAATGAAATTAACCTGCAATGCCAGACCGTAGCCTCCATTCACATCTTGTTCAAAGTAGAGCAACTGAAAAATCACCCTTCAATATTTCAATCCAATACCAAAACCAGAATCAAAAGTACAAACGGACAAAGGAATTGTTAATAAAGACATAAAAGAATAAGTGATACTTTGAATTTGCTTTGTGCTGTTGAAGTAACTCTTATTACAATGCCTGACTCAGCTTGTTGTTCGTTTATTGTCACACCAAAAAAATGAGCACATTGCTTCTCTACCTGCAACAAATTGTGACATAAGTGGAACACATACACGACCAAGATGACTACTGTCTTGCTTCATCCATAGTGAAGAAAGTAAGAACCTTTCCGCTAACTGATGTTCCAATTGGAAGGGGTCTGACTGTAACAGTTCCGTTAAGAGCTTCTTCCAGAACATTAGCTGAAATGGTAGTCTTGATAGGGACACCCAGTTTACTGTAACAAAATAAAATAAGAAATAATTCAAAGCAAAGGAAGAAGAATTTTGAAAACAAATAGTCTTGCACTAAATGTACACCTGAATAAAGCTGCAAACATTGTGTTCACTGTCCCAAGATTAGACAAATCAATCTCCATGTCCATGCTATCAGCATCAAGTGCCTGATATGTATTGGCGGAATATCTTAAAGAATTTTGCATATCAATATGAGAACTATACCGGGAAGAATATGAATTGAAATGTTTAAAAGTTTTTAAGAGATACATACAGATAACACTACACAAATCAAGACATTTACAATACACCATTAAAGGAGCAGATCAGTGAAGAAAAATGAATTTTCAAATAATAACAAGCTATAAGAACGAAGACGAATCATGGATTGAGGGCAAAGAAAAATTCTAACAAAATAAAACATAGATAGGTAAACCAAAAAGTAGCACTTATGTACACGAAGTCAATACTGAAATAAATGACCAAAAATTCACCACTAGCGTGTATGAAATACAGTTTTGGTTAAAAGAATATCATAAATGTATATATATGCATTCCACTTGAATTCCAAGTTGCAGACAGGTAATATAAATGTTTTAGCTCCTCCCTCCCGGGATGTAAATGTTGAGTAATAATACAATCTAGCAGGTTCAAACATAGATCACAAGAAAATTAAGATGTTAAAATATGCTGAACATGCTCCCCGGAAAAAAAGTACAACTAACTAGAGAAAACACAATTTTTATCTGTTTGCTACTTTGCCCAGAGAGATAGCTTAAGATTTGTCCAATGTCACAAGCCATTTTTTGTTTTCATGCTGTAGGAAGAGTTGGAAAAAAAAGAAAACAGAAATAGAGGAGAAAACAGGGTTTGATTTCGCATGGAAAAGAAAGGGACCTCAAATCCAGCACTGTCATACTGCCTTCTCTTTTCTGGGTCAGACAAGATACTATAAGAATATGCAACCTCTTTAAATAGCTCCGAAGCTTCAGGATTGCTGGCATTTTTGTCAGGGTGATACCTGTCAATTGTATAGAAATGTGTAAAGAGATCCCATGCACGTTTTTCATCATAATTGGCTTATATAACCAGAAAACAAGTAAACAAACTCTTGTTTTATAGAAAACCAAAACAAAAAACTGAAATCAGTACTTGTATATGGTCTAAATTATGGCAAAACTTAAATAGATGCTTTTGGTGTTATTCTACAATAAGAAATAGAGTTTCGAATCTATTTTGATCTGTAATGCAAACTCTGTTTTGAATCCCAAGTGTCCAACCTCAAAAAAACAATGTAGCTGGATAGCTGTTATTCAGAAAGTTTTATATATTTTATATAATATATACTACATACATACACATTCTAAAAAATGATAGAAGTTACTCAATATATGATGTTCACAATTTTCAATAGAAAGTCATTGATGTCTTGAGCAAAAACATACAAGCAAATATCAACAAAAAGTAAAATAAAAGTTTCCTACATGGGAATCATCATGTTCTAAATCCAATATTTCTTTATCATTTTGCCACCATAACAGAAGTAAATTTCCCTTTTGGAATTGAAACCCCAAAAACGGCCTTCGAGAAAAGCCCTATAGTCACTTTTCGGAGGTTTCTGGAAACAACTCATAGCACAGTCATCCCACCGCTATTAGGCCCATTATTTTGTCAGTTGCCGCCACCAAAACTAAGCAACTGGGCAGAGGCCCCTGTAGTGGTCATCTCCGCTATGCTGCTACAGAACACCATTTAAAACCCTAATGCAAACCTTTACTGAGTAGATAACTAAGGTGAAACTCCAAATGAATTCTGTACTTACCAGATTTAATCCTCCTCCCAGATCTCCGCGCCCTAGCCCCCTTCTTTGATTCAGTGCCATTTGTAACATGAGAAGTTATTACTACTACAGATTATATAAGAATGTTTATCACCCTCAAATGTTCTTCAATGAGCTCTCTCACTTAAGAAGACACGCTAGCGTTTTACATAAGAAAAAATTCAGAGAAACCCTCTTTCTCATTGAAAAAATTATCCGAAATCAAACAAGATGGACACTGCTCCATTTGCATAGAAAAGAAAACCACTTAAAAACAAAACAAGAAAACCTAACACACTTAAAGCAAACAAAGACAGCAACTTCCCAAACAGACAGAACGACATGTGCAGTACCCACATGGAAGTTTCAAACTATACTAAACACGCACAAAATCAAAAGGGGAATTGAAAAATCAAAAGACAAGACAGAAAACGTACTTAAGAGCAAGCTTTCTGTACGCCGTTTTAATTTCTTGATCGGTGGAATCCCTTGACACGGACAATACCTCGTATGGGTCACGTCGATTGGCTGGGGTAGACGGTCCTTCCATTTTTGAACCCATTCCCATTTACTACCCCTTCTCTCTCTTTCTCTTCAAACACCGTGCAGCTCCAAAGGCAATAACTTTGTGTTTCAGAAACAGTGTGGCATGTTACTCATCGACCCAGCTGCCCCAAGATTTGAATTCAAAAGCAATAAGATGTTCCCAACGAAGGAGGACGGCACGCGATTCAAAGCGGCATTGGATCGGTCGTGAGTTGGCTTCTTTCCTCGGAATGGGAAAAAGCAGAAAAATTGCGAGGTAGGATTTGGGATCTAAGCGAAACCGAGAGCGAGGTCAATTTGAAATGAAGAAAACGAAGCCAAAGAAAAAGATTGGGATTGGGTTTTGAATTTGCAGGAAGAGAAAGAAGCTCGATTGAGTCTCGTAGGTATGGCTTCTGTGTGATACGTGCCGCTTCAAAACAAGTTTTTTCTTTTTATTTTATTTTATTTCATTTTTTAGTTTAATTGGGAATTAGGAATGCTCAAGGGCTAACGTTTGACCCAATTACATCCCGCAAGTTTTCATTTACCGGTTTTTTAAACTCGTGTGACTGGATTTTATTTTTTTCACATGTAATTTATTAGACTTGTTACGATGACATCAAAATATTACGGGCAAATTATGTATATTTTTTAGATATAGGTAATTCTTTGCTAGTCCATTCAAAATAAATTTATATTTATTTTTTATAAATTAAATGTTAAATTTTATTTTTATAAAATCCTATAAATTAGGTTAGCATCTAGTTTGTTCACCAAATTAAGCATCTAACGACCAAATTTTTTTTAACTTTTGAATTTTTCACAAAAATTAATTTCTTTCCATAAATTTTGGGGTTAAATATGTTTTTGGTCCCTTAACTTGAAGTGAAAATTAGAATTAATTCCTTTTCAAAACTTTGGCCTAATTTAGTTTCCCAACTTTATAAATGTATGAATTTAGTTCTTTTAACCAAATTTTGTTAACTTTATTTGATGTTTCAAACGCGTTTCTCAGTTAAGAGTGAAGCAAATATGTGTCAAACTGTGTAAAAACCCAAATGTTATTATTAAAACATCAAATAAACCTAACAAAATTTAGTTAAAAGAACTAAATCCATACATTTTTAAAGTTTGGGGACTAAGGAACTAATTCCAATTTTCACTGAAAGTTAAGCGACCAAAAACATATTTAACCCGTAAATTTGCATAATTCAAAAAGATAAATGAACAAATTTGATATTCAAATTGACTTAAAGAATGAAAAATTAAACTATTCAAAATACTCGACATAGAATAAACTAGTCAAAATATGGATTTTAATAAACAATCGTACCTCTATAATCAATTAGTCATATATCATTTTTGCAACCTTATAATCTATCCTATAATGCTATTATAATTAATTTAGCTTTTTTCACTTTAAATTCAGAGTAATAATATTATTCTTAAATTTGGGGATTTAGTGCATGATATTCAATCATAACAGAATTTTAATTTAAGAGGATAACCTTTCTCATACTAATATTGATGATAAAATTATTAAAAAAAATTATAAAGTAAATAAAACATACTCTATTTAAAAATCGGATTGATTAAAGTTGATTCTTCATTCTTCAATTATAATAAAATGAGTTAAAACTACGATAAATGAGGTATGAAAGAAAAATGGAATTAAATAAAAAGACAAAAAAAAAAAACTTGAGAGAAATAAATAAAGATTAGTAAGAGGTGGGTGGAACACCTATTAACTTCATTAAATAAGTGATTTTTGCGATAAATAAACTTGAATGTATAAAGAAATTAAGATAAATATATATTTTAGATTGATATTTTACTTTTAGTCCCTAAAAATATTTTGTTTGATTTTTAATAAATGCGTAAAATTAATAAATAGTGCTATATATAACAATATTTGGCACGTGTATTAACTTAATATTTCGTATTTTTATCAATTAAATTAATCAAGGTCATCGATATATATTTATTTTTGTTAAGCATTTTGGTTATGATCAAGACTAAGTAGGTATAAAAATTAACAAGCTTAAGTTTGTATGAATATTCAAATTAAATAAATTTAAGAATTTTTATAACAAATAAATCTAGTACACAATAATATATATATATATATATATATATATATATTGCAAAAAGAATATATTTTATATTTTAAGTTTCATCATCTCTTGCAATTGATAAAATAAAACACTATAAGATTAATAAATAAAAACTGATCGATATATGATGTTATTACAATTATCTAAAAAATTAACAGTAATAATAAAATATATCTAAAGCAAAGGAAAAAATTATTAAACAATAAGAAAAAATATTCTAAAGCATCAAAATCATTTATCTCTTCAAAGCAATAAGATAATCATGGCAATAAAGAGAGACAAACACACAAAAAAAACACCAAATGAAACAATAAGATAAACCAATGCGAAAAAAGAATTTATATAAATAATTAAATTGTTTAAATACAAACAAGATAAACTAGCTAAAAATATAAAATAGTACAAAACACCTAATAACATGTTAAATTTTATCACACAACTTTCATACATGAAATCGAATTCAATTTATTCAGATACATGTATTGATATCAGATACATATTATCGATGAATTTTAACATATTATCCACAAGATTAATCCATAACATCTTTGATTAAGGTAAAACTCTTAAATTATGGTCTATTGCACCTTTCACCACATATATTACCATTCTATATTTAAAATTAGATAATTAGTAGAGTGACAAGATAATTTCTAATATTCAATCCATGTATCGATACATTTATTAAAAGAATTCATTTAATTTTGAGTGACAAAAAATTAACCATCCAAATTTTATAGCGACCAAAAATATATATACACACACAAAGAAATAACCAACTTTATTAGAAGTTGATGAAGGTTTTGTGTACCATGTAAAATTAGCAATTCAAATCAATAAGTTTAGCATTTTTTTGTGGTTATAAATTTAGGGAGAAGGGTGTTGAATTTATTTCACTCTTTAAAAGAAGCACACGTATCCTTCATTTTCCTTTTAACCAAATGGGTAAAAAAATAACATACTTTTAACTCTTCGAGTAAGATAATGAAGAGAGAAAGCAAAAATAATGTTATTTAAATAATATACTCTATGCCATTTAGGTTGGGGTTACGTGTATAGACTTTGAGAGGCTTCTTAACGGTGGGCACACCAACAAAGAAATATAATGTTAATAATATGGTTTTAGATGTCATTTTGCACAAACATTATTGTCATTTTCCAAACCACGTACAGATTCCTCTGCTTTAGCCCTATGCTTGAATAGCATGCGTAGGAGAATTAGTGTGTTTGAATTTTACTCAAGAAATTAATTTGAATTTAACTAAACTGGTATTAAAAAATAAACAGATGTGAAGTTTTGAGCTCACCTACTGCACCACTCAACAAACTCACAGTAACTTCAATTTTGCAGGCAGTAGGGGGTGGCGCATAAATGTTCATAAATCATAATACACTTTTCTGCTGAAGTTTGCTTGAACGTCTGTTTATTTTGGAAATAATAAGGTGCTTGGTTTGAAGTAGGGACTTTACTTCACTCTCTCAATTCATTCACAGTTACTTTGGCAATGGCAGCTCACAGACTTGCTCTCGTAATCGAAAGCCCTTCAAAGGACGATGAATTTCTGCTCCTGAAACAGCCGCGCCCTCCCAAATTCTACGACGAAGAATACGACTCTTTCGTCGATTCTGATCTCTGGGACTTGCCCTCGGCGCAGTTAAACCTGCTGCCACCAGATTCAGACCCACCGCTTCTGGTGGAAGTTGCTCCCTCGCATGCCGAATTCGAGGACTTCGATTTAAGGAAATTCGATATCCGTTCGGCACTCAACGAGGTAGTGTTCTTAAATTTTTGGATGTATCGAGTCTTCGTGCTTTGGTGATGACGAATTTGTAAATGATATTCCAATTAGGTGTTTGGACAACTAGGGTATGGGGCGGTTGAAGGAGGAGGTTGGAAGTTCCTTAAGTATGTAAAGGAAGCTGCCTTTGGACCTGATTTACCCGTTAACACAGTCTTCATTGCTGGGAAATTGGTAGCGGCCGAGGACAAAAACTCTACAGGTTTGCCTCTTCTCATGTTTGTCTTTTGCACTTCTCATCATCATCATTATTACTAAAATTGTTTATTTTGGGTGATGTATGAATTGAGTTGTGTACTATAAATTTGTTGTGCAATTATATTGAATTTTATCTGTGCCCATACCTTGGACTGCCTCAAGATGGTGATGCTTGTTTGTTTATCTATGTTCAGTTAGTTTCTGTTGCTCTGCTTTGTTTAAATTAGATTAAAAACTAACGTGAATTCGTATCGGAAGGCTCCTCGCTATGTGAAGGTGTGAGAGATGGTCATTGTAGGCAGCCTTATCTTTGCCTATGCAAAGAAGCTGTTTCAGGATTCAAAGCTATGACCAACAACTGTTGACATAGACTACATTTTAGCCCCCACCTTTGTTGAATTAGATCGTTGAGAAATTCTGTCTAAGAAAATATGCAATTTTTTTCTTTTGAACAGAACTTGGAAAGCTGAAGGGTGTTTGCGTCTGTTCTGTGTTACTTTGTTTGTTATTTGTGAAAGGTTAACTTCCTCTTTCATTTGGATTTTGGATGCGTTGCTAAAAGTTTTGATTCTCAGCATATGAAACAATTTTCCAAAGCAGCATATTTTATTTACTGGTTATATGCTTACATACGCATGAGGTTAGAGATGATGCTAATATGAACACTCAGCTTCAAATCTAACTCTATTTGAAATGACCTTATGTTTTTATGCAGATAAATGAAGAGGGAGGACAGATTTCATCAATTCTTACTCATCAATAACTTTAGATAGTATGTGATGCTTGTTATTCCATCATTAGATTATAATTAATCATTGTCCCGATTGCTTTTGTGTCAAATATTGTAAAATTTTAACTCTAATAAATTGAGAACCATTGGGAGAAATCAAAGTCTCACATCGACAAGAGATAGCGAAAGAGATTTCACATCGATTAGAGATATGATCAAAATTAGAAATGATGTCCTGGGAACAAAAGTGGAAGTCGCTTCTGCTAAACAAATGTTGCTATGCACTGATGCTTTCATCATGCCAATGGATCTGTGTTGATGACATATTTGACACGGACACACTTAGATACTTTTAAAGTATGTATCTATAGTCTCAGTAATTAAAAGTAAAAGAGTGCTAATATACGTAGAAAGAGTGTTTGTCTGTAAGTTAGAACTGTTACTTTTGGTACAATTGATAGTCCTGTATTACAAATACTTGTTGTTCTTTGACTTAAACCTTGATCCAATAAAGGACTTCATCGGTGAGAGTTTGTTAGGTTTCTTACTCACTCCATCTCCTAACAGAGTTTGCCACTTATTTATTGCCTCGTGCGAAACAAAGACAATACTCATCAAGGATCTCACACTCAAACCACTTGTTCATAAAATAGTCTCATCTATGACATTCCATTATTATATATAACTATCATCCTTTTGGTTTTTATACTGTTCCTTCATTAAACATGCATAACATATAATCTTTGTGATTTATTCCATGAAAACATTTTTAGGAATTGATGTTTGAGTACCACTTAATTAAAAAACAAGTGTCAGTGATAAAAAATGTTGATAGAAGCAACTTTCATTCTCACCACTTGTTTGTATAAAACTATAATTGGTATACACATTTGATTTTTCATAAGTTTAATTTGGAATATATTTAATAATGATTTTAAATTTTAATATGGTTTATTTAAAAAATTACAATAAAAATTATTTTATTTTGTGAGTTATATATTTATATATATATATATATATATATATATATATATATATATATATATATATATATATATGTATGTATGTATGTATGTATTTATATACATGTGTTTATTCGTGTGCATAAATACATACTTTAAATAAATTTGAACATATCGTATTTTATGTTTTTTTTCAAGATGAGACAAATTGTAATGTTGTATACGTGTATAGTATCCGTCCATCATGGAGCAAATGTTTTCTGAGTTATTTCCCCATGTATACTTTTTGTGAGTAATCTAGCTAGTTTGAATGAATCACAACCCGTTCTCTAATGCAAATGTATGCTTTAAAGCACCATTAATCTATCTTGTTTTGTTCATTTTTAAATTTCAATTTTGTCAATAACATTTTTTTATTAATTTTAGATATTTATAAATCTATTCAGATTCATACAGATGGATGTCTATCCAAAGCTGTGTTAACTGGATTCAGGAATTGAAACCATGTGGAGATCGGGTTGGACCATTGGTTGTTCTTGGTCTTATAAACGAATCATCTTTCTCTACAAAGTGGAAAGTCCCACCAGCCATAAACCACCAGGTTTTCTTTCTTTAAATTTCCTCCCTTTCCTTGGTGGGAGCATATATTATTATTGGATATTGAGAATTACAACTTCTAAATAAATCTGGAAGCTCTGATACTGGAGAAGCTTTACTCTTTTAAATTAGGGCAAGAATTTAAATAAACTATAAAACCACTTGTTTTCAGTTGAAAGATGATAGGTACATAGGGAAGATTTACAGCAGAAGAAAAACTGCATGAGTCAGTTTTTTTGTATGACAGACAGTTTTAAGGTCTGTAAGGTAGTTATATGTCTGTAATAAGTTACATCTGACTTCTATAAAGTCAGAAGGGACAGTTTTAGCAGTTATCTATCATAATTATTGTAATTTGTGAAAATTAGGGAGGGAGAGTCTGGTTCTCTCTAATAACCAGAAACTTGTATGTTGTTTGAGTTCTTCCTTAGTGGAAGTGCAGTGAATGCTATATAATATCTTACAGTTTAGCCAAGTTGATTCATATAATCTGGAATACCTATCAAAAGATTTTGTTAAATCAAATCTCAGAGAGCAATAATTTTCCAAATGCTGTCATGGCTTGTCAGTATTATATCAATAACACACCCCAGACCCCACTCTAAACATTACTTTTTAGATTTGTTTTTTTATGTTGAGGCAAGGCTCCAGCATTGAGATTTAGCATATGTTTTGTTTACTAGATTTTCACTGCCCTTCTATATCTTCACTGGCAAATCTGCTCATTCACTTTGTTAAGTGCTTACGGGTTAAAAGGACAAAAACATTCTCCAATTGAGTAACACAGACGGTTAATTTTCAGCAACTCAAAACTTTGTTGTCCAAAAACATAGGTGTATCTGGATATCTCTGTACATAGAAAGGAGAAAGAGGAAGCTGGCTTTTTATCCTTCAAAGTCATTATTTTATAAGCTGGTGAAAAATGAAGTTTGTTTTCATTTTCAGGAGTACCCACCTGGTGTTATCATTATACCTATGAGAAGTAGGACATTAAAGCCTTTTAAGACGACAAATTTGGTGGTGTTTGCACCTGAAATTGTTCCAAATAATTCTGAAGAAAATAATTTTGTTGCAAGTGGAGATGCACTCATAGTTGATCCAGGATGCCTATCTGAAATCCATGTAGAGGTATACTTTCTCATTTTATCCAGCTTGTGCATGTAGTCCATGCGTATGGCCTTGGATTCATCTTTTATCCTGTTTTCAATTCCATATTCATGGTATGCGCATTTCAGTTTATACTTGATCATATGAGTTAACTGTTTCTGAATTTAGTTTGATGTTACTTATGCAAAAGCAGAAATAAGTCATTTGTTTGAGTGTAATGACTTGAACTTTTTCTACTCTGGTGAAAGTCATGTGATTTTGAGGAATTTACATGGAGATATACGTTTGATGTTTTATTCCTCTCCTTGATATATACCTTCTATTATTGGTTGATTTCTTATTTTGCTTTTGAAAGCTGGTCTCCTCATCAATTAAATCTGAACATGTCACTCTATAATGATCAGCTAGAGAAAGTTGTTAATGCTTTGCCAAGACGACTAGTGGTCTTTGTCACTCATCATCATCATGATCATGTAGATGGTGAGTCTTTATTTAACTTTATTGATTTCTGCTTTTTAAGGTAGATTATGCTACCAGTATGGTTGGTGAATGCTGAAGTAGCAATGATAAATAGTCATTTGTACATTTTAAGACCTCAAAGCTAAATGAGAACCAAGAAGCAGCAAAAGATATAATCATATAATTGTTAGTTCTGCACTAGAATTCACCATGTAAAAATCATTACTTGTTCCTCTCTTCTGGTATGATATTGACTGTAATGGACATACTCTTCTTATATTTCAGAAACTTACGTTTCAAATATATTTTTTCACCCTTTGTGACAGGTCTTTCAGTTATCCAGAAGTGCAATCCTGATGCTATTTTGTTAGCCCATGAAAAGACCATGCATCGCATAAGCAGAGGTTATGTTGTTATTTTCATTTCAATAATGTTAAATGCGTACAGCTTGCAAACTTGTATTTTTCTAGTTTTACATTAAGGCCATATTTGGATAAATTTTTCCTTAAGCACTTACAGGAAAAGAAAACAAGGAGTTAAAGTGTATTAAGCTTCTCCTACAAGTTAAAAAATCAACTATGCCCTAAACTTTTATAGACACTTTATTTTAAGTTCTCCAAAAGCTCATGTACATAAGTTTAGTTTGATTTATAGAAGAAAAAACACAAGGCCTTGTTTTTCTGTTCCTAAAGGGATCTGTGGGGAAATTTTTCCAAAAAATGCCTAACTCAATTGTTTAAAACTAGAATAGATAAAATAAATTTACACAACTGGAACTAAATTACACACATCCATGGTGATGAAAGATATATTCTGTATTTGTGTTGAGATTTCATAAAAATCTGGGTTTTGAGCAAAAACTTATCAATCATGACTTACGTATGAACTTTAAAATGGTCATATTAAAGGTTCAAAACCCACAATTTTGGTATCAACTTGATTAGTACTTGTGATTCATGATAATTGTTTTTGTTGCTATTTATATGTTAGGTGAGAGATGCTAAAGGATATGCTTGGTGTAGTTTTATGTAATCAGGGTCTTGATAAAGTTAGTGAAATTTCAGGACAAGAGAGCAGAAGCAGTACAGCTGATTGCAATATTTTTGGTGTCTTCAATCTTATTTTCTTACAATTAGATCCCAAGGATCAGAATTCAAACAGATTGATTAAGAAACCAATTCCCAAGTCATTTAAAAATAATATTTGCAACTCATTTAACCTATGTTTGGAACGTGGCACACATAAATTTAATTCATTTCATTTCCAACTTCCATTGCATAGAATTATAGAATTTCTCCCTCAAAAAATCTAACGTGTGCTAAATAATCAATCCGAATCATTAAAACTAAATTTGAATCAATCCACTAATATTCCATCTGCACCTGATTTGAGCTAATTTCTAAATGTACACAGCACTTGTTTTCAAAGGATTTCAACATCTTGACAGTTTTGGTTTGATATATACAAATATATCAGTATGCTTCTAAATTATGGTTGCAGATTGACTGGAAGTGAGTTTATCTTTATCCAAATTTTTCTATCATTTTCATTCATATTTTGAGTAGAGTGCAAAAGACATTCTTCTGTTGCATATTGGAGTCAATTCACAATTAAATTTGTTATTCATATATGTGTATATGACTACTGATATACAGTTTTATTAAACTTATATTTCATGATAACAGATGATTGGTCCCTTGGCTATACCTCAGTTACAGGGGATGAAGACATTGTCATTGGTGGTCATAGATTGAGAGTAATTTATGCACCGGTATTTTTCCCCTTCATAATCCTAGTTGGCTTGAAATATCTTGTCTTGATCTTATCTATGGCACACCCACTATTTTAAAAGATTTGTATGAGATGTACATTAAAAATCATTCAAGGGTATATTTGAGAAGTTAAGCACATAGGAAGATAAACATGAACAATGAAAGGAAATAAAGAAATATATTATTAATAACAGTCATGCTAATTATATTCTCAACTCTTCTATTTTTAACAGCCACATTATCATAAAAAATGAAATAAAATCTGATGGAATGAATGTGAAGATTCTAATGAGATTTTTTCCTAATTACTACGGAGATACTGGGATATTTTTATCATGATAATCTTCTATTTACATCACTTCGCCCAAGTTAGTAAATGGGTATCAGTCATTCTCAACTTACCACAAGATCTTGGAATTGTTTGTGAGGAGTCCCTTCATGAAGATGTTTGCTAACTAGAGTCCATTGTCAAGATTTTCTTTGATGAAGGGTTTATCAATTTCAGCATGTTCAGTCCCATCATCTTGTATTGGATTAAGAGCAATGCAAGCTGACTTATTATCACAATACATTGATACAAATGTTAATCTTTATTTTAAGATCATCTATTGTGATCTTCATCCAGAGTCCTTTGCACACACCTTGAACATGGATTCATATTTAGCTTTTCCACTTGAACGAAATACCCTATCTGTTTTTTTCTACTCCAGGTTACTAGACTTTCTACCGAAAATATTGTACCCAAAGGTAGATTTTTTATTAGTAATAGAACCTACATAGTATGCATTAATGTATATCTTCAGGCTCAAAGTGACTTCTCTCTTGAAGAGTTTCCTAGACTTAACTTTAAAGAGTTTTGTCAATTGTTTGCATGTGTCTTTCTCTCGGATCATACATAAACTGACTTACTACACTATCCACATAAGCAAAGTCTGGTTTCATGTGTGATAAATAAATAAGTTTTCCTACCAATTTTTTATATCAGGTCTTTTTGACACGAGAACTTGCTTTACTCCCAATTTGTTCAATAGGAGATCAAGTGCATATTTTCTTTGTTTTTTCTTAATAAACCAACTCTATCCCAAGGAAATATTTAATTTTCTCAGTTTTTTCATTTCAAATTAGGCCTTTAATATAGTAAGTATACTTGTAATAGAGTGTTTTATGAATAAAGTATGATCTGTTTGGCTTTGCTTATATCTTAAAGAAACCATTGTTTTTGTAGATCTCCCAAACCTTGCTTTTGGAGATTATTAAAGACCATGTAACTTATATTAAGACGTTCGTTAGAAGTCATACCTTATTCCTTTCATTATGAGTTAAAAATCCTGGAGGAATCTTTATGTACACTTCTTCTAAAGGTTCATGAATAAAGATATTCTTTACATCCAACTAGTACAAGTCCAACAAAAATGAGTTGTCAAAGCAAGAGCAACTTGAACAATATTCACCTTTGCTAGTAGGACAAATGTCTCCTCATAGTCATTTCCATAACTTTGAGTATATCCCCTTCCAACCAATGTAGCTTTATACTTGTCTAGTAACTCATCAATCAAGACATCTGATATACCAACTTGAATAATTAGGGGATTTAAGAAATATATAATTAATAACAATTATACTAATTACATTCTCAACTCCTCTGTTTATAAAATCTAATGGAATAAATATGAAGATTCTAAGGATATTTTTTCCCAATTACCATGGAGACATTATGATATTTTTATCCTAACAATCCCCTATTTACAACATATAATTTCTTCAAATGGTGAAGTTGTGCTTTTTCCCTCCTTTAGAACCATTTGTTTTTGCCTTAAAGAGTGTCTTGAAGTTGTAATTGGAAAACCTTTTGAGTATCTTCTGGTAGCAGTTTTCGACAAAAGTAAAAAGAAAAAATTTATCTCAATTTAAATTAAGTATTACTTTAATTCTTAACGGAGTTTGTATTGAAGTCGTAAGTATGGTGAGAACATATTTGTTCTCCATAAAGTTGCTTTTGTTTTCTGCAAAATTTGAAAATTATGTTCGGTTCAGGGACATACAGATGGCCATATGGCACTTCTTCATGCAAATTCTCATTCCTTGATTGTTGGTGATCATTGTCTGGGGTAAGATTCCGTGCTAGATAATAGATAGTAAGTAAAGTTTAAATATCATGGATGGAATGGATACACTTTCAAATTTCATATGTTTCATGTTTTTACACATATTTGAATGGTTTTGAAACTTTCATTACATTTGAATGCTTGTCATTTGGAATAATTTCTTAGTTGGGCTTTGGGCTTCTGTTTTGTAGATACTTGAAATTGTAGTAAACTATTTTACTTAGAGTCCCGATGCTTTTTTTGAAGTGCATGGGGTTGTCTGTGCAGTGTTTTTTCTAATTATTACTTACATTTTTTATTTGATAAAAAAATAAACAAATATTGCATGTTACACAAGCTGGTGAACTTTTTGAGTTATGAGATGGTTGAAGTTAGCTCATTAGCTGTCTAGAAGTCAATAAAGAGTAAATTATCTACTTTCAAACTTTACTCTTTTCTTTCTAGTTAGTGAATTTAATAAAGACATGAAGGAGATTTAGGAGAATCAATCTGCTAGAGTTACCTTCACCAAAATCCTCTTGTCAATAATTGATGACGGAATATATGTCTACTTAGCTCTAATGCAGACAAAGAAATGGTTTGGCATGCTGAATTTATGTTATTTTATCCAATGTTGAGGCCATCTCATTTCCTCTCTGCAGTATTTCAAATACCTACTTTATATTGAAGTTCTTTTGATCATGACTCTGTTAAATTATTAATTTACTTTCTTTCAGTCAGGGAAGTGCTGTCTTGGATCCAAGAGCTGGTGGAAATATGTCTGTAAGTGCAAAATGACGTCATATTGGAAATGCATATTATACAATTTAAATTGTAGACTGAGATTCTCTGATAAGAATTTTGAAGACTTGGAGTAAGATCCATTAGTCTGCATTTCTGATATTAAGGGAATTTAGAGAGGAGGGGAGATGATTTATAACATTTAAAGTGTATTGACCAAAATAACACTATTTATACGTTGAACTTCAAAATTATAATGATATTAAGTAAATTAAGTTTTAAGATCCCTCTTTTCTCCTTGTGAACCAAACAAGAAAAGGTTACTTTCCCTCCCTTCCATTGAAATCCTCATCCCCACTCTCAACCAGACATAATATCTAATTAAAAGTTGTCCCCTCCCTTCTTCACTCCATTAAAATCCCTCCCCTCCCTTATAGATATGTGCAAACTACAGTTACATTACATCTTTGGAAGTGTTCCATGCATTGGGAAATATGTCTGTCTTGGTGATGCACCCCATTCCATCTTCACCTTCAGAAGAAGGCAACATTTTTCCACTTTGCAAAACAGTGGAACTTATTTGACAAAGTGGGAATGGAGTCTGGTTCTGCTTTTGGTGATCCCTGTGATATCAAACTAGAGAATAATATCGTTGGTGCTGCAGCTGGAATCCATCTTGCACTTCAGCGTGTAAATTAGGGCTTGATCTTAGTCACGCTAGTCATCAATCGGTTGGGCTGTATGTTTTTTCAGTGTCATGTTATGTGAGTGCACTGGTTGATCTTGTCCCATGTGCAATACTTGGTTTCTCAAACTTGAACTATTAGTGGACAACACGTCTCTAGGATTTCTAGTTGTTGACCATTCTAATCAGAATTCGTATTACTAGGAATTGGTTAAGATGGAAATGCTGGAAAATAGGTGCAGAAGCTAGAGAGAGTTCTTTAGGCTAACAAAAATCAACTGTATTCTCCATATGATCCCACCGTATTCCCTCCTTTTTCTAACGTATTTAAAAATTTCCTTCTTCTTTAACCAACTCTAACCTCCCACTAGAAACTCCCACCTAAGGTTGTTCTGAGCACTTTGGCATCTAGGCTTATGTAGAGACTTTGAGAGGCTTCCCAAGAATAGTAGGGTTGGGTTCCCGTAAAAAGTACACTAAGGGCATCTCTAATGCAATAGTCATAACTAAGTTCATAAGTTTAAGCTTTAGATCTTATAAGGTATTCTATTATAAAATGCTGATGTGACATGAAAAATAAGACTCTGCGGGGATCATAAGAATACAAATTTCTGATTTTATTTTTGAAAACTTAAAGTTTAGATAAGAAATTATTAAAATGTGGGTCTTGTAAGACCTTTGCTTTGAAGCAAAAATTGCAAGGTCTTTAAAGTGATGTAACACAGTGAGACCCACATAAAGTTAAATAAAATACCATAGTAGGACCCTTGCATTGGAGATGACATAACAAAGAAAATGGAGTTAATAATATTTTTTTTTTTTGGATGTCCTTTTTCTCAACATAAAGCTGTCATTTGCAGGAGTACTTCCAAACCACGTACAATTTTCTGGAGCTTTCACCACACGCTTTAATACCAATGCATGGGAGAGTTAATGTCTGGCCAAAACAGATGCTGTGTGGATATCTAAAGTATCATATATTACTTCCTTCCCTTACTAGATAGCTTAATGTTGATATTTTATGTCAGAGTCGACAACTAGGTGGATTGTTATCATTATTTTCAGGAACCGCAGAAGTAGAGAAGCTAATATCCTGAAAGCAATTGAAGGTGGAGCAAAAACTTTGTTTGACATTGTAGAATATGTGTATTCTGATGTTGATCGTGGTGCCTGGGTTGCTGCATCAGCAAATGTGAGGCTCCATATGGATCATCTAGCTCAACAACACAAGTTACCAAAGGTAATGACTCGTATTAATTTGAGAATATTTAGTATCTGTTGGTGAAAGATCCGTTGTGTCTGCCTAGGATTGCAGTCCTAGTCAGCTTTATTTGCTTAGTTGTTGTCATTTTAATATTTACTGCATGCTCTACGTCTCTCCTTGACGTCTCTTCCCTGAGTATTTCTGTACATTCTCTGGAAGCATCATTGCACTATCAAAGTGTTATTTTTCTAAAGATAAGTTGGTTTCTGAGTTTATTTTCCACGATCAATAGCAGTTAGTAAAATCACCAAGCAGGGGGTGGAGCTACTTGTAGTCTGATGAGGGGCAACGGCCCCTCCAAAATTCTTAGATTTCGTTATTTTTATTTGAAATTCTCATTTAAAAAATGAGATTGTTAGTTCTATCACAATTTACTTCCTTTTATAATTAATTTTGAAAATTTTATCTTCTTATATATAATGCACTTTAGAGATAGTACAATTATAATATAAAAAAGTTATATTAAGAAAAAGGCATGATGGTTATACAAAACTTTTGACTACTAAATTAATTTGTAGTTCAACTCTCTATATTTATGATATAGAATTTATATGGGAAAGATGAAAGAAACATAAAGACAGGGCAAGAAGAGGAGAATAGGGAGACCAGAATAGAGAGAAAATGAGAGAAACAGAAGGTCAAGGAAACTATTCACAGCATTTGACTATCATTTCAATGTGGCTAAATTCAGTCTATAGGTTCAGTATCTAGAATACAACAACCTACTTTATTTATGGGCTCGTAGCAAACAACTATGAACTAATAATAGCTCACTAACGTCTTTATGTTAGTTAATATTTACACATCAATTTTATGAGGTGATCATTTGTTGATATGTATAAGTATTGTAGTGCACTTTGCAAATTTTTCCTAGTTGTGTTGATGATAGTCCAATAAAAATTACTTTTACAAATGAACAAACATGTTTGAATCTGTAAAATTTGTGGGTAATTGGCTACATAATTATGAAGTTTGATTTACTTTTTTTAATCAATATTTTACATAAAAACTTGTATATATGATCCTATGTATTGAATTATTATAAGGCTTCTAAATCTATAACATGGTTATTGTTAACATCATTTCAACAATAAAAGATAAAAAAGTCCTCATTGATAATATTTTATATCTTCAGCAATCCCCACTTAAAATATTATAGCTCTGCCCGTTGTGCAGCATGATCTTTTATTCTGTTATTTACGTGTGTATACATATTGAGTCTTATTGAATAAAAATATTAGCTTATGCTGTACAAAAAAAAAAACTCCATTAGGTCGCTTCAGTGCTCTGCTGTTTTTCTCTACATAAAAAATTAATACTAACAGGAACACATGACACTGCAGTTTTTTCAAAATAAAAAATTAAATTAAATTTGAATTGTTACACAACTTCGTAGAGTATTAGCTGGGGAATGGGAGCATATTCCTCTTTCATGCTCTGAGTTATTTTCTCTTGCTCACACATTCTCGGCTCATGTATGCTTTTTCCTATGTCGTTGCACCGTTTTCCTTTCTAATTTTCTTTATAAAACGAATGAACATTTTCCCTTTTTTTATGCATCAGCGAATTTATGTTCATATTAGTCTCTTGAAGTTTTTAAAAATGCATAGCATTTGTTTATTACAGTATTGCATTATATTAGGGTAGAATGGAAGTCAGTCATTTCGTTTGTTTGGTTTACTATTATATCCTATACTTCCTAGCATCGAGCTGAGATGTAACAATATATTCTGGAAAGAAAAAAGCTTTCTTACAAAAGAAAATCAAAGAGACTGGGTGACAGGTTTGATATGCATGTGATGTGATGGTATATGTACTTTTTCAGCTCCTCTTGTTTATGCGTTGTTTTGTTTACATCCCTTACGAGCAAAATAACCCTTTCTCATCTGAATTTCTATCTATGAAGAGAATCTGGTACCTGAAATGTCAAATAGCTCTGATCAATGTGGACAGAAGAAAATAGCAAAACCTTGACTACTATTTCTAATAGGGTGGATACTGTTTTTCTAGAATGTTGGATTTTAGTTAGGGAAATCAGATTTAACTGCTTCTAACTTTGGCATTAATTACTTTCCTCTTGCATATCAATATTTATTTTGTTGTTCTTATATGATTGATTAGTTTGGGTGGCAGAATAGTGCATAATTCATTGAATTGCAGTTTTACCATTTATCTTGAGAAAATTGTAAAACATAATTTGATAAGCGTTCCACATTGAATGAAACTTAGACAATTTTTGTGAGAATGTGCAGGATTTCTCTCTGGAAACATACAATTCCAGTTTGGTTACATTTGTTGACAATGTGGGTAAACTATAATCATGAAGAGCTGCACTGATTGGCTGGGTGACTGCCGATCAGTACTTCAATTGCATTTTTTTGAAAAAAAAAATGACTCTATCCTCCAAGTCGTTGTTTGCGTTGAAATAGCATAGATAACCCTAGATAACGGGAACTCTATGCAAACTATCCCTTTTATAATAACTGAGGATAATGATTTGTGAGATTGGCTGTAATTCTTTCATCGAACTGACAGAACATGTATCTACTTTAGGATTTTTCAATCCAGAAGTTCAAAAATACCTGTGGCCTGCATTTTTTATCACGATGGATATGGGCTTACACTAGTGGCAGTTTATTACATCAAATAGGGAGGTCTTCATTTCTTATTGGGGGTGTTCTTGTTTGCACTGCTGCATTGTACTGTCGAAACAAGTTCACTAAATAAACAGGTGTATCTCTGAGAGAGTCATTTTCTCTTTGATGATCGGGAAGTGGGATTGCTTAATGGCACAACATGTATGAGAAGGAAGTAGAGTGTAATTGTGAGCTTTGATGTAACACGCTATGATATTACTGCGTTTGAGATGTTCTCAGCGAGTTTGTCATCCATTTACTGAAAGGAGTTTTAATATTATTTTTGGTGCTCTTTGATTGAATAGTCTAATTGAATCTTGTTTGCAGCATCACTTATCCATTTTCTTAATTTTTTTAAAAATTATCCATTTTTAATAAATTTGAAAAAATAATATTTTCCAAGTCAACAAGTAGTAGAAAAGTTGTCATCTCCTAAAACTACCAATCTTCATGCATGGAAATAGATGTTACATTAGTTCATCTTCTTTTTCTCAAAATGTGTCTTAAGGGATATGGTTCAGTTGGAAACGAAACAATGACTTAAGGAATACTGCAAAATAGGATAAAGAAGATGAAGATTAGGGAATTTAAGAAGAAAGGTATGGAAGAAAAACGTGGAGAGTGTGTTTATGAAGCTTTCACCAAATGCAGCTCTTCAATTGAGAACAAAAATTCTTGACACCAGTTAAATAAAGTTGACAATATTTTAGTCAAAAATAGTTTTAACATCACCTTATATTTTAATTATTAAATATTATTTAATATTAAAATATATTTGTATTTTTTGCTTAATTGCTATATTATATCTAAATAAAAATATAATATAATAAATTTAATTATCTTATCTATATAAAATATTTTAAAATAAATCAATTGAATTAAAAATTATTTTAGTTCAATAAAAAATATTTTCTTAAAATTGTGAAATTATATATCCAACTACTTTATCGTACCATTCAAAATCAAACTTGGAGTGAGATTATCAAACTTGTTATAGAACATTTTATATTTATCTCTTACTTTTGTCTATCTGTATGAGCAAAGTATTGTAATTTTTTTTTTCTATTTGCATAGATTTGTCTTTTAATGTTTAACTATATTTTTACTTTTTATTGTATTTTTACTTCTTTGAACATTTGACGTCTAGTCATTTGAACGTTTCATTCTAACATATTTAATTTCACAGTATAATAATAACAATAATACTAGTAATACTAACTTATTTTTTAATTTTAGAGATAAAATAAATTAACGTTTTAAACACATACGAATTTTAATTTTAAATTTAAGTTTAAAAACTAAAAATATATTTAAATGATAATAAATAATTTCAATGAAAACCATATGATCAAATTATTGACTTTTATGGCAAATGAATAGTTTAGTCGATAAGAGAGAAGTTTTTATACCAATTATCCGTAACAAATAAATTCTTGTTCCCAACATATATACAATAGTGGAAATGGCTTTATACTGCTTGTCAATTAAAACTACTGTATATAATAAATTGATGAACTTTTAAAATAACTATCTTTATCGATAATACACATAATACAATATAACAAACTATTACATTTATTATAAATATTCATCATATTATTCTTGGAGTCTAATAATTATACCTTGTATTTTCACACAGATATTTTTTTTTAATTTTTTTATTCTATATCTGACTAAATATTTACTAGCGATTCAAACAAGTTGATATTAGATAACATTCAACAAATTTTATATTTTGTTAAAATACAATATAATACTCAAGAAGTACAATAAAAATAAATTAGAGAAGAATATGGAATAAGACTAGGAATGTCACAATTTAACAAATTGATAAGTCAAGGAAGATTCGTCACAAAAAATATTAATCTTTGATAAAAATAAGAGTTTTAAACCAAGAAGCAACATGATCGTTTAAAAAAAAATACAAATGTATATATTATGACTCAAAAGTGTCCACATATATATTTGGTGTCCCTATATATAGGTACAAATGTTTAAGGCGTCTAAGAAATCCTAAAAGAAAGCCTAAAGACATTAGGTCAAAAAATAACTTGAAACATAGAAACGAATTATTTGCAATTAAAATAAAAAAAATACAATTTATTTAATTTTCGTAATTATTCTTCAATTGTGCTCATGATCTTCACGTTATTTAAATTCCTCTCTTCTCTTCATGGAAGATTATAAGATTAGGAGATGTGTATCGATAAATCTTTCGAATTGCAAATGTTCTTCAAGTTTTTCTTATATATGTTTTAGAAGTTAGTCCTTTATCATTCTCTCATTTGAGAAGAATTTGTCTTCAAATTTGCATCCCTTAAAGATTATTTATCATTTGTAACTTTTTGAGAAAGTATTCCAATATTGTCTGAAATCCAATTATTAGGCACATTTTCATTCTTATTATCTATTAAAGAAAAAAATCATACAAAAGTATTTATCCAAACACAACTAACAACAACAACGTATATCTTACACGATCAAAACAAGAAATTCTAACCAATTTAAATATTTAAATGTTACAACATAAAAGATTATTCCAAATATTAATACAATTACATTTGCCTAGTGTGCAAAAAATATTCTTAATATCATATATTAAATTGTTAACATTATATTTACGATACTTTAGATTTAAAAAATTAAATATATATGAATTTAATCCAAATTACTTTGTCATAAGAAAAATCTTAAATTAAACTTAATATATGGACTTTATTTTACTGAATATTAGTAATCCATTGATATTTTCATTAATAGTTAAGTTTTATGATTTGAAATAATTAAAAAAAAATATGATTTTCTTATAGTTAGAGATAATTTGTGGGTATCGTTATGCACCTGTTGTCCGGGTAGCAATGTTTTAAGGTTTTGTAATCTTATAATCGCATTCAACCGGTTCTGTTTGGTATTAATTCTTCTTTTAATTCATAAAAAATTATCACAGATATCAATCTGTTAAGTTAAAAACTTTAATAATGTTTAATAATAGTTTTCAACTTTCGTTATTTTTTATGATAGAAGTACATATTGAATTGATTATGTAAAGAAATTCTACTAATGACGTATAGTAATATACTATTGAACGTAATTTGTCAAATTATAAACAAAGAATCTGTGAATTAAGTCATTGTAGCATCGTCTATGAAGATTTTGGGTACGAGATAAAAACAAGGAATATATTAAATTAGTTGAGAAATATATAATTGGTGGGAAGAAAGGGATTGACACATAACTTCGGTGGCAACGGATTCTCGTCCTGTCTTCCATACTTCTCACTTCAAAATATTACAATTGAAAGCTTCACAATAATATATTAATCTCTATCTCACCCTTTCGTTTTCTGGGATTTCAGAAAAGAAATATTACATTTTTCTTTTTTGTTAATTAAAATTCTAAATGTGTTTTTGGAAATAAGTTATGTAAAAGTATCTGCAATCCATTCTTAAATTTAATTTTCTGTTTATGCATTAATTGAAATGTCAAAAATTAACTTACACTTAATTTTTCTTTCTCACCCTTTTCTTCACATTTTTGCCAGTGGTTTCTGAAAAATTTCTGATGGATAGGGATAAGTCTAAAAAATAAGTATGTGAAAAACAAGTGTAGAATAAAAAAATAGTAAATTTTACATCTATCTTTATTTTCTACTAGTTGGGTCTTACTTTAAAAAATAACAATTTAATCTTTTATATATTTAAAGTGATTCAAATTGTTTCTTTGGTCAACTTAAACATAATCTTCAATCTTCATCTCAACATTCATCTTTCACCTTTTTTCTTTCTTTCTCTACCTCTCTAATGCTTTTTTGTCCATTCTCTACCATACTTAACTTCTTCCTCCCTCCCACATTCAACCTCTTTTTTAACAAAAATAATAACATAAAAACAAAACTCGTTTCTTGAATTAATAAAGAAAAAAACAATCTTTTTGTTATCCTTTTAGTGTTGACAAAAATAAAATCCAAAAAGGTTTATATATACAATGCAAGAGAAGTTCAGTTGAAACAACATTTCAAATAAGGTTCCCAGTTCAAAACTAAGTTTTGTTTTCTATTTTTGACAGAGAGAAAGAAATAAGAATAAGGTTGATGGAATGCAGTGGAGAATGGGGAAGAAAATGGAATACTGAGGAAAACGGAAAATGAAACAGAAAAATTAATTTTGAATATTAATAGAGTTAAAATTATATTTAACTATTTTAAGAATATTAAATAAATGATTTTTTTTATAAAACTAAACTGAATAAAATTTTAAAATGATGGAGATATTTATACAAAGAAAAAAAAATATTAAACAACTTTAGTATACTTAAATATGCTAAGCAATGAATTATAGGACGTTTTTTACATAAGGTATTTGTAAATTGATTTTAAAAGTTGGTTACTTAGTCAAGTTTTTCTATTAAGATTAGTCATTCGTCAAACTAATCAATACCAATGGCAGGGTAAAAAAAATAATTATTTACGTTGTAGATTTTTCTAATATTAGTAGATAATATATATCATTTTAATCGATGTATTAGTATATGTTTCTTTTGCAACTTTTACTTATATTTTTAATAACATATTTTCTTTAAATATATTTTTGTCTTATTTGAATTAAATAATTTCGCATAAATTAATGTGTTTGAGGTTATTTTAACTAATTTTTTAATTTTTATGAATAATAATTTGTTTAAAAATATATAAATATCAACATTATTTTATTAGGAAGAAAATAACATACAAATCAATCCAAATCATACTTGACTATTTCTCTCTTAAGATACTTTGATATTAATAAACTCTCATTTATTTGGATTTACTTGTTTATTTTCACATTAAAAGTTATCCCTCGCAAAAAACACTTATTAGATGATTATTAAAAATTACATATTATTTAAAAGTGCTACTATTTGGGATATAGGCGTAAATTGATGTTATCAAATTGGTATTAGATGTTAAATTAGGCTTATAAAATTAAAGTCTAGTTTCCGAAGATGAGAATAGAGTTTGAACTATGGTGCTATATGCTATTAAATTCCTCTCTATTCTCAGGTTCCATATTCTTGGCATGAGAGAGAATGTTAGAAATTTTAACATTAATTAAATGAATGACCAAATTATACTATACAATTTTTTTTTATATCGTTGGCCTTTAAAACTAAAAATATTAATGAAAGATTCTAAAAGTGTGGTTCTTATAAGATATTGTCATTTAAACAAAACTTACAAAACATTAAAGTCTTCAAATGGATGAAACGTATTTCCTTATCACGATAAAAACACTATTTAATTATTTCAAATTGAGTATTGTATTAATTTCCTTAATGTATCTCTATTAGTTGGCGTGTTTAGACTTAAACTTATGAAATTTAGTTTTTAAAATTATTTTTATTTATTATTTTTCAAATAGAGTTTTTTCAGTTTTTATATAATTTTTCTCTAAATGAATAATTATTACTCTCGATCTATTTTTCTTTTATTTAATTTTCATAAACTTGGTTTTATTTTCCTCTTTTTTTTCAATGGAAAACAGGGTTACAATCTCCCCCACCTTCTCTCTTTAACAGGTTCAAAACATAAATAAGGTCTCCTCTACCCATTGTCCACGTTCAACTAATCTATGTACGACATGCGTTGTCCCATTCTATTGTTAGCATTGCCACCCACGTTGACTTTTATTGTAAACTTTTAGAAACTAGACTTTGACACCCTTTGTAAAACAACACACTGGTTAACAACTCTTCTTATTAAACGTAAAATAATACATATTTTACATTTACATTACAAAATTAAAATAATTTTTAAAAGATAATCTTTTATCCTTTTAAAAAAATAAAAAATAAATAAATATCAAATGAGTATAAAGTTTTTGTTATTGTCAAAAGGAAAAAGTCTTTTTTTTTAAATAATTTTTTTTATAATATCGCATTGTTTTAAATATTTTTTAAAATATAAATTTAAACATAACAATATAATGATAATACCTGTTTTGTTTAAAAAAAAGTTGTCAGACATGATTGTTGTCAAAATATTATTTCTGATTTTAACAAGTAACAGAATATAGAGTCATCAAATTTAATTTTATTTGACAGCAATTTTTTTCAAAAACATAAATTCACACGCGTCTAATATAATGATTGACAATTCTATTGATGCTCGTTTCCTGCATTATTCTCCGCATATCATTTTTGATTATTAGATTAAATTTTAATTTTGTGGGAGAAATTCTTCAATATGCTCCCATCTGCCACGAGACCTCGCTTCTGTTTTTTATTTGTTTAGCGAAAAGTTCCACAGAAATGGAATGGTCGAAACATCAGTGACCAAACACGTAAGAAACAGAGGTGTTGAAAAATATGTAGTTGGCGGCTACATAACCCTAACCAGGTCTTCGTCGTGTCATACGTTTTGAAAGAAAGAAAACGTCTTTGTCGTTTCACCATTGCACACTGTACCACCAACAGGCGGCACCAGTTAACGACAACAGAATCTGCATTTTCCTTGTAAACTTCAACGCGTTATTTAATGATTTCCTACTTCCAATCACCCACATGTAATTTATTTATTGGTTTCTTGTAACGAATTTTGTATATAATTAATCTTCGACGGGTTTCCTAAACCAGCCATAACTGCTTCTGGATTTTTCAACTTCAGTTTTTATTCAAAGCTGTTACTATTCTTCGAGAGGGTAAAAACTAAAGGAATATACTCATCATAAGTGGCCATCGTGGAACACAGGAGAAAAAGTCACCTATCCCAAGCCATCGACTCCTGTTTTGAGAGCTCTGTTCGTGCCATAAATTGAGCAAAGGGATAGCTTTTCCTCTGCCTTTCTTCGTCTCTCTCCACTTCCAGAGCTTTCTCTCTCTCTCTCAACTTTTTTTTTTTTTATTTTCTTTCTTTAAGCTTCCATCGTAGTTTAAGTCTCAAACTAGGTGAACCTTGTTATATATAAAGCACTTTCATTTGATCTTTTTGGTATTGGTCTTGTGACTCTCGAGGTATTTTAATCAGAAGATTAGTTCGTTGTTGATACAGCTGAGTTGAATGTTTCATCAAGTAACGTATTTCTGATTGGTTCTTCTTTACAAGATTTTAACTTTGGTACCCATCGTATATACCCATATACAGAGTCATCACGGAATTTGGTATTTTGTCCCCCAGAGAATGAAGGGCCAAAATAATCAATACCCCTTAAACTCTGTTTCCAAGTTTTTCAATGCTCAATTTCACTTTGTTCGGTTCCTCGCCTATATCGTTATTCTGGGCTTTGGTATAACCATTGGGGTTATCTTCAGTTTCTATCTTAGGAACTGCAACTTTAGTCTACAATTCACGCAGTTGTCACTCTCTTCCTTTCCGAGAACACAAATCCTGCCAACACCAACAGCAAAACCAGAAATATCTAATCAAACTCAAATTCAGACACAGATTCAAACTCAAACAGAAATCCTAACAGAAACGCAAACTGAAATTCAAACTGAGAGTGGTCATGTAGGATTGAAGGATTTCCTTCAGCCTCCGCAAGTTGTGCATGATATGGAAGATGAGGAATTGCTTTGGAGAGCTTCAATGACAGCAAAGATCCCTGATTACCCGTTTGATCGTGTTCCTAAGGTTGCCTTCATGTTCTTGACAAGGGGTCCTCTGTTTTTGGCACCTTTGTGGGAGAAATTCTTCGAAGGGCATGAAGGGTTGTATTCAATTTACGTGCACTCCAATCCATCCTACAATGGATCACGCCCGGAGAGTCCTGTATTTGAAGGTCGAAGAATTCCCAGTAAGGTCAGTTTTTTTTCTTATCCAGTTCTTGTTACATTTACTATTGTTTTATTGTCAATTATGGAAATGACTATTTTTTAAAACTTAGAAAAAGTAAAACATGGTCTAAGTTGAGCGTTCTTTTGTTGTTTAGGATCATTGGAACGTAGAAATCATATTGGTCATCCGATTAAAAATAAGATGATCGTTAGAAACGATCCAATACAATAATTAACATTCAAATTGATAGTTCATGTCCCTCCCTCCATTAACTGGTTACAGCTAGCTGCTACTGGATTAGGGAAACATTTCCAAATTAGCAAACCCCAAGTGACAAAAGGACAATGATGTTTACTACCTTTTAGTGTAAATTGTACACCATGTCAATTCTTTACGAATTGATTTATTTGTCTTATCAGAAAGTACTCATCAATTGTGTGGTTCCTTTGTTACAGCCTTGATGTCTTGTGTATAAAAATAAAGTAAAACGAATCTTAGTCCTCACATAATAGGGTACTACCGGTTTTAATTTTATTTCCATTTATTTATCTAGTTCCAATACCGACAATTTGCTTCAATTTAGAAAGAAACATTGGTCAACACTGTTCATCTCATTATCTGCTATTGTCATAATGCAGGAAGTGGAATGGGGAAATGTGAACATGATTGAAGCCGAACGTCGCTTGCTGGCCAATGCACTCCTTGATATCTCAAACCAACGCTTTGTGCTGCTGTCAGAGTCGTGCATACCACTCTTCAACTTCTCAACCATCTACACTTACTTGATGAACTCTACCCAAAACTATGTCATGGCTTTTGATGATCCAAGTTCGGTTGGCCGAGGCCGGTACAGTATCCAGATGTTGCCCGATATCTCCCTCAACCAATGGAGAAAAGGGTCCCAATGGTTTGAAATGGACAGAGAGCTTGCACTAGAAGTAGTATCTGACAGAAAATATTTCCCAGTTTTTCAAGAGTACTGCAAAGGTTCATGTTACGCAGATGAACATTACTTGCCAACGTATGTGAGCATCAAGTTTTGGGAGGGGAATTCAAACAGGAGTTTAACTTGGGTTGATTGGTCAAAGGGTGGTCCACACCCTGCTAAATTTCTGAGGTCGGAGATTACTGCCAAGTTCCTAGAGAGTTTAAGGAATCAGAAATGCAAGTATAACGAAGATAGCATCAATGTCTGTTTTCTGTTTGCTAGGAAATTTGGACGTAGTACTGTGTCAAAGCTCACGAAGATTGCACCCATGGTAATGCATTTCTAATACTACCATAGGTACAAAAACAGAGGTTACCTTATGACAATTCATTCATTCTTTTTATCTTGTAAGTTTGTAACTTTCCGGTATAGACTTGTTTAATCAAATACGGTGAGTTTTCCATTGGTTCCATACATCTGTTAAACTAATGATACCTGGATGTTTCAAAAACGATAACAAAGTCGAGGGAATACAAAACCAATTAAAAGATTTTAACACACCTATATTAGACATAAAAAATAAGGTACGTGTGAACACACAAAAGGAAAGCGAACCAAAATTAATTTGGATACCTCCATATTCCTTGACGGTCAAAAAAGACAACAAAATCAGATAAATTTCGCTAATCAAACCAGGCATGTTTTACTTTTGAAACCCTTTTCATTACAGTCAACGTCAACCATGATTGCACTGACCCAACAATGAGGTTCTTTACTCCAACATTAATTTAACGCAGCTTCAATTAGCGGAAAACCTCGAAACCAAAATCAATCTTGGCATTTAGGAAAGTGAGCAAAGGACAAGCATCAAACATATACGAGACTAAAAATAATTAGGAAAACAAAACCTTCAATAATCTGATTTACAATACTAACACCAACCATCCACACAACCTAGTTAGCACGTAGTCCCTTATTTCACTGACTCGTTCCACACGCATCTTCAGACATGGAGGGTGACTCGGAAACAGAGTCCGCCGAGTCATGACACGGCGACACCTCGACCCCACGCAACTCCTCAATCATCTTCACCACGTGGCTCATCCTGGGCCGTTGATCAGGTGCAGCCGCGGTACACGTCATCGCAATCTGAAGCAGCCCCACCATCTCCTCCTCAATATCCTTATACCTCATCAGTTCCAAATCAAACACTTCAGCGGTCCATTCTTCCCTCACCACTGACTGGACCCACCTCGGCAGGTCCACCACCCCACCATAAGCACTACCTGCACTCTCCACCACGGAGGGGCACTTCCCGGTTAGAATCTCCAGCAGGAGCACACCGAAAGAGTACACGTCAGACTTCTGGGTCTGTTTTCGACCATCCGATGCTTCCGGCGCGCGATAGCCGTTGGGCCTCCCACCCAATGGGCCTGGCCCGGCGAAAACCGAGAGCCCAAAATCAGACACGTGCGCGTTGCCCTGCTTGTCGAGTAAGACGTTGGTGGATTTGATGTTACCGTGGGTGAGTCTAATGGACTTGCACGAGTTATGAATGAAAGCCACACCTCTCGCCGCTCCCGCTGCTATTTTCAGCCTCGTGGTCCAGTCCAGTGGGGTTCGTCCGGGTCCTCGGTTCCCTGTCGGAAGCACACCAATTCGACCATCAGGTTCCATTTAATTACACATTTGCCACTATATATATAACTTTCAATTTCCTGGTGCAAAAACCTACTATGCACTTTTTGGACATTCAGCTGCCAAAAGATAAAGCTAAAGGCCAAATGTTGCAGGAAAAGAACATAAAGCACTATAGTTCTCCTATTCTTTAAGTTTTTTTACTATTGAAAAGCAGTCCAAGACAAAGGAAAATCAGTCTGCATGTTACAATACATTGTCCCGATTCCCAGGGGTTTATGATTGTGATTTGTACAACAACTGTTCAGTTAACAGTTCCTTTATCTACAATTGCTGGAAACAATGTATTAAAATATTACTACAGCGTTGCAAGGAGGGAGAAGGGAGGAATCATCATAAAGAGAACCCACCCAATGCACATGGTTCATGATAAAAATTTGAAGGAGACTCGTATGTGGACCCCCCAATGAAACCAACTACATCTAACCTACATAGAAGGTAACCTACACACGCTCTGGGTATGGTCCTAGCTGCAACGAAAATTAATTTCAGAGCAGTTTACCCACTCTTGAGCTGAGGGGCAGCTAAAGAACAAAAAAAAATGTAAAATTTTGTTTTATTTCATTCATGTGGCCTGTGACATACAAACAGACAAACAGAAACAGTCATGAAGGTGCAAATGAAAAAACGAAATGACGTAGGTAGGTTAGAGATACCGTGAAGGAGCCAGAACAAGGTGGCATTGGGCATGTAATCATAGACCAGCAACTTCTCCTCGCGCGCAAAATAGTAAGCTCTCAAACTAACGACATTTGGATGCCTTAACCTTCCCAACACCTCCATGTGTTGCTCGAATTCCCTCTTCCCTGTAATCTGTGCGTCCTTCAGTCTCTTCACCGCAACCACGTTCCCATCATCGAGCACTGCCTTGTACGCGGTCCCAAACCCTCCCTTTCCAAGCATTTCCGCAGATGCTCGCAGCAAGTCCTCAAGTTCAAACCTTTTCTCACCCTCGAAGAAAACCATGCGACCCCTTTCGAACCCTCCCTGAGCAGGGTACGGACTTGACGAATACACAATCTTCTCACTCTCAAAAAGCTTCGTGCCCTTCCCTTCTTTTAACTTGTAGTTTCTCCAGAAGTAACAATACAAAAGCAAAGACACTATTGCAAGAACCAAAACATCACCAACTATAATAGCTATAAGCGCCACCGGGCTTATTTTAGAAGCACCCTTCTCGTGGCTTTTACTACTTGACGTTGGTGTTGACATTTTTGGCATTGAGCTTGGTGAAGATGATACCGTAGGTGTTGGGTTGTTATGGTTCTGTGGTAACAACGGCGAAGCAATGGCGCCTTCTGATCCGGGTTTTGTTGGGTCGGATGCGCATTTTTTAACTGGAGCACCACAGAGAAACGGGTTTTGCCCGAACGATGATTCGGGGAAACTTGATAATGCTTTGGGTATCTGGCCGGAGAGGCGGTTGCCGGAGACGTTGAATTCTTGGAGGTCGGGGAGGTTGAAGTCAGGAATGTGGCCAGAGAACTTGTTCCCGTCGAGGCGGAGAGTGAGGAGGTGGGTCAAGTGGGAGACCGTCGCCGAAATCTCGCCGGAGAAGTTGTTGTTAGACAGATCGAGTCGGTAGAGGCGAAAGAGCGACGTGACGGTCCCCGGAAACTCGCCGGAGAAGGCGTTGCGAGACAAGAAGAGGAGTTTGAGGGCGGTGAGGTTGGAGAGGTCGGGAACGGGACCGGAGAAATGGTTTCCTTTGAGACTGAGAACTCGGAGCTGAGTTAGAGAAGTCAAGGGATGAATGGAGCCTTGGAGGTCGAGGTTTTCGAGAACGAGTCGCGAGACACGATCGCCAATGCACGACACGCCGCTCCAGGAACAGGGGCTGGTGCTGCTGGTGTTCCATGTAGTGAGCTTCTGGGAAGTGTCTGAAGCGGTTTTGAAGGCCACGAGAGCGTCGAAATCTGGGTTACTGGAACCTTGAACCGTGAGAAGAAGAAAATGAAAAACCAGAAAAGGAGCAAGGCGAGAGAATCTTGCTGCCATTGTTACGCTCACAGAGAGAGAGAGAGAGAGAGAGAGAGAGAGAGAGAGAGAGAGAGAGAGAGAGAGAAAGTAGCGAGAGAAGAGTGTTTGCGTTTGAGGCTGTGTAAAAAGGTTGGTGTTAAATGTGGAATTAATGTGAAAATGAAAGGGCTTAACGGTAATGGGAGGAGAGTAATAATTTGGGTGGAGTTATTGTTATGGAGAGAGGGATTAATTGAAATGAGCGTATTGTGTTAATGCAGTTCGTGGTTTTGGTGGTTTCGGAATACTGACACGTCCTTCTGCCTCAAAAGACTATACTAATATGCAACTTTTTGCTGTTACGTTCAACTGAAAGACCACTCTGTCGTTACTGTCCTCAAATGTTTATGACCAATAATGGATTGTGTTATTGGTAAGCAGTGCTACTAATCTTTTATTATTTTCTAATACGTTTGATGGAGACTTCATTATTTATTACTTTAGTTTATATCCACTTTTCACGGTACCACATCTAAGAATAATTTGAGGTACTTTTTTTCAAAAAAAATTATGTATAGTTATTAATATACTGCGATTATACCATACTACTTACTAATATGCTTTGATTATAATATTTTGCTGATTTAATTTGGAGAAATTAACGGAGTAGCAGAAGATAAATCTGGGATCCAATAGTAAGTTGAATTATAGATTATAGATGATAATCGGCTTCACATTTTGGTTTTGGACTACATGCACGTGTTGTCCCATTTCAATGAAGCATTAAATACTTCTCTTTCTGCAAATGTTGAGCGTTTTCTTCTTCTCCGTCCTTTCTCCATCAAAATCTTCTTCATATTTTTTTGGCTCCTCCACGGGGAACTTCACTTTTTTATATTTCATAGCTTTGCATCGAGAAATGAAGAGTGGAGGACCAAAAACGGAGTTCAGATGCTATAAATAAAGCTCAATATGACAGAGATAGATCTTGGACTCAGCTGCCAATCACTTGTTTATTTAATCTTTGGAACTAATACTCAATTATTCATTTTTTATTGCTAATTGCTAGAAGAATTGTTCAGAACTGAGGAGATTCGTGAGAAGCTACCTCTCTCTCTCTCTCTCTCTCTCTCTCTCTCTCTCTCTCTCTCTCTCTCTCTCTGTAATCCGTACTAGAACCAGTCTGACACCAGCTTACTCTATCATGCCATATTGATTAAAATACGACTCTAATGTAAAATTCACATAACCAATCGATTAATATTGAAAAGAGTATTATTTAAGTAATTCTCTCTAAATTTAAGTAACCTTTATATGTATGTATAACTTATATTAAAATAACTTTTTTTATAAATAACTACTTTACAGAATGGAGATGTTCTCACACGTTTCGTACCATTTAATTTGTGTTTAGTATACTTGAAATAATTTGAAAAATAAGAGAAAGAGATATAAGAAATAGTTAAAATGATATCGCTTATCTGAAATGAAATAGAGCAGGAAAAATGGTGAAATTTTAGTGATTATGTATTTAATAGAAAATAAGAGAAATTTCTTTATGTATGAATATTATCTCTTATCTTTTTTCTTTACAAAAGATCAATTCATCAACATTGTTCGTTTCCTTCCTTTCTCCATCTCTTCTAACATGGTATCAAGAGGAAGCTTGATCTCTTACAATGGTTTCTGCTTCCGCAACATTTCATGTTTCCCTCTCTTTTCAAAACTCTTCTAATCCATCAACTTTCATTTTCTATTCTAAGAAAATTTCTTAGTTTGATAGCAACAACTTCTTGTACCATCAAAGGTCTATAATTCTTGAAGTTTCTTGATAGCACGAATGTGTCTCTAAAGTTCGTCATGGAGATGAAGCAACTACCAACGTTAATCCTCAGTTTACGAAAAACATGATTATCTAATAGTTGTGTGGCTTATCGCTTTGATACCTTAAATGTCTTCAACCATGCTCAGAGATTGTGGGTCTCAACTCCACATCTCTGAAGTCTAGAAAAAGTTTACACTATGTTAATTAATCCAGAACTAAATTCAATGCAACTTGTTCCATTTTCGTATAGAAAATGACAGACTAATTTATTTGACTTGTCCAACATAATGTTTGGTCAGTGGGTTTGTTGACCCACATATGACCTACATAAATTTTTTATAAACTTTATTTTTATTTAATTAAATTAGTAAAAATAATATTTTATAACTTTGAACTATACTAAAATACAAATAAGGGAGTTAAACTTTGAATGTACTAATCACAAGTGAACAAGTTATTTTAAATAGATTGAAGAAGAAACATAAATAAACAAGTTATTTATACATGTTTTGCTAATGTTCCTAAATTTTAGGAATTTTGATTCACATGATTAAATCTTTAAAAAACAATTAAATTCACATGCACCAAGGATTTTTTTGACTTCTAAATTTTTTACTCTACTTTATATGGGTCAATATAAAGCAGTTTTTTTTTTATCTCAATTTTTTTCTTTAATTTCTATAATATGTGAAAGGATCAACATATTCTTATTATACTTAAATATATTATAAATTATATAATTCAAAAATATTTTGTTAATATTTCAAATTATAAATTCTATAACATAGTCTTAAATATAAATAAAGTATTATAATACGCATATATAAAATTGGGGAGTGGTGACATTTATTCATCATCTATTGGTATTCAGCTAAACAAACAAATTGCAATCAATATATCTTATCCAATTAAATTTAAAATTTGATTTTTATAATCTGAATCGTATTGTATATCATCAAAAAACAACGTTGTAATCAGTACTCGGTAGGATACGTAGTGTGAGAGGTGTAGGTGGTGTGATCAGAGGAACTAGGAGGAGATCTGGGAGGTGAAGATAGATAAGGTTTTGGTGGTATTTGCAACACCTCCAAGCTTCCTTCCATCATATCTACAACTCTACTCATTGCTGGCCTCTTTGATGGCTCTGTCTGAATACACCACAAGCTCACAATAATCAACTTTCGTATCATTTTTCTATCACTTTCACTTTTTATGCTTCGCAGTCTAGCCTCCTCATTCAGCTCAAGACGCTTGTAAACCCACTGTGGAAAATATAATTCGCTTGAACCTTCACCTTCAACATTCTTATTCATCTTTGCCCCCACCATTTCCAAAACCACCATCCCATAGCTATATACGTCAGATTTATGAGAGACTCCTCCAAAATTTCTAGAAAATACCTCAGGAGCAATATATCCTATAGTTCCCCTAGTTCCCAATAAGGACACAATACTTTCCTTTTTCTGACATATCTTAGCCAGTCCAAAGTCTGAAATCTTCGGACAGAAATCCTCATCGATCAATATATTGTGAGGCTTTATATCAAAATGCAAGATTTTTGTATTGCATCCTCTATGTAAATACTCTAATCCTCGAGCAATGCCAATCGCAATATTGTAGATGGTTTTGCAGCTTAATTGAAGACTAAGCTTATGGGGATCCTTGTCTTCATATATGAACTTCTCTAGAGATCCATTAGGCATGTATTTATATATGAGAGCTCTTTTAGAACCTTCCTGACAGAATCCTAGTAAACTAACAATGTTAACGTGAGAAGTGACACTGATGCTGGCAACCTCGTTGATGAATTCCTCACCGTTACCTTTGGAGTCGCTTAAGATTTTCACTGCCACGAGGCTTCCATCGTTTAACTTGCCCTTGTAGACGCTACCATAGCCTCCTTCACCCAATTTGTTTCTGAAAGAGTTGGTGGCCTTCTTTATCTCTGAATAACTGTATCTTTTGGCTGCAAGATGACCGTGGGTGTTCAGAAACATCTCAATGATCTGGTGGGTGGGGTTTCTCTTGTTGTAAAAGCGTCTTCTAATGTACCAACCACCCAAAACTATAACTCCGAGTGCTCCACTCACGCATGCAACTGCACAGTTTATACATAACAATTTAGAAAAATAAAGTATACTGTTATATTTGGTTTCATAATACTTGTATTCTGTAAAGTGAAAATCTATTTCTGTATATTTTTTCAATAGTTTTATTACTTTAAACTAAATATAATATTTTGGAGACTAAAAAAATAGTTGTTGTAATAAAAAATTATCAAAAATACTAAATTAAAAAAAACAATTATTTAAGTTTTTTATATATTTTTTAGAACCTAATCCTATTTACAATAGTTTAACTATTGCTCACTGTATACAATATTATTAGTTATGGGTCGAAGAGATTTATTACATACCTGCTATCACTATAAGACGAGTTTTTATTGATTTCTTTCCTGAAAATTGAAAATAATAAAAATTACAAAAACATGCAAATATTTCTTAGTTAGCACAGCAACATAATCAGATAAAAGAAACAAATTATTCCATAGAATAAATGGGGAATTAATTAACATTTAAATGATAAAAATAAGATTAAATATAAAAAAAAAATAGAAAGTTGGGTTACAAGAAAGTTACTTGAAAAAAAGGTTTGGAATCACTAAAAAAAACTTATTCAAACACTACATACCAAGTCAAACGAGCTTTTGAGATAAGAAAGGATAAAAAAAACTAGCTCAAATGACCTGATAAACACAATCTTAGGTAGTGTGTCTAAAACAAACAAAATCATATATAAATTTTGTGACATTAAAATAGTTATTTAAAGAATTATTTAATGTTTTTACATATCAAAACATTTGTAAATCTTCTTAAAATAAATCAAATCTCAAAAACAACTCATTCTAAAATACCTTAATATTATTGCAAGTTTTAGTATTAAACATCATTATTATAAGTCGACGAGACTCCAGCCTGGTAGACATGTAACAGAGGGAACGAACCTTGGTCACAGTAAAACATTCCGGTGTTGTCAACTCGACATTGGCCTCCATTAGCATACAGACACCTAGAACAGTTCTGAGATAATTCTATTCCAATTTCGATTTCATAAGTTACGTACTTGAAAGGGTCGTGGGGATCAAGATCCACAAACAGCACGTCGGAGCTTGTAGGAAGCTGAACCATTGTACATCCTTTGAGGTGACTATAGCTGGAAGAAGTGTCGTTGTCCACCAGTGAATATAGTGTTTCGTTTCTGCAAATTGCTGAGTTAGAAACAGAGTTATTTGGTGGAGCACCGAGGGCGTGGCTACATCTGAGTACGCCTACGTAATGATTTAAACGAGAAGTCTTAGCCAGGGGTGAGCTGACAGTGAAAGTATAGTTGTGGTTAAAGGTTTCACAACTTCGTTGTAGCAAAAAGTCGCGGAGTTCATCGTCTTTGACGGTAATCTTAAACTGCTCGAGCTTCACAATATCAAACCATTTATTGCTGTTTTTAATGGCTTTTTGGGCCCCTGGTTCGTGGTCATCACAGCCATGTATCACCAATATGCCACAGTCTCGGTGACGTGTGTCGGTGAAAGGAAAACTGATGTTACCGAGATCGCCGCAGTTAATCAAGGAAGGACAGCTACCCCCCAATACCGCTTGTACAAGCCATGCGAACAAAACGACTCCAGACACATGAAGTGCAGCCATCTTTGGGTTGGTTCTTTCTGGAGAGTGCTACAGTAGTCTCTTGATTGGGATTTAACCTAAGTCTTATTGTAATGGCCTCCTCAAAGAAAAGTTGTGAAGAACAGAGGAAACAGAGGTCACCACGGAAATGTTAGCATGAGACAAAAAAAAAAGGAAAACGACCAAACAGTCTTGTTATTTTCCACCACACGGACTTTGACATGCAGCCGTTACTGACTGAGTCAACGTCCAACAATATTATTATTACATTGAACCTAAGATCATACCAGTTCAAAAGTCTATTTTTGTCGAGTCTCTGCGGCGCAACTCAGAATGTAATCGTAGTTACTGTGTAACTTTCGGTAAATCACTGCTACAATTACAATTATTGCTCTATTTTAGAAAGTAAGACACAAAGAAGCAGAATAGTATGTTATAAATTTGAAATACTGTAACATTTAGTTCATCTTATGTAGTATCCAAGCCTACAAGTCACAAATTACAATGTCTCACTTGATAAATGGATGGGAGAAGTGGAAGGAGAAGACAATACAGGTTTAGGTGGAATTTGCAATAACTCTACTTTGCTTTCTAGCATTTCCAACACTTTACTTATGGCAGGTCGGACTGAAGGATGAGTTTGTATGCACCATAAGCCCACAATTGCCATCTTTCTTACCAATTTTTCATCACTTATATTTCGCATGTTTTGTAAACCAAGTTCTTGCTTTGATTCAATACGATTGTATATCCAATCGGGAAAGTATATTTCGCTTGAGGGGTCTAGCCCAGTTATAGTGTTCTTCTTTCCTCCAATCATTTCTAAGATCATCATTCCATAACTGTAAACATCTGATTTATGTGATACTACACCAAAATTTCTAGAAAAAACTTCTGGAGCAATATAGCCTGCTGTTCCTCTAGCACCAAATATTGACACCATACTTTCTTTTCGGGAGCAAATTTTTGCCAGACCAAAATCTGAAATCTTGGGATTGAAATTCTCATCCAACAGAATGTTATGAGGTTTGATGTCAAAGTGTAAAATTCTAGTATTGCAGCCTTTGTGCAAGTATTCTAGTCCTCTAGCAACACCAATTGCAATATGATACAACATTTGATAGTCCAATTGATGATGTGTGATTAGATCATTTTCTTGACAGATAAGTTTTTCAAGTGATCCATTACACATAAACTCATAAACCAAAGCTCGTTTAGAACCATCGCAACAGAACCCCAAAAGCGTAACAATGTTAATATGAGAAGTTCTGCTAATACTAGCAACTTCATTGATGAATTCTTCTCCGTCATCTTTTAATTCGTTTAGGATCTTCACAGCAACGTAACGTCCATCCTGTAATATTCCCTTGTATACACTACCGAATCCTCCTTGGCCTAGTTTGTTTCTGAAACAGTTGGTCACTCTCTTTATCTCGGAATAACCATACCTCTTAGTCTGAAGGGCTCCATGTTTTTTCAGAAAGACCTCAATCCGTTGATTTGTTGGATTTTTCTTCTTCCTTCTTGTACAGTAGATCTTGACCATCGCTATCAGTAAAACAACTGTAACAGCTGGAGAGGTTTTTCGTATCAGAAAGATTGTTTAAAAAGAATTAGAAAGAAATCCTATACAGAGAAACGGGATGATTTCGGTTATATTTAGGACTGAAGAATTTAAAGTAAGCAATGACTAATTAATGATTTCAATGCAAGCCAATCCATCTAAGATACAAAAGAAGCCTAAACTCAGTAGATTGGCAGCTAATTTTGATATTATGGCTGCTTCAAAGAACAGTTTGCTAATGGTGTTCAGCTTTTAGTAATCAAGAACAATGAAGAGCTAGAATAATGCTGAAGTTTTCTAATGTCTAACTACTGAGTTGAAGACTTGACATTGAAGTTTTCTTCGGCCAATCACGGTCGTAAGCAAGTGGGGGAAATCTGGATAAGAGATAGATAAAAGACCAAGTTAAAAGGAAAAGAAAAACTTATTGGATTATACACTTTGATAAGGAAGCAACGTGAACAGAAAAATAATCCAATTCCTACTTTTTTGTAATAATAATATTAAATATAATACTATATGACATTTACTGGTTAAAAATAATATCCAATTCCTACTCTTTTTGTACCATTGTCAACTATTTAGTATTTTATACGAAGACAGAAGAGAATAGTCTACCATTACAACAAACTAACACATATATTAAGAAGCCCCAAATTACTTTTGTAAAGTTATAAATAGTGAGCACATTTATTTAATAAGTGGTGTGTTAGTAAACGAAAACGCTAAACTATGTTACCAAAACTAAATTATTTTAATTAATAAATAAATAATAACAAAAAAATCATAATGAAAGAAATTTCTCAAATTCTAATTTAGACGAATTAAAAGGAAAATTAATCTATATGCATTACCTAATGCGAGTCCCAGTACCATTTTCGTAACCCAGCTTCTGCTCCCTGCAGATGCTAGAATATGGTTAACAACTATTTTGGTTAGAATTCTTTGAAACAAAATCAATCGTTAAAATTAGCCTTCGAAAAAGAACACGAATACAAAGCAATTGTATATGTTCTAATTTTACTTAGTTTAGCATATCATCTACCTTTCGCTAATTCAAGGTATCTGTTAATTTTATATTTCAGATAGAGTATACTGTATATGTAGGTGGTAAAAATGTAAAGTATTTCTAAATACCTGTGGCACAATAGAATTTTCCTTCAGTGTCAAGTAAACATCGTTCTTTTTCATCATCAAGACAACTTTCACATTCATTCGATAACTGAACTTCAATACCAATAGTACTGATTACAAATTGAAAGGGGTCGTCGGTAGAATTTCCTTCTACAGCAAGCTGAATGGTTGAGCATGATGCTAAAGAGCTGGGCCATTGGAAACCCGGAGGAGTTAGTATATTTGGAGGGCCATAGAAGATGTCGTACTCAGAACAGTTTGAATATTTATGAAAATCCTTGGAAAGGGAGGGTTTGAGGGAGTGATTGCATCTGAAGATGGTGATATTGTATTTGTTGACGAAAGAAGCTAAAGGAGAGGTGTGAGGAAGAGTAACATTCTTGCTGAACGCTTTGCAATTTCTGTTTCGCAAATAACGTTCTTGTTCATCATCTGAGATAAATATGGTACGAGATTCTATCCTTAGAACAGAGTACGAGGTTGATGTGGAGGTGCCTAGTTTGATAGTTTTGGGAGAGGAAGGAGGAAGTTGTTGACAGCCATGTATAGCCAATATGCCGCAGTGTTGTTGTTCGGTGGTTGTGAAAGGAAACCGAATGCGCCCAAGAACTCCACAGTCCGAATACGGTGGACACCTTCCATTCTGAGCTGAAACAATCAGTATAAGCTGTGACAAAAATACTATTAGCGATTTCAAAACAAGAACCCGGTCCATTATTTCAATTTGAAAAATAATATGGTAGAATTTCTTAAAAACATTAAACGCATTCAATGCATCAAACATGAGAAAATGCCTTTTCTAAGTGGAGGTGGTGGTGACGATATTCCAAGAGTTTATAATTAAGAACACCATGCCCTAGTTGTTTTTTCTAAGGCGATTATATTATATGTTAACATACATTTTTTATAATATAACATATACATTATTTTTTTTACTAAATTTAGAGTATGTCAGGTCAAAATAAATAAATAATAAATCAATAAAAAATAACATGCCACGAGTTTTCATTATTTTTGAAGTAATTGAGTCGCAGTTGACTTGGAAAATCACGGCAGAAAATAGTCTTATATAAATTGTGATTTAATTTCTTATAAATATTATTTTATGTTTTATTTAAGTAATAAAAACAAGAAAAATGGGTGAAGCAATAGTGATAGGGGCTGTGGTAAAGTAAGTCATCCCTCACAGAATTCCACACAATCAATCCAACAAAGCTCTTGGACCAATTTAGGATAGATTTATTAAATAGAATATTATAATATTATTAGATAGGATTTGATATTTTAACAATTTTTTTATAATAGGATACATGTCATTATTTTATTGATATGTTTGAATTTATTTTTAAATTTTTTTTTGAAACAGACCAATTACAAATTATCATATATGCATTGTAAAAAAATTATCAAAAAAACTGCTTGTATATATCAACAATATTCAAACTTTAGGTAATTGATTGGTATATGTATGATTTTCTAGTATGCTTACTATCCCCATCTTCCTATATATGTGAAATTTTGTGAGAAATCTATTTGTGCCTTTTATATAAGACATGTTTTTAAATTGTTTCTTATATTAATTTTGTTCATTAAATATATATTTTAACAACTTTATATTTATGTAATTAATAATTATCAAATATTATGGATGTTTAATGTAATAAACTAATTCTTTCCAATTAAAATGGAAAACTATAAAAGTTAAACATTCATTAATATTAATAAAAATTAAAGATGGATAAAACAAGGGTTAAATATGTTTTTAGTCCCTATACTTTGGGACGATTTTTGTTTTAGTCCATTTTCAAACTAAGGTACAATTTAGTCTTTCAACTTTAGAAAACTCTGGTTTTAGTCTTTTTTACCAAATTTTTTTAACTTTATTTGCTGTTTCAAGCACGTTTCATTATAACATTTGGATTGATTGTTTACACTGTTTGACACATTTTTGCTTCAATGTAACTGAGAAACGCGTTTAAAACAACAAATAAAGTTAAAAAAATTTGGTAAAAATGACTAAAACCAGATTTTTCTAAAGTTGAAGGACTAAATTGTACCTTAGTTTGAAAATGGACTAAAACCAAAATCACCCCAAAGTATAGGGACTAAAAACATATTTAACCCATAAAACAAATCAGTTCAATCGCTCTAAGATTATATTCACAAAATCGAAATTTTAATTAGTCAGATAAGCTCAATTCATAAAATAAATAAGTTTTTTTTTTTATGTTCATATACAAGAAAAAAAATTGACACAATGAATCTCACATGCAATTACGTTGACTAAAACATCAATAACTAAATGTGGTTTAATCATTCTGATAATCCCTATTTTCGATGATTTGTTTTAATTAGGTTCCTCATTTTTTCTTTTTCTCAATTGGGTCCCTATTTTTGAAAAATTGAAGCAATTAGGTCACTGTCGTTAGTTCCGTACTAACACCGTTAAAAAGGTGACACGTGTCAGCTCGTGAATTTTTTGAATTTTTTAAATATATTTTTAATTATTTTTATTTTTGTTTTTAATTTTTTTATTTATTTTTAAAAAAAATTGTCACGTGTCAAGTTAACATTGAGCCACGTAGCAATGATAATGTGAGGTGGCACTGATAGTGCCACGTGTCACTATCAGACTACGTGTCATTAGAATTGTCTCAATTTGGTCCCTATATTTTTAATTTGTCTCATTTTGGTCCTTGTATTCTTATTTTGTCTTAATTTAGTCCTATTTTTTTTAAAAACTAAACAATTTTGTTTCTCTCCAAGTTCAAACAAAATTTTATTTGTATATAAATCTTTACAAAGAAATTTATACAAATTAATTTTTTTATTAGAAAAATAAAAAAATTACAAACTAACATATGACACATTTTTATTTATATAGTAGTAAAGAAATCATTTAACCTAAATAATATGAATGAATAACCTATAAAAGTTAACATCTCAATAATAAATATTTTTATGAAGGTAATCTACACAACTATAGTCTCAATACTTCCGCAACAATTCATAAAAAGTTTATAGAGTTAAATATTTCAATTTGAAATACATCATTACTAATAATTTGCTTAACAGAAACAAATTTAAAGACAAAAATTTGGAAAATGTACATACCGTATTTTATTTGGGAAGGAACAAATTTTTTAAATTTTTTAAAAAATTAGGACTAAATTGAGACAAAAATAAAAATACAAGGACCAAATTGGAACAAAATAAAAATACAGGGACTAAATTGAAAAGAACGCAATGACACGTGGTTTGACAGTGACACGTGGCACTGTTAGTGCCACCTCACACTGTCATTGCTACGTGGCACAATGTCAACTTGACACGTGACAAATTTTATTTTTAAAAGAAAAAAAATAAAAAATAAAAAAAACAAATAATTAAAAATATATTTAAAAAAATTCAAAAAAATCACGAGCTGACACGTGCCACCCTTTTTAACGGTGTTAGTACGGAACTAACGACAGTGACCTAATTGCTTCAATTTTTCAAAGATAGGAACCCAATTGAGAAAAAGAAAAAAATGAGAGACTTAATTGAAAAAAATCACCGAAAATAGGGACTATCAGAATGATTAAACCTAACTAAATAAGTATAAACTAAAAGTTATGATAATTGAATGCGGATACCACTTCGTTCACATTTTTCTCGTATAGTTTGTTTATATAAATTCACATAAAGTATAGTTTTATTTTTTATTTATTTGTAGTTTATAATATTTGACCTAAAAATCATGCAGCATGTATTATGTTTCTATTAAGGTCATATGAATTATCACCTTCAGATAATTTTTGACATCATATGCATTATTACGTGATAATAAAAAAAATCAAAAACTTTAGAGAAAAAAGTAATATATATTTTTGAAACACCAAATTAAATAAAATCGTATTTATGGATATTCAGACAAATTTCATACCCTAATGCATATTTCCACTTTTAATGTATCCTTTTCTCATAATATTTGTATCTTAGCGCGTCTTTTATTATTTTAGGGATTTTATTATTTTTTAGTTAAGGATAATTGGATCATTTTCAATATGAATATGGGATGGGAGAAAAAATTATGGGGTAAGAAGAAATGACCTTCTTTCGATTATACTTCTTAGTCCAATGATAAATGTTTAAACCAACAAGTTAAATTGAAAAAAATTCATAACATAAAGATGAAATTTAAAAAATAGTGAAAAGTGTTTTATATAATTTAAGTTATTGATTTGTTAATAATTATTAAAAAAAAGTAAAATGTATGAAAAGCAAATTATGAAGAACCTTATTCTCTGTTTTTTATCCATGTTTTTATTATCATAATGATTTTAATAATTATTTGTATGATTAAAAAAAATTAAAATTGTACAAATAAAAAGTTGAAATTTGACTAAAAATATTTTTTGATATAGGGTTTATTTTTATACTTTTAAATTTATATTTATTTTGGTAAAAAATAAAAATTGCATATTTTGGAAAAAAAATGTTTGAATTCTAACCTTAAAAAAAATAGTGCTATTTATGTAAATATTTAACACAATATATAACTAAAAAATTCTACTACAAATATGTTATTTTGGCCAAAATTTCTCTAAATTTTAGAATAAAATTTATAAACCCAAAAGGATACTCGAAAATAAAAGAAGTTAATAGCAACTTAGAAAAGAACAAGATTGAATATTTTAGAAAAGAAAATTATTATCTTTCTTGACTAATACCGATTTGCAGGTTTGATATTTTGCTGAGCAAGCTTTTGTTAATGGCTGTCGTGTAGCCTAAATGTAGAACTGATTGCTACAAAAACGCGTTGAATAGATATTTAGACAAAGTGACAAGAAATTTAAAGCTGTTGAATAGAAGATGGGCAAGTAGATGAAAGCGAATTGAAAATGAGATACAGCCTTTTAAACGCCTCTCTTTGTAGCCATGGATCATCAGCATGAAGTGAAGTCGGGTGCGAAAATGTTTTGAAATTGTGTTAAAGTTTAAATTAATTTCAGTGGTGTCAAATTATTTTTAAAAAATATTATTACGACGAAAACAAAAAATAAATAAAAATCGCAAAGTATACTGAATTCTGGACGTGCAATTTAATTTCACTTTTAAGTGGTTTGAAGAACTTATGACGTGCAATCTATATCCCTAATCCTCTACTTTGGGTTTATAATTTATTTTTTAAATTGAGGATTATTTGATTTTACTCAATTGTATTAGGATTTGTTATATTATATGACAAATTTGTTTGATATGACGTATTTATTTATTTTTAATTGTTATAAAATCTTTCAATATTTATATGAAATAAACAATTTTATTTATTGGTTTATATTTGTATTATATTTTTAATTAAAATAAATCTTATTCTTAATATATAAAATTTTCGCAAAATATAACATATTTTTCTAGGTTTGAGAGACAGGACTTATCTAAATTTTTAAGTGATGAGTGATAAAACATAAATCTTTAAAAGATTAAAATTTATTTTAAGTTAAGTTGGAATTCTACCTATTATAATACACATGACATATACAAATATATATATATATATATGACATTAACGTTTATCTAACAAAAAATTATCTAATTGAATAATTTTTTAAAATTAGAATACTTAATTGTACCAAATAACGGAAATTATCTAATTGATAAAGTTATTTTATGTCTTTTGATAGAAAGATTAAAAAGTAAAGTTTTGAAAAAAAAACATAGATGAAATTTTGTAGTAAATACCGAAAGTTTTCTTTAAAAAACAAACTATAATATTATATATAATCTCATAATAGATGGAAGATAGTTTTAAGATGCAGGGTAAAAGCTAAACAATTCAATTACAGACAATTGGGTTTTATTTAAGAATATTTTATTTTTTACTTATTTTATATATTTATTTCAATATTTAAAATGAGTTGATCCAATCTATTTATTTATTATGTTACAATCAAGACTAATTAACGGTTGACTATTTATTAATCTATTGTTGTTCAAAAAAGTTTATGTAGATTATTTGAGTTGTATTTATCTTACTTCACATTAAAAATAGAAAGTTATTAACCCGACCTCACGAAATCATGGTGAGATGAGTTAACTCATAAATTTGAATATACTTTTACACTTCTAAGAAATTTTATCTAAAAGTGTTTATCCTTGTAAAATAAAATTGTGCGGAGGAGGAAGGAAGGAATGTTGCTTTGCAGAAACAAAAATGAAGTCTACAAAACTGCCAAAATTATTATAATAACCAAAAACAACCACACAAAAAGTACTCGTCAATTTAAGAAGTAAAACTAAATAAAAAAATGGTTTAAACCATTTAGTTTTCGCTATTTTTGGGACCCGTCTTATTAGAATCCCCAATTAAGTTCCTATAAGTGCTAATTTTAATCAATTAAGTCTTGCCGTTAAATTTAGTTAACGGGGTTAACTTTTTTGCACAGCTGGAATGATGACTTGTTAATTTCTGTAAACGTGACCTATTTAGAATTGAAACGTGGCATGAATTAGAGTTGAAATTGATTGAAATTAGCACTTATGGGACTCAATTCATGCCACGTTTCAACTCTAAAAAGGCCACGTTTGTAGAAATTAACAGGTCATCCTCCTAGCTGTGCAAAAAAGTTAATCTCATTAACTAAATTTAACGGCAGAGGCTTAATTGATTGAAATTAGCACTTATAGGGACTCAATTGGGAATTCGAATAAGACGGGGATCAAAATGGAAAAACCTTCCGAAAATAGGGACAACTAAACGGTTTAAACCTAAAAAAAAATTTATAGTTGGATTTTGTACAAAACCAAAAACAAAAACTATCAACTTTTGTAAGAAAACTATAAAAATTCTTATATTAAGCCAAACACACAACACACTGGTATAAATTTATCAGTGAAACTAAAAGAAAAATTGTAACAGGATTTAGTGTAATGTAATGTAATATATGTTATATATTAAAATTCTCACAAATTATAATGTCCCACCTGACAAGTTGACTGGAGAAGGATCTGATAAAAATGGTTTGGGTGGAATTTGCAGTAACTCAACTTTACTTTCTAACATTTCCACTACTCTACTTATGGCTGGACGAGTTGAAGGATAGGTTTGGATGCACCATAAACCTACTATTGACATTTTTCTCAATATTTTGTCATCATTTTCATTTATCATATTTTCTAAACGAAGCTCTTGATCTGATTCAAGAAAATTGTAAATCCACTGAGGAAAATATATTTCACTCGAACAGTTTACTTTAGCCTTAAAATTATGTTTCATTCCAACCATTTCTATGACCATCATTCCATAACTGTAGACGTCTGATTTATGCGACACTGCACCAAAGTTTCTGGAAAATACTTCTGGAGCAATATACCCTGCAGTTCCTCTTGCACCAAATATTGACACAGCACTTTCTTTTCTTGGACACAGTTTTGCAAGTCCAAAATCTGATATTTTTGGGCAGAAATCATCATCCAGTAATATGTTGTGAGGTTTTATGTCAAAATGCAAAATTCTAGTGTTGCAACCTCTGTGTAAGTACTCTAATCCACGAGCAATGCCAATTGCAATATCATATAGTATTTCGTAATCCAATTGGCAAGAAGCCCGCTTTGAACTTTTGTCATCATATATAAACTTATCTAGAGATCCATTAGACATAAACTCGTATATTAGAGCCCGTTTAGACTTATCCAAACAAAACCCCAAAAGCCTAACAACGTTAACATGTGAAGTCCTGCTGATACTTGCCACTTCATTGATGAATTCTTCTCCATTGCCTTCTGATCTATTTAAAAGCTTCACCGCAACATGTCTGTCGTGTAATTTCCCTTTATATACACTACCGAATCCCCCTTGGCCTAATTTGTTTCTGAAAGAGTTTGTCATTTTCTTAACCTCCGAATAACTATACCTGGCCGTAGGGAGGGGTCCGTGCTCCTTCAGAAATCCCTCAATAATCCGATGGGTTGGATCCCTTGGAAACAAAATAGTAATAGCAGAGATGATATTTGTCCTGAAGCAGCATGCCAGGACCATCAGTAAAACTACGACTCCAGCTACTACCAAGGCAGAAGCTGCAAATTTTATTCAATATAAAAGGAAAATGTCAAGCAAAATTAATGATCTATCATTTCTTTTGATGAAATGGACTAACTTTTGGCTTTTTGTTGGAAAACAAATGTAACAAATATGCCGAGAAGTTATACTTGTGCCTGCATGTTGGCTCGTGTATGATAAAAAGAACATCCAGTTTTAGAGAATTGGTAATTTGTAGACTGTGGTCGATCCAAACAAAATGATAATCGAGTATTTAGTGTTCTACCTGTTGCCATAACCGGAATCTTCTTTCGGGATTTCTCTGCACAAGAGAAGAGAGAGAACAAATCAAAGCAAATAATTTATTTAAACCAATTAATTCCAAACATTTGCTAATGCAGCCTTTTGTATTTATTTTTTGATGATTTAATAAGCGCTCTTATAGTTGTTGTATGGGCAGATTCATGAGATAATTTTACATGAGTGAAGAAGACATCAGGCTTTCAGCAATTATGAACGTGAATGGATCTCGAGCGTTTTTAAATGTAAGCTTACCTTTGTGACAGTAGAACTGATGATCGCGGTCAAGACGACATTGACCTTCTCTGAGATTATAGCACTCATCACAATCCTTAGATAATACTACTTGAACAGTCATCTGAGCAGATAAAAACGATAGAATGTCTGTGGTATCGGCCTTGTCCTTTTTTGATAAGTGAAGAACTGAGCAGGATGAGAAAAGTTCATGAGCCTCATCATTCTTAGGTAAGGAAAGGCTGTCATAATAGATATCGTAGCCATACTCAGTGCAGGAGTGAGTAAAATAATGTGGTGGGGGTTTCATATTGAGGTCATGTTTGCATCGGAACAGTGTCACATTATATTTTATATAATAAGAGTATAAAGGAGAATGGGATTGAAGACTGTAGCTATTATTCAAAGTGTCACAGATGTTGTTTTGTAAACGCTGGTGCAAATCTTCATCCGAAATTGAAATCCCATCCTGCTGAATGTTGCCTGTAAGCACAAAGTATTTTCCATTTTTCTCCAGCTGGATCAGTTTTTGGATTGATAGAGGATTATCACAACCATGTATAGGTATCAAGCCACAGTCTGGTTGTTCTGCCTTGGTAAAAGGGTAATGGAAAGACCCAAGATTGCCACAAGTAAAGGAGTGTGGACAACCTTGGTGCCCATATCCATAACCAGCACAGAGGATGAGTACAAGGTGATAAAACAAGAGGAAGTTGAACAAATCTACGATAGCCATACCAAATTCCCAATTGCTAGTAGCTGGTAAAACAATATTTTAAGGAACAAGTGATGAAATGTCTTAACAGGGAGCGGATTCTCTATGAATGATGTTATGCTTAGTGTTGTTAATCTTGCATAGTCACACCCCATTTACAATATATACATGTCATGAATCAACTAATCTAAAAGAACGTCTTTGATTGGGAAGTTGACTTGGAAGATGAGCATGGAAGACTTGGAAAAAAATGTTAAGTGTAGATACATACATGTTATTGTCTTCATAATTACAACAATGAAACCTGGCTCAGCTTTCCAGTCAATTTCTCCCATTTATTTTTCCCTGACCCCGTCCTGCAAAACCACAGTCTGGTTGTTCTGCCTTGGTAAAAGGGTAATGAAAAGACCCAAAATGGCCACAGGTAAAGGAGTCTGGACAAGGTTGGAGCCTATTTGCATACCCAGCACAGAGAATGAGTGAGTACCAGGTGAGAAAACAAGTGGAAGCAGAGCAAATCAAGTAGAGCCATACCAAAATCCCAATAATTTAGGATAAAGCGCTAAGGTAACTGTAATGTCATGTATCAACTCATCTAAATGAACGTCTTTGATTCGAGGGTTGACTTGGAAAACATGTAAAAATATAGACAAACACGATCCTGACTTGGAAAAGACACTTATCTAGTCACATAGTAAGCTAAATACAGATTCATAAAGTTTTTTGATAAATTATATAGTCTTCAAATTCTTTTTATTTCACATTTAGTCTTCAAAATATTTATCAATTAGCGACAAATTTAAATATTAATTTTTTAAAAATTAAAATTTTAATAATTATAATTAGCAATCAATTTAGAATATAACTCATAAACTGATTATAAATTTTTATTCGTAATAAATACTATTATAAATATCAATAATTTTAAATTTATAAATTCGTATCTAAATTAATTATTAATAATATAGTGATTTTTTATTTTTTGTTCTTAAAATAGATTGTTATTTAATTTTTTTTTCTAATGTTATAATTTGTTATAGCAATCAATTTATTTAATAATATCAATAAAATGTTTTTGAAACTTTTTATTCATTTATATTTATTTTTCATTCTTTTTACTTGATTCAAATCACAACTTTCACTGTCTATCCTTCCCTTTTTCTTCACTTAATTCAAATCACAATTTTCACTTTCTATCCTTCCTTTGTTTGCTTCTCAAATTAAACTTTAAAAACCTGTAATGAAGTAAATTATTTAAGTTTGTTTGTTTAATTGTTGGACCAACCTTGTATATTTTTACTTTACCCTTTAAAATGAAGATCTCAATTTACGTATTGAGTTAATACAATTTTAAAAAATAAATAAAAATATTAAAAAGAAAAATGTAATAAAAATCGAAGGCGTTTTATTTTTTTTTTTTCATTTCAGAAGTTTGCAAACATATAGGTCAACTAGTTTACAATCTTACACGACTTCAAATACATAAGTTGTCTTTATTTCCTTCTAAAATACTTTATACTGATAATACTTTTACTACCAAATTCACTTGAAACTTAAATATAAGATCTTCTACTTAAAAACTCTCAAGATAATAAAAAGATTTAAATTGAGACCAACAAAAATTTCTTAAAATTTAAAGTAATATATAACATTAGAGTAAAAATTAAATAAGATCTTACATCCTGTGTAGAACAATGAAACCCACTTAAAAATAATATAAGATCTCAAAATAAGACATTGTATTAAATATGTTCCTAAAACCAAACTTATACTGACAAGGCTTATAAGACAAAAATCTACCGATTATGTTTTGATACAATATTTTTATTAAGAATAATAAAGAAAAGAAATTTTCTTTATTTTATTAATTAAAAAATATAGGATTTTTTTTGTGTGTTTTATGTCTAGCTTAAAGTTTTTATTGAATCTTCATAAAGGAACTTTATTATCAATGAAATTTCACTTTATATTATTACATTTCTACGATATTATTTGACATTTAACCCTTTCTTACCAACCATGCGTTATTTTCATTGAAAAAGTAATACAGAGTCTAATAAGGGAGGAAAAAATAATTTAGAAGAGATAACACAGAATTTACCTTCCTAATGAAATGTGGGGTGCGGCAAGCAAAGAGAAAACCTAAAAATCAACTTTAAGCAGCCGTTATATTTGAAAAAAAAAGTAACTATTTTTAAAAAAAAAAAGCTCTGCAACTTATGACATCAAACTAAAAGTAAAAAATAATGGAAGAAGTCTTTTTAACAATACTATTTTAATAACTTTTTAAATATTTTTTAAAATTTAAATTCAAATAGACTAATAAAGTGACGATAGTATCCCGTTCTAAAAAAAATCTCTAAAAAGTGTTGTGAAAATATTATCTTCCAAAAATAATTGTAACAGTACGATCTTTATAAACTAAAACTTTCATATGACAAATTGGTCGGCGATGGCGAAGGAGAAGACAAAAATGGTTTTGGTGGAATTTGCAATAAACCAACTTTACTTTCTAACATTTCCGTCACTTTGCTTATGGTTGGTCGAGTTGAAGGATGAGTTTGAATGCACCACAAGCCCACTATTGTCATCTTTCTCACCATTTCATCCTCACTTTCATTTCTCACATTTTCTAAACCAAGCTCTGAATTTGATTCAAGACGACTATAAATCCAATGAGGAAAGTATATTTCACTCGACCGGTCTACTTTTGTCTTAATATTCTTTCTTCTTCCAACCATTTCTAAGATCATCATTCCATAACTATAAACATCTGACTTGTGTGACACAGCACCAAAGTTTCTGGAAAAAACCTCTGGAGCAATATATCCTGCAGTTCCTCTGGCACCAAATATGGATACCATACTTTCTTTTCTAGGACATACTTTTGAAAGTCCAAAATCTGAAATTTTTGGACAGAAATCCTCGTCCAGTAATATGTTGTGAGGTTTTATGTCAAAATGTAAAATTCTAGTGTTGCAGCCTCTGTATAAGTACTCTAATCCACGGGCAATGCCAATTGCAATATCATTCAATATTTTCCAATCCAGATGGTGAACATCCTTTGATGCATTTTTGTCTTCATAGATGAACTTGTCAAGAGATCCATTAGGCATAAACTCGTATATTAGAGCCCGGTGAGTATTGTCAAAACAAAATCCTAAAAGTCTAATGATATTAACATGTGAAGTCCTACTAATACTCACAACTTCATTGATGAATTCTTCTCCGTTGCCTTTAGATACAGCTAAAATTTTTACTGCAACAAAACTTCCATCATGTAATTTCCCTTTGTACACGCTACCAAATCCCCCTTGTCCTAATTTGTTTCTGAAAGAGTTGGTCATTTTCTTAACCTCTAAATAACTGAACCTGACTGTGGTAAGGGGTCCCTGTTCCTTCAAAATGTCCTCAATAACGCGATGAGTCGGATTTTCCTTCCAAAACAAAGGATAGAAGATTTTTGTCCTGAAGCAGCAAACCAAGACCATCAGCACTACGAGTACAGCAGCCGCCACGGTCGAAGCTGGAAAATTTATTTAATATAAAAGGAAAATGTTTAGTGTATATAAGAAAGTAATGTCTTGTGTGTATGAATAAAAGACACCAAACATGTTTACAGGCTATCCTTTATGTTGATCAGCTTGACTAGATTTTGCCTTTTAGCAATAAAACCAATGTGACATGCAAATCTGCCTAGTATTTAGACTCGAACAGAACCTGAACGGTGGCCTTTGTGTGATTATAAAAAAAATTATTTACAGAATAATTAATTCTGGATCCTGATTGATCGTATAATAAGATTATAAAACTGAATTGGGTGCGTTTAAAGTGCTCTACCTGTTGCCACCTTCCACATCTTCTTTCTGGTTTCCTCTGCATGAGGAAAAGAAGAAGAAAAAAAAAAATCAAAACGAATAATTTTATATAAACCCTTTAATTCATGTCAAACATTTTGGTAACGCAATCTCTCCTAGTTGTTTTTTTGATGATTTAAAATTGCAGAAGAATCGTACCGTAAGCGTAACTGTAGGCACAACAAAATTGCTCTCTGCTGTCAAGTTGACACTGCCCTCTTTTGCGATAGTAGCAATCTGAACATTGATCTGTTAATGTTACTGTAACAGTGACATCGCCAGTTACGAAAGTAAATGGGTCATTGGCGTCAGGCAAGTCTTTAATTGGAAGCAGGACCTTTTTACACGCTTTCAAAGAACTCCGAGACGCATCCTCGTCTGTAATGAAGTGGTCGTAGTAGATATCGTAGCCAAGGCACCCATTATACTTGCTCATATTTATATTTGTGACATTGAAGGTCTTGTTGCACAAGAACAGACATGCTTTGTGTGCCAAACTAAAAGCAGCAAAGTGAGAAATAAGAGGAAGAGTGTAACTGTTTGTGAAAGCTTCACAACTTTGGCTCTGCAGAAGGTCATAAAAATGTTTGTCTCTAAATTGAAAAGTTGCGAAACGGATAGTAGGGCTACTAAGAAGCGGATATGTGGTTACAACCTGAACCCAACCTCCATTTGGTTGTAATTGGATATATTTGGGCGTATGTGGATCATCACTACAATTTCGTATGGACAAGAAGCCACAGTCGCGGCGTCCAGTTATAGTAAAAGGGTAAGTGATATTGCCAAGATATCCACAGGGAAATGAAGGTGGACACCTTCCATGGTCCCCGGCCGCCAAGAGAAGTGGCATAAACTTAAAAAACAAAAGCAGTAATAATCCATGAACCGGACTCATGCTTCTTCAATCGCACACTACTTTTATAAATGAGCTAAAAGTGTTATAATTGAAGAAGAGTTGAGTGTTTCATCTGTTTTTTTAAGCGTTTTTGGTGTTGGCATGACCGTATGAGTTGCATAATACGTCAGTTGACTTGGAGAATGACCTTGGAGGACATAGTCTGAGAAATAAGTATGGAAAAATTATCACAGTAGGGTAACCATAGTGGGACACGGCAATCGAACCCAGAAAAACCAGAGATAATAATTCTTTCGGTACGAGGGTCAGTGAATACTCTCTCATATAGTCAACATCGAGATATATCTATCAAAGTTCTCCATGTCAAAGATAGTTTGATGAGATGACCTATTAAATATATATTAAACTTGGCACAAAACAGTCATGGAAAACACAAAAAAAATAAAATGACGGGGACACAAAAAAAGGTGATAAACTTGATCGTAAAAGTGTAAAAGTTAAAATGGAAGAAGTGTAGATAATAATATAGAGTTGAGTTAGTCGGCGAGGGATAAGAATGACAAAAATAGAGATTGCAAATATATATATATATATATATATATATATAATTTTCAGAGAATTGGGCCAAACAGGTCTAATTTTTTTTTTCATTTCTTTTCTATTTTTTTTTTGTTTTTTCTTTAAAAAGATATTTTCCAAGGTTTTTACCAAAATCCTTTTTAATTAATTAAAATTAAAGAAAAGAAGAAAATTAATTAAACATTTATTTTCTCGCATTTATTTTTTGAAATTGTCACAACCCATAAAATCCAAAAGTTTTGGCTCGGCCACGTGGCGACCGGCCGGTCTCTCTTGAGTGAGTGGGAGACAAGTTTCTGCAAGCAATTAATTCCCTTTTCTTGTAATCCGTGCAGAGACGGCTTAGCAGGGAAAATCCCTGTGAGTGGGAACCAGGTGGCGTTTGTAGGATAAATTGGAGGTTGGTAGTGGACACCAGGTGGCAGCATAGTACTGGCCGACCGCTGGTGTGAAGGTAAGAAGAAAACAATGCAATTCTTTCTGCATGCAAATCTTCTTCTTCTTCATAAAATTTCGTTTTCTGCAAACCTCAGAAATTCTCCTCCTTCTCTCTAAACCTTCTCAATCTTCTCTCTAAAAATCTAACCTCCAATCGTTCTCAGATCATTAACTTCCTTCAAGAAATCTGATAGCTGGTATCAAGAGGTACAATCTGTACTAACCAGAAGACCGTTCGGAGCTGGTAAGTGTCTGACTATTTAGGGTTCCTAGTTTTCCTACATGCATGTGCTGTTAAAGCTTGCATGTATCTTTAGACCATTTCTTCTGAACCTATAATTTTGTATTTCATTTTAGAAATTGGAAACTTAGAAGAGTTGGTTGCTATCCGTTCACTGTGAAGTCTTAGCGGGAATTAAAGGTAAGGGAAGTTTATGATTATTCAATAATTGTTTGTTATATGGTTGGATGTATGAATTTTAGTATGTGTAATTTTTATATGTTATGGTTAAAGTTTGAATCTTGTGTTAAATTAAATTATATGACGTTTAGATTTCAAAGAGAGTATAAGAACTTAGTATAACTATTCTTACAATCGAATGGTCATTTTGACCGTCCGGTTTCCCGTTAACTCTGGAATTGATTACTTATTCTGAACCTAAGACATAATATTTCGTAAGTTAATTCGGATTCTCTGTCTTACACAGAACGTCCGTTTTAGAAGTATAGTCTTCAATTGATAAAAACGTCCGGTATTTTACCGATTATTGATTTCTCATGGAGTGTCCAGTTTAGTAAGGACATTCACTTTTCTGAAGAGAACCTGTTTTTCATAAACCGTCCGTTTTCTTCATTTTAGTCAGTTGATTTTCCTTAATCAATGTCTTTATTGGATTCTCTCTAAAGTTGGATTTCTCTTTTGTTATGTACATTCTAAATTTATTATTCCGACCAGTTTTTATTAGTTACGTCTGTTGACGAACCATCACTGATCTTTCCGTCCGGTTAAACCACCACTGATCTTTCCGTCCGGTTTTACCAGTCAAAATACTCTTTATCTACGTTCTGTTGATTTTCTTACTTTAAACGGATACTAAGTTGTTGGTTATATTGAATTGAATTGTAAGAGAATTCCAAGGAGGAATGTCTCATGTTTGAAGTAAATTGATTTAGTATGACCGTGGTTATAGGCTCAGGTTCCGACTCTATTCCGATATTTCGTGATTACATCACCTCAAGTAGAGGAGGGTAATTCATGCGTGGGAATGGCGGGAGGTCCTCTAGCCTCAGGGTATTTCTATACCGAGGTGGTTCCATTGGACTAACCTCGGGTGGCGGTCTGTTGAGTGTATCCCAGCCAGGTCCACCCGGGTGCAGAGAGCGGCGAGCATACAGGGTCATACGTCCGGACTTTAGTTTTTGAATATTTTGATGATTGTTGATGTTTCTATCATGATTTCATTTTGAGAAAGTGTTATGTAATATGGATGATGGTGTTTATAATAAATGATTTGTTGAATTCTTCATAAGCTTACCCTGCTACGTGTTTTTGTTTTCTTTATTTTACCGTTCGGTATCCGACCGTTCGGACATGTTTTCTTCAATGCAATGATCATCCTTTTTGGATGTGAGCAGAAGGATTTCAAGAGGAGACTTTGGAAGAAGCTTTGCTAGAAGAGCAACCCTTGGAAGTGCTGTCCGAGCAGTTTACTGGACCTTCCGGTCCATAGTTTTATTTGATCTTATTGTAAATATTGTTTGAGACGGTCGGTTACTTGGTTTTGTAAAACCGTCCGTCCTAAGTTTAGTGACCCTTGTAAATTTTCCAACTTGTATATTTGGTTGATCAAGTTGTCTTAATACAATCTTTCGTTAGTTATGTTTAATCTTCTTTTCTCCACTGTTCTTTAGTATTGTTCTTGATAACTCCTAGAATAAAATATAGTTTTACTCTATATATTTATTGGGATGTTACAGAAATAAAATTTTATTCATTTTAGAGAAATTGAGTGTTGAAAGATTAAAAAAAATAACAAATATATATAGTTAATAAATAACTTATACTTTGGATTTTTTCACCTTATTTTGTAATAAATCTTTCATTATAGTCTATATGATCCAAACTCCACTAATCTAGACAATTCATCATAATATTATGTCTTAAACAATTTCTCCTTGTCACTTATTAATTATAACAAAAATCACCTATTTTGTTGACAGAAAATTAACCATCCAACTAACTTGTTGTTCCGAAAAAAAAAAATACTGTAAAATAACTATAGGAATGCTATTATGCCTCCATCAATTAAATAATTTTACTAAAAAAAATAATAACTCAGATTTCTTTCTATCCTATAGTGTCGAGAATCTCCTTAGAAATAAAAAAAGAAAAATACTTTGTGGTAAAACAAAATTAGTAGAAATTCATAAACTGGACTGATCTTCCACTTAAATTACTCCCTCTGGCAAATCTGTAATGACCTATGTCCTGCTTCTGCATCTCGCTTCAAACCAACACGTATTTTAACATTTAAAATACACAAACATTTTCTGAGTAATTAAACTTTGCAATTGTAACATATTTTTATTTTACGGATTGATCTAATATGCAAAAATCACAAATCTTTGTATAACAAATCACTCCCTTCCATCACCATACAATGTCGGTTGGGAATGTGTTTAAATTTTCAAATCATTTACAGAATAGTTTATGCTCTCATCTTCTACCAACATGGCCAACCAACTAACCCCAAGTTGTTAATATCTTCTCAAAGCCCAAAACCACGGTTAACACTGCATCCTATCTTATACCAGTAAACATTGACAGTTACATTTGTGATAGACAGAACACGCTCCTCCTTAAAAAGGATAAGAATGAAACTGAACCAAAACATTTCGTTGGTTTCTTTTATCTGTTACTTGTTGTTTTTCTTGTGTTTTATTCTAACTGATGCATGTTTTTTTGTTTATTTCGTAGATTGATTTCTTGATCTCAACCCCTTAAATACGAAATAACACTTTTTTATTATTGTATTCTTATCTTCATAATTATGTATAATTAACAGTATCAAACCTATCAACATCTTTAACATCATTCGTATAGGGATACCGAAAGCATTAATAGATATTAGAAATAAATAATTAATAAGAAAAAATTGAATGAAAGTGTTTAATTTATCATATGTCCAAATTTTCTTATAAAGGACAGAAACCAACATCATACACCTTTATTTAATATTAAAAAGGAAAAAAGATGAGTGTATCACATAGTCATAAACCATGGTTATATCTAGGCCTGTCAAATTGGCCTGATTCATCCCACATGGCGGGTTAGAGATATACAGAATATATTTGAAATGTAACTTTTATTATTTTAAAATGCATAATTCAAAATATAAATTAATATATATTTTATATTTTGAATTATACAATTTTAAATACATTTTTAATTTTACATTAAAAAATGTATAATTCAAAATGTAAATTTTTATATTTTGAACTGTACATTTCATTATAAAAATATTTATGAAATTAAAGTTTGAAATTATGGAGGTGCACAAAGAAATTAGACTCGTGTGTGAAATGGATTTGTATATGATAACAAGAAAGTTATTATAAAATTGATTCGGGTGTGCTTTATAGAAATTACCAGTTTTCCACCGCACAATACAGAAGAAAAAAAAAATCAAAGCAATGTTGCATGTTTTTTACTTGTGATTCAAAAAAGGGTGCATAAATTCTAGTTTAGTGACAATTTGCTGTACGTTCCTTGATGATACAATATTACATGAACGAAGCAGAACAAAGAACTGGAGCCATCCCAAATTCCCTACTTTTTTGTGAATGAAGTCTCTAAACAACAGGATTCTCTATTGATGCAGTATAACTGGAGTTATGATAAGTGTTCTTAATCTTAGACAGATTGAAGTTACGCTGTCTTGTCATGTATGAACCCTTCTAAAATATGTATTTGATTAAGAAGTTGACTTGGGAAGTGAGCATCAAATACTTGGAGAAAAATGAGGTAGATGACAAACATGTTTTCGGTTATGGGATCATCTTTATTACTCCAATAATGAAGAATGTGACCCACAACGTTGTTGAAGCAACGTGCTTCATTTCTAATCTCTGAAGCAAATATACAACAATGTTGCGCTTTGGTAACTTCTTTTCAGAAAACTCTCATCACGTACTTCTTTTTTTCCTTCCATAGACCTTTTTTCTGGTGAGTACGAAACCATCCGCCATGTGCAATAACTTCTTAACAAAAACGATTGAACTTTTATTCAGGTTTATTCTCTTCCGCTGTCACTTTTTAACATTTTTATCTTCTAATCACTTTGAGCTTCGACCATTTTTTGGTAATTTTTGAATTCTTTTGTGACTTGGTTTTCAAAAAGTAGACCTAAACCAGTACCGAAATAATGCTACCGAAACATAGTGGGCCAAAAAGATACTGTGCTCATTGGTCCACAAACATTTTGAATGAACTAATTCTAGCCCGTAAATGATTTTTCTGGATACATTATGACTTTGTTATTTGTCTTCGACCATGGAAGCTGTTCGTACCAACTTTAAATTGAAGAGATCCTGTGTTTTGTGCCAGATGCTGTGAAAAAGTATTTCGTGGCAGACATTTACATGAATCATAGCATTTCTGCCACGAAATAAAAAATTGCTGACGTGAATTTGGATGGATTAATTTTTGAAAGCTTTTAAATCCCCAAGGGTTGGAAATTTGTACAAAGCACGCAATGCTTCATAGAAGATGAAGATGAAAACCACTTTTGTGGGTACATTAACTACTATACAAAAGAATTTACCAGGCACCGATTTTAACCTTCCAAATCTAACGATGAATCAGAGGTGAAGAACCTTCAGCCGCCCAAAAACCCTTCCAGGCACTCTCCCAGCCATGGTTTACTACTCAAACGCAATACCCATTTTAGATGAATTTGCGGATATTACATATACATCTGTCGCTACTTCAAGTGAGATTCAATCAATTAATTTGCTATAAAAATCGTTAATACAAAAAATGTGAAAGGTAGCATAAAGAATTCTAGAATAAGACCCCAATTTTGAGCCTATGAGACCTTAACTCCACTTGGACGTTTTCCTTCCATGGCATCCTTCTTATCACGGCAATCAGAACAAAGAAAAGGACCTTGCCAGGGTTTGGAGCTGGTGGAGAAAATTGAACCGGCGTGGACAGAAATGCCCTCACTTGGAGCAAGATCAACTTGACAAACAGCACAAACAAAAATACCAGATGTTGATTGCCCCGTGTTCAAGTTGTCATCATTTCCTAATCTGCAAGCAGGCCATACTAACTGATTTCAAAGTATTTCAAAGAATAAGATAGAATTTGTGATTCAGCAATTATAATAAATCCATAAGCAAACCAGGAAAATACTTCCACCAAGAACAAACTTATAGCTAAAGAACACATATTGAAATTGGGTCACGTAGATCCCAAGTGGATATCGTACCAATTAAGAGAGAACTATAATGTACACATTTAGCGGCACATCGTAAACTGATTAAACTATATAATGTACTGTATCACTGAAAATAAAGATAAAATTTAGTTCGTTTGATCGGGAAGGGTGCTGATATAAATATTTATGAGGGAAATACTGTTTCTAATAGTAACACACTGTCAAAACAGAATTTGAATATGACAGATATAAATATTTATGAAGAAAATACTGCTTTAAATAGTAACATACAGTGTGTCAACAGAATTTGAACACCTTCCCATCATAAGTTCTTATCTTCAAAATCATGTCCAAGTAACTGTAACCCTATATCAAAACCTACTCGAATTGAAACTGAGTCTATAGCCATGGGTGATATTCATAAATGGCAATGCATAACATTAAAGATCCTTAATGTTTGCGCTTTTTGATGGGGAGCAAACTTAATGCGCGCAGAGACAAGTCCATTAATGTTAGATGAAGAAAAATCCAAGTTGATCTGAACAAGATCAATTAAATAAACAAATGGCTGTCAGAAAAATCCTTAATGCCTTAGCACGTATCTCACAAACTGTCCCAGCATATCACTTACCAGTCAGTAATACTCCCCTACTTTTCATGACATAATAAATATGGAAAACAAAAATGCAAGTAACCTTCATGAAATTTTCTCATTTTCGTCAATTGAATAATTTTTCCTACGAAAGAGAACGACGGATTACCTTTCAGCAAGCATTGCCGATCCTTCTTCAAACAGTTCCTCCACTATATTTATAGCTGAAAGCTTTTTTGATAGCTTACTTGCAGAATCACGGGATCTCTTCCTGAAGGAAAGAAGATCTCTCAGCTTGTTCCGCTTTTGGGGGGGAGGTGTTGGTGGCAATTCATTATCAGGTGGGATTATGTCAACTACTATGCAAGTTGTATCATCCTTTAATCCTCTCGTTCTTAGTGCTTCCTGAATAGCAGTTGAAATGTATATACAAGTGAGAAGAAATGCCAACTCTGTAACACTATGCTAATGTCAATCACAAGCCAGAAGACATGCTGATTTGGTTAAACTACGGATAGCAATGTAGTGCATACTACCTTGACAACCTGCATAGCTGCAAGTTCCGCAGGCAAACCTCGACAAGATTTTGCAGCCATTTCTGAGGATAGAGCATCCCATATGCCATCAGAGGCAATTATAAGCCTCCCACCAGCCTTTGATAGCTATAATCCATCACAAAGAGTAAGTTTTTATCCTTAACAAAGACCTCACTGGCTGCATAGGCATTGTAATATCTGACATAAAGAAAATGAAATTATCTGGAAACAAATTATACCTTCACTTGTTTGACATATGGTATGGGAACAATGAACTCTCCAACATCCATGTCTCCAATTGACCTAGAAAGGCATAGACCCCCTGGCCAGCATCGAAGAGGACCAATCTGTAATGGTTCAGAACTATACTTCAAAACAAGGATAAGCAAAATTCAAAACTCCCTAAATTAGATCCTGAAAAAGGGGCATGGGACAAATGGAAGATTTCTCCTTTCTTCCATTTAGGATGAAAAATAAATAATAACTACAACTAAATATGCTCACCTCTGCACCACCAACTATGCTAAGTCTCCCAACTTCACCTCCACTAGCAGTTACACGTTCCCTCCTGTGCATACAGAGTAACTTGTAACAAAAAGAATTAAAAAATTAATAAAGCAAACTAATTAGGCCTTAAGGGATAAGAACATACTCTTCAATATTCTCTTCAAGTCTGTGATCAACAGTTAAGGAGGAAATAGCACCACCCTGGGCATCTAGTACACAACGGGAATCTCCAACAGATGCAACAGTAACAGTCCACCTATCCACTATTACAAACGTGGCCGTGGTTCCAGAAGTTTCTCCTAGACAAAACCAAATGAGGGCTCAGATAATCAGTAAAAAGGAGAAATACATTCCCGATTCCCTTGTTCCATATTTCAACACTCCCACTATGAATGAATAACTATACTACCACCAAAAGTGCGAGAATAAAAGCTAAAGTCCACACCTCGGCTCTGAAACTCCTTGTCGGTCTTAACGAAACCCGCAACCAATGCCCTTGGTAAAGCATGCAACCACTCATCTCGCCCAAGCCCACGAGGAAGAGCACTCAACACGTGATTTAACAAATTCTCCCTAGTAAAAATAGCAGCAGCATTTCCATTATGCCCATCAAAGATCTGTGAACCAGAAGAAATGAGTGACCATCTCATAGGATGATGTGCTTCCGTCCAAAAGGACACTCATTTTAGTCCGAAAGGACTGTTGCCACAGCCCAAGACTAAAAAGTAAAGCTAAAATTCAATTAGAACAAGCAGGGCAAAATGTAATCAGAAGCAGAACAGTTGAACAATACCGCAAATACAGAAAAGGATGATGAAGGGTTCCCGGGCACTCGCTGACAATCTGTCTTAATAAGAAAGTAATCCTCCCCTTTCTTGGACTGAGCTGCATGTCCAAACCTCACAGTAGGCTTCTCCATCTTCTCACTCTTCATCTCTCTCTTGAGCAATGCGGCAAGAGGCACAAGATCATGATGACGCCGCCTCCCTTCACCAGAGGCCATATCTTGTCCCACCAAAGAACCTTCAGCTTCCCCTTTTTCTCTCGACCAATTACTCGAAATCAAAAGGCCCTCACTCTCGCAAGCATATTAGACCTCCAAGCATAAAACCCTCCTCCTACGAGTAAACACTTCTTGGTAATATAAACTTTATCGCAGCCTGATCTACATTCATCACAAAGATCAACAATTACCTACTCATCCCCAAAAACAACCAAATAAAGCATGTAAATCCAAAGTGCAAAAGCAACTTTTCACAATGCATCATGCAAAGATGACCCAGTTTTGACATCTACTAAGGTTTTACAGTACGATTACGGGAAATTGCAGACAAAAGCAACCACAATAGCAATCACAATTGCAGGAAACTGCAACCACAATTGTTGTGGCGGACTCCAAAAAGTCTCGACCTGCAGTTGAAATCGCAGGCGGTTTATTAAATCTTGACCTTTACCGAGCTTTATGAACCACGAGCTTGAATTACTTTTTTCTTTCAAAAAAAAACAAACAGGGAAAACTTGTTGCTGGGTTCGAAGTACCCAAAACATAGAACAATTTCAAACCTTAAAAAATAGACGACAAAGTAGCTGAATTACCAGGGTGAATGTCTGGATGTCCACCACGCGCAAAACCAGATCAGATAAGACTGCTACACCAAGCAAACTAGAAGAGAAGAAAGAAATATTTCAATACGTATACGAAACGCGTATTGGTGACTAGGTATGAACTGTTAAACCCAATAATGCAAACCCATGTATGATCTTCCATTAAACAAATAGAAGCACCCAATTCTTAGAGAGAGAGAGAGAGTTATTCACTTTAAAGAAATAAGAAACAAAAAAAAGCATAAAAAACCTTACGACCAACCCAACGCTAAGTCAGCTCGGAGAACAATTTACCACCAAGAAATGAAACAAAGATTTCAACTTTTATACGTAGATTCCACCCCAGAACCAAAAAGAATAACAATAAAGCAGATGCTGCTGGCGTGGTTGCACGGGATCAAGCTATTTTTCATGGAAAGAAGAAAGTGGCTTTACTGACTTATAAAGCCTTGCTTGCAAACACCCACATTCTGTTTCATAAATGTCGGTATCTATAAACTTTCTTTCTCTCTTTCCTTCCCTCAGAGGGAAAAAAATATACACAAAAAAAAAAAAAAAAATTGAACCCCCTTTTTTTCTTTCTACTTTCCAAGAAAAAACGAGTAAAATAAGGTGAGGAAGTAGTGACAACTGGAAAAACATGTTGTAGCAGGCAAGTGTGAAATTGAGATGGACATACAACCTAAGCAGGAGACCAATTTCCGTCACAAACGAAGGGAAAGAGTGAATGAGTCTGATTATCTATCTCGTTGGATTATGACAAGAACAACTAGAAGATAAGGGAAATCAAATTAAGGAAAGAAACAAAGAAGCAGACTTGGTGAAAGTATACAGATAAAAAAAAAAACGGGAGAGAAGATGGTGGGGACCACCCAAAATTGTTTGCATGAAAAAAAAAAAAAACTGGTTGGGAGGTGAAATAAATAAAGAAATATGAGTATGGGAATTGGTGAATGGAAAGGGACACGTGTTGTAAGGGTTTGCATTTGTTTCTGGGATGGCAATGATGTCGACAACGATGCCTTGTTGTATGTTTGGTTGAGAGAGAAAGTGCGCTGCAGCTTTGCATTGCTTTGCCTTGCACACACCTCACACTGGACCACATTTTCTCTTCTTTCTCATCTCTACCCTCTTCTTCACTCAATTCAATACTACCTTTTTTTAATTTAATTAATAGTTGCGTAGTTAAAATTATTATAAATAACTTTTAATCTGACTTTTAGTTAACTATATAGATTGTTCCTTAATATTGAGACTACTTATATAAAGTATTACACACTATTTTATTAAATAAAATTATTATAATAATACTTAGGAAATTAATTTCCAAAATATGTAATATATACAGATATTTATTACTTGAACATGCCAGATACACTATAGTTGATCCACATGCTCGTAATTACTAACTATTCTATATCTATTATCAAGATACTTTTTAAGTTTTTAAACTATTTTAATTAAATATTTATATGTAATTTTCTAACTAGAGTTGGTAATTTAATATATAATATGTTTAATTTTAATCAATTAATCAAGCGATTAAGGCAATGCATGTTATATTTAAATTAAGGGGTGACAAATAGTGATTTTGGGTGTTGCATCTAGAAAGCACGGTTGGATTTTAAAGTTGGACTGAGATATGTATTTTTCAGATTAAAAAATGAACTTAATAAGTGAGAGGGTGTTGATGGTATTTTGCAAAGTTCTCTTCTCTGTGCCTTCTCAGATATAGAAATATATCTCCATAATACAAATACTTTTATTGTGATATTATTTTATATTTTTAAATATGATATAAATATTTTTAATACTAATATTTTTTTTCAGATGACTTTATCTATTTAATATATAGTATTACTCGTCTTTTAAATATATAGATATTAATATTGATATTTGTTCAAGTTTATCTCATGGTATTAATATGTTATAATTTTTTTAATTTTTTGTATGATTATAGTTCTGATTTGATTAAATAAATGTTGAAGTATTTATCTGTAAACACAAATAATAATAATAACAAGGAAAAAGGAAAAATATCAGGGCTCTTGCAAAAGATTATCATCTCTCTTCGCTTAAACATTAAATATAATAAATTTTAGTGACCTCGTGTTTTTCTCAAATGGAGACTAATAGTGCTTTGTCAATTTATAGAGAAGATATAAATACGATACATTAATTTAATATATATGAATATACTTAACGAAAATTAGGTATAAGTATGTTTTTCAAATACAATTATATATAAGAACATGTATCTATATCTAAATTCTACACATTGTTATAAACCAAAATTCTCGTTTTCAATTAACAAATTATCACAACATTTTGGATTATTTGTTTTAAAATATTCATACGTACCAAATGTGTAATCTTACGTTCTTAAAAACTACTATTTATCAAGACATCCATAATAAAGATTGTTTCATTGGTTCATTCGCAAAGAAACTTTATAGTTATTAATATTCAACAAATTAAATTCAGTATACTTTGAATGGGTTGAATATATACTTACTTAATATAGTTCAATCCGATCCCTACTTTGGAAATGTTTATCTGTATTATTTTAGGCCTTTATTACAAATTTCCAAAGTTAATTTGTAATTATATTCTTATTCTCGATTTATGTAACATCCCTAATAAAATAGGGTTGTATATATATGAAAATTTTAATCATGGGTACGATTTTATGAAATAACCTTTTTTTTATACATTAAGATAGAGAAGCAAACCATACACACATCATAAGTTCATACATTACAACAAACCAAATCTTATATGTTCTTCAAATTAACACAAATCAAACATACTTAAATACAAATCCATTATAAAAACCCCAGCAAATTTTATTTCCCATCTCTCTCTCGTCGAGCTATTCCATGCCAGTTTTATCTGCAATATCATCTACTCCCGTACAAGTACAATCATCGTAGGTGGAAACCACAACCACAACATGCAAGGGTGAGTAACCAGTATTATCACAAAAACAATGCATCATACACACTTTATACACCGACTAAAATGAGATACATGATGTAACAAATGTGAGACATGTCATCGACGACAAACATTTCGTAAACTAATGTCGATTCCTTATATTTCGTCATCGTAACCTGTTTTCAATAATAGACGATTCGAGCCGTCTTCCATCGCGACTTCCGACCTATCTCCCCGACTCCTCAAGGACTAACGAGTAAAAACACCGATACTACGCTCAACAATGCACTATACTCAACACGAGCCGAAGTCATTGGGCGAGACATCCACCTCCCCGCGCAGAGGGAAGTGACACTCAAATCTCAGTCTCACGCGAGACTCAAATTTTAAAATAGCATTTAAATGCTGACACGTCTGACGAAGTTACTAGTAACTAACATAGTTAACGTACACGACACGAACAAATAACCATGCTCAATCACGAATTCATACACATTCTCAATAATATGTATAAATAAACCAATAACAAATTAAGTAATATATAAAAAAAAACAATTCTCACTAATTGTTTAACATAACACCAAACAAAAGAAATAAACAATTCTCTCTTAGTTACTTCTGGTATTTTCAGCTTTGACCTTTGCTTATTGTTTTATTCATAACTCTCCACAGAACTCCGAATTAGTTAATTCTTGTTTTATTGGATTCTAGCCTTAAACATCTATCTTGGGGCACCAGAATCATAATTTTTGGACAACTATACTAACTGCAGTAAAATTGTTAAAACTCGTAAATTTACTCACGTTCTGGTATTTTCAGCTTTGAACTTTGATCAATGTTTTATTCATAACTCTCTCCACAGAACTCCGAATTAGTTAATTCTTGTTTTATTGGATTTTAGAATTAAAAAGCTTTCTTGGGGCACCAGAATCATAATTTTTGGACAACTATACTAACTGCAGTAAAATTGTTAAAACTCGTAAATTTACTCACGTTCTGGTATTTTCAGCTTTGACCTTTGATCAATGTTTTATTTATAACTCTCTCCACAGAACTCTGAATTAGTTAATTCTTATTTTATTGGATTCTAGAATTAAAAATATTTCTTGGGGAACCAGAATCATAATTTTTGGACAACTATACTAACTGCAGTAAAAATTTTCCTTAGATAGTTTAGAGGTAGAACTAATATGAACATCAGATCAAACTACGAAAGCCCTATCTCTTACTTGGGACATTAGATTGATAATCCTAACGGTCAAATTCAAACCATATGCCTTATAAACCATATATCAAAATTCTAGACCAATCCAACGGTTAACTTGACTATAATTTATGTTTTACCGAGGGGGCTTAGTAGCAGAAAATCGGGTGATCAGTAAATTAATCCAACATGTGAAATTTATTCCTCTAATTACAGTTCTCCAAATTGTAATCTGAACGGTCAAAAGAATTCAATATCCCTTATGGTCCATATATCAAAGTTGCAGATCAATCTAACGGTTCACTAGGGAGAAATTTATGTTTTACCAAGGGAACTTAGTAGCAGAATTAAAGTGGTGATGTATCTATTCACAATTACTAAATTAACTCCTCTCGGTACATAATTCTAATCTCAAATCTGAACGGTCAAATCGAAATAACATATCTTAGAAGTCATATATAAAAATTTGAGCTTAATCTAACGGTGAATTAAGGAAATATGAACATTTTACCGAGGTAACTCGAAAATATAGAAACAATGAAATCATGGATATGGAAACTAAATCCCACAAAATTAGGTAAGTAGCTACCAATACTAAATTTCAATATACTCATATTCAGATATATGCTCATGAAATATACAATTATCATATTTTATATAAGGCTTAGCTTCCCCTACAAACATATATCACTTCCCATCATTCAACACAACTCAATAAATCATGCCAATTCTAGGTAACTCCCCTTACCTCTAGTTTCTAGAAAATCTTTAAGGATTTCTTGGTGACAAAAGCTCCTCCCCTCTTGTTGTAATATCAAGATTCCTCCACACCTCTTGGTTCTTCTTCAACACACCTCTAAGGAAGTAGAATAAAGACTCTTTTTCTACTCTCACAAACACTAATTTTTCTTTTTCTTTTTGGGTTGTTAGGAAAGAACCAAGCTCTCTCTTCTTCTTCTTCTTTTTTCAACCTTATGTAATTACTCTACTTAAGGTGATTTGAATATCCCTTTTTAAACTAATCCCATATCTACTTTCATAATTCCTACCAAACACCAATTTTGTCTTTTAGGAAAATGTTAGGGAATTTAACTACAATGGCCAACTTTTTTTTTCCACTCAATCATAATCAAGACCGATCATTTATACTTTTCTCTCTAACAAGCCAAAATCAATTTAACACAAGCTAATAAGGAGTCCAAATACTATCTTCTAGTGCAGCAAAATAAATTTGAAACAAACAAAACAAATACTAATCTATTTAGTTATCATTTCTTCTTTCTAGAAACCAAGTAATAATGCAATATAAAACATTAAAAACATACCCACCACTTATGCCATTTACTTGTTCAATGATCAAATTCCATCAAACCTTCTATTTTTCATTCATTACATGTGTCCTACATGTCTTCCATTCACAACAAAAAAAAAATGATAACAATGAGTTAAGGAAAATACCTAAGGTAAAACTTGAACTCATGACCACAAACCCCTTTCTATAAGTTTTCAACACTACACCTATTCATATATATATATATATATATATATATATATATATATTATCGGGTCTTACAATTTAGCAGCACATGATTCTTATAAAGTTTTAATAAATAAAAAACTATATCCCTGCTGGAAGCACATTCTTGTTAAGTCTACTTGTACATGCAAATCCTTTTTATCAACGAAAAATATTTTCTTTCAGCTTCTGAATATATCCTTTTTCATGAAATTGTTTTTCTTCCATCATAATAAACTTCTAGTGTATATTACACTTCTTCAATAATCTTTTATCACTGAATTTAATATTATTTTAAACATTACATGCTTTTTGGAGCTGATAAAAAAATCAGATATTACTTTGGGAGAAAATGTTAGGGGTTCAAAATATTTTAAATAAGACAACAACCAGGTTAAGTTTTATATGAAATACTAAAATATAGGTTAAAAATTAATATTCATTAACATTAAATAATTCAATATATATAAAAAAATTGAATATATTATGCTATAGTAAATACTGTCCGAAGTAAGTAATAATCTACAAATTATAAAAAAAATTCAACATCATAAAATTAATATTTTATTATAAAATGTTAATACTCATATAGAATGAGCAATTAGCTGAGCTTATTGATAAGTCTCTCATTTAGTATTCAATACTAAATTCTTAAGTACTTTTCTACTTTTAATTAAGATTTGTTATGATTAAGTTTATTGAGCATGAGATAAAAAAACATTATTAAAAATAATTTTTTTAGTTGCACAAATGTTTTTTTGAATATTTAAAAATGTGTTAGTACAAATGTAGTTAAGTTGAGCTTATGATAATATTGAAATAAATTGATTCAAGTTTCATCACGTTTTAAAGATAAATATAAGAATAACAAATAATCAAAACCACAATTAATCAAGTCAGGTTTTACACCAAGAAAACAAGAAAGATATGAAAAAACATAAAATTTTAGCTAAGTTAATAAGAAAGAACGTGACAACAAATATTGGACCTTACGATTTTTTATATATATTTTCTACAAAAAAGGCTTTGTTAATTGATAAATATTTATGATAAAAAATAATTGAAAAAAATATATCTTTAGATATTTTATGTGATATTTTTAAATAATTACCTTATTTAAATATATCAATAAATATTAAAAGATAATATTTATCAAATCTATTTCAATATAGTAAAAAGAATTTCAAATATTTTTATATCTCCTTAACAATCAAATATATATTTGAATATATTATATTGTTTAAAAAATAATTGAAAAATATTACATTATGAGAAAAAAGATTACAACAAAAAAAAGTGAAACCAAACTCAATCCAACTTCTATATAAAGATTTATGATGTGTTTATTTTGGGAGAATACATGGTTAATAGGAAAGGAAATGAAGAAAAAAGATGGATTCATTTGTTCACTTTGTTTTTTCATGGATTTGTGGGTGAAGATTTGAGGTATGAAGATTAAAAACAATCATTGCTAAGATAAGAGGATTTGAGGGATGGAAAAGAAAATTACATAATAGTCATTGTTATTAACGATTAATAAAATAATAACAATAATAATAATCCTAAAAACTATATTATTTTAATTATTTTATTTAAAAAAATAATTTTGATTTTTTTCATCTTTAGAATATTTTTTGTCAATAAATATATTATTAAAAAAATATCATTTATATTATTTTTATCACTAAGCGTATTTTGGTAATTTTTATTTTCTATCAATTTAAACATTTATTTTATTTGTCATATCCATCAAATCCTATCATAACTTTCTCAAACTTTATTTCCAAATCTACTCTTACTCACTTTCAAATTTCTTAAAAAAAAAATACTCAATTTAATCTCAAATTCATTTACTCTTTCTCCTTCAAATTCATCTCTCTAAGTGATCACACCCTTAAGAAAATACATTAAAAGAGCTTAATAACCCTTTGGAGAGACTTCATTGATCAATTATAATTTTTCTATTTTGTTAGTTACTATTTTAATAATATTAATATTGTTATAGTTTAATAGTATTAATTGACGACATCTACAACGTTATCATTTATTAAAGAAAAATGATTTGGTTGTACACTTAACAAGCAACATTTGAGAAAATGGGATTTAGGGAGAATGGAGTATCCCAAGCATAGTTGAATTGTATAGCACCTTTCCAAACTGGTTGACCAGCACTAAGAAGACAAACATCACCTGAAACTTGTAAAAGTGAAGGTTGAATTGCTTCAACAGTTTGAAACCCTTTGCAATCTAATTGCACATTTGTTTGAGGACATGCACACCAATTTATGATAGACACAATCCATTGTGGTTTTCCATTCACTGTTCGTCCTGTTCCAAATTGGTTTACATAGATATCACTCAAAGAGCACTCGCTATAACCTAAAATCATCATACATAACACAAGTTATCAACATTTATTTATAAAAAAAGTTATATCTCTTTCATTAACATTAAAAAAAATCTCACCTTGAGAAACAAGACCAAACAAAAGAGCCAGGATAAAAATCTTCATAGTTTCTAATCTTCAATATGTTTAGACAAGAATAACATTGTACATCATGTTACTTATACGCGCAATAAGAGAATGAAATCAAATTTTAATCATAAGTTAGAAAACAGTATGAATTATTAGAAGAGAAATATACTTTCAATTATATACGTGAGTAATAAATACGTTAAAAAATAGAAAGAACTAATGAGATAAAGCAATAAGTAACTAGTCATGCATCATATCATTCCGAAAATGTTGCAATCTATTTCAAAATTCCATAGGCGTAGTGCAGCGATAAAATTCTTAGTCTTTTTCGGAACACATGTGTAACTACTATTTTTAAATCAAATTCCTCCTCATTAACTAATTTTGTGTCCTTATATAGTACTAATTCTAAATCAAAAATAGTAATTAATTTAGTTATTATTTTGAAACTTGTTAACAATTATATTATTTTTCTAAAATAATCTTTAAAATCATCACTAATCATAAAATATTAAATTAACATGAATTATTACATTTATAGCATAAGAACAATATATTTGTTATATAAATATAGAATGACTGTATATATATTGCTATGAGTATCGTCATAATTGATTTTTAGTCACTACATTATTCAAATAACTGAATTAAATTTTGCATTTTTGATTTAATTTTTACACTAATTTCTCCTATGTAGGGATAACAACGAGTCAGGTCGGATACGGATAATGCCTACCTGCAACCCAACCGATAAAAAAAAAATCCAACCGCTACCCGACCCATTACCAGCACGGATTCTTGCTTAAAAAGTATCTGTGGATATTTTAAAACTCGCGGATACCGGCAAATATTTAAAAAAATATATATTTTTATAAATTATTAAAATAAAATTTAAATAGAATTACAAGAAATATATAAAATATATAAATTAAAATTTAATTTTTGTTTCGGAGGGTCAGTCGTCCTTCTTTGTTTTGTTCTTTTTTTTTTTATCTTTAATCCTTCCTGAGAATGACATCCACTGGGTTGTTGACATGCAGAAAACACTCCAACGCTCAAATATGTTTCATAAATAAATCCATATTTTATTATGACAGAAGAGGATGATTTTACCAGATCAATTGTATATTTATAGGGCCTGTGAGAGACAAGCTCATTGATTAACCATTAGTTATGGTACATTTTTAGGCAACCAAACCCAATAATCAATAATCACAAAGAGTAAGCCAATCTAACCTATTAATACATGTTAATTGTCTATAAATAACAATTAATTTCGATCAATATACTTCATATAATACAATTTTAATTAAATTTAACCTTGTAAAATATAAAATTAATGTTAATTTTAATTAAATTTAACTTAATGAAATAAAAATTAAATTTTTATTTTTAGTTTTTGTCGGTAGCCGATATCCGCATACATATAATACTCGCACCTGACCTGTTTATAAACAGGTATTAAAATATCCGTTATTCGTGGGTTTCAGGTATTAAAATATCCGCTATCCGCGAGTTCCATGAATTTCGGGTAATAAATATCTGCAAGTATCAACTATACATCACAGATTTTATCCGAAGATATCCGCATACACAAATTTTTTTGTCGTATGTATCATAAATATATCCTAATATTATACACATAAATATTTTAAAGTAGTAGTATATATTCCAGCAATAATGTGTGTGACATAATCACACACCACTATATAACTAACATGTGGATTACATAATCCGATAAATGAAAGATGTATTTTAAGAATATTTTCTAAAAATTAAAAATTTAATTTTTCTTCAATATCTCTACAAAATTTAAGTTTTCTTTTAATCAATTTTGTATCTTATATGTAAAAAATAATATAGATTTTACTAACAACAATACAAAATATCTTTGAAATCAAAATAATAATTTTTTAAATAACTTATATTTATTAAAAAATGTATTTATTTTATAGAATTAAAATGACGCTGTGTTTCTCGTCATAACCTTATTAATATATATATATATATATATATATATATATATATATATATATATATATATATATTAAAACGTTAAATTTTAAAAAACTGTTACATTATTATATAAAGGTATTTCAATTTATAAATATAATAGTTAATGTTTTTTATAAATATGCATTTAGATAAAAACAACTGTAATTTTGAAATTGGTGAAATGATAATATAGCAAAAACAAAAATACTACTGCATGGTCTATTTGAACTCCAAACAAGTGACTAAAAATCTAAGCCAACTGTGAAAACTTAAAATACATGTTCAGTGATTAGTGTTAACGTGTATAAAAGGATTAGAACTTAATTAATTTCATAATAATTCGAGAGGGTAAAAATACTTAAGGTTGGATAAATGCCTTTCAAAGATGAGATTGGCTGAAGAAGCAAAAAAAAGTTTGTTTGGTAATAAAATATTGAGAAGATTAAAAGTCGACTGGCCTACTGAAATAACAAATATTTATTATTTAGAGGCCAAATTGTCTTGTTAAAATAAATCGAGCGTTGTTGAAACTATCCATGCAATAATATGTAGCTGCTACATGAAGCCTAAAACTAACTGTATTAAGAGATTACTACCTATAAATATAAATAAAATCATTACACATACTGATTTACAATTTGAGAAAAATGTCATGTACTTCAGGCCAATAATAAAGATGAGGCAGCACGTGATTGCATGAGTAATCATTGTTCCTTTCCCCGAATTATATTACTAATATGCAGCTAAAACCTATTCATCTAACTTCTAAATAGGAATCCAATGCTCAATAAGTCAGATTAACTTTAATCAAATTTCACAAGTACCAATACCCTTAATTAGTATCTCTATTAACACCCCTATACCTATTAGATCTGAAATAGGAAGAACCAAATTACAATGTTGGACAAAAATAAACCAACTCTACCTTGTCTTTTTGTCATTAGTTTTTATCTTATGAAAAATATTCCCCACTTCAATAGAACTTTATAATAATTAAACTAGTGGAGAAATAATAATATTAGTTGCAATTACTGAAATTGCTTTACCTGTTTATTTTCTGTGTGAAGCATTCAAATTGGAATGATTTTTCCTTTCATATTCATCCAAGTTCTCTCGTGCATAAACAGAAGTATATTGTTACAAGGGTGACACATTAACCCAAGTAGTAGGCAATCAGTACTTATCACAGTTTTTGTTGTTTTTGTCGAGCAGGCAGAGCTGCCAAACCTTTAAAAGAAATTAATATGATTATACCTGTCACTGCACTCAAGACAACCATCCACTTGCATAAACACTTCAAAAGGAATTATCACTTGAATATCTTAAATTGTTCCACTTATTGTTTATTAAACCAAATTTATACAATATTTAATGCATCCCAACTTCTTTTTTTTACAGCAATACATTTTCACTCGGTGTTAAACTGTTAAGGTTGTCAGATTCATACTATAAAAACAAGTGTTGGAGAATTAAGAATGTCAGAAAGTTGGACAAAAGAAGTGAATACACTCCTACATGTAGCTGCATATGGTCTTTCAGAGCGTTTAAGGATATGGTTGAGTTGAGTCTTTGGTATGAGCATTAGAGTGGGACATTTTTTATGTGGCTAGTGTGATGCAAGCAGTTGGGGATGACAATGAAAGATGCATTTAAGATGCGTTTCTTGGCCCATGGATAATATATATAAGAATTTGGATTAAAAGTAGTAGTTGGGGAGAAAAGCTGTATCATTCAGTATAGTTCTGTGCAACTTTCTGAAAGTGACTTTCAGATTGTATGTTTATCATAAAACAACAAATTGCCAACTTGGAAAACTCATCGCTTTGTGTTGTAGCATCATGCAACAGTGTGAAATATTTATTAAGCACATCAATTCAACCCTATAATTTCTTTATTATCCTAAACATCGCTGTCCATTATGTTTCCATGGAAAACTTGTACTAATATATATATATATATATATACACTCATCACATGCGTAGAGCTTTCCAGGATAACTTTTATTTCTGTTCGCATTCATATTATTAGTCATACCAAATTATGTATTTGACAATTCCATTCACAATATTATCAGACATTGAATCTAGATTCCTTATTTCAGTGAACACTAGATTAGATGTTAAATTATGTTTTCTCAATATTAGTGAAAATAAAAGCTGCTGGATAAAGTTAAAGCGAGACACGAACGTGTTGGAATAATTGTGAAGAAACAAAGTGTTGTAGAATTCGAAGGACACGTTGTCCAAGTTGAATATACTATTGATCCTTGGCAACGTTAAACACAACACCCTGAGATCTTAGTCTGGATTCCCAGACCAAGAAGTCTTGGATCACTGCTCATGCTTTTATTTTGTTTTTTCTTTTCTTCTTTGGTTTTATTTTTATTTTTTTTATCAAAGTTGGTACCTTTTTGTCCTGTCCATATTTCAATGTTCGTGCTTTAACAACGAAAACTGTAATGGATAAGCCTTTAGAATGATGGGCCTTTCATGGGCCCATAGTTAGAGGCCAGTTTGGTAAATGTACAGGGAACACAACCACTGCTTGGCACTCCTTGGTCCTACCCTTTTAAATAGCATATATCCATTGAACAGTACAGATCAGAAAACCGATCCCACCTTTGTTTGGCAGTGAAAGAGAAAAATATAGGCAGAAGCAAAATTCATAGGTGAAAAAAATCAAGTATAAAAGATGTTTGGTTGAAGAAAATTAAAATGAAACTAAAGTGATAACGTTTGAGTTGAAAGAAAATATATATACAATTTTTATTTGGAAAAGCTATTTTACCCTTTTCATTTGTTTATTAAATTGTGTTACAGCTAAATAAGTAATGGCGATGTTGTACCAGTTCCATCTGGCAACCCATGCGCAAGCACGCAGATTAAGAAAAAAAAATGCTGTGAAAAGGGAAGAAGAAAACAATGTTTTTTTAAAGTATTAAAAGTTTTACTTATTTTGAGAAGTATGTTTTGGGAGTGTTCAAATTTTGACATTCTAAAAAATATACTTTTTGAATGTGTTGAAATTTTAACCCATCTTGGAAAGTTATTTATAGAAATCAAATTTAAAAGAAAATAAATGACAAATTGTGTTTAAGTAATAATAAAAATGCATTTATTGTCTCGTCTCTTTTCCGAAAACTGCATTCCTAAAAGTCTAATCTTGAATGCCAAAATCTTAACATTTTCAAAGAAGTAATTTTAAAATGGGTTAAAATTCTAATATTTAAAAAGAAAAATTCCAGCAAATCTGTTAAATTATAAATTTTGGAAAAATGATTTTCTGAGAGTGTTAAAATTTTAGCCTTCTACTTTGAAATATGCTTTTCAACAAAATATAAAACAGTATATGTATATCGATACAATTAGATGGTCTGAACAACGTAACCTTGATTTAATTGAGTTTAAACCTGCAAGGCCCGTTTTCTAAATTAGCTTAAAAGTAGTTCAGTAAAATGGGGTCAAGAAATGGACAGCCCAGATCTTATCACCGTTTCTTTTTGCACTCCCATAATTTCCACATGTACTTCTATAAAATTTTGTATTCGATATTTACTAAACTAAAATATAACTTTTATATTTCAAATAGGAAGAAACAATCCAAATTCAGCTCAATCCAAATTTAATTATTGAATTTTACACACATATATAGAAGTGATGATAATTAGACTTTATTAAAATTAATTTTTTTTGTTAAAAATTGATTTTTACTTGGTACTTAAAATATTTTTTTTATATAGATACTGTCATTTAATTTTTGTATTCACTTCTTCCTTTCTTTCGATCTCTTCCAATTGACTTGTTCTAATATGTGATTAAATGATAACTATTTTTTTTTCTAAATAATAATAGTAATAATATAGAGAATAGACATTAATGAAGAAAAAAAAATAAAGGATATTATTTGATGAAATAATATAAAATTTATATTATTTAATTTATTTAAATTATGTTGCAGCAACCAAAAAACAACAACAAATAAATATAAATTTATACTTCAAAATTATGTCAAAAAATTATTAAAATATTTTATTTTTAATGAGTTAAAATTTATTTTATTTTCATTTTTTTTACTTTTCTATTTTTTAATGTTTATATACAAATATATTTTCATTTTGATCTTTTTTGATAATTGGATTATTAAAATTATATGTGACTTTTATTTATTAAAAATATATGTGTGAATATTTGAAAAAAATAATAATATTTAAATTTTAATTAATTTCCCACCATCTTTCTCTTAATTCGAACCATCACATTGTGACCTCTCTATTTCTTTAAATTTACTTTCCCAAATCCACTTAAAAAAACAAACACAAGTTCAAAGAATTTTAAATATATCAGTTTTTTATTTTTAAATTGTATAAACACCTTATCCTTCTTCCTTTATTTACTATTAGGTATGGTCTATCCAAGACATGTCACTAAAGTCACAACTGAATTTGGGACTTGGCCAAATCCAATCAGAAACCAAATTATTAGATTTAATTTGATTTATTTCATTTTCGACGTCAATGTTAGAAAACTTCCACATTTTTAAAGTTACACTAACAATATTCATGTTTTGTATTGCTGAGGATTGAGATGTTATTCTTTACTTTGAGAATAATGTTACTATATTTAAAACATATAATTTTAATATAGTTTAACACATTTCATGATATGATATAGCTGCAATTTTCTACCGATAACCTCACTATTTTTTTATTTTTCATGGTTTATCACCCTCTTACTCTAAAAATTGGGTTAACATAAAGGTTGTTACACAATACTGTTTTAATGTGTTATTTTGTAGGTACAACAAAATAAAGAAATTGATAAAAAGAAAATAGACTAAAATTCGATAAGGATGATTATAAGATGATTTCATTATATTAAATTGATTTTGTTTAACACAAGCTTACACTAGCAACTAATGCGACTATATTTTCAGTAGGATGTTAGTGGCAACATTAGTATCGTTTTTTTTTAATTCACGAGATTTATTTGACAAAGTTCTCGTTGAAACTCATAAAAAAGAATATAAACATGAAAAATTTAATGATTTTATTATATATGTTTAGAATTATAAGATTGACTTACCTTTGTTCGCTTGAACAGATTGTACTGTTTAAGGGAATTTGCGAGCGACCATAAGTTTTAAATTTTGCGTTCCTTTACACTGATTTTAAGTGATGGATTTGCAAGGATTTGCGATGATTTTCAGTTCAATGCACTGTCCTCACCATCTCGCAAAAATAGACGATGATTTACTGCCAAAAGACTAATTCCAAGTGAACAAGATGGCAGATGAAGATGTTGGGGCAGGTATTCGGATACACTGTTGCTGTATCCGGATATAGTTTTCTTCAGAAATTGCAAAAGAAAAGTATCCGGATAGACCCTGTGCGTATCCGGTTCCAGGCGTTCTTGTTGTTTGCAGTTCATTGCATGACAGCTATGGGAGTGTTCCGGTAGCAGTCACCGGTTGGCCAGAGCTTCCTTCCTTGGTCCGTCGCCACAGCTAGCAAGGTGAAGTGTGTTTAGGGTCGTGCATGGGTGATGGTACCAACCATCTTCTTCACGGTGGCGGCTTGGTGATTCTTTTGGTTGTCGTTTGCGACGCAGTGGTGGTTCTAGGTTCTCCGTGACGGCGAAGTTGGCGGTGGCCTGCTGAAGTGATGATGATGGTTGCGCGATGGTGGATGGTGGTCTGCGAGGAAGAAGACTCGCAACGGCAATTTGGGCTGGTGCTTGCTCATGGAAGATTGGGTGGTGGCGTGAAGCTTTGTGATGGTCGGTGAGCACGCCGGCGACGGTGGCTGGCAGCGCCTTGAAGGTTGACGGTGGTGGCTTTAGGGTGGCTGACGGCTATGGGTGTTGAACGGCGGCATGGTGGTGAGAAACATGGTCGCAGATGATGGAGGCGCTGTGCGACGGTTTGATGGTGGTGCGCGATGTGGCTGCCATGGAGGAGGCGGCGGCTAGGGTTTGGCAAGAGAATTAGGGTTTCTGTTGGGCTTTAGTATTGGCCTGGTTTAGAACTGAGGGGTGCATGTAGGGAGATCTGGGGTGCAAGAGTAAAAATTGTCTATTTAGACATTATTTTTCAAACAAATACTATATTTAAAAATAAAATTAATTTACAACATTATAAATTTTTAATATTTTAAAAATTAATTTTACTTATTATTTCAATTATTATTAATTAATTTTCTCTCTTTATTAACATTTATACATTTAAATATAACATTACAAAAATCACATTTTATATTACTTTAATATCTAGGGACATTTTGGTAATCTATAATTTTTACCAATTAAACTAATTTTTTAAATCTGTCACATCAATCTAATCCTACACTAATTCTCACAAACTTTACTCTCAAATCTACTCTCAAATCCACTAAAAAAAACAACAATAAAATTACTCTCAAATCCACTCAAATCCATTCAAATCATCACCTCCAAATCATCTCCCACAAATCCTCTAAAAAGAACACAGTCTAAATCTTAATCCCAACTAATGCCTTTTCAATGCAAGAAAAAGAAGTCATGAAAGCATGGCTGTCCATCTTTTGTCTTATATGGACATTGATTAATGGTGCTTTAAGAAAGCAACATTCTTCTCTCCCAACTCATAACGTGTCTCACGCTTCTCTTTACCCAATTCTAACCTTACTTTGCCTTATTGGTTTTTTTTTTTTTTTTTTTGCTAAAAAGAACACTAAACTAGTAAAGCCCCCAAAAAAACAGAACAGCTTCTCCTCTCACAACAGAAGAATATTTCAGTAAGTTAAATTGGGACGAAAAATTTAAATTTATTAACATCCATTTCAATCAAAGAGACCGATACACGTCAAATGACAATGTAAATGATTTCTCATATCACAGAATAGTGAATATCATAACCAAGATAAAATGAAATTATATTTAAGGAGACTTAAATAGAGAAGCAAAACTTTTATATGGAACCATCAAATTCGTTGAACAGATCATTCGGGAATAGTGAGGAGGAGAGGGCGCCAGTATTTCCTTTTCAACAACGACCTGCAACGGAAACCGCTCCAAGGCGAGTTCGTTGAACCGGGTTCGTTACTCCAAGAATGCGGAACCGCAACGGAAACCAACATTGGAGTAGTTTCGTGATCGTGCACCTGCTCCTCTCGTGGCGGCGAGGACACAAAGAGGTCCTTCAGGGAGTGTCTCCGCATGGGATCCTTCTCCACGGCTCGCCGAGGTGACCGGTTCAGGCTAAGAAGAGTGCGCAGGGATGTTTTGGGCCGCCGGAACTGAACCAACGGGCTCGTCCTCGGGCTTTGAGTCGGGTTTTGCCCCACTCCACACGGCGTTGCGAAGAGTTTGAACTTCTGCAATGCAGCCATGTATTGAGTTATTTCTCCACGCTTCCTCACTCTGTTCTCTGCTCTATTAAAAGAGGGTTAAAGTGAGTTTGAATTTGAATATTGATAATTGTGAGGGGACAAAGGTGATTGATTGCTCCTAACAAGCATGGGATCTATTTTGGGAACGGTTGCATCTTTTCTTCCACACACATTCATTACTTCTCTTTAATTCTTCCTTTGATACTTTGGACTAAAAAGCACTATGACTCACATGCCGAGACCATGAAAATGGAATCGCTAGTAGGCCCAACTTTTTCCCATCTGGCTTTTTTTCTTTTCAATAAAATAAAACGAAATCGTTGCACCAACTGGATCTTGCGATTTTTAAGAACAAATATATTCACAAAAACAAACAACAAATGTACTACAGTACAACGTCATGCGCGATACTAACAACTAGTTACATTGATTTGACTGATAAATGACGAATTATGTGACGTAGATTACAGATTTTTTCTTCTCCTTTCGATTTTTCTTTACTTTTTTTTTCCACAGTCCTTGTCTCTTTGAAATTCGTAATCAATCATTAGTGTAATGGAACTAGGAGCATCGAGAGTACAAAAAAGGCTCGGTAATATATTCTTAACTTTTAGCAGAACGTGAAAAACTATAGTTATTATTAGACGAAAAGTGGTTAACCACTGACATTGGGCGTGGTAGATTCATTTTCCCATTTATCGGTGAAGGACCTTGGCGAAGAAAGCTTATTATTCATTAAAATTTCAATTTGACCCGAATTCCGTGAAACTGACGGTGGTGGTTGCACTTCTTCCGTTGAGGTAGACGAGATTACATTACCACCGTGATCTCCTTTCTCCGGATTCTCAGACTCATAATTCCCACTTTGGATTTTCTTGAGGAATTCCAGAACTTGGTCCATAGAAGGCCTCAATTCGTTGTCTCCCTGCACACACCGAAAGGCCAATTCTGCTACTGAAGTCACCATCCTTTTAAGGACTTGGTCTGACTCAAATCCAAAGGATGGGTCTACAAGCTCACGAAGCTTTCCTTTTTGAATCCTTTTCATGAAAAAATTTGCTAAGTTAACTTCATCCCTTTCCCTGGCTGCATCAACCGCTGGCATGGATGATATTAGCTCCATTAACACAACCCCAAAGCTATACACATCACTCTTATCGGTGAGCCTGTAACATTGAAAATATTCAGGATCAAGATATCCCGGAGATCCCTGCGGAGCTGTGGACACGTGACTTACATCATTGGGGAACAATCTTGAAAGCCCAAAATCTGCCACCTTAGCGGAAAAATTAATGTCAAGCAGAACGTTATTGGTTTTCACATCACGGTGAATGATGTTAGAAGAATGGAGATAGGAGAGTGCAGTAGCAGTGTCTATGGCAATTTGCATTCGAATAGGCCATGTCAGCAAACCAACTCTAGCTAATTCACCATGGAGATGGCTAGCAACTGTGCCATTTGGAATGTACTCATAGACAAGCAACAGCTCTTGGGCGTGACGTGAAGTGCAGCCATAAAGGGACACGAGATTTCTGTGGCGCAAGCGAGAAAGGATCTCGATTTCATTCATAAACTGTTCCACTCTCTTGTAATTGTGCTCAAACAGATGTTTGATTGCAACTTCCCTTCCATCTCTCAGTGTCCCTGGTTTTTTATAGATAAATGCTTAAGCGAATTAATAAGATGAAAAGTGATTGTATCTCTGCAGTGGAAATGAGGTATGTAGTGTATTGTATATGCTGACCGTGGTAAACAATGCCAAAGCCTCCATCTCCGAGCTTTCTAGTGGAGTCAAAATTGTTGGTTGCTTCTTGAAGCTCCTTATACGAGAAGACGGGTACCCCAAAGAAGATCATGTCAATCTCTGTGTCTGGATTTTGGAAGGAATCACCATAAATGTTTCTCGATTGAGCATACTTCTGTTTGCAGTAGCGTAACGTGAAGAACAACCCAAATATGACCCATGGTCCAAGACCGATACCTTCAAAGATTGCGACTTTAATTAATTTCACAACTAACAGAGACTCGAATTAAAGTAATCTTTTTAATGTCAACCAGTGAATGAACCAAAGAGGAGAAAAATAACTTCTACGGCAAATTTTGTATTTATGTTTTTTAATTAAAATTGTACAAAAAAAATGTTTCACGTGTCCTAATAATATATTTTAAAAATAATACTTTTGAATTTTTAAGTTAAGGTATTAATTAAAATTTTCCCAAATAATTCAAAGAAACTCAGTGATGATGAAATCAATATGGCTTTCTAAAATTTTGTAAGGGGAGGGGAATTCCCTACTAGATCTTAAGTTAAATTTGATTCACTTCGTTTCTATCCATAATCTTCAGGAGTTCTCTTTTAAAAAATGTCGGAGAAAACCAGAATGTGATATTAAACTTGGTGCATAGGCAAAGTATGAAATTGTGAATAATTCTAAAACATTTTACAACTTTTTTGCGACAGGTATTGAGTTTTGGTATGTTTTATAAATGTTAAATTTATTTTCTCTATAAAATATTAAAGGAAATTGTAAGAGAATAAGCCATTATCATAAAACACATACGCATCATAGGACAAAGTTTCGGTGTTGAGAATTTGATTCTTCCTAAGTTTTCATTTTATGAATGAAAAAACGTGTTCTATTGTAAATTTCGGAGTGAAAACTTATATTTGGAAGGAGAATGCCAGGATGTGTAAGTTACCTAGCATCAATGCAAGCTTCCGAGTCGAAACTCTACTTTTCCTGCATAATTTAAAGCAGAGCAGTTGTTCCGATCACTAGATGATAAAGCAAAATTTTCTATAATATTACAGTCAAGCAGAGTAAACAGGGAAGTGATGAAGTAGAAATTAATTACATAATTTTAACTCTTGTGTTGATGAGAAAAAACAGAGTTAACTAGCTTTTTAGCGGAAATAAAAAAGCGTGAAAATTGTAGAAATCTGGTTATGTATGTAAATATTAATGAAGAAATTTTGGTGAGACATGAGTATTACCTCATGGCGCAATATAATTTTGCGTGGCTGTCTAGTCGGCAATAGCCCCCTCTTCCCTGGCACTGCGAACAGTCATTTGAAAACTGGAATTGAAAGGTAATTTGAGGAGTTAAAAATCCAAATGGGTCTTTGAAGAACTGGAAATCTTGTCTGACGGGAAGTTGAACCATTGAACATGAGGAGGTTAAAGAGCGTAGATAGTCCTGATCGGAGGATGAAGGGGCAAAGTAAAAATCAAAGGAAGGACATCGAGTATAGTTGATGAAATCTTTTGAAATGTTGCGGTTTTTCTGGTGGCTGCAATTGAAGGCGGTTATATTGTTTTTCAGGTAAAAAGAACCGAAAGAGGAGGAGGGAGGGACGGTGATATTATAGCTCAAGGCATTACAATTAGAACTCTCAAGAAGATTGCGGAAAGCGTTATCTTTAATGGTAACTTCAGTCTTCCATCTCCAACGAACAATGTTTGTAACTTGTAAAAGTTTTCCTCCATTGGTCAACTGGACTTGCTTCAATGCTGTCTTGTTAGGATTCTTACAGCCTTGGATTGCCAAAGCACCACAATTGGGGTATTCAATGGTGGTGAAGGGAAAGGAAAACGTTCCCAAACTTCCACAATCAAATGAGTCCGGACAGTCAGAACTGTGCCCATTTGCATTTCCGGCTGCGAGAAGCAACACTGTCAGATGACAAAACAAAAGTATTGCATAAACATCATACATTTTCGTATGATACAATAGAACCACCACAACCATGGAATGCCTCTATATATATTTTGTTTCTCGCTTATAAACCAACTCATACGCCAGTTGACTGTGATATCAATCTACATTGGGAGCAAGAATTGAGGTGATTTGTGATTTGGTAATGGCTATTTAATCTCCGTGTTACCATGTTGGTATGTTGATTTAATATTAAATGCGTAAAGTCCTAAAGATCATAAAAATATGATAAATTCTTATAATACTCACGTCCACGCTGACGAACTCGGTTGCTCAGACTCTTGACCAGGTAGAAGTGTTTAACACTTTGTTTCTTGGAATTTGACTTTCCAAAGATCGCTTTCTGACAATAAATACACGTCGCGGTGTGAAACTCGAATCAAACTCTTTGGTACAGATGCACTCAACCAGTTAGTCGTAGATCTGTCACCACAAACGAAAAACACACACACACTAATTTTTTTTCTAATTCTGACAAAATAATAAAAAGAAGGTGATAGGTTCACAACCCTCTACACTTTTTCTAATAAAATTTATTAAGAAGTTAAAGCGTGTGCAATATGTGTTATTTAAATAATTTTAGTAATAGATATATTTGAATATATAAGATTTTATTAAGTTTTAAGTTTCTCTTTAATTTTTGTATTTTAATTTAATTTATATTAATTTTTTAATTTATTACATACTTATATAATTTTTAATTTTTGTAGTTGTGATTGTTATCTTATTCTACTATTTTTGTGAGTGATTTTTAATATTTTTATTAAAAAACATGTAAAATATCTAGGATGATTCTATTGACAATGATGACAAAAACAATTCCTTTAGTCGTTATAAATAATTATAAAAATTATTAATTTTAACCAGTAAATAAAAAACAATTAATAGTCTAACTGTTTCTCTTTTATTTTTGTTTTATTTTCTTGACCTGATCTTTGACACTTTAAACTTTATTGTCGGTTTCGCAAAGAATAAAACCATTGGCTAATATAGTCAGCATTTTCGTCTCCGCTTAAAAATTGAGTTTGAAAAGCACACCTCAAAAAATCAACCAGCCAAGAATCAAACGAAAAAGTTATTCGTGCGTGTAACTAAGCTGTCCCAGACTAAAATGCGAGTGGTCGGTTGACCATTAAACGTGATTTAGATGATAATTTCAATAATCATCAAGAAAAGGTTGTTCAAAAATTATAAAGTTTGTAATTTAAAATTAAGATGAAATAAAGTAGCTGGAATATTTTATCTTTATTCAAAATTCAACCTTACGATATAATAATAGTTAATTACGTTCTAATAAAATTAGTATAAGCCAGTGTTACTATAGACTGAGAGAGTCGGTCAATTAAATATGACTCCATGTTGAGTCGAATGGATCAAGTAATTGGGTTGCGAAAACAAATTTCGCAGCCGAGGCATGACAACAGTTAAACAGATTTAATGTGTAGTTAATACAGTAATTACTATTTATGAATGGTTAATGTTAACATAATAATCATTAAAAGATAAATTAATATGTTTGATTTTTTTAAATTCTATAAATAGATGTATAATTTTGAGATAGTTAACACTTTTTCCATATTGAATTACTTTAGACTTTCAGAAAAAAATCCTTCAAACCGATTTATCATCCAGACCAAAGAGAAGAACATACGTTCGTCTAGACAAAAAAGTTGAGCACCCGTCATCCTCGTACATTTGTATTTTTTATTTTAAAATATAAATTAATGAAAAATATTAAATAAGAAAATAAAAGTATTATTTTACAATTTTCCTTTAAAATTCTGGCAATATTGAAACCTAGTGGACAAAATGCTTGTGCGGGAGATATTCAAAGAGAAGGTTCATTTGTTTGAGAAGGGGGGCTGGGATTTCCAAGAGTTCAAAAGATGGGGTTCTCTAATTTTGTTGATTCAAGTTTTGAATACAATCAGTGCTTTGTAATTTTTGCTTATTATGCTTTATATAAATCATTATGGATGGTTGATTTTTTTAAATGGTGTTTAAGTCAATTCTTGATTTTTTTTATCACAATACTGCATCACCTTTTTAGTTTTTTCTACAAATTTTCTATTTTTTCATGAAGACTTTATTGTCAAAAGATTATCTATTCAAACTAATAATGGAAAAAATAATCAAGGGACTAAATAAATAAGAAATCATAAGGAACTACATTAGTTTCATAAAAAGATAATAAAATGGGTCACGAAACGGTAAAAAAATTATAAATAATTTCACAAATAAATCAGACCGAATGATTGTTACATTATCACTTAACAACGTATTAACATAACATTTTGTAATAATTAGAGATAGAAACGGCTGGCCGGAATACTTATATCCCAATCTTTATTCTTCTTTCAATACTTTTACATTCATTATATTTGTTACTTTTTTCTATGATTGTTTTATTCATAAATAAGTGTCAAATAATTTCATACAATTTTTTAAAGTCTTAAAAAAAATACTTTAAAACAATAGAAATAATATTTTCACACATATAAATTTTTTACAATATTTAATATTTTTTTTACATTTTATTTTTTCTTTTCTTGAAAACATAATTTTCTTTTATGATTATAGGAAATCATGTTACCGATAGAACTTCAGCTTTAATTCCAATTCTACGATACTGAGTCCTCTGTAAAGGAAAAAAAGTAAACAAAATTAATTTCATATTAGATTAAAGAAAGTCAGATACAAGATTTTGAAAGCCACACAAAAGTCATTTTGATTCAACAATTTCACTTAAGGTTCAATTATCAACTAGAAGTCTCTGTAGAACGAAATCATGGTTAATTAAAAAAAAAAAAAGTGTCCAGTTCAGTAAAATTGGATAAAATATGCTCTGTACCAAAGATTAACGTTTCCGATGAAAGCTTCCTATCGACCAAAATGTTATTCGATTTCAGAATTATCTTTATTTATTTTTTACATTTGGTATCATTCTTTATTTTAATGTCTGTCAATATTTTTTAATATTATACTTTCAGTCAAAGCACTGCCAGTTTTCTTTTAAGAAGAATTAAATATGTTTTTGTTTTCTTAATTTTTATTGAAAATTAGAATTATTTTTTCTTCAAAACAAAACTTTGGTCTAATTTAGTCCTCAACTTTAGAAATGTATGAATTTAATCTTTTTAAACAAATTTTGTTAACTTTATTTTATTTTCTGTTTCAAATGCGTTTTATGACAACATTTGGTTTGTTTACACTGTTTGACACACTTTTGCTATGAAACGTATTTGAAACATATAAAGTTAACAAAATTTGGTTAAAATGACTAAATTCATACATTTCTAAAGTTAGGAACTAAATTAGACCAAAATTTTGAAGATAGACTAATTCCAATTTTCACTGAAAGTTAAAACATATTTAATCATTTTAATAATAATAATAATAATATTAATATCACATACTTTTATATTTATTTAATAAAAAAAATAATAAAAATATAAATTTTTATATTTAAAAAAGTAAAAAAAATACTATCAAATTAATGTAAAAAAATTAAACGGACCAAAAAATCATTTTTCCCTCCCTCTTTTTCCTACATGTCGCACTCACCAATCCCAGCTTGAATTTTCCGCAGTGCTTCCACAACTTCATCCATGGAAGGTCTTAATTGCCTGTCTCCTTGTACACACAGGAAGGCCAATTCCGCCACTGAATTCACCATCCTTCTCACTTCTTCGTTTGACTCAAAGCCAAGCGATTCGCACACCAACTCACTGAGTTTCCCATTTTGAATCTTCTTTATGGCAAGACTCACCAAGTTTATCTCATCACTTTTCCTGCCGGCATCGACCGCAGGCAACGACGATATCAGCTCAGCAACCACAACCCCAAAGCTAAATACATCACTCTTGTCCGTCAGCTGGTAGTGCTGGAAATACTCAGGGTCAAGGTACCCCGGAGTCCCCTGCGGACCGGTTGACACGTGGCTTGCATCGGTCGGAATCAACCTCGAAAGTCCAAAATCGGCCACCTTAACCAAAAAATTCGTGTCAAGTAGAATGTTGCTGCTTTTCACGTCACGGTGAATGATGTCGGAAGCGTGAAGATAAGCCAAGGCAGTGGCGGTCTCCACCGCAATTTGCATCCGAATCGGCCACGTCAGCAACTTGTCCCTTCTGTTGAGGTGGCAAGCAAGAGTGCCGTTTGGGACGTATTCGTACACAAGCAGTAACTCACGGCTGTGACGCGAAGTGCAACCGTAGAGGGAGACGAGGTTCCTGTGTCGCAAGTGAGTGAGAATCTCAATTTCATTCATAAATTGTTGCACTCTCCTGTAGTTGTGCTCGGAGAACAATTTCACTGCAACTTCCCGTCCATCTTCGAGCTTACCTGCATTTTTATTTTTTGGTTTTAATTTAACAAGTGAATCAAATTTCATATATTAACTATATTTTATATGATACCCACCATAGTAAACGCTTCCAAATCCTCCCTCCCCTAGCTTTCTGTTGCGGTCAAAATTGTTTGTTGCTTCTTGAAGCTCCTTATAAGAGAAGACGGGTACTCCAAAGAAGATCCTATCTGTCATTATGTCGGCTCCATTTCTTGATCGGAACAGAGCCAGTGCACCACCATATTTACAGCGCCGTAATGTGAGGATCAACACCAATGTTATTACATTGCACAGTCCAGCACCTATACCTGCCATTGTTGCATACATTTCCAATTATTAAGCTTACATGCATAAGAGTATCATGGAAGGATATGTCATCTCAATGAAAAAAATTGTTCAGCAAATTATTTTGGAAGCCAATTCCTTTAAATACAGTAAATCGTTTTTTTAGCAACGAAATTGGAGAACAAAGAGGGTTAAATATTATAAAAAGAAAAACAATGACACTTTATGCAATGCAAGAGACAGACACTCTGGAGTATTATTAGATCATGTTTATTACCTATTATCAATCCTAGCTTCCAAGCTGGACTTTTATCTTTCCTGCATAATAGGAGAGATCGATCACATACTTAAAGATATATGAATTTGCTAAATATTAGAAATACCTTGGGGCGCAATGAGGTTTTCGTTGGTTGTCGAGGTGACAATGGCTTCCGGCACCCAAACACTGGAAGCACTCATCTGACGGATGGAACTGCAAGGGAATGTCAGCAGTTAAGAATGCAAAGGGATTTGCAGAGACTGCATAGCCATTGACGGGAAGCTGAACCATTGAACAGGAGGAAGCTAGAGAGTTGTGAGACACATCATCAGAGTGTGGAGGCCCCATGAAGATGTCACAGGCACAGCTAGTATTTTTGAGGAATGTTCTTGGGGTCTTAACTTGGCGAGTGCGGTTACACTTGAAAATAGTTATGTTGTTGTTGATAGTGAAGTAACCTAAGGGAGAGCTAGGAGGGAGTGAAATATTGTGGTTGAATGTCTCACAACTATCGGATTGCAGGAGATGATTGAGATGATCATCAATGAAGTAGACAATAGTAATAATCGATTGCATCTCAAAATTTCTAACCTTAATCCACCATGATCCGATCTTTAACGTTACCCCTTGCCCTGAGTTTGGGTTGCGATCATCACAACCATGGATTGGCCATATGCCACAATCTTGGCGTTGTAGCGTGGTGAAAGGGTAACCGAATTTCCCATGGTTTCCACAATCAAACCAGAATGGACAATCATCCTTGTGCCCATTTCCATTCCCAACCCACACAAGGAAAACCATAATGAACATGTAAACAGGAAACATCCTCAGATGATACTAAAGAAAAGGTTGTGATTGAACCCAGAAAAGATAAACTCAATAATTTATAACCCATTCCTCGCCGCAAGTGTGTCACACGATTGAGAAGTTGTTTCATATCTGCTGTTGACTCGAAAAACGAGTAAAGAAGCAGGGCCTGGTCCCCAACTTCCAAAGCAGAAACACAAAACACATGTCTCTTGGAATCTTTGAGTAAACAGATTGTTTGGCGGTCTCCTTAAAACTAAATTCATTTAACACTCTTTTATTAATACAATACTATATACTATAAATTTAAATTTAAATTTAATTAAAATATTATTATTGTTTAATTAATGTCGGATAAATATAGTTTTATCTTAAATAATTTTTTAGTTGTCTTTTCTTGTGTTAAAAGATCGTTACTTTTCTATTGATCCTGATATTTCACACTGGATTTTTATTATACTCTCAATTAATATTATTATTTTATTTTAAAATGTTAATTTATTTATTTATTATAATATATTATAATAAAAGAAAAAGTCAAAGAGAAAAGTATCCGAACACCATATTTCTTTTTTAGTTTACACGTACATAACACTAACAAAAGAACATCTTTATTTTAAAAATAAATTAATTAGAAGAATAAAAATATTAGTTTTTTTTTTAATTTTAGAAAGTATAAAAAGTTAAAAAAAAATATATTATTTTTCTTTTATTTTTTGGGCAACATGTTAGTTCAGCCTGCATATTGGGACTAGATTTACAATTGTGACCATAATTTGAAACCATTAACCACAAATATGCTTCCCATAACTCTCTAGTATAAGATGTCGAGAGTTAGTATTAGTAGTCACTTCTGTATATTTAATTTTGTTGATTCAGATATATAATACACCTAATTTTTGAAAATAATCAGTCTCTATGGGAAACAGCTCTATTTCAAATGATTCAGACAGTAGAAGCTATTAAATTGCAAACAAGTTTTATATTATTAACTAAGTTAATTAAAAAATTTAACTGATGATATATAGTTAGTTATAAAAGTTCTATACTTAGTGAGAAAGGAAGAAAGTTACAAAGTGCAAGATTTATTGACCACTAACATTAGGACTGGTAGAGCGACAGTTCCATTTATCTGTCACGGCCCTTGGCGAAGGTGGCAACTTCATATTCATCAACAATTTCACTTCATCATGATCTACTGAAGATGGTGATGATGGCTCTTCATCCTGAGCATGCCCTGCTTCATCCTTCCCACTTTCTATTCTTTTCAGCACCTCCAACACTTCATCCATGGAGGGTCTCAACTCTTTGTCCTGTTGCAAGCATTGAAAAGCCAATTCTGCTACTGCAATGATTTGTCTTTTAACATCATCATTTGACTCAAAACCAAGGGAAGGATCCACCAGCTCAGCAATTGCATTTTTATGAATCTTCCTTACTGCTAGATCTGCCAAGTTTATTTCATCCTTATGTCGGTTCAGATCAATTGCTGGCATAGATGATATTAGTTCAATAAGCACAACCCCAAAACTATACACATCACTCTTGTTGGTAAGTTGGTAGCAGCGGTGATATTCAGGATCAACATAGCCAGGGGTGCCTTGTGGAGCAGTGGAAACATGGGTGACATCAACCGGGAACAGTCTCGACAATCCAAAATCGGCAACTTTAACACAGAAAGTGTCGTCAAGCAGAATGTTGCTGGTTTTGACATCTCGGTGAATGATGTCAGAGGCATGGAGATAGGCCAATGCAGTAGCAGTCTCAATGGCCACTTTCATTCGGATAAGCCACGGCAAAGAGGCATGACTCGTTGATTCACGACGATGGAGGTGACTGGCCACAGTTCCATTTGAAATGTATTCATAAACAAGCAGTAGTTCTCGGCTGTCATATGAAGTGCAGCCATAGAGAGACACTAAGTTTTTGTTGCGCAAGCGTGTGAGGATCTTGATTTCATTCATGAACTGTTCTACTCTCCTGTAGTTGTGCTCATATAGCCGCTTCACAGCAACTTCACGTCCATCCTGGAGTTTTCCTAGTTGTTGAAATAGAGATGAAAGAAAGAGTTATTTGAGAACAGAGAAAGTGAAAGAAAACACATTGAATTACTTTGTACACAGAAAGGTGTAGTTGTCTGGTACCATAGTAAACAATCCCAAAGCCTCCTTCTCCCAGTTCTCTTGAACGATCAAAACTTTTTGTTGCTATTACAAGATCCTTATAAGTGAAGACAGGGACCCCAAAGTAGATACTCTCACTTACTGGGTTTCGATTTGAAAAGAAATCAAACAAACATCTGGGTTTCCGGTTCCATAGTATTAGTAGCCCAATGATAACAGTAGCCGACATTCCAATACCTAGAACCCATCAAAAAGGAGAACTCCTATCAGTTTAAGATTATCTTGTAGAACGTGTAAATGTGAAATTTGAAACTGTTTGACTAATTGCTAGTCTACTCTGTCCTCGAGCATTGACATGGAAAGTTAAAATGAGAAACGAATAGGAAATCAATGGGGGTGGAACAAAAAAATGGGGCTCAGATTGGCGTATAAGAAACGAAGAAATGTTACCCACTCCTAACTTCCATGCCAAATTCCGCCGCTCTGCAATAGAAATCAAAGGGCCAATTATTTAAGAACAAATGATCAAGTTAAATTGTAAAAAAAAAAATTGTTAAAAATACAGTTTTCCTAAATTAAATTTGATCACCTATACCATTTCTTACTAAATTACAGTGATATTTCTCTAGTTCTTTTAAGATGCACATTATATTCTTATTTTTTTAATGGCTCCGGGGCAACTACTTGTTGTAATATTTTAACAACAATTAAATAAAATTAGTATAATATATTAAGGGTTTCAATGTAAATATAACACGTTAAAACAGTCAACAGACGTTTTATAGGTTTTTAGAAAAATGTATTGGACATAATCCAAAAAGAAGAGAAAAATGTAATTTACTCATCTTTCGTCAAGGGTGACTTAAAAAATATGACCAGTTTCATTGCATAAGTGATTAAAAATAAATTAATATTATCGTATAAGAATTTTGAATATTGTTATAAGTACGCAGGGATAATAATGTGCATCGATCTATCTTTTTTTAGTCTGTCCCGTATATAATATGGCCTTAAAAAGCGGTTCCAATTCGTATAAGAAATGCAAGTTAATTTTTTTTTATCCATTTTGCATAACATTTGATCCATGGTAGTGTGGATTGGTCCACAACCATACAAGAAATTATTTATTTTATTATTTTCTTTATCTATTAAAATATTTAAAATACTAGGACTACATGGTTTCTATGTTAAAATATTTAAAATAATATATTTTAAGGTTTTAAGTCATTGTAGATTATACAAATCAATCAGTTATTGTTTTATATGAATTGTGGATAATACAAGATGAATTAACCTATTATTGTTCTGTATATGAATTGCGGATAATACAAAAGGAATTAACAGACTAAAATATTTAGTTCATTTTGTATCACCTATCCATCCATCCTTAGGTGTATGAGTTGTTAGCTAAATAAATAAATAAGATTAATTATGTTTGTATTTATAAATAAATAATTATTTATAAAAAGAAAAAGTGTATTGAAATGCGTTATTAATCTTTATAAAGATAAGTTTCTGCAAGTTATGATATAAGGCAGAAAAACTTTGAATGGGCTAGTTGTGTGTACCCTGTTATGGGTGTACTAAATAAAAAACAATTATTGAAGTTGATGTTTTCTGATACTCCTTTATTGAAAATTCATTTGTTGAAACCTTGAGTTGAGGGTTATGGCAATCCCTGAACTTGAATCCCTTCCTCCTCTGCATTCTTTAACCAAAAAATAAAATTTGCATACCTGTGGCGCAATAGAATTTTCCTTCAGTGTCAAGTAAACATCGTCCTTTTTCATCATCAAGACAACTTTCACATTCATTCGATAACTCAACTTCAATAGCAATAGTACTGGTTACAAATTGAAAGGGGTCGTCGGTAGAATTTCCTTCTACAGCAAGCTGAACGGTTGAGCACGATGCTAAAGAGCTGGGCCACTGGAAACCTGGAGGAGTTAGTATACTTGGAGGGCCATAGAAGATATCGTACTCAGAACAGTTTAAATATTTATGAAAATCCTTGGAAAGGGAGGGTTTGAGGGAGTGATTGCATCTGAAGATGGTGATATTGTATTTGTTGACGAAAGAAGCTAAAGGAGAGGTGTGAGGAAGAGTAAAATTCTTGCTGAACGCTTTGCAACTTCTGTTTCGCAAATAAAGTTCTTGTTTATCATCTGAGATAAATATGGTACGAGGTTCTACCCTTAGAACAGAGTACGAGGTTGATGTGGAGGTGCCTAGTTTGATAGTTTTGGGAGCGGAAGGAAGTTGTTGACAGCCATGTATAGCCAATAAGCCGCAGTGTTGTTGCTCTATGGTTGTGAAAGGAAACCGAATGCGCCCAAGAAATCCACAGTCCGAATATGGTGGACACCTTCCATTCTGAGCTGAAACAATCAACAGAAGCTGCGACAAAAATACTATTAGCGATTTGAAACAAAGAAGCCAGATCATTAGGAATGTCGAATTATCAATCAAATATGAAATCAAGGAAATGTTTTGGAAAGGAAAACAATAAATGCATGATAGAAAAGAAAACCCCTGCTTTGAAAAGAGAGGAGACGGACACTTGAGAATTTAGAATAACCAACGACAGTAATATAAACCCACAGTCGATAAGTGCTGCACCTTGTTTTTCAAACAGTCCACAAAAAAACATTTTTTCGTTTTGTAAGTATTTTATACGCTACTTGATTTCGAAAATGACGTTTTAATTAATTTTCATATTGAATATTTTTCTTATAGGAAAATGATATTTTAACACCAATTTTTGATATTATTTTGACACTGCACACATATCAAAATGTAGTTGGACAATTTCAAATTAAAAAAGAAACTTTGGTTTTTCTCTTTCAAATATGTCCTTGCCTCATTTTCTTTAATTTGAAATCATCCAGCTACATTTTGACACGTGTGCAGTGTCAAAATGGTGTTAAAATATTAGTGTTAAAATATCATTTTCCTTTTTAATTTGAAATCGTCCAACCACATTTTGAGATGTGTGCAATGTCAAATGTCAAAAAATTAGTGTTAAAATATCATTTTTCTATTTATGATTATCATTTGGTATCACTGAACAACTAAGACCACTAAATATGTGGTGTATAACTTTTTTCTTTTTACTTAAAGATCATAATGATCTTTTTGTTTATGGTCACTTGACAATAATATCGGTGTTTGGATGTATAAACATATATAGGGTTAAATATGTTTTTAGTCCCTATACTTTGTAGCGATTTTGATTTTAGTCCATTTTCTAAATGCTATAACGTGTTTGAAACAACAAATAAAATTAAAAACATTTGGTAAAAATGACTAAAACCAGAGTTTTCTAAAATTGAAGGGCTAAATTGTACTTTAGTTTGAAAATGAACTAAAACCAAAATCGTCCCAAAGTATAAGGACTAAAAACATATTTAACCCACACATATATTAAGACATATTTCAAGTAAATATTATTACTGCATTATTTTTAAATATAATTAATATTCATGTATTTTTTTTATTTTCTTTCATTCTTAACTTTTGTTTTATTTGAAAAGCATTTATTTTATTAAAACAATTTTCACTATCTTTTAATTGTTTAACTAGTTTATATTTGAAAAAAATTCTTATATATTTAAAGTAGTTTTCATCCTATTATATTCTTAATTATATAATATTTTTCTTTATAAAATTTCGTTATACCGAATAGTTTTTAAACTACATTTGATAATTATTATTCTTTTTAATATTTTTATTTATTGTTTTTTTTTCATTATATAAGTTTTAGAGTTACAAACATGTTTAAATATTGATAATATCATGTTTCATTATTACATTTTTATATTTTTATTAAAATTATTTAATTAATACTAAAATAATAATAAAACACATACAGACACAAGTAGGGTATACTCCAATAGAGATGGGGTGTGACAAATTTTAAGATGAGAGAATTAAAATAGAAAACAAATATAACGTATATTGAATGTATGATGATTACTTTGTTAATTTCATAAAATCTATCCTTAATAATTTTAATTTAATCTCTTCTTACCCCCTGAAATATTTTAGAAAATTTATTAATATCTTGCTTAATTAGTTGTTCAAATTTTAAAGTAATGATTAATCTCTTTACTTCAATCTAGATTTAAAGTTCTTAAGTCGTAATTCATAATATAATTATTCAGCTATTTCAATTCATGATGTATTATGGCTGGTTTAAAAGTTAAGATAAAATGAATTTTGAATATGTGAATATTCCTTAAGATATGAATTTTTTTCTATTTAAATGTTCTATACACGTATATATTCGATATACATTCATGAAAATAATATACATTATTTTATCTTTGGTTTAATTTTTGAGCTAAATTATTTCAAATTAAGTATGTAGTTTTAATTGTTTTATTTTTTTTAAGTTATGGTATTGAATTAATTAATTATATACTATTTAAAATATTTTCCTCTTTCAGTGTATTTATATCTTGACACGTTATATTTACTAGTTATTTTTTGCATTACAATTATTAACTATGGGTTTATTAGGAGTAAACTTTGGTTGATAAAAGGATATTCACAAAGTAAATGAAATATAGTTCTTTTTTTTGCAATTATAATTAAAGACTACGGTGGCTATGAAATGCAAAGGTAAACTGTGTTTAAAAACTGTACCACGGAAGGAAAAAATATTTAAAAAACTACAAGGCTCTTATTTATATTAGTTACACTATTTGAAAACTTCCTAATGATTTAAAAAAATAATTATAATCAGTACAAAATTAATTATGTTAAAGCTAAATATTAATGAAAGTGCAAATGATTTTACGAGATGTTTCCTTGTTTGATGGAGGAAAACAAAAGACACAGACAGAAGACTCTGTCATTGACGTTTTCAAAGTCACCCTTTGGGAGTGAGACAGTCTACTGTACAAGACAAAATGGAACTACTAAGAAAAGTAATGTGCAGAGAAATTAAGTGAATGCTGATTTTGATGTTAATTCCTTAGCTAAAAAAGTCCACATTCCATGATGCACACGACGCGGGGAAGTTAATTATGGGTTTGATCTTTGAAAATGATACAATATTTTTAACAAATAGAGTGTCTCTAAAGATCATGAATACTCCTGTGATGCAAAATGGATATTTATCTTTTAAGATATAATGTGTATGATAGCTGACAACAAGATTTTAACTTCTCTATCTATACCTTCTCATATTTGTGGATGGCCATTTGTAGCACAAATTGTTTAATCTTGCAATTTGATGAACAATCTTTCAGAAAGTATGAATTTTTTTTTTTCCATCTTGAATCCAGGTGACCATTAAAGCATTATGTATGACAGAATCTTGTTTTCACTACTTCCATAGATGTTTCTGCTATACTCTTCGATATAGACTTTGGTTCTTTTCCTTCAATTATGTTGATTATGAGATCTCTATCTTGATTGCCGTCTTTCTATAATTTTTCTCTTTGTAATTTTTCTTCATAGATCTTTGTCAAAATTATATCTATTCTGATTTAGCGTATTATCTTTCGTTTCCTTTCCTTGATCAAAAGAGCAATGTTGTATATACATATTATCGTTCTATAATTTTTCTGCATAATTAAGGTAACTTTTTATAATACAAGATATAATCAAATAATTCATCATGAATAATATTATATCAAAACATACATATATATGGATAAATCAAATAATCATATAAGAGCAACTATACAAGTTTAACAGCCCCAAATACACATATTTAAAGTAATTATTTATCATATATTAACAATTTTTAACAACCAAAGTTCGTCAATTCAACATATTCACTTTTGTTATTCCTCTTCAATATGTAGCACATTAGGACAAGGCCAGACAAGAAAACTCCTTCAAATGGTTGTACATTACATTATCAGCATCATTTTAAACATAAATGCATTCAATTGTAAGACGAAATTTGTTAGGATGATGATATTTTGACAACACTTTTTGTCAATTTTTTTGACAACGGGACACGTGTCATCACTTTATTGGTTTATTTGAATTTATGTTTAAAAAAATATTTAAAACGGACCAATCACAAACTGTCACGTATGCGTTATAAAAAAATTGTTAAAAAAATTATGTTAAAAGAAATTTTTCCAATTTGTTAATCACACAAGAGTGATTATAAGTTCCTTATTTACTCGCAGAAGCATACATACAGAGAAAGGAGGCCTTAGAAAGAAAAATATCCATCAAAGTGAACAAGGCGTTCTCACCAAGAGTGCCAGTTGTTTATAGTAAATAAGTACGAGTACCAATCACTGTGCAACCGTAGAATCAGACAATTTCATGGTGTAACCAAACTTGTTCATATCAAGAACAGTCACGCTTTCTTCCAAGAATTATAATTATCTCCATATGAACTATGGGAAACTACAACACTAACATATATTACTCTTTCTTAAAAAAGAAACCAAATTTTCCTTTACCGATACAACCAGACTGTAATTGTAACTAAAAAAGAACACGACAAGAAACTAATTTCTAATGACTAACTAATGAATCAAAATTAAGCACTGGCATTAGAGGCAGTAGATTCACTGTGCCATCTATCAGTGACGGCTTTAGGTGAAAGTTGTACCGTCATGTTTTTCAATAATCCATTTTCATCCCAATCTGGTGAAGGTAGAGAGGGTGGACGTAAATGTTCTTCATCCAGATGCTCAGGCGTGTCATTTTCAATTCTCATCAGCACCTTCAAAACCTCGTCCATTGAAGGTCTCAAATCTTTGTCTCGTTGCAAACACTGAAAGGCCAATTCTGCCACTGAAATCATCATCCTCTTTACCTCACTGTCCGAATCAAAACCAAGAGAAGGATCAACCAGCTCACTAAATGCACTTTTCTGAATTTTCTTTATTGCCAAGTTAGCCAAGTTTATCTCATCCCTATGCCTGCTCATGTCAACAGCTGGTTTAGAAGATATCAGTTTAATAAGCACAACGCCAAAACTATACACATCACTCTTGCTTGTAAGCTGGTAGCATTCGTGATATTCCGGATCAAGGTAACCTGGGGTCCCTAGTGGAGCAGTGGAGACATGTGTGACATCATTCGGGAACAGCCTTGAAAGACCAAAGTCAGCAACCTTAACACTGAAACTTTGAGTAAGGAGAATGTTTTTGGTTTTGACATCACGGTGGATGATGTCAGAAGCATGGAGATAACACAATGCACTTGCGGTCTCAATCGCAATTTTCATTCTTATCTGCCATGGAAGAGTGTGTGACCTTGCAAAATCACCGTGGAGATGGCAAGCAACAGTGCCATTTGGAACGTGTTCGTACACGAGCAGTAGCTCACGACTGCGATGTGAAGTGCAGCCATAGAGGGATACCAGATTTGTGTGGCGCAAGCGAGTGAGGATGTGAACTTCGTTCATGAACTGTTCAACTCGCCTATAGTTGTGCTCATAGAGACGCTTGATAGCAACTTCTCGTCCATCTAGCAGTTTTCCTGATTGTTAAACACCATATCAATCACTGGTTACAACTCATTCACACAAAATATGTACAAGTATATAACATGAAAGTGAGAGAACGGTTAATTACCATAGTAAACGGTTCCAAAGCCTCCACTTCCAAGTTGCCTGGTGTGGTGGAAATTGTGTGTAGCTTCTTTAAGCTCCTTGTAAGAGAAGAGAGGGATTCTGTAGTAGAACCTGCAATTTTCGGGGTCTAGATTTGCGCTGGGACCAATTGAACCAGTGTCTGGGTTTCTCGATTGGTGTTGAGGATCTGAAGGAGTGCATTTTCGTCTAAATATAAGGCATCCAGTTAGCACTATGGCTAATAATATCACGCATAAACCTGCAATAAGGGGATACCAGATATTAATCGGGAAAAACTTTGAAGATATAATACTTCGATCACAAATACGAACTCCCACTCCCAGGACATGGATTAAATAAAAAATATATATTACTAACTTACCTGTTACAAGTCCAAGTACCAGCCTCAAAGTTTTACTGCTATGCTTTGGCTCTGCAGATGAAGCAATATTGAAGAAAGTTTTTAGTAAACAATGAAGTAATGAAGTTTTAGACTAACATTAGAATATAAAATTACGACAGTCTGATCTAATTGTCAATTTGCCTTGAAGCCAGTAAAGTAAAGCACGTGGTCAGGTACATGGAAATTTTTCGGAAGAGATTAGTATTTTAAATGGATATACGTTGGGAATTATCTGTTCATTTCTGGTAAACAGAAAAAAAGTTAACATTCAGTAATCAACTTGACTCTTGCCAAGTTGCCACTGAAGTGCTAAACAGGAAATCATTAAATGGTCAATCGAGAACAAGAATTTAAAGAATAATAAAAAGAGGCGCAGCCATGTCTAAAACTATACTTCATTGGTGACGATCTCAGTGGTATGATTCAGAAAACTCATTGTACCGAAAAGAAACATTCAATGGACAAAGGAACATAAAAGAAATCTATGCGAAGCTGACCTTTGTGACAGTAGAACTGATGATCGCCGACAAGACGACATTGACCTCCTCTGTGATTATAGCACTCATCACAATCCTTAGATAATACTACTTGAACAACCATCTGAGCAGATAAAAACGATAGAATGTCTGTGGTATCGGCCTTGTCCTTTTTTGCTAAGTGAAGAACTGAGCAGGATGAGAAAAGTTCATGAGCCTCATCATTCTTAGGTAAGGAAAGGCTGTCATAATAGATATCGTAGCCATACTCAGTGCAGGAGTGAGTAAAATAATGTGGTGGGGGTTTCATATTGAGGTCATGTTTGCATCGGAACAGTGTCACATTATATTTTATATAATAAGAGTATAAAGGAGAATGGGATTGAAGACTGTAGCTATTATTCAAAGTGTCACAGATGTTTTTTTGTAAACGCTGGTGCAAATCTTCATCCGAAATTGAAATCCCATCCTGCTGAATGTTGCCTGTAAGCACAAAGTATTTTCCATTTTTCTCCAGCTGGATCAGTTTTTGGATTGATAGAGGATTAGCACAACCATGTATAGGTATCAAGCCACAGTCTGGTTGTTCTGCCTTGGTAAAAGGGTAATGGAAAGACCCAAGATTGCCACAAGTAAAGGAGTGTGGACAACCTTGGTGCCCATATCCATAACCAGCACAGAGGATGAGTACAAGGTGATAAAACAAGAGGAAGTTGAACAAATCTACGATAGCCATACCAAATTCCCAATTGCTAGTAGCTGGTAAAACAATATTTTAAGGAACAAGTGATGAAATGTCTTAACAGGGAGCGGATTCTCTATGAATGATGTTATGCTTAGTGTTGTTAATCTTGCATAGTCACACCCCATTTACAATATATACATGTCATGAATCAACTAATCTAAAAGAACGTCTTTGATTGGGAAGTTGACTTGGAAGATGAGCATGGAAGACTTGGAAAAAAATGTTAAGTGTAGATACATACATGTTATTGTCTTCATAATTACAACAATGAAACCTGGCTCAGCTTTCCAGTCAATTTCTCCCATTTATTTTATACAGTATATTCGCACAAACACGGGACTGGAATTGACTCTTCCGAAAAATCCACATAGGTGAACTCTGAACGTCAGTGTTTGGTAATCGAAGAGTTCTATGTTTTCTACATATGCATTATACTATTCATCTTGATGGATAATTAAAAAGGAGATTAGATTTAACACATGTGGTAATGAAATAGGGAGTGAGAATAGGTTTTGTGGATAGTGACAGAGCGTTGTGTCAAAGTGACGGGCTCAAGTATGAGTCTTAAATGTTATAGAAAACGCGTCTTGAGAGAGTCTCCAGTAGATTTCAACATTTCAGGATTTCTCAAAAAGGAAAGAAGTAGAGAATTTCAGACCATGGCTACAAAGATTTTTCTGTATGCTCATCTGAATTTAACTGGGTTTACAATATATCAATTGACAAACAAAAGTACATAAAATATTAAACTCAAATATATTAGCTTTATGAAAGTTTTTTTTTTTATTTTTTTTTATTGAATGAAAATACCATTAACGGAAAAGTGGATGTTAATAAAAAAATTACATAGAGATACTCTTGTTCGACAATCACTTTTAGAAAAACAAAAAATAAAAATAATCAAATTCTTTCACAAGTTAAAACTAATTTTTTATCAACTTAAAAATCAAAATTTAAAGAAACTTAAGAGGAATTTTACAAATTATATTTTAACTTCTAAAAACTTTTTGTTTAGAAGGTGGATGAATAAATTTACCCATACATCTCCTATATTTTAAGTAATACTAATACATTATTTTATAAATATTGGTGCATTTAAAAATAATATATCGTCGAAACATTTTTTTATGAAAACTTACGTGTCTAAGAGAGTATGAAATAAAATGTAGTCTTCTCAATTATATTACCAAAATCTTAATTTTAACAACAATTAGTTTTTTTTTTTTATGAAAATTATGTTCAACCAAAATTTAAAAACATTTTTCCTTTTTAAATAAAATAATTAAATGTCTAAATAAATTACTACTATATTATTATTTTTGCATTAAAAATATTTTTAATGCAATAATATTCATTTTAATTATTATATTAGTATTTTTTTTATTTCTATTGTTTATATCTCACTGAAAAAAAAATTTAATTTATATTTTTACTCATGTCCAAATACAAAATGTTAAAAATCTCACGTTAATTAAAAATAAGAAGTGATTACAATATATGAATTGGTACAAATATTATTTTTGTTTTATAAAGTTAAGTGTTAATATCTAAATTTATTTTTGGTTGAGTTCATCGTGTAACCACTATGCAATCGTTATTGAATCGTTATTGGCAATCCATTAATGTCCTCAGCCTATTAACAACACTACCGCTGTAATTAATCAAGAAAATAATTTGGGATAAAAATAAAAACTTAGACTGTAAAAGCTCAGGCTTAAAATAAAATTAAAAAAAATTGAGTTTGAGTTTTTTTTTTTTAAAAAAAAAAAAAACTCTTGTATGCAGATTTTTTGAAATAATAAATTAAACTCTAACACTTAGTAAATCTGTCGGACAAACAGATTCACACTTCTTATAACCAACAACATAGTCCTCAAATCTTGGAACAAAAACAATTTATTTAACTTTACATTTGTTCTAAGATATCATTTTTAATAGGTGAGACTTGTTCACATTCAATATATATCATATACCTTATTCATGTATTATAAATCTTTAGTAAATGTAACATTAAATCATAATTCTCACACACAAAAAAAAAAAACATAATTTCACAATTAGAGATAGGAAAGTATGTTAGATCCTACTCAGATAAGACAATTTCACACTAATACAAACCTAACGTCTTTATAAAATTAAATTAGATTTAATTTTTATTTTTTTTGCTTAAAATGTTATTTGAATCCAATCACATGAATGATTAAGATTACTTTTACTTCAAAATATTAAATCATTGAATTTATGAATTTTTTTATATGGTATTTAAGTTTTTCATTCCTATCCAATGTAATAGATTTAATCACACAATTCCAAACAATTTCTCTATTCTCTCATAATTTTTTTTCAAAAAATTACATTGCTAAATTTTTCATAAACAATGCCTGTTTCTAAAATCCAGTGAACATTGCAGAACAGTCCAAACTCGGTGCCACTAACTTACTTTTTGGTGGTATCTTTGTACAGAATTTTGTAATATTTAGGTTAAATATATGTTTTAGTCCTCATATTTGTTCCCCATTCTCAGTTAGGTCCTCATGTTTTTTTTTGTCCTAATTGCATCCTAATATTTATAAATTTGAGACAATTAAGCCCTCTCCGTTAACTGAAACTAACGTCGTAGGCCAATTGAGAGGGCTTAATTGTCTCAAATTTACAAATATTAGGATGCAATTGGGACAAAAAAAAACAAAGAGGGCTTAATTGCCTCAGATTATAAATATTAGGATAGAATTGGTACAAAAAAAAGCATGAGGACCTAATTGAGAATGAGGAACAAATATGAGGACTAAAACATATATTTAACCTAATATTGATATGTACTGATGCATCCTAACCTTAACTCTTTTGCCTGACAACAATGTGCTCTATAAGTTATCATCCTCTCTCTTCACAATTAAACAAGTGTGACTGAACTAATAATGAGTATGGTAAAATGAGATTATCAAGAAACAATGACAGAGCAAGTGATTAGCCACTTATATTAGGTGTAGTACATTTACTTTCCCATTTATCAGTGACAGTGTCAGGGGAAGTAGGATTCGTATTCTTCAACAGTACAGCTTCATCCCACTCCGGTGAAGCCGGTGGTGGTGAATGTGCACGACTTTCTGCAACTCCTCCATTATCAACATCTATCTCATCCTTCCCACTCCCAATTCTCTGCAGTTCATGCAACACCTCGTCCATCGAAGGTCTCAACTCCTTTTCCCTCTGCAAACACTGTAAAGCCAATCCTGCCACTGAAACTATCATTCCCTTAACCCTACTGTCCGAATCAAAACCAAGGCAAGGATCTACAAGCTCGCCGATTGCACTTTCTTGAATCTTCCTAACTGCTAGATTTGACAAGTTAATCTCATCCCTACTCCTGTTCATATCAACAGCAGGCTTGGATGAAATCAGCTCAATAAGCACAACCCCAAAACTATATACATCACTCTTAATAGTCAGCTGGTAGCAGCTATAATATTCAGGGTCAAGATAACCCGGGGACCCTTGCGGAGCTGTGGAGACATGCGTTACATCGTTTGGGAAGTCTCTTGAAAGACCAAAATCTGCTACCTTAACACAGAAGTTGTTGTCCAGGAGAATGTTGTTTGTTTTCACGTCACGGTGGATGATGTCTGAGGCGTGGAGATAAGCCAATGCACTGGCAGTTTCTATGGCAATTTTCATACGTGTAGGCCATGGTAGCAAGCCAGGCTTGGATAATCCACCGTGGAGATGACATGCTACGGTGCCGTTTGAAATGTATTCGTACACAAGTAGGAGTTCACGGCTGTGCCGTGAAGTGCACCCGTAAAGGGACACTAGATTTTTGTGACGCAACCGTGTGAGGATTTTAACTTCGTTCATGAACTGTTCTACTCGCCTCCAATTGTGCTCGTATAACCGCTTCACCGCAACTTCCCTTCCATCTGGGAGTTTCCCTGCATTTTCATTTCAGGGTCTAAGTGTTGCAATAAGAATTACATGAGAAATATTGATTAGTTCAACTAATTTTAGCTTAAGAAAAAGCTACCTTTATCTTTTTCTTTTTAATTTTTCCCTTACAGATGTTTATGAATAAGTCTGTCCAAGCACACACTGTTAGTATTCACTTTTTAATTCTTCTTCACACTTTCAAAGTCCTATCCTATCCAATTTTCACTTTACATGTAATGTGATCAATTTTTCAGAGATCAAAGTTCTGGACCATGGACATGTTGAAATTGACCAAGACCAATGAACGCGTAGTACAAGTTCTCAACTATACAATAACATACTGTGTGCCAAACTATCAATGAATTGTGTGCTGTTCGATAAAGTAGCTTACCATAGTAGACAGTACCGAAGCCTCCATCTCCAAGTTCCTGAGCATGGTCGAAATTGTTTGTCACTTCTTTAAGCTGCGCGTAAGAGAAGAGTGGAACTCCAAAGTATTCGGCACTATTTGCTCGAAGAGAAATCGAGGAGGAATCAGAATAAGAATCTCTTGACTTTAGTTGTCCGCCTGAGGTAGCATGTTTTCGTTTGCGGAGTAGAAGGAAAAACAACAACCCAATTAACATCATGCATGGGACTCCAATGCCTAAACCTGTGAAAAGGGCCCAAGGGAAAATATCAATTGAAGATACTGGGAGACGCAACAAAGTGCATGACTGCTGCTACTTTCCTGAGACATTGAAATTAGCACTCATAGAGCTATACAAAATTTTAAAGAAGTTTTCATCATTCTGGGAAGAAAAAAGAAATCTGCAGATCCTCTTTATTCACACACTGATGAACTTTGACACTCAGGATCAACGATTTTGAAATCACATTTTGAAAAGGAATATCGAGTTATGTAAACAGTTCATTACCTAAAGCCAGTTTGACCTTCCGACGCAACCCTTTTTCCTGAGCTGCAGCGATTCCAACAAACATTTTAGCAAACAACACAGATTTGAAGTGTGGAGATACATTTATGCAGAGATAAATATAGCACGTTAATTGTGGGTGTCGCACCAAAAAATATTAGAAATTAGACAAGCAATAAAAGCAACTGAGCTCTCTCAATCTAAGTGTACTAAATTCTACATTTGAAATTTTAAAACGAGAGAACATGGATTAGGAACATCAAGGTCACTTCTCTTGAGCTGTTTGATTCTGTTTATGATATAGGAGAAGGAAGTGGGCTAGGGGAAATTTACAGAAAAGTAAACGGTGAAAAAACATTTAAGAACCTACAATGCGGAAAGCGGATAAAAGCAACAAGTATTAGTGCATTGCATTCGTGGATGCTTTTGTTTCCAGGGTTTTTGTTGTAGTATACCATTGGCACAACAAAATTGCTCTCTGCTGTCTAGTTGACACTGCCCTCCTTTGCGATAGTAGCAATCTGAACATTGATCTGTTAATGTTACTAAAACAGTGACATCGCCAGTTAAGAAAGTAAATGGGTCATTGGCGTCAGGCACGTCTTTAATTGGAAGCAGGACCTTTTTACACGCTCTCAAAGAACTCCGAGACGCATCCTCGTCTGTAATGAAGTGGTTGTAGTAGATATCGTAGCCAAGGCACCCATTATACTTGCTCATATTTATATTTGTGACATTGAGGGTGTTGTTGCACAAGAACAGACTTGCGCTGTATGCCAATCGAAAAGCAGCAAAGCGAGATTTAAGAGGAAGAGTATAATTGTTTGTGAAAGCTTCACAACTTCGGTTCTGCAGAAGGTTATAAAAATGTTTGTCTCTAAATAGGAAAGTTTCGAAACGGGTAGTAGAGCTACTAAGAAGCTCATGGATGGATACAACCTGAACCCAACCTCCATTTGCTTGTAATTGGATAGATTTGGGCATATGTGGATTATCATCACCACAATTTCGTATGGACAAGAATCCACAGTCGTGGCGTGCAGTTATAGTAAAAGGGAAAGTGATATTGCCAAGATATCCACAAGGAAATGAAGGTGGACACCTTTCATGGTCCCCGGCCGCCAAGAGAAGCGGCATAAACTTAGAAAATAAAAGCAGTAATAGGAATCCATGAACCGGACTCATGCTTCTTCAATCGCACACTACGTCTGTGAGAAAAATAGTACAGAATTCATATCCGATTTGATTATCCAAACTGAGCAGAAGTTTGTCTCACTTGCTTTTATACTCTTTCCAATATAACACCACTTGAAGCGCCTGATACGTCAGATGAATTAGAAAATGACTAGGAATTCAGGGAATACTCCTTGAAAAAGTTTCCAGGGAAGAGGGAGTGTGAAACCAAGACATTTAGACATACATACATATCAAGCAATTAGGGGAGGGAGACCAATTCTTGCGACTTTGGACACAAGCACAAAGACTTGACTTGTCTGCTTATTCCTTATAATCTCTTAACGTACTCTGCTTCAAAAGCGAAAATTGTCTTGGTCCTGGAGGCTCTAAACCGTGTATGAGACGCAAAGCATAATGAAAAACACTTGTGTGCATCGTAATGAAGATTAAAAAAATATCACAAGGAGTCCAGAAGAGTTGGGAAATGCAGTGGGACCAACGAGGTTGAAACACTTAAAAGAGGTAGGAAAAAAGAGTACTAAATGACGTTGAAAGAGTGTAAGAAATAATAAGAGAAGGTTAAGGAATGGTTAAGTCCTTTTAAGCGGTTAGGTTCACACTTTACTTCAACGTGACCAGTCAACGAGGCCAGAGAGAAAACGCGTTCGCTGTCATAATCACTCACTTCAAATTTCTTGCCACCTACCCTCCTCCTTTCTGCTGTTTCCAGTTTCAAACATTTTTCTAACACTCTCTGTGTGAACTAATGAAAGTTTTTTGTCCTGCTTCACTGGCTTGCAAACTACCGTTTACGATAATGTATTACTCACTACTAAAAATCAAACTCAGATTTTCATTACATGAATCAACCGAGTGAACGCAGGACTTGTTATCACATGAATCTGATTAATTTTGGTTCTCTGCCAACTTTATAATAATGAGATAACTACAGATATAATTAAGCCTTGTATCAGTTATCATGTTACTTTCTCTGGTAATCTGCTTTTTGTGTCCACAAACATAAATGGAAAGAAAACTCTCTTTATTTATCCTTTTCAAGTGACCTGGCATCTTTTACCATAGTGTGAGACAAACATTTTCCACTTATCATGTATTATTTATTTGCTTCCCAATTTCATGTTTATCTTGCAAGGTCACATCTTATCTAACCGAAAAAATTTTATACCCTACAATACCAATTTCAATTTAAAACGTCAATTCTCTTAGGGTGACTTTTTTTCCATTTTTCAAATATTTTTTGCCATCTTTCTTTTGTCACAAACTTCTCTATTCTTTGGATCTCTCTTCATTTCACACACTACAGGGATGTGAAACAAGTTGTTTTAGTTTTTCCAAGACTTGAAATTATTTATTTGGTTATAATGTAAACTCCATTTTTTTTATATTCAAATTTGTATGCTATGTCCTCATACTCCCCCGTTTTGACATATCTCTCCCGAAAGGAGAGACAAAAGACTTTGACATGGGACTCACAATAAAATGAGATCCATTCTAGAACTTTAAAAAGGAACAATTATCTTTAGTCAACTCAAGTTAAAAATATTTGTCTCATTTTATAAGTAAAATTTTAACTTTGTTATTTTTCCTTTTCAATTTTCGGGTCTAAACCAAAAATATTGCATGCTATGTGATTAACACCGTATGGGAAACAGTTTTACACTGCAAAGGGTGAAGTTGATTGAAATTTTATCAACCAAATAAAGAAGTTTCTTAAGAAACATACTTTTCTCTTGTAAAGTACACTAAAGTGAAAGAAAGTAATTAGCAACCTTTGAGTAGGGATGAGCCATTCTTATTGGTAGTAGTAGTAGCATACAATATAAACTACCCTAAGAAACAAGTTACTTTGAAGATTTTATACCCAACCTCCAAACACATTACGCTGTGGGCAAATATTAAGGTTTAGTGACATTAAATGCATAAACTTTAGACCTAATATATCTAATTTATAAGCAGGGTTCATTTCTAAAAATTAAAGTGAAATTATCACCTACTTGTTGTGAACTGTGACTACGATATTTCATAGTCATCACTGAATAATTACGTGAACAAAGTAGTCTTCACAAAAAGGTGTTAGATAAGTTCAGCCACTATCCCATTAAGATGGAGTAATATGGGTTGGTGAGTTTTAATAATAATAAAAAAAAATTACTTCCCTTAAAGACTGTACAATCGTCTATCCTAATTTTGGTTTTTCTCCAAACTTTATATATTTTTAATTCTTTAATTTGTATCTATGAATATTTTGAAATTTTATCAGTTTTGTTAATTAATATGTTACCACTGAAATTTGATAAGTGTTTTTGATTGATATTCAATCCCCTAAAGTATTGGTGTATTTCAATTCCTTTTTGCTATAGCTTGGACACAAACAAATTGTGAGCTAAGAGAAAATTTCTTTGAATTTAAAATGAAGTTGATTATGGGCATAGAAAGCTACTGACTACTATATGTATTGAAATTATTAAGTTTATGTCGTACTATGTGTGGTTTAAATTGAATGATATTGTGTTTTTCATTAGTTTTGAATATGATATTTGGTTGAAATGGTTAATTTTAGTTGTATTGATGTAGTAAAAAATCGTGTATATAAAAGCAATTGAAAAATGTATTACAAACTATGTAGATTATGCATAATTGAATCTTTAAAATACAATTGAGTCTTAGCAATTTGTTATCATTTGTTTACTTGGTGTTTTAGTATTAATTGAAAAACAATCTTATTTTAATCTTTTAAAGTTTTAATATTGTCTAACTCAATCTCTCAACTTAACTTTAAATTAAACTGATTTCTTCTTCATTTGTGCTTTTCTCACTTTTTTTCTACTGTTTACTAATATTTAGACTATGAAATATTAACATTCAAGTGCTAATGAACAGGTCAAGATGGCCGAGTTGGTCTAAGGCGCCAGTTTCAGGTACTGGTCCGAAAGGGCATGGGTTCGAATCCCATTCTTGACAATGATTTTTGTCTTTGAAATTTTTATAAAACTAATAGTTCGAATCCCTGCCTAATAGTGGCCCGGTGTAGTAACTTGAGCCCATTATTGTGAAAATGACAGTTCAACATTCCATAAAGTTTAAAAACATCCAGCCCAATCCATTTCAACCCACCCTTAATTCTTTAACACTATACTTCTCTGATATATGAAAAACGAATTACAATATAAAGTCCGATTCACAACCAAAACTTTTTGAGTAGAAAATAAATATTTTTAATTATATTTTGACATTAAGTCATATTTTCGGCATCTTGTTAGGTTTTGAAAGCTTATTGTCAACAGTAATGAATAGTAATAATAAATTGGTACAATTAATGAAACTTAAAGCTTATTGGCTTATTTGTATAAATAAAAAGTTATATGATCTATCAAATTGGTTTTTTCGCAGCAAAAAAATAGTTTTGTTTGAATTTATATAAAAAAAATAGTTTAAAAGTTGTAATTTTATTTGTACGGTTATTCTTTTTCGTTAGTACAAAATCTAACTTTTTTAAAATGCAAAGTAAGAGTTTAATAGCCGTAATTGTCTTTTATAAGTTTCTAAAAAAAAATGTTTGATGAAGTATATAACCCTGAAATATTCTATTAATATCATCATATTTCTCAATAATATAACCCAGAGCTAAATATATGCAATGAAAAATAGCCAATAGCAGCCCCATCCTAAATAATTGACAATGCATCAATGAAAGAAATTTAAAGTCCAAGGCATTGGAATATTCAAATTATTTTATAAGTCAACTATTTTATATATACAGAAGTAACATTTCTTTATTTCAAAACTGTACCGACATTATTAATTATTGCTTTTGGTACATGTGCTGACAGATTAATTTAAGTTATAACAAAGACAAATAGTGTTTTTCATTAACAATATTATTATACTAATTAACACGTCATTATGGCTTGACTAAGTACTTTGTGTATTTATTTTCACTTAGTTTTTTTAGAGACGTAGCCATCATTGAAGATTGATTAGGTCCTTTCTTTTACCAACCAAACTGAAGTAGTATTTTAAACCTTCAATAGAGAAGAAAGAAAATTGATTTTTTTGACATTATGTAAGCCATTTGACAATCTATTTTAGAAGTAAAATAGTTATGTAAAAAGTAAAATATTGCATTTGTAAAAGAAAATAAAAAATAATGTCAAATTGGTGTAAGTTTTTTGGACGTCAAAATAAGAAAAAATGGAAGAGGGGAGCTGTCCATGCTCCCAATTCTGCATTTTTGTATGACACAGACAACACACTGCAAACATACATCACTTGTCTATTCTTTTAGAGAGGAAATTCACTTTTGTAACATGCTTAATTATCCTTAAAAGCATATTTGTGTATTGAATCTTAGTCTAAAAACTAGGTTTATCTGCAACTTCTTTAAATCTTGAAATTTAATTCCAAAATTATATATTTTAGTAGTCTGTATAGATAATTTCCTATTAACACTCCTGTTCATCCAGCCATTGCAATTATGCAATTTCAGTACAGCTAACATGTAGTCCCTATTTAGTTGGGTTCTCTTTCGATCAAATAAATGCAATCCATTTTCTATTTTCACGATAAAAATAAATTGGAGAAGTGCAAAAGGTTAAGCAGAAGAGTGACTGACCTGGTTCATCCGCACCACATTTGGCAGAATGAACTCTGTCAGTGCAATAACACCTGAAAGCGAACATATCTGAATCGAAACCGCACCTCCCTCCGGTGCTGTTGCAGACGCTACATTTACTCGCAGTCCACGAGAGCAAAAACCCTTTGCTCAACGCTTCAGCAACACCTCCTATTCCATCTTCCACAACCGTATCCACCACCTCACCCTTGCAATTCTCTCCCACAACGCTTATATTTTCATCTCTTTTATCCAATGCCAAAACGGAACTCGTCTCGTTTTCTGCAGAACACCCAACTCTGTGTTCGTGAAGCGAAGGTGCGTCACAGCCGTAGAACAACACCATGTCCGTTTGATTCGGAGCAACACGGAACACGTTAGTGGGAGGAAGAGTGAGATTCTGAGTTGGAACAAGACAGCCTCTGGTGGTGTTTGATTGGAAAGTTGAGAACGCGGCATTGGACAGTCGCAGGGACTGGTTTTGGTAGAAGATTTGATGAATGAGGTATTGGGTGTGAGAGAGATTGAGGATAGGGAAGCCATCTAGAGAACAAGAGATTTCAAAACCAGGGCTCCCACAGTAAGGTTGTTGCGTTCCTTGGATGTAAAAAGGAAAGCTAATAGATTGGTTGTTGTTGGGGCAGGTTTTGGGTGCACATGCAACGAATTTAGGGTCGACTTGAGAAGAAGTGATTTGGGCAAGGAGGCAGAAGATGATGATGTAGGAATTGGTAATGGGAGAAAGGAGGGGTTTGAGGATAAAAAATTGGGTGTTTTGGTTTATCATGTTTGAAGGTTTTGTTTGTTGCTGTGGATGAAGATGATTGAAGAGAAATTGGTTATACGAAAAAGTATGAACAGTTGGATTATGGCCGCCTAAGGCGAAGGGATTTGACTTTGAAAGTTGGAATTGGGAGTGGATGGTTCTGACATATCTTTGAGTGAAAAAGAATTGTCTAGTTGTCTCTGCCTCTTATCTCTGAATTCATCATCTCCACATACAATACAATGACCAATTTTAAAAAAGAAGGGAACAAGTTGAAAATGTTGACCTCATTCCCCTCTCTCTCACCACTTTAATTGATGTCCACTTGAATTTGGCTACATGGCTCCATTGCAAACGTTACAGACAGCGAGAGAGAAAGATAAATGAGATTTAAGTGCTTAAATGTCCAAGTTGTTCTGTTAATATTGAAAACAAAAATCCTCGGTCAAGTTTATGAATAATAAATCATATAAAATAGAGATAAACATGGATGGTTTGACACTAATGTTCTATATTCAAATTTGTGTTTTGGTTTTTGATATTTAACGTCTTTGCAGATAATGTTTACTGAAATTTTAATTTTGATTAAATAATCATTTATCCAATAAAATATTGTATTTGTATATGTATATATAAGTTTTATAAAAGTTGGTAAAAAGAAAACACGTGAGAAATAGAAATTGTAACATCCCAATAAATATATATAGTAAAACTATATTTTATTCTAGGAGTTATCAAAAATCATATTAAAGAACAGTAGAGAAAAGGAAAAGAAATACAAAATAAAGAAAGATTGGATTAAACAACTTGTTCAACCAAAATATACAAAGTGTAACATTTACAAAGTTCACTACACTTAGGACGGATAGTTTTTACAAAAGGATTAACCGACTGATTAAACTAATATCTACAATAGATCAAAATACAAGCTATGGACCGGACGGTCCAGCAAACTGCTCGGGCAGCACCTCCAAGGGTTGTTCTTCCAGCAACGCTTCCTCCAAAGTCTCCTCTTGAAGTACTTCTGCTCACATCCAAAAAGGATGATCATTGCATTTGAAGAAACAAATCCGAACGATCGAAATACCGAACGGTGAAATAAAGAAAACAACAAAACAAGTAGTAGGGTAAGCTTATGAAGATTTCAACGAATCATTTATTATATCAACATAAACATCGACATCGCATAGTCTATTTTCAAATGAAATCATCATAGAAACATCATAAATTCTCAAAATGTTCAAAAACAAAAGTCCGGACGTATGACCCTGTATGCTCGCCGCTCTTTGCACCCGGGTGGACCTGGCTGGGATACACTCAACAGACCGCCACCCGAGGTTAGTCCAATGGAACTACCTCAGTATAAAAATACCCTGAGGCTAGAGGACCTCCCGCCATTCCCACACATGAATTACTCTCCTCTACCTGAGGTGATGTAATCACGGAATATCGGAATAGAGTCGGAACCTGAGCCTATAACCACGGTCATACTAAATCAATTTACTTCAAACATGAGATATTCCTCCTTGGAACTCTCTTACAATTCAATCCAAATATCAAATCAACTTGACAACCATTTAAAGTATGAAACCTACAGAACATAGGTAAAGAGTGTTTACTGATAGAAACGAACGGAAAAGATCAGTATGGTTCAACCGGACGGAATATTAGTAGTGGTGTGTCCACAGAGGAAATAAATAAATAACCCGGTCTGGATAATAAAATTTAGAATGTACTTAACAAAAGAGACATCCAACTTTTGAGAGAAAGGAATCAAGAAATTGATTGAGGAAATCCAGTGACTAAAATGAAGAAAAATGGACGGTTTATAATATTGGGTTCTCCTCAGAAAAGTAAAGGTCCTGACTAAACTGGACATTCCATAAGAAATTCAAGATTAGGTCTAATACCGGACGCTTTACCAATTGACCAATGAAATTAAAAACCGGACGTTCTGTGTAAGACAGAAAATCCAAAATGTCTGACTTAAATAATATATTTTTGGTTCAGAAATACGAAATCGATTTAAAAGGTGACGGGAAACCGGACGGTCATAATGACCATTCGATTATAACATTGGTTATACTATGTTCTTATACTCTCTTTGAAATTTAAATGTTTACAGAATTCAATTCAACATCAGAGTCATACTTTCATATAACATATAAAAATCAAACATATCAAAATTCATACATTCAACCATCAAACATACCAAATTCATACATTCAACCATATAACAAACAATTTATTGAAAAATCATAAACTTCCCTTACCTCTTAACTCCAGCTAAGACTTGGACAGTGGATGGAGAGTAACTAATTCGTCAAAGTTCCAATTTCTAAACATAAGATACAAGAATATAGGTTCAGAAAGATGATTTTACAGAGACACGCAGCCTTAACGGCACATGCATGCAGGAAAACTAAGAACCCTAAAGAGCCTGACACTTACCAGCTCCGAACGGTCTTTTGATTGGTACAGATTGTACCTCTTGATACCAGCTACCAGATTTCTTGAAGGAAGTTAGTGATCTGAGAACGTTTGGAGGTTAGATTTTTAGAGAGAAGATAGAAAGGTTTAGAGAGAAGGAGGAGAATTTCTGAGTTTGCAGAAAACGAAATTTGATGAAGAAGAAGAAGATTTGCATGCAAAAAGAATTACATTGTTTTCTTCTTACCTTTACACCAGCGGTCGGCTAGTATTATGCTGCCACCTGGTTTCCACTACCAACCCCCCTATCATCCTGTAGTCGCCACCTGGTTCCCACTCACAGGGATTTTCCCTGCTAAGCCGTCGCTGCACGGATTACAAGAAAAGGGCATTAATTGCTTGCAGAAATTTGTCTCCCACTCACTCAAGAGAAACCGGCCGGTCGCCACGTGGTCGGGTCTAAAATATTGGATTTTACGGGTTGTGACATTCCCCCCAACAAATAAAAATTTTCGTCCTCGAAAATTAAAGTTTTACCTTCAAACAAGTGAGGAAAGTTTTCTCTCATTTCATCCTCACGCTCCCAAGTGATGTCTCCAGCTTTATCATCCCAAATGACCTTAACATACGTGGTACGCTTGTTGGACGGCCGCCTGATGGTTAATTCTTCAACTTTCACCGGTCTGACATCTACTGAGCAATCTGCATTGAGTTGAATGTTGTCGGCCTCAATCACATGCGAAGGATCGGCAATATATTTCCGAAGTTGAGAAACATGAAACACTGGGTGAAGATTGGATAACGAAGGAGGTAAAGCCAATTCGTAAGCTACCGGTCCAATACGCTTCAAAATTTGATAAGGGCCAAGAAATCTAGCGGATAGCTTCTTTGGTCGGATAACTCTTCCAACGCCAGTCTTTCTGTCCAACTTAAGAAACACATGATCTCCTTCAGCAAATTCCAAAGGCTTCCTTCGTCTATCGGCATAGGATTTCTGTCGGCTCTGGGATGCCTTAAGTCTTTCTTTGATTAACTTTACCTTTTCGGTGGTTTGTTGCACTATCTCTGGTCCAGTTAACACCGATTCTCCTTCCTGGAACCAGCAAAGAGGTGTTCTGCATTTCCTACCATAAAGTGCTTCAAAAGGCGCCATTCCAATACTTGAGTGAAAACTATTGTTGTACGTGAATTCGGCTAATGGCAAAATTTCGTCCCAAACACCCAAGTGATCCAGCACGCTTGTCCTCAACAAATCTTCCAAGGTCTGGATAGTCCTTTCGGATTGACCGTCCGTTTGTGGATGGTAAGCAGAGCTCATTTGAAGTTTGCTTCCCATTTCTTGTTGAAGTGCCTGCCAAAACCGAGACGTAAATCTTGGGTCTCGATCCGACACAATACCGGACGGTACTCCATGAAGCCTTATGATTTCTTTAACGTACAACTGAGCCAGCTTGGACATAGGCATTTTCAAATTGATGGGAAGAAAGTGAGCACTCTTGGTCAGCCTATCGACTATCACCCAAATTGCGTCATGATTTCTGACCGTTCGGGGTAAATGGGTCACGAAATCCATTGCAATGCTGTCCCATTTCCATTCGGGTATCTCCAATGGTTGAAGTTGACCGCTCGGTTTCTGATACTCAATCTTAGCTCTTTGGCAAGTTAGACAAGATTCTACGAAACGAGCTACATCTTGCTTCATTCCTGGCCACCAGAAACACATTCGTAAGTCTTTATACATCTTGGTCATTCCCGGATGAATACTAAGTCTACTCCGATGAGCTTCTTCCAGAACAATCCTCTTTAATTCTACATCATTGGGTACACATGTCCGCCCATTATATCTTAAAAGACCATCAGTTCCAGTACTGAACTCCTTGTGAGGTGGTATACCGTGTGGTTTACTAATCTTCTGTAATTCCTCATCAAAGGCTTGTTTTTCCCTGATTCTATCAATGATATTGCTAGACAACTGCATATGACTGCACTTTATGCCGGTCGGCTCGAATTCACAATGAAACCTTAGATCTCTGAAGCTTTCAACCAGTTTCAATTCTTGAACCATCATGTTTGCCACATGTACAGTCCTCCGGCTTAAGGCGTCAGCGACTACATTTGCCTTTCCCGGATGATAATGTAGTTCAAAATCGTAGTCCTTCAAAAATTCCATCCATCTTCTCTGCCTCATATTTAATTCCTTCTGATCGAACAAGTATTTGAGGCTCTTGTGATCACTGAATACTTGAAACCGGGCGCCGTATAGATAATGCCTCCAAATCTTCAATGCAAACACTACGGCAGCCAACTCAAGATCATGAGTTGGATAATTTCTCTCGTGAACCTTCAACTGCCGAGAGGCGTAAGCAACGGCTTTCTCTTCTTGCATCAGAACGCAACCCAACCCTTGATAAGATGCGTCGCAATACACTACATAAGGCAGATTGGCATCCGGAATCACCAAAACTGGAGCATTCGTCAATCGCTGCTTCAGTTCTTGAAAACTAGACTCGCACCGGTCGGTCCAGACGAAGGGTTGATCCTTTCGAGTCAATTGAGTTAAGGGCGCTACTATCTTAGAAAAGCCTTCAATAAATCTTCGATAGTAGCCAGCCAATCCCACAAAGCTTCTAATCTCCGAAACCGAACGGGGAGTTTCCCACTCTAAAACCGCTCGGACCTTGGCCGGATCCACAGCAATTCCGCCAGCTGAGATTACGTGCCCAAGAAATTGCACTTGCTTCATCCAAAATTCGCACTTAGACATTTTGGCATATAATTGTTTTTCCCTTAACACACCAAGCACTATCCTCAAATGTTCTTCATGCTCTGCTTCAGTCTTAGAGTATATGAGGATGTCATCAATAAAGACAACTACAAAGTTATCCAGAAACGGCCGGAAGATCCTGTTCATATAATCCATAAATACGGCAGGTGCGTTGGTAACGCCGAACGGCATCACGACATATTCGTAATGGCCGTATCTAGACCGAAAAGCAGTCTTTGGGATATCGGCTTCCTTCACCAAAATCTGATGATACCCAGATCTTAAGTCTATTTTAGAAAACACTGTCGCGCCGGACAGTTGATCCAATAAGTCGTCTATTCTAGGTAGTGGATACTTGTTTTTAATCGTCAACTTGTTCAATTGACGATAATCCACACAAAGTCTCGAGCTTCCATCTTTCTTCTTGACTAATAAAACAGGCGCTCCCCAAGGTGATACACTTGGTCTAATGAACTTCTTTTCTAAGAGATCTTCAATCTGCTTTTTCAATTCAACTAACTCTGCTGGAGCCATTCTGTATGGCGGCGCTGCTATTGGGCCGGCTTGAGCAATTAAATCAATGGAGAATTCCACTTCTCGGATTGGAGGTAAGCCTTGTACTTCATCCGGAAAAACATCCATGAACTCTTCAATAACCGTTCGGTTTTCTGCCGGACGGTTTTCTTCATTTTGATCTTCACGTGTTAAAATTAGGAAACACATTGCTCCTTCTATAAGATCCTCTCGGAGTTTACCGAGAGTCAATGATAAATTTTCTTCATTGCTTGGGAAAATCAGCTTTTTCTTCCCACAATCAATGAGAATGCGATTGGTTGTCAGCCAATCCATCCCTAGTATCACTTCTATGTCTTGAAGAGGTAAACATATAAGGTTTACCTTAAACTGGTACCCTTCTACCTCAATAGGACATCTAATGCATACGGTAGATGTCCTAATCTCTCCAGCTGCTGGGGTAGACACCACCAAATCAAGCTGCATCTCACTCTTGTCTAAACCCAACTTTTCAACACATGCCTTCGAGATGAAAGAATGTGTTGCCCCCGAGTCATACAATACACAACAAGGAACTCCACGCAGCAAGCAAGTGCTAATAATAAGGTTACCTGAACTTGCTGCTTCTACTCCGGTCAATGCATAAACCCGGCCGGTTGCTTGCGCTCTTCCTCCATTCCTCTGACCACTTCTACCAGCAATTGGAGGTCTCATAGCCCCTCGATTTCCCATGTTACACTCAGAGTCCGTATGGCCGGTTCTTCCACACTTAGAACAAAGTTTGAATCCCACCAGTTGAGGGCAAGATGATCGATAATGTGGCCCTCCACAATTGAAGCAAGAAACAGTTCCTTGCTGCCTTGACGAATTAGTATAAACTGAGTTTTGTGAGGGAGTACCAGAACCGGTCGGCATAGGCCGAGAATAAGGAGTCCTCCTCACAACTTGACCAGTTCGAGCCTGAACAGACGCCCTACCGGTCGGTTGCTGCAGCTTCTTTTGTTGTTCTACTTCTGCCATGTTTCTTTCAAGCACCTTGGCTCTTTCCACCAAAGTAGGAAATGAAGTAATACACAAGCTGGAGATCATTACCTTCAATTCTGGCCTTAATCCATTTTCATACTTCCTGCATTGCCACTCCTCATTCACGCCCATGGTGTAAAATCTCATCAAATGCTTGTAACGGTCGGTGTATTCGGATACCGACATCCCCCCTTGAACTAGTTGGAGAAATTCCACTTCCTTTGCAAACCTCACACTGTTGGGGAAATATTCTCCATAAAACTTCTCCTTAAATACTTCCCAAGTGATTGGAAGTCGTTGTTGTTCCAATAACATCTTCATGGCACTCCACCAATGATTTGCCTCCCCGGTAAGTTGGTATTCAGTATACAACAACCTGTTTTCATTCGGACAGCGTTTAGCCTGATAAATCTTCTCCATGTCTCTTATCCAACGATCTGCTTCGTCAGCACTACACTTTCCGTCAAACTTTGCCGGGCGGTGTTGAAGAAAGCTCTCCAGACTCCATTCTGCCGTATTATTTACCGAAGACCCGGACGGTCCACCAGCCTGAGATCCAGTTCGTAATAACTCCATGATTTGCCTTTGAGTCGACTCCGCAGCGACTCTAGCGGCTTCAGCATTCTGTAATGCAATCACGTTCTGTTGCGCAAGGTTAGCGTTTTGCTGAATCAAAGTGGTGTTTTGTTGTTGGAGTGCAGCCAGAACGGACTCCAATAAGTTGTTGTTGCTGTTACCGGCTGTATCCCGGTCGGCCGGTTGTGGAGGAGGTCTTGGAGCCATTTTCTGTTTTCAACAGAAGAAACTCATAAATTTCCATAAGAAGTTAGAAAATTCTAACTGATCATGTGAGTATACAACACAAGCATAGCATACCCATAACCTATAGGCATTCTAAGGAACAAAACTGCTCTGATACCATTAATGTAACATCCCAATAAATATATATAGTAAAACTATATTTTATTCTAGGAGTTATCAAAAATCATATTAAAGAACAGTAGAGAAAAGGAAAAGAAATACAAAATAAAGAAAGATTGGATTAAACAACTTGTTCAACCAAAATATACAAAGTGTAACATTTACAAAGTTCACTACACTTAGGACAGATAGTTTTTACAAAAGGATTAACCGACTGATTAAACTAATATCTACAATAGATCAAAATACAAGCTATGGACCGGACGGTCCAGCAAACTGCTCGGGCAGCACCTCCAAGGGTTGTTCTTCCAGCAACGCTTCCTCCAAAGTCTCCTCTTGAAGTACTTCTGCTCACATCCAAAAAGGATGATCATTGCATTTGAAGAAACAAATCCGAACGATCGAAATACCGAACGGTGAAATAAAGAAAACAACAAAACAAGTAGTAGGGTAAGCTTATGAAGATTTCAACGAATCATTTATTATATCAACATAAACATCGACATCGCATAGTCTATTTTCAAATGAAATCATCATAGAAACATCATAAATTCTCAAAATGTTCAAAAACAAAAGTCCGGACGTATGACCCTGTATGCTCGCCGCTCTTTGCACCCGGGTGGACCTGGCTGGGATACACTCAACAGACCGCCACCCGAGGTTAGTCCAATGGAACTACCTCAGTATAAAAATACCCTGAGGCTAGAGGACCTCCCGCCATTCCCACACATGAATTACTCTCCTCTACCTGAGGTGATGTAATCACGGAATATCGGAATAGAGTCGGAACCTGAGCCTATAACCACGGTCATACTAAATCAATTTACTTCAAACATGAGATATTCCTCCTTGGAACTCTCTTACAATTCAATCCAAATATCAAATCAACTTGACAACCATTTAAAGTATGAAACCTACAGAACATAGGTAAAGAGTGTTTACTGATAGAAACGAACGGAAAAGATCAGTATGGTTCAACCGGACGGAATATTAGTAGTGGTGTGTCCACAGAGGAAATAAATAAATAACCCGGTCTGGATAATAAAATTTAGAATGTACTTAACAAAAGAGACATCCAACTTTTGAGAGAAAGGAATCAAGAAATTGATTGAGGAAATCCAGTGACTAAAATGAAGAAAAATGGACGGTTTATAATATTGGGTTCTCCTCAGAAAAGTAAAGGTCCTGACTAAACTGGACATTCCATAAGAAATTCAAGATTAGGTCTAATACCGGACGCTTTACCAATTGACCAATGAAATTAAAAACCGGACGTTCTGTGTAAGACAGAAAATCCAAAATGTCTGACTTAAATAATATATTTTTGGTTCAGAAATACGAAATCGATTTAAAAGGTGACGGGAAACCGGACGGTCATAATGACCATTCGATTATAACATTGGTTATACTATGTTCTTATACTCTCTTTGAAATTTAAATGTTTACAGAATTCAATTCAACATCAGAGTCATACTTTCATATAACATATAAAAATCAAACATATCAAAATTCATACATTCAACCATCAAACATACCAAATTCATACATTCAACCATATAACAAACAATTTATTGAAAAATCATAAACTTCCCTTACCTCTTAACTCCAGCTAAGACTTGGACAGTGGATGGAGAGTAACTAATTCGTCAAAGTTCCAATTTCTAAACATAAGATACAAGAATATAGGTTCAGAAAGATGATTTTACAGAGACACGCAGCCTTAACGGCACATGCATGCAGGAAAACTAAGAACCCTAAAGAGCCTGACACTTACCAGCTCCGAACGGTCTTTTGATTGGTACAGATTGTACCTCTTGATACCAGCTACCAGATTTCTTGAAGGAAGTTAGTGATCTGAGAACGTTTGGAGGTTAGATTTTTAGAGAGAAGATAGAAAGGTTTAGAGAGAAGGAGGAGAATTTCTGAGTTTGCAGAAAACGAAATTTGATGAAGAAGAAGAAGATTTGCATGCAAAAAGAATTACATTGTTTTCTTCTTACCTTTACACCAGCGGTCGGCCAGTATTATGCTGCCACCTGGTTTCCACTACCAACCCCCCTATCATCCTGTAGTCGCCACCTGGTTCCCACTCACAGGGATTTTCCCTGCTAAGCCGTCGCTGCACGGATTACAAGAAAAGGGCATTAATTGCTTGCAGAAATTTGTCTCCCACTCACTCAAGAGAAACCGGCCGGTCACCACGTGGTCGGGTCTAAAATATTGGATTTTACGGGTTGTGACAGAAATGGTGGTTGAGATGGTAAAGGAAAACAGTGTTATAAAAAGTATTATAAAATGATTTTACGTTAAAGATTTTCTCTTTTTTATGAATTATCTCTTGAAGAACTGGCAGTAGATAACTGCATTGATCTAATTTCTTAACTTAATTAAAATGGTGATAATTAATTTGACCTGATTTGTTAATTTGTGAGTAGTGTGTACCACATTAACTCGAGTAGAACTCGCACGGCAGAAAAGACATATAACTACATATTATCGAAAAGCGTAAAAGATCTTTGTGCAGATCATCTCTTCCTTTATAAAATTAATCGGTTCATCCTTTACCACAATTATTAACCTCCTTTATAAGAGTTCATATGTACTTTAATGTAATATCCGTTGGGTTCAGCAATTTTAATCGTGGGTGAAAATTGATGGTGAGATTAAGGATATTTTTATTGGATTTGTGGGCCAAAACTGAAGTGGTGTGGCACTTTAAATATGCCGTAGCCTCTCGGCCTGAGAAAGTAACTAACAATTGAACCGGTGTATATAAATTGAGGACAATCAATGACACACATTTGACCCAAAACAATGGAAAATCAAATGATACAGATGCCTAAGAAGACAAAACTCCTCCTCCAACATTTGATCCCATCAAAGGGGTCCTTTGATACCATAATATTCCTCATGCTCGAAATCTAATATAAAAAACCAAAATGATAATTATAAAAAACAATAAATTTAGTATATCTAATATATGATCATATTACAGCTTCTGTAAGTGTGGGTTATTGATGTCGATCTTCCTCTCCCAGTCGTAAGCTTCCTTCCTTTAGACATTATGATTTTGAAGAAAATAAAAAGACAATTTTTTGTTTTTCAAAACTTTTCTTATTTATTTAAAGTAAAAAAGTTGATAAACAATATCATGTTATGATCTTTTATTTATTTTTATAATATTCCGTAACTCTCAATTTTTTAAAAAAAAAATGTCTTTCCATCTCCTTTTCTTAAAATCATTCATTTTCAAACACGTCTTCGTTTTTTCGGCTAATCACGAAATTGAACGTTACAATTGCTTGGACCATAAATTAAAGAAAAAGGTTATTGAGTCTCCACATTCAAAGCAATCTCTGATTTCACAGTGATTATGAGTTGGCCTTTGTACACTATTTTGTGCGCTGAAGTTGTTTATTTTCTATGTATGAATTTTCGTAATTTGACTTCACACTATGTATGCTGTTTTTCTGTTGACAAATGAGGTAAAAATAACAGTTTAGTTTAGATTATTAGGAAATTACATATGATTTAAAAATTAGTCAAAAGTCCGTGAGGGTATATTTGCTGAAAATTAGATGGTTGAAAACTGATGCGAAGAATAAAAGTGGCATGGTCATGGTGGATCTTGCGGGTCTTCCCACTAGCATTTCATTTCCATTTTCCACCACAATTTCTCCCAACACGACCACACTCACAAACATCTATCAAACTCTCCTTTTCTGCTTGCAAAATTACTGTCCTGGCAATTCAATTTGAAGCTACGACAATTCTTAGGTCATGTTGTCGGTGACTGATAAACTGAATATTTATTTCAAACAGAAAATATATCTTACTTTGTAATTTTTCATTTCACCGCAGTGAAATGAAAGTCATTAAAAAAGTGTGACAGTTATAATTCAATTCGTTTGCTTTAAAGCCTCAATTATTAATGACCCAATAGTTTCGGTTAGCTATGACCCAATCAAATTTTGTGGAACAAATTTACCTTTCCAACATGCATTACTACTGTTCAAATCAAATGAGACAAAAAATAAATATTTAATATGTAAAATCAAAGTAAAAAATTAAAATGTACTTGTATATCTATAGTATTATGTTAAGAGATTCACCTTTTTAGTGTTTATATTTTATTTAAATTTTATTATATTAAAAAAGTATATAATTTTTTTAAAAAGTTTTATTCAAAAAAATGTAAATTTAAATTATAATTTGATTTGCTAATAATTTTCTTTAAACAATTTGTTTATAAATAAACCTAAATAATTTATATTCATACTACTAATTTTTAACTTTACATTAAGTTTCTTTTTACATATTTCCACCTGCTTTGTTTAATTTTATTTTTCTAACTTATTACACACACAAAAATATTACATAAATTCTTTTAACCAAATAAATATGTGTTTTTCAAAATTAATTTTCCAAAAAAACAGCCATAATTACAGGTAATTTTTTCTATTATCATAATTACAATATATTAAATTACCTTATTTAATATAATCACTCTCAAGATTTGTATTCCCAGTTAATTTATAAATATTAAATTAAATATATCTTTTAAATTTATATTTAAATCCGTTGATAAAAAATTTAAAATTTTATTAAAGGAATTTATTATAAATAAATAAAGTTATAAAGCAAGAAAAAAATGTTGCTAATAATTTGTTACTAAAAAATTTAATTGCAAAAACAAATTACTTGCAAAATTAGAAAAACTTCAGTCTATAGCAAAACCAAATTGTACTTGAACAAAAAAAAAAATTGTCTAGTTTGGAAAAAAAAATAATGATCTACTCACATTAATAAAGTTCAAAAGTGATTTATAACAAAAAATTCCCAATAAATATTAAAAAAGGTATTTATGTATAATTTGTACTCACGTGATATTCTAACATATCTCTTACCTTGAGTTATATATATATATATATATATATATATATATATATATATATATATATATATATATATATATATATATATATATATATATTAATTATTGTAATGAGTTGTTTAATACAGTAAAAACTATGTATAAATTCGTATGATTAAATATATACATAAACAACTTTATTTATAATATAAGAAATATGGACTAAGTCCAAAATACAAATATGAAATAATAATAAACAAATTAAAGATCAAAATAATATATTTAACAATATTTCAAGTTGATGCATACATGTTAAACAAGTTTGTTCATATATTAATTAGATAAGTACAACGAAAAACATTATATGAATAATTCCATACACTCATTAGATGAACTTAAAGAATACATATTATACAAGTATGTTCATACTAATCATACGAGTGTTGATAAACTAATTACATTTGGAAAAGTATCTTTGTATGTGCATTGGATAAATCTATTAATAAACATTAAATAATTCTATATTGTATGATTAAGCAAGTCTTGCAATATATATTAAATAAGTTTGTTTGTATACTATTTAATCGAATTTAACAATATACATTAGAAAATTTTATCAATATACTAATTAGTGTAACAACACATACTGGATGAGTTTGTCAATGCATTCATTACATGAATCTAGTCATTCACGTTATATTAATTTATTCATACACAAATTTATATTTTCAGCAAGTCAAAGTCAACTCTATATCTATAGAGATTCTTCATAATTTTATAGAATCTATTTTATTTTTTCACATATTTTATCCTTTATAATTTTTAAAAGGTTTATAATTTATATTTTTATAGATATATTAACTTTATAATCTTATAAGTTATTTTTAAAGTTGATTTTATTCAAAATTTGATTGTAAATTTAAAATTATTTATTTATTTTTTGTAATATCTAATTTTTTTTAACAAACACGCAAACAAACATTAATTACCCGAACATAAGCACGAATTCAAAACTAACTGTAGTCTAAAATTATGTACAAAGTTGCCACCGTAAAAAAAACACTTGATAATATTTGCAATGTTATTTGGTATGCATAAATATTAAAATAAAACAAAAAGCTATTTCATATCAAATTTTAAAATAACAGTTAATAATTAAATTTCGTACATAAAATAATTATTATACATACATATATATAGAGAGAGACACACACACTAGTATTTTGACTTGCGTAAAGCAGAATATTATTTTTTAAGATTATTGAATTTTGTTTTTATTACAATTAAAAGTAAATCAAGAATTTAAAAATAATTTTTATAGTTTAAATAGTGATGAAAAATATGATTTAAGGAAGAGACCGTAACTTAACAATATTTATATTCGATAAAAAAAATATATTAATTTTGACGTACAATAATTTTAAATTTTACATGAAATATTATTTTTAATATTTCATTTTTTAGTTTAGTTTGAGTTTATTAACTATGTCCATATTTAATTTTTGGTTTGTCATTTTATATAATATTTTAAAATTTATCATTATAACGCGAAAGGTGTTCAAACACGTTAAAAAAGTTCACGAAAAAGGTTTCATTTTACATTTTTTCTATTTTGAATTTCAAATAATTTTTTTGTCACTACAATTTTACAATAATTTGTAATTTCAAATTTAAATTTAAACTTGGTTGTCCTATATTTTAATTTCATATTTCTAGTTGACGTTATGAATCTGAATTAAAAAAAAAGAATTGAAATTGAAATGGTCAGTTATTTTTCATCTTCTAAATTTTTAAAAAATTATTATTTTCAATTTTTAATAATACATTCTATGTTATTAAAATTATGTATATTATGATTTGACTATAATAAATATATTGAAAATATATGTTGCTTATAAATACAAGGGTTAAATATATTTTTAGTCATATACTTTGGAGCGATTTTGGTTTTAGTCTCTCTTTCAAACTAAGGTACAATTTAGTCATTGAATTTTAAAGAAAAATCTGATTTTAGTTTTTTTTACCAAATTTTTTTAACTTTATTTGCTGTTTTTCATTATAGCATTTGAATTGTTTACACTGTTTAAGACATCTTTGTTTTAATGTTAACTGAGAATCGCGTTTGAAACAGTAAATAAAGTTAAAAAAATTTGGTAAAAAAAACTAAAACTAGAGTTTTTTAAAGTTGAAGAACTAAATTCTACCTGGATGGACCAAAATCGTGTATAGGGACTAAAAACATATTTAACCCTAAATATAAAAATATGTTATCACAATTAAATTGAAATAAATAGTTTTGGAACAAAAATTTATTGAATAATATTAATGATAATATGAGATAAACAAGCTAAATATACAAAGCTTAATTTTAATATAAAAATAAAGTTGAAAAAATTAGTTGATCATAAATAAAATTAGTAAACAAAATGCAGAAACGAGTATTCTAATAAAAAAGATCTCCAGTGACTAAATAAGATACTAACATGATTAAAAGACGTATTAGAAATAAATATATTTGTTCTAATAACAAATTAAAAGTAAAAAATAATTGTTTCTGAGAAAGCTATAGTGTGTCCTGTGACAAATGAAGCGGAGATGGTGAAGGAGAAGACAAAAACGGTTTAGGCGGAAGTTCCAATAATTCAACTTTTTTCTCTAACATTTCCACCACGCTACTTATTGTTGGTCGACTTGAAGGGTGGGTTTGTATGCACCACAAACCTACCACTGCCATTTTTCTCATCATTTTGTCATCACTTTCATTCCTTACAATTTGTAGATCAAGCTCTTGATTTGATTCAAGACGATCGTAAATCCAATGAGGAAAATACAATTCACTTGAACGATCGACTTCAACCTTAATATTCTGTCTTCTTCCAACCATTTCCAAGATCATCATTCCATAACTGTAAACATCCGATTTATGTGACACGGCGCCAAAGTTTCTGCAAAAAACTTCTGGAGCAATATAACCTGCAGTGCCCCTCGCACCAGTAATTGATACCGCACTTTCTCTTGTTGGACATATTTTTGCGAGTCCAAAATCTGAAATTTTGGGGCTAAAATTCTCATCCAGTAATATGTTGTGAGGTTTTATGTCAAAATGCAAGATTCTAGTGTTGCAACCTCTGTGTAAATACTCTAATCCACGAGCAATGCCAATTGCAATGTTATACATTATCTGGCAATCCAATGTATGAGTAACCTGGAATGGATTTTTGTCTTGATATATGAACTTGTCAAGAGATCCATTAGTCATAAAATCATATATTAGAGCACGTTTAGAACCATCAAAACAAAATCCCAGGAGTCTGACAATGTTAACATGTGAAGTTGTACTGATACTTGCGACTTCATTGATAAAATCTTCTCCATTGCCTTTTGATTCAGCTAAAATCTTTACTGCAACAACACGTCCATCATGTAACTTCCCTTTATATACGCTACCGAAGCCTCCTTGCCCCAACTTGTTTTTAAAAGAGTTGGTCATTTTCTTAATCTCTGAATAATTGTGCCTAGTTATAGGAAGAGGTCCCTGTTCCTTCAAAAACTTCTGAATAACATAATGGGTTGGGTTATCCCTCCGAAACAAAAGAGACGAGGGAAAGATCTTTGTCCTAAACCAACAAGCCAAGACTACCACTACCACCACTACAACTCCAACAACTCCCACTGCCGAAGCTGGAGAATTTATACAATATCAAAGGAAAATGTATAGCGTAAGTAACATGTTAAAGACTATTCCTTTTATGAATCACCACATATATTGGTTTGTTTGATATAAATCTCTTTAATACTTGATAGTTATCTCTTGTACTATAAGAAAAAAGTATTTATAGAATAATTAATTTTCCGACCGTAGTAATAAGATAACGAAATTGAATTGAATTTGTTTGTAGTGTTCTACCTATTTTCACCATTGTAGCCCTGTTCTTATTGGTTATCCCTGCAGAAGACAAACAAAGATATCAAAGCGAATTTCAAGTGCTGATATATTATTTAGGTTGCTGATATATGATTTTAGTTTCTTCTGCGTATGTATTAATTAGTATTATTTTGATTTACGTCTATATTTTAGAAAAAAAATTCTTTTGATAACTCAATATTTTTAATCATAATAATCAATATATTGTATAGACCTATACTATTAATACAAAGAATGGAAAAAACTTAAAATTATACGACACATTAAGGGATTGCTTCAACTCACAAACTTGCATAACCAATTGAGCTATAAACATAATTACATATTTTCCGTACTCCTGGTTTTAAATATAACAGGTTAGTTATCTCGTATGTTTGATCGGTAAGAAAAAAAAGTGTTGACGAGTAAATGAACCTAATGACTATTTTTTTTTTTCACTTACTTTTGGTTTTTGTATCTTCATAGGCAAATTTGCCTAAAATATTACCAAAGTAGGCAAATTCAAAGTCAAGGGAAAGTCGTGCGACCCCCTAACGACTTCAAAAACAGAAGTCGTGCTACCATGGCACGACTTCACACTGTTCATATGAACAGTGTGAAGTCGTGCCACATAAAAACGACTTCAAGCTGTGGTAATCGATTACGATGGAGCTGTAATCGATTACCAAAAGCTGAAGTCGTGCCACCCATGCACGACTTCAGCTTTGCAGGCCAAAACCACACTGGTAATCGATTACTTGGACTCTGTAATCGATTACCAGCACTTTAAATTGAGTAATTTCCATGGTAATCGCTTACCAGTGTGTTATTGTCCAAAATTTGCACTGGTAATCGATTACCCCTGGCTTGTAATCGATTACCAGTTGCTTGTAGACACATTTGCTTTGTTTTTGGTGTAGTGGACGAAGTTATAATAAAAAAAAATGAAAAGGTATAAGAAAATTGAAATGAAATATTAATTGTCATTAAGTAATTAATTTTTAAATGGATTACAAAATGGTAAGATTAAAACTATTAACGAAATGGACAATTTCCCCTATGATGACCTTCGTTGCGACAGTAAGAGCATTTTCTTTGCTGATCTGGAGTGGACTGATCCATCTCATTACGAATCCTATTTGTAGATGGTCTTCCGGATGCCTTGCGTCGCATTTTAGGATCTGGTATGAAGTTTGGACCTGTATACGCAGACCAATAATCTTCGTTTTGGATTGGGTGGAATTGTACTTCGTATGCCTTGAAAATGTTGGTAAGACTGTACACTGGGTCGATTACCTGGGTTAGTGGTATATGAGAATTAGCACAAACAGCAACAACGTGATGACATGGGAGACGAGTAGCTTGGAAGTGACCACAATCGCACCACCATTCATTTAGCCTGACCTTATAGGAAAGTGGATGTGGGCGATATTGGTGAGGTGTTGAAATTTCTTGAACTTCGAATTCTGAATTTTCACGGTTGTAGCGCTGAACAAGACAATATGCAGATTGTTGTTGATTTTTCCTAATAATATCAGCAATTTCTTCAGGAAATTGGTGGCCTGCTTGTAGCATGTAGTTTGCTTTTAATCCTCGTTCAACATACCATGATTGTGTCCTCTCAAATGTTTTTCTGATGAGAGCACAAATTGGTAATGAACGTGCTCCCTTTAAAACGGAGTTCATGCACTCAGCAAGATTAGTGGTCATATGTCCATATCTTCTCCCTCCATCAAAAGCTTGAGACCATTTCTGTAATGGAATTTTATCTATCCAAGCAACTTGTTGTGGGTATTGGTTTCTTAGTGCAGTAAGCTTTGCGGTGACAGTAGGTTGCTTGACCTCGTAAGCTGTAAGGACGTAAAAAATAAACAAAAAAAATACGAACACTGAAATTGGCAGTCAAATAGATAGTGGTAGTACCTAAATTGATGAATTGTTTTTTCAGGTCCTGATTTTTGAATTTGTTGTTGAAGTTGGAGGCCAGATGACGTATGCAGTAAACAGAATTCATACCATCTTCTTCCCAACCAACTTCTTCTGATCTTAAAGCGGATAAGATACCCTTTCCTCTGTCAGTGATGATGCAAATATTTTGTCCAGGGCAAACATGTTCTCGAAGTAGTTGAAAGAACCATATCATGGCCTCCTTTGTCTCACCTTCTACAATCGCAAATGCCAAGGGGAAAAGATTTCTATTGCCGTCTTGAGCTATGGCGGTCAGCAAAGTTCCATGATATTTCCCCGTTAAAAATGTTCCATCAACTTGTAGAATGGGTTTACAATATTTGAATCCTTGTATGCAAGGACCGAACGACCAAAAAACTCTTTCGAGAATGTAGGAATTATTGTCAATTTCTCCATCAATGTTGACTGGAGAACCAGTACATTGTAAAATTGTACCTGGGTTTGCATCCTTGACCGCATGTAACCACCTTGGTAGATGGTTATAAGACTCTTCCCAATCACCAAACTCCATCGCAAGAGCCTTTTGTTTTGCGATCCAAGCTTTTCTGTAGGACACAGAATATCCGAATCGAGCTTTAATATCTGCTATCAAACTCTTGATGGGAATTGACGGGTTTGTCCTTACAGAATTTGATATGATTGTTGCAATGTGAGTACTATCAAGATTTGTATGATCTTGAGATAGTATGTTAGAGAAACAAGTATGTTGGCCGTCGATGTTTTTGATTTCCCAATATTTACGCACTTTGCTATAGGCTGCCCTCAAGCGCCATTGACAACCGTTGTGGTATTCTACACATCGAATAACATAAATGTTAGGCTTTGATTCGAGTACCGTGTATTTGTAACCATTGCTGATGTGATATTGTTTGATTGCAGCAATAGTTTCCTCCTTTGATTGGAATTGCATACGGTCATGCAACTCCGGAATGACAACCTGAGATGACTGTATCATTTCGTGGTCGTCATTATGTTGATCGTGAAGTAAGTTGTCCAATTCATCATCTGTGCTAAAATCATCAACATTATCCAATATCACTGGTTCTTCATCAATGATATGTGATGATGAAGATGCTCCGAAGTTCCACGATGCCATTATGAAATTGTTGATGTTGGAACCAATAGAAGAGCAAGAGAGGAGTAATACAAGAGCAATAGAAGAGCAATAGAGGAGTAATACAAGAGCAATAGAAGACCACTAGAGGAGTAATACAAGAGCAATAGAAGAGCACCGAGGAGTTATACTAGAGCAATAGAAGTGCAATAGAGGAGTAATATATTTCAATGTTAAATTTTATTGTAAGTATCTTAATTAAAGTAGAGGTAGCATGCATTCAGCTTTCATTTCCTTGGCAGATGTTGCATGCATTGTGCATTCACCTTTCATTCACCTTTCATTTCCTTGGCAGGTCTATCTCGTAGGTGGTAGTGTTTTATTCAAAATAGATTGGAAAAAAATTAAAATATGAAATGATTAAGGTTTTAGGTTTGTGGTAAATTTTAAATAATTATTTATGGTGAACAATAATTTTTTCCATTAATTAAATAGTTAATTTATATGAAATTTTGAAAGAAAATAAAAACAAAAAATGCAAAAGTGAAGTCGTGTGAGGGTAGCACGACTTCACCTATTGAAGTCGTGCTACCCCAACACGACTTCACTTTTGCATTTTTTGTTTTTTTTTTTCTTTCAAAATTTCATTTAAAGTGTAGTTTTCAATTTTTAAAAATTCATAAATATTATAGAAAATTGTTAAAAAATTATGGTTGAATTATTTAGAGGTTATACAAGTGTTGTATATATTTTTTTTTTAATTAACTTATTAATTTGGTATTTAATTTAATTAAAATTAGTTGCCAATATTTAAAAATAGGTAAAAAAATAGAATTAAATATGGTAAAAATTAAAATATTAAATGATTAAGGTTTTAGGTTTGTCCTAAATTTTTAAATAATTTTTTAGGATCAAAAATTAATTTTTAAATAATTTTTTTCCCTTACCCTTATTTTAAATTTTGAAAGAAAAAAAAACAAAAAATGCAAAAGTGAAGTCGTGTGAGGGTAGCACGACTTCACCTATTGAAGTCGTGCTACCCCAACACGACTTCACTTTTGCATTTTTTGTTTTTTTTTTTCTTTCAAAATTTCATTTAAAAAATTTTATTTAATTGTTATAAATTAAGATAATTGTTAGTAATAATTTTTTTAATGGGTTTATGGTTTGTTTCATTTATTTTATTTTTGTTATTATTTTTTGGACAGCCAAATCTAATTTTAATATTTTATATGAAAGAAAATGATATATTGATGGGAAAATAACAATGGAAAGCATGCCTTGCTTTTGTGAGAGTGCGTGTGAGTGGGTGAGTTTGCAATCAATATCACCCCAACTCTCAACAACATTATTGAATGACAATAATGTTCCATTACTTTTGCACATGGTAGTGTAAGGCTTTGTGTAAGGTGTGTAAGGCTTTGTGTAAGGTGTGTAAGCCTTTGTGTAAGACTTCACATGGCAACATTATGAAGGGAATCAATTCCCTTCCTCCATAGTCTATATAATTTGATTGATGGGAGCATTTTGCAGCCATTGACGCATAAGGATTCTTTCCTTGCTGCAACACATATTTCACAACCATCCTTTCACTTCCTCCAAACAATTCCATATCTCTTTTTTTTCACAAACTTAGAATTATTGGTTATGGCTTTTGCACGTCATCTACCAGTTGATATGTCTCTTTTGCGTCTGCAAGACAAGCACGTGGTGAAGGCAATTTGGGAAGGAACTGAAAGAGTTCTTCGACCGAGAAGACATGCAATCTGGATATCAAAACATGTGGACGAGCTCGATCAACGAGTGATGAACATCCTACAAGCAACCGGATTTGACCATATTTTGAAAGTATCAAATATGGAAATAAATCACGTACTAGTCACTGCTTTGGTGGAAAGGTGGAGAATTGAGACTCATACTTTCCACTTCCCTGTAGGAGAAAGTACAATAACACTCGAAGATGTCGCACTCCAACTAGGTCTTCCGATTGAAGGTAATGTTGTGACTGGCTTGAGCAGTGGACCTCTACATTTATTTTGTGAACAACTACTAGGACAACTTCCTCCAGAAAATACCGTGAGAGGCAACAGAATCAAATTGTCGTGGCTCAATAATACGTTTCGCCAATTACCTTATGATGCAACAGATGTGGTTGTTCAACAATACGCTAGAGCGTACATGATGATCGTGATTGGCAGCATACTAATGCCAGATACATCTGCGAGTATGGTACACTTGATGTATCTTCCACTTTTAGCCGACTTGGAGAACGTTAGAAGCTATAGCTGGGCATCTGCAGCTCTTTCGTGCTTGTATCGTGCCCTTGATCACGGTACAAGACTCGATCAGGACAATATCGGAGGATGCATGATATTGTTACAGTCTTGGGCATGGGAGAGAATAATATGTCTTTCTCCGCAAATACACGAGGTAACTCAGGAAGACATCTCCGCCGAAACTGTTTTCCCATTGGCGAAAAAATGGTGTCGAACAACACAAACAAGACGCCACGACACCACAACAGTACAAGAATTTCGGCAAAAATTGGATGACCTTTCACCAAAACAAGTATTGAACATTTAAATCTGCAATTTAAAAAAATAGTACAACAATTTTAACTAACAATTTATTATATTTTTTCAGTTTTTATGGACGCCATATACACGGGATGAAATTCGTCAAATTATTCCAGTCCAACTCCCCCCCACTTGTCGAGCAGTTGTGCCTCTAATATGCTTCTCAGTTGTAGAATTCCACCAGTCAGAACGTGTGGTGCGTCAATTCGGATTCCGACAACCTGTACCGCAACCACCGTTAAATCTCGATGAGGTTCATAAATTAGATATGAGAGGACGAGCAGACTGGGATTGGCAAGTCCACCATCAACAGTGGATTGCTTTATGGAATGACCGACACAATCGTATCTTCACCGGTGTTCCATTTAACAAAAATGGTCACTTGCGCGACGATTCAGAGTATATGCAATGGTACATAAGTCATACTATCCGGTATATAGCTCCAATAGAAGATGACTCAACAGACGAAGAGGTAGAACAATAATTTTAATATTTTTCGTTCTTTGATGATTGTTTCTTGCAACCAATATAACCGAAAAATTTGTTTCCAACAGTATGACATGGATCATCAACGACATTTTCAACCAACATCCGCAGTCCGTTCATCACCGCCTGACCACGTCCGACAAAGGTCTTCCTTTGACTACATGCAGTATCCATATCCATCTCCGTATACTCAAGGGGGAAGCTCGTACGGTGTTTTTCCACCATCAACACCACTAGGCACAAAACGTTTATCGACCCACCATGGACTTCCTTTACGCTGAGCAGTCAACTCAAAGTCAGCATGTGGATGAAGACGAAAATACGCAGACTCAATCACCCCAACAACAGAGACGAGGACAACGCCCAAGAAGAAGACCAACTTGTGGGACTGGAGGACATAGATAGACATAGACAAACATTATGATGTACTTGTTTTAATCATTAAATAAAAATTAAATGACATGACAAAATTGTGTCCCTTTCAAGTCATTTTCAAGTACTGTTTAGAGATTCTATCCAAAAGGACTACAAAATTTTCACTATAAATACAACCACAATTGTGTTATGGATATCCACAGAACTCACAAAATACATTGCTCTAACTTTATCTTTCATCATACTACATCATCTCTCTGAAAATGAACACCTACGAGAATGAAGATTTTGGCATGAACGTCACAGCCACAGAAAACATATACAACTCATACCTTGCTGCCTTATTTCAACACGGCGAAATAAGGAATGGCGAAAATGGAGTTGAGTTCAGATGTCAGAATCCTAAATTGTTTCGCATCCCATTCACCTGCACCCACAAACAACTTCAAGAAAAAGTTTGCATAGCCTCTGACAAACCAACTAACACAGTCATCGACAAGTTGTACTTCCGTCGACCGAGGCTTGATGATAATCAAACTGTCTCATATGAAGCATTCACACTAAGATCGGACGAAGATGTCACAGAAATGATATCATGTAAGTCCAATTTTCCCATTAACGCAGTCATGGAAATTTATGTTACATGGGTAAGATCTCCGGACGAAATAATGGGTCTTATGATTCCTACAAATGCATCATCTTCATCTACGACACCCACAAATGACACTCCAAACTCACCTGCAATAATCTATTTCGGAGGTCCGCTTAAAGGCGCTGGAATGATAGAAAGTCGCTCTGGTTACGGGATCGAATTCCGATCAGATGCAAAGGTTACCACGTCAATCAATCACAATATCTCATTCAATGAACTTTTTTCTCAATTAAGTGAAATTGTGCAGTGTGGAGACAGAAGAGTTGTGACCCATATTGATTATCGTCGTCCCACAAAGGTACGTAACAACCACCTCATTCATGATACAGCTTCCATTAAATGTGATTATGATATTGCACAAATGATTGGACGTTGGCAAAAAGCACAAACTATTGACAGGTCTGTTAAACGTCCGAGGACGTCTCAGTATATTGAACTTTTCGTCCAAACAATAAATATACGTCCTCCAACTCAATCTGAGCACTATGAGGATCTGAAAGATTGGACCTACATAGATGAAGATGGACAACGAAGAACAAGATTTATTTACCCTATACGTCCATAAATATTTGTAATGTTTAAGACTCTTTTCTATTGTTCTGTACTGTTTAATAGTTGTTTAGACTTCTATTTGGATGACTGTAATAATTACTTCTTATGTTTGACACTTTATTTGAACATGGATGAATGTAATAAAACCTTATTATGTTTTATATTCAGTCCAAATATTTTTTTATCGCAAAAACCACTCTGGTAATCGATTACAAAGTCTCTGTAATCGATTACCAGAGCTTCCTAGGTTGCAAAACTGTAACAGGGCCCTGGTAATCGATTACATCAACCTCGTAATCGATTACCCGCCAACCCTACCCTATAAAAGCAACTTTTTCTCTCTCATTTCGCACACCCAACCTTTCCCAACCACTGCAGCGCCGTTTTCCACCATTTTTACACCACCAAGACCTCCAAAATCTCATCTTTTCCCACTTTTCTCACTTCTAAACACCATTTTCACATTCTACTCTCTATTTTCTTCAATTTCTACCGATTAAAATTTCGAAATGGCGGATTCTTCCAAAAGGCAAAGGGTTAGGGGTTCAACTTCTACAGCTGCGGGACGTAGCCGCCGTGAACCTTCACCAATCCAAAGGTCCCTGTCACCCTCACCACCAGCATCACCGATTGAATCCGAACAAATACTTCAATTTTCAACTCCTGCACTGGCAGAAAGGTATTTCACACTTTTTAGCGATCGTGACGTCATTGAACCAAAATTCGTGGATAGAGAATTTTTTGAAAGACAAAATCTGCAATTTTTTCAAATGCTCACAAATTTAGGCTTGGTTGATTTTGTCTGTCATTATGGTAATGGTCATGGCTACTTTCCTGAACTTGTACGGATTTTTTATAGTAATCTTAAAATTTCCGATAATGGAACCATTACGACTGAGGTTAAAAATGTGAAAATGATTATCAAACCCAGTCTATTTGCCTCCATAGCCGACCTACCCTCTGTTGGTTTGAAATTTGAAGGAAAAATATTAGACCAATGGGTCGATGAATACAGTTTAGATGCGACAAAACATTTGATTATTTCGCCTGACAAACGTGTAGTTGGTAGAATTCTAGCGGGATCCATGACTGTTGACGCTAGAATTTTACATTACATTATCGTTCGTGTTTTGTTGCCACGTGTTTCTAACATTGCCCAGGCTACCGAGGAAGATATTATTCTGTTGTGGATTATAATGACGGGGAAGCAGATCAACTGGCCCCATCTCATCCGACATAGGATGAAGAAGGCTTTGAAGCAAAATGCTCCATTACCATATGCATTTTTGATCTCCCGTATCTTGGAACACTTTTCATTGGATTTGGATGATGAAATTACTGCCCCAATGACAAGGCAAATGACAATTGCCAATAGTTCACTAGAATCCTTTGGATTTAGGCAGAATCACAACGACGTCTGGGTTCCTCAACGCCACATTCAAGCACGTCCTCCACAACAACAACCACCACCACCCCCCATTCCTCAACACCAAACTTCATATGATGATTTAATGAGGGGGATGAATGATCTCAGAACATTTGTGGGGGACAGCTTCAACACAATGAATGAGAACATGAATGCAAGATTTGAACAACTCGAGATCAACATGGAAGACCGCTTTGATACATTGGAAACTCGAGTTGATCATTTGGAGCATGAGGTTATGCGTCGTCATTTTGGTCCAGGACCTTCCTCGTAGATACTTAGCAGTGTTATTTTGCTTATTTTAAGTTATTATCGATATGTAATGCATTTTCAATTCAATGAAATATTTAAACTTTTATTTCTGACTTTCTTTTCTATTTTCCATTTATAATTTGTTTAAAAATAATTACTCTCCCGAAACACGATATATCGCAAATTATAAAACAAAAACAAAGCAAATGTGTCTACAACACAACTAAGACGTCAATCAACATCTACAAGCAACTGGTAATCGATTACAAGCCGGGGTAATCGATTACCAGTGCAAATTTTGGACAATAACACACTGGTAAGCGATTACCATGGAAATTACTCAATTTAAAGTGCTGGTAATCGATTACAGAGTCCAAGTAATCGATTACCAGTGTGGTTTTGGGCTGCAAAGTTGAAGTCGTGCAGGGGTGGCACGACTTCAGCTTTTGGTAATCGATTACAGCTCCATCGTAATCGATTACCACAGCTTGAAGTCGTTTTTATGTGGCACGACTTCTGTTTTTGAAGTCGTTAGGGGGTCGCACGGTTTCCTATTAACACTCCTGTTCATCCAGCCATTGCAATTATGCAATTTCAGTACAGCTAACATGTAGTCCCTATTTAGTTGGGTTCTCTTTCGATCAAATAAATGCAATCCATTTTCTATTTTCACGATAAAAATAAATTGGAAAAGTGCAAAAGGTTAAGCAGAAGAGTGACTGACCTGGTTCACCCGCACCACATTTGGCAGAATGAACTCTGTCAGTGCAATAACACCTGAAAGCGTACATATCTGAATCGAAACCGCACCTCCCTCCGGTGCTGTTGCAGAGGCTGCAGTTACTTGCACTCCATGACAGCAAAAACCCTTTTCTCAACGCTTCATCAACCCCTCCCATTCCATCTTCCACCACCGTATTCACCACATCACCCTTGCAACTCTTCGCCATAAAGCTTATATTTTTATCCCTTTTATCCAATGCCAAAACGGAACTCGTCTCGTTTTCTACAGAACACCCAACTCTGTGTTCGTGAAGGGTAGATGCGTCACAGCCGTAGAACAACACCATGTCCGTTTGATTCGGAGCAACACCGAATGCTTTAGTAGGAGGAAGAGTGAGATTCTGAGTTGGAACAAGACAACCTCTGGTGGTGTTTGATTGCAAAGCTGAGAAGGCAGCATTGGACAGTCGCAGGGACTGATTTTGGTAGTAGATTTGATGAATGAGGTATTGGGTGTGAGAGAGATTGAGGATAGGGAAGCCATCTAGAGAACAGGAGATTTCAAAACCAGGACTCCCACAATAAGGTTCTTGCGTTCCTTGGATGTAAAAAGGAAAGCTTATAGATTGGTTGTTGTTGGGGCAGGTTTTGGGTGCACATGCAACGAATTTAGGGTCGACTTGAGAAGAAGTGATTTGGGCAAGGAGGCAAAAGATGATGATGTAGGAATTGGTAATGGGAAAAAGGAGGGGTTTGAGGATAAAAAATTGGGTGTTTTGGTTTATCATCTTTGAAGGTTTTCTCTCTAGCTGTGGATGGAGATCGTTGAAGAGGGAAAACATGATTATGAACAGAGAGAAAAATGAGTTGTATTTTCTCTCCTTCTTCGCTTTCAATTGAATTAATTATCTCAACAAACAAAGGATATTTCTTTGTAAATTAATAATGTGAGATATTTTACATTTATTTCACAAATAATATAAAGATAAAATCATTATAAAATTTAATTTTTAGTATTTTTTTAAGAAAAAAGAAAATAAGAAAGGATGATTTAAATGAAGGTAAAAAATTAAAACAAATTCAACAAGTCCACTAACTTCAAGGAAAAAAAGTGCTTTACCAGCCTAGTAATCTTTAAGGAGGTGTCTGTTTCTATGGATGCCACATATTTTGAAAGAATTAATTTACGAGTATTTGGTATGTTTGTTTCAATGAATATGTCATGTTTTGCAAGAGATTAAATTAAGATGACCGTGAGATTTAGAGAACTGAATTTATCATATACCATTTAAACCAAAATATCCTTAATGCATTATTATCGGCATACTGAATCAACTATTGAATCTCAATGGGAATATAGAAATGTGAAAGAGGTCATCTATTTTGGATTGTTATGTATCCTTTGAAATTGATTTTGGTTGTTTTTCAGAAGTATGAATTCGATTCTTTAATTCTTAAATTGATTCTGACATTATTTTAGAAATGAGGAAATTGATTATTTAAATCTTGAAATCGGTTAATCGTGTTTGAATGTCTTTAGTGAAATATGTTTTTTTTTTTCCATGGAGAGTGGAATTGATTCCTCTTTTACTCTAATCCATGAAGCTTACTTTAATTCAATTAAAACTTTCGACAAAAGTATATTAAAAAAATTAATAACGATAATTATATTATTAATAATTATAATTACAATTAATGTTAATAACAACAATAAGAGTAAGATGGAATTAATTTTTGGAGTGGTATATGAAGTTTAGAATCGATTCGGAGTGTTTTTTTTAGAAAGAGTGGAATAGATTATGCTGCTCCTGAATAAATTTTGATTCTTATTTATATATATAAGAATTTATTCGACTTCATTTTAACTGAGTACATATACACAGTAATATCATTCGACTTCATTTTAACCAAAAGGTATTTGACAAAATGACCTGAACTCTCTCTCACCCTAAGCTCATACCATATACACACTTCATTACTTAGCCGTAATGCACTCTCACATAATAGATTATTTATATTAAAATTATGTTTATATTTAATTTGTCGATAAGTTTTAGAAATATAAGTTAATTGTTTTACTTGTAAAATAGATTAATTATTTAATAATTATGTAAAAACATGAAATTGAAATTTAATTACAAATAAAAAAAAATCTTAAATTTTAGTTTTAAAAAAAATTATAAGTTTAAATTAAAATATAACCAATAAATTAATACATAAATTGTTTAAAATATATGTAAACTAAAATCATGAAAAATAGGATAGTGAATTTGTGATGACTTTGTCTCAAGGACTAAGATTAATACTAAATTTTAAATCTCTTTTTCGTTGATTTTGCTTTCGCATATTATTGTTACAAAGAATTACTTCATGTTTGTATAATTGTAAGTTTGTTTATACCAATGAATTTGAGGGAGTTATTTTTGTTTTTATTTATCATAGGGAGGAAAATGATGACACATAAATGTGATAAAAGAACTTGTGAAGTTGGTACATTGAGAAATAAAGGAAAAGTCAACTAAACAGATATAAAAAAAATGCAATTATCCTTTGTTTTATATTGTGTCCTCTAGGTGAGTAGCTGTGTTTTGGATAGGAAAGTTATTAAACTTCTTTCATGTTTGGAACACGAAATTATTCAGTGTACTTAGTAAATAATTTCAAATCACTTAAAAAAATAATGAAATTAAAATCATAAAAATAAACATTAATATTTTTCACAATTTAGTTATAAATAGTTTATATTTTTTTAGATGTTTTTTATTTAATAGATGGTTATTATTTATTTAATTTTAAAATATAGTTAAATTTAAATACAAAAGGTTAAATTTTAAAAATCAATTAAATTTAAATAAAATGGTAACTTAAAGGGTAGAAATTAGAAAAAATTAAAAAGTTAACCGAAAAGTAGAATCTCCTTTATATGTGTATAAATATAAATACGTGAATATTTTTGTGATGTGAGATATATAAAATATATTAAAATATTTTAAAATTATTTAAAATTAAATATTAATTTATATATTTAAAGAAACTGAGAGAAACGAGACTCTTTTATTTCTTATAAGATCTACTATTAAAAATAGGGATGAAGATAATTTTACTTTAAAAATAAAATAAAATAATCAAACTCCACTCACTCTTACTATCATTAATTAGTTAATAGTTAATATTATGGATTGATATCTTGTTTTTTTTTATCTCAATGTAATTCTCATGTTTATTAAATATAATTAATGCAATCTCTTTTATTAAATTAATATTACCATACAATATGATAATTTGATGCATGGATAAGAAGGAACACACAAAACATTTTCATTCCTTTTTTTCTTCTCTCTTTCCTTTTATTTTTATTTTTACTTTCATTTAATTCCAACCAAACACCATCTTCACGCAAACTCGTTCTTTTCGTAGAGGCCCAAAATGATATATTCATCCAGGTTTCTCCTAAACAAATTGTCACAAAAAAGAAGAAGAAAAGAGTAGTTTAATTTTTATTCTTATAAATTAAAAAATTCTAACTTAATAATTGAGACTACTTAATAATAAGTGAAAAACAGTTTTGCAAAAAAATAGAACTATCATAATTTTTTTTTTCAATTAAAGACTTACAATTATAAAATAATTTTAGGTGTGAATATATAAATCTCCTTTTAAATTTACCTAAATGTGCAAATGAGTCAAAATGTTTCCAAAATAGTGTAAGGTTACTTGTTCAAGGTTGGATGTGTCCCTGTATGAATATGACCTGTGCCAAAAGTAAAATGGAGTCCTTTTTGGACTTGTGGATCTTCCATTTGCATTTCACTTCCCTTTCCACCACACATTCTCCAAACACACCCATGTTCAAAAATCTTCCATCAAACTCCATCCTGCTGTGCTTGCAAAATTACTGTTGTTCTAATACAATTTAAAGCTATAGGCCCAATCAACAATGCTCCAATTATAATCGGGAGTTACTCCCTGTACCTCCCCAGTTCCAACCCCCACCCCCCCAATTTTTTTGGACTTTTTTTTAAATACAAAATTAACCTTTATATTTTTTTATTTTTACCGTTTTAGCCCTATTTAACCTACCCTACAATAACCCCCCTCTTTTACAGTCTCAAAACACACAGACAGATTCCTCTTCGTATTTCCACCCCCACCCCACCAAAGCTTTGAAACCTCCTCTTCCTCCAAACGCTCTGCAACTCTCACTTTCCAACTCCTCTCTGTTTGTGCGGCTGTTATGCGGTGCGGTTGTGGTTGCTGCGCAAAGGGTGCTGGTGCGGCGGGAGAATTCGTGAAAAAAAAGCGTAAAAATGAAAACATAAAGATAAAAAAAAAAGGAATAAATAGGTTATGTGGGGGGGATTGGAATTGGGGAGGTGCAGGGAGTAACTCCCATTATCATCACATCCTCTGTCGTAGTTTGACTTAGAAGTGACCCAATTAAATTTAGTAGCACAAAATTAGCATTACTTATACTTTCTGCACCTCTTTAATTTTTAACTACACTTCCATAATTTTTAAAATGACATTTTACCAATTTTAAACCTGACTAGTAACAGTTTTAAAACGTGTCAATGCAGTTCATTGTAGTTTAGTTTATGATTGTCATGCTACAAATAAGATAGGGCTGGCTAATATGCTAATAAAACGGTATAAAAATTTTGAGTTCCTTTTGAAAAGCAAATTTATCATTGATTCACCAATTTTTTCTTTTAATTTTTATATTTATAATTTATTTATTATTTAAATTTATTTCTAAAATAAATTTATTCATATAAATATTTTTTATATTTTGAATCAATTAATTAATATTTCTAATAATAAAAATAATTATTATCCTTAAATTTTAAACTATTTTATCAGGACTAGTAAGTGAAAATTAATTTGTAAGTATTATTGATTTAAATTATAAAATTATTATGTATTTTGCTATTGAAATAATATAATAAAAAGGTTAATATTTTAAATTTTAAAAAAGATTATTTTAATTTTTAATTAAAAAATAAAATAAGTCAGTGTACTAGCCAACCCCTCTCTTTGCCTTTGGTAGGTTGGTGGAGATTGAGCTGTTTAGGAGGTTCAAAACACTAGTCAAACTACATTTCACCATTATGGAAAAATCCTTTTGGAATTTATTTTTTAAATAATAAACATATAATACTTTTTAAAGTGAATTTTTTTAGAGAATTAACTTTTAATAAACATATCTGCTTATGATATAATTTTTGCATTTGTACCGATAATAGAGACAGAAGATAAATCAGAATCGCTGTTGAGTCAGCACGAATCTGGTAAGCCAATCGAAACACCGCCACAGTCTGAATGCTTATCTTTTTGGTTAAAAATTATGATATTTATCTCTCTAAAACGTATAATTATTCTATGCCTTTATGACAAACTAGGACTATTGTATTACTCTTGCTGTTATTTAATACACAAGATATGGAACGTTTTAGTATGATGTTTAAAACTGTCATAATTAATATAAACTTGTTTTTGGAATTTGATATTTTTTTGAAAATAAAATATTAAGCAGCTTTCGATATTTTCTATCTTAACCCAACAAATAATTAGTACTAAATAATTAAGGTAATATATATTATTCACTAAACCACAAACCAGCGTGTGATGAACACATCCCAACAACTCAATCTCGTCCACACATGTTTATTTTATTTTATTTTTTGAAAATGTTTTGCTTGTATTCTTTTTTTGGCAGTATATGAAACGTAGTAGAAAGAAACCCTGAAAAAAAAAAGTTTAAACAATATACTTTCAACACATAAATATAAAGCTAATTAAACAAGAGATTAACTTTTACACTCTGTTCGCTTGAGGGTATTACCCTGTAGCAGAAGATTTGAGAGGATGAAATTGCGAGATCCGTTATGTTCGTTTAAGAGAATTTGTGCTGATTTGCGCTGATTCTAATGAGCTGATTTACGGAATGATAGGGAAAAATGCATCCCGCTAATGTGCGAAGATTTGTGCTGATTTGTATTACAAAGACTCTAATGTCCCTCTACTTTCAGTTTAATTCCAACATAAAAAAATGCTTTAAAACATAAAAATTAAGCCTCAGTTTAATTCCATGCGCACAGTGCTTTCACGAGACTTTCTACTGCAGCCATGTGATGACCCATTTTCCAGTGTCTCGGCATGCACTTCTTTCTTTTCCACCATGCTTTTGCAGCCCTTTTCAGTGTCTTGACAACACCATTCACTGCCATGCACTGCAAAGGAGAGAATCCTGGCATAGTTTGAATTTCAAAACAAAGCTTTTGACCATAAAGCCCATTAATAACACGGTGCTTGGTAGATAAGTTTGGTGTGTGTATTAACTAATGCGTGTTTTCATACAGAGGTAGAGAGATTCAGTTCGAGAAGCTTTGCAAGTCTGTGTGTGGTGAAGTTTTCGCTTGGCAGTGACGACGAACAGATGTATTGTTTCTCTCCATTTTTCATCTTATGAATGGTACATGTACATTATAGCACTGCCATGCATGGGAGGAGGAAGAACGGTGTTGATGATGATGACGGAGACGATACATATCACGCCATGGAAGGAGGAATTGAAGATGCAGTGACGTGTTTGTATCCGGATCAAAGACGCTGGTATCCGGATCCAGCATAGTGAAGGAGTTGCAGAGGAGTCGTATCCGAATACAAGGTGGTCGTATCCGGATCCACCTTCTTCAACAATTTCCAATGCCAGACGTATCCGGATAGGGCTTCTGCAGGGACTTCTGGTATCCAGATCGAGGCAACACAGAATGCTTGTGCCGACGTCGTTTGCCGGTTGGATGTGCTGTTGGTCGTTTTTCCCCGAAACTTTCCACACTCTTATCCTTCCATCTTGGTGTCCTGTGAGGATTTTTTCCCCGGCGATCACGATCGCTTTCACTAAGCCACTGTGGCATTTGAACCCCGTGAACTCCTTTTGGTTCTTCCACACGCGAATATTTTTACTCTCTGAACCCGTGTATAACAAGTCCTTGGTTGTAGCCAGGGAGTATATGTGACCCTCTTCTCAGACTAAGGACCCTATCAGAGCCTCGTTGTTGTTGGAGGTGGAACCTTCTTCGTTCACGTGAGAGGACCATGGCAATTTCGATAAGGGAGAAAGAGAAGGGTCGTAAGCAGTGTGATCTATTGCCAATAATATTTATTTTACTTAATAATATTTTTTTAATATTTTAAAAAATAATTTGACTTATTATTAATTAATTTCTTTTCTTTAACAATTATAAATTTAAATATAACATTAAAAAAAACATTTTATATTACTAAAATAACTATGGGCATTTTGGTAATCTTTTATTTCTACCAATTAAACAAATTTTTTAATTTTATCACATCAATCAAATCCTACACTAATTCTCACAAACTTTACCCTCAAATCCACTCTCAATTACCTACAAATCTACTAAAAAAACCAACAACAAAATTACTCTCAAATCCACTCAAATCATCTCCCCCAAATCATCTCTCCCAAATCCATTCATAAGAACATAGGCTTAAAGGATTATTCTTTATTTTTTTACCAATAAATTAGAAACTACTGATCATAAAATTTTAATACAAAAATAAATAAAGCAATGTAAGAATACAGTTTAAAATGGCAAAAAGTTTTCTAATTTCTTGAACAGTTCATATTATTCTAAAATCATTATTTTTAAACGCAGTGTTTTAAAAAATATTTATGAGTTAAATTTCTCACATTTTAACCATGTATATCTAGCAATAAATAATCTTTTTATATAATAGGATGAATAGAGTTAGGTCGGGTTAAGAAGGTAACGTGGGTTGACTTTATGTAGTCTATTGGTCTCATTAAAGTTTCTTTTAAATAACAAAGGTTGTCTATTAAGCCACGTGTTGATTTATATTGTCTTATTTTGACGATTAATTATTTTATTTTAATTTATGGTTAAGAATTCATGTTGTGTAAATTATACTATTTAAATAATTTACATAAAAGAAAAAATAATTTATGTTATATGATTTATTTATTGAATATTTTACCGAATACGAGAAACTTCATCTTAAGGAAAATTAAGTCAATCGAAAGTTATGAAACTATGTCAGATATTTATAATTTTTTTTGGGACCAACCTGCTTCTCCCCATTTGTTAGCTTATCATACGATAGTCAGCATTTGCATCCCATAGGTTTGAAAAAAAAAAACACATGAATTGGTTACTATAATATCGCACATCAAATTTCGTTAAATGGTTCTTATTTTTAGGCTTAGTCTACATATCAAGTACAAATCAGGAAAGTTTTGATTTGAGTTAGGTCTCATACTATATAATAAAACGTACCAAAAACAGTAAAAAAGGACAAGCTTGTCAGCATGGAAAGGTGATGGCAAAAATTTACCTTTAAATTTCAAAAGTGAAAAAAATGGAAGGATTAATATGGCCATAAAGTATTTACCCATTAGCCCAGTGATTTCATGTTCATCTTCCTCCTTTCTTTTGTCATTGTTTTTACATATTTTTCTTTCTCCCTTGAATTTACAAAAGTCATTCCTCTTCATGTACAATGCTTTACAGTGTCTGCAAGTTGATTGGAAAAGCATTAAGCTCTCCTATAAATTACCAATACCAATAATAGAGTACGCTCAATCTCAGAAAACTTGGACTTTGAGTGGATTGGAACACTTTTTTATGTATAAAAGAAACCAAAGACTTTGAATTCCACTTTTCATGCAATTTTCTCGACGAGTGAAACTTCGTCATTCAATGAATTGTTTGAGTGTCAAACTCACTGTTCTTAACTTTTAAAACTTTCAACTTCATTTTTTTCTCTTGTTTTGCTTGACTCATGCAAACTATGTGTTTCAAAACCTAGTTCAGCTCAATGTACTGTATTCAATTTGAATTTCTTTTGTCGAGCTTGATTTTTTTTTCTTTAGTTTTTTTTTTTGTTTATTTGTTAGTTGATATTTGAATCATATAGATGAGACAAATACAGTATTATTAATAAATAAATAAAAATCGTAATTTAAAGTAAGAGCCAAAAATATATTTAATAAAAAGACACCACTAGAAACAATTTTCTTCCTTCTTTATTCAATTGAGATAGTGTGACTTCCCATCAATTTGTCGTCTCAGACAAAACAAAGTGACGTGAAAAATCTGTAACTCCATTTTTCTCCAGCTTGTTTTGGACGAGTTATGTTGCTGCGGTTCTCACCGTCTCATCAACGTAAAAAAGTTACAATAAATTAAAAACACACAATCTCGCGTTGATTTATTTAGAATTTGATAAAAAAAAATTCCATTCTGTACTATGCTTAAAATTATTTCGCAAATTGATATGAATAGTGTATATTCGTATTGAAAATATAATGTCTTAAAAACAATAAAAATTGTGAACCTTAAAATAACATTTTAGAAACCTTAAAGTAACGAAGAGACGGTACTCGACCAATCCGTGGCCTTCCCCGATCAAAAGAGAGTAAAAATAGGTAGTTTTGATCAGAGTTTGCAGAAGATGAGTGTCTTTATCTTTCGTTTTAAAATTAGATAAATGAAGAGGATAAAGTCAGAAAGAGACAGTTTCCACGGTGGTGCTACCTTAAATCGGGTGCGTACACGTACACTCCAATTTCTCTCTACGTGTCATTCTACTAATGAGGAATCCGAGTGCCTTCGTTTCCACCAATCAGAAATTAGCTGTTGCAGTCAAATTCGGATATTTTTATTCACTTACTTCCCTCCATCCATCATCATCATCAAACGTCTTTATTCCCACCACTAATTTCACCATCCAAAACCCTATTATTGTCTTTTCCGTATCCATTTAAATTATTTATTTATTCTAAGCACAAAACAATTTTATTTTTTCACCGATAACCTAGGTAAGGTAAAGTAATAAATATTGCTTTTACTTTACTATTATTTCACCATAATTTTATACCATACAATCCTTCATTGTGTTGCTTGATTTTCGTAGTCATGTTGTTCCTCTGGTTCCTTAATTTTTGTACTCACTGTATCATAATTTTGATGAATCACGATTTTCCTCTTATATTTCTATACGTTAAATAACATGCTCTCTTTGATTTATAATATTTTTAATGTTGAGATTACTACGATTTTAATATGTATTTTCTACTCCTTTTTCAAAAATATTATTTTTAGTACAATATTATTTTTTTGATAAAAATCTCCTTTAGTTATTAATTACTACCCATTTTCATTTTCAACACAGTGGTTTATTTTTGATAAATATGACAAGACACTGTAAATAAATAATAATAATAATAGTTATGATTATACAAAAACATGGATTAAAATTAAGATTAAAACTCAGCCCATTTTATGTATAATGTTATATGAAAATAGGTTAAGATACAATTAATTGAAAAAATAATTTTATTATTTGATTTATTTAAAATATTATGATGGATTGATTTAATAAACATAAAGATGTATTGATTATTATAAAAAAGTTGAAATAAATTAAAATAAAACTCAATTAGATGGATGTTGATTTACAAAACATGTATTATTTGACATATGATTCTCTTATTGTGTTTTTGTTCTCAAATTATGTTTTTCTCAAATTTATTAACCCTATTTATGAATTTAGATATTTATTTTTTAAATAGACACGATGAACTCTTATTTGTGTTTTTTTTTTTTTAAATCCTGTTTATTAGATTTAGGAATTTGATGTTTTTCTTCAGTGATAAAATTGATGGATGATTTTCGCTACATGTTATTGTGAATTAATTTATTATTGTAAATTCAAATGCCAATTTCTCTTTCCACATGGATCAAGTGCATGGAAAGCAATTCAAAAATTGGTTTCTCTTTTATGCTTTAATTAAATCTTTTTGGCATTGAGTGATTTCAATGCAAATTGAAAGCCACTTTTACGTGAATTCAATGTTCAAAAAGTTATTATTTTTGGAAAAAACTGTCTTTAGTGTGCATATGATGACGATGCTCTTGGATTAAGTTCTTCATGCACATCAATTTATACGAATTGCAATTAATGTGTTTATTTATTTGATCGTTGTTATAAGATCAAAACGAATGAAAGTGTTGTGTGTGGTTAATAACATTTAAGAACATTTATTTATTTGAGATCAATAATAATAAATTTGGTTAGTCAATAGTGGTAAAAAAATTTAAGTTATTAATTTGATTTCAAAAAGTTAATATTTTTATTTCAATTACTCATATTATAGATGTTGAATTATGAATAGTTATTTTATGGAATAATTGAATATTATTATTGTAAGAAAATTCAGTATTACTTAAAAGATTTAGTAACTATTATTTTAATTAATAAACATATGTAAATGATTTTATATATGTCACTGTTTTTAATTATATATGCATATAGATAATAGTCTATTTTATATCAATACTATTATAACATGATTAATATCATTGTGTTTTAGTATTAGTAGATCTCCCAAAAGATAATATGCATAAAAATTATTTATGTTTGTATTTATGTATAACCATTTTACTAAAAACATTAATGGTAGACATGTAATAATTATAGACCATGTTTCGATATCTTTATATCTACTTGCTATGTTTGTTCCTATTTTTAATGGATTGGATTTTTCTCCATACAATGAATAAGTTCGTTTTCACTTAGATGTATTAAATCTTGATTTAGCCAATTATGTTGAAAAGTATGTTTCTATCACTGGTGTAGTGATGATAAAGAAAAAACTCATTATAAAACTTGAGAAAGGATAAGAAGAATTAGCCAGATGTTTATGTTGAATGAGCATAGCAAGTAACATTATGGACAAGTATTTCAAATGTTTTAAATATAAGAAATTGAAATACTTTCTTGTTACAAAATAAGTTTGGACACATAGAGTATCAACAAAATATAATAACATCGATCTTATGATTGTTGACGCTTTGACAAAAATATTACGGTCCAAATTATTTTTTGATCGTATAAAAAATATGAGCATTGTGTTTATTAGTGAATGTTAATGTTATTAATGTTTATTTGACACTTTGAGTTCTTTGAAGTATAAGTTTATGAAATTTGTGTTTTCTTCTTGCATGCAAATTATGATAAAAAAAAATTATTTATTGTTTTAGGTGCATGAAAGTCATTGTTAATAAACCATTTCTTAAATAGTTTTTAAATTTCAAGTAAGTATAATTTCGGTAACAGAATCTAATGTATTTCTAACTAGTTAAATTTCAGAACGAAACTAAATGTGAAATTTGTGTAGATTCATGAACATGTCCATGACTTTTTTCATGAACGTTTATCTATAAATGCTTATGCAACAATGTATACTCATTACTGGTTGTTGGTTAGATTGAAACTTCAGAATTATTGAAATATAAATTTTTTTAGATTTTTGAAGTTAAATGTAATAATTAGATTGTAGCTTATGAAATTATAATATGAATTGAAGGACGTATTTAAACAAAACTAGAATAATCTGGGTTTTGAATGATGATTGGCGATATTTGAACACTAAAGAGTTGCATTTGAACAAATTTATAGGAATGCATAAAGTGGTTAATTCGAGACACTAGTTTTTGAAAATCACGAACTTATAAAAAGAAAAACACTATTTTATTACCATGTTTAAAATCGTCTAAAGAAGAGTTCGTTAAGATGAAAAATAGTTAATTTTGTACAAAAGATAATAAAGTTATGCATATAGATGTCATATTATAATAAAATACAATTAAATATTATAGATATTATACACAATCAATTATTTATTTTTCAAATAGTTTAAATATTATATTTTTAAGTATTATGATTGTTTCTTTAATTTGTTAATATATTTTGTTTCTATGTATAATTATTACTTTTTTAAATTATAGCATTTTTTTCTATTAATATAGTGTCATAAATAATATTTTCACATTTATTTCAATAATATTCTTATCTTTAAAATTTGTCTTTTTCTTCAAATCAATTTATTATTAAAAATAATCAGTACCGTGTTATCGATTTTTTAAAAATAGTTTTTAGTGATCTAATGATTTTTCTGCATTCATTTTAATAGTATTCATACTTATATTCTCATCTTTAAAACCTGTCTTTTTATTTAAAGTCAAATTATAATTAAAAAATTAGTAATCTTAGTGTGTGTTTTCTTAAATAGTTTTGTAGTGATCTTGTGTAATTTATACCATATATTCTTTTCTATTTTTCAACATAATGAATTGTTTTATTTGATCCAATTTTATTTATTTATTGTTAAATATTAATGAACAATATTGCTAAATGACTATGTCAAAATAAATAACACAACTTGCATGCTTCAATATTAAAACTAGTTAAACATCATTGAAAAACTTTTTAGAAACTAAGACATTGCGTTATTCTAAGAGAAATCTTATACATAAACACATTATTCTAAATATATACCGATTAACATTATTAAAAACCATAGAATTTGCCATGTTTTACATCTTATTTAATAAATGTAGCATTTAGTACTTTTTAGTAAATTACAAATAATAAAGACGCTGCACCGAAAAAGAAAGAGTATTCCCATTTTCTTAATATAATAAAAAATTTAACTACAAATTGACATAAGCAAAATTAAATTCTATTTATTGAATAAATCAATACAATAAAGTCACTTATGATTTCCGCCCTATATAAAGAAAATAACCAGTTGAAAGTGTGAATATTTATCCTTTCATTCTCTTTCATCCATAAATTTCAAAGAAAATAAAACAAGTTGAATGATAAATATTTATAATTTCTTTCCCTTTCATCCATAAATTTCAATATATCATTAAATATTTTTTAATATTTCAATAAATTAGCCCCTCTATCATCAATACAACATTTCCAACTTTACAACTTCTAAAAAAATGAATAACATTATTGTTGTAGCATATATATTTAATTAAAACTTAAAATAAATACATTTTTGTTGTAAAATAAATAAAAAAACTTTCGATTTTAATTTTATTTTAGGAACTCCAACATATACAAACATATAAGAATATTTATCGAAAAGCTTCAAAGAAGAATGTGAGCGCAAAAATTAAACTGAGTTTTTAATAACAAGGCGGAAAAATGATTTAATAGCAACCCAAAGTTATTTATAAAAGTTAGTTTATAAATAAAAATGGTATTTTAGGGTGTGTCTCTGTATATATATATATATATATATATATATATATATATATATATATATATATATATATATATATATATATCATGATAAAATAATAGTTTTATTTTTACGTGATGATTATAAACAATTCTCATTAAAAGTGTTTTTAACATGGTCGCACATACAATCAAGAATAATTAATTTAGTTATTTTTGTTAAAGTTCCAATAAAATACTATTTATATACTATATTTATCTTTGTTATTAATAAAATTTAATTATTGGAAACACGCATTTATAATATTTAATAAAGAAAACAAAAAACGAACGTTTCATAAATAAAGTATATAAAACGTTCCAAAAAAAATATATTATTAATTTGTTTTAAATTGTGCTACATATTAAAATCAATTACAATATTTAACGTAAGCTGTTCCCGTTCCCTTCTATAAGTCAACAACTGCTATAAACGTTAAATACCGTTATTACAATATATAATTTATCTACAGTTATTGATTAATCATAGCTTATTTTATAATAATAATTTTATGTGAACAATATTCAATTCCCAATACAAGCTTATTTTATATGTATTTTTTAGAAGTTCTTTTTATGTGTTTTTCTTTTTTCATTTATTCTTCCTAAAACAACTAGTTATATTTTTAGGTCATCAACGTATATATAAAATTAAAGCTTTTTTTTATCTATACACTTTTTTAAACTTTAAAACTAATTTATATAATTTTTCTAATCTAATTTTATTAATTTTTTTGGCTTATTAGACTATGTTTTTTATGAAAAAAAGAATTCAATCATTGTATTTGATTAATAAATTTATTATTAATTAATTATGACTAGAAAGTGTGTATTTCATTAAAAGATTTATTATGTAAACATCATAAACAAAATTTTAATTTATTAAGTAATAAAATTAAAATATTAAAACTTAAAAAAAACAACGACGAATATTCCATAATTGAAAAAAATTAAGGTTCTCAATAACCAATTCAATATGTTTCCTTTTAAATTCTAAAAAAAAGTTGAAAATTACTCTATTTAATAAATAATTTATTATTAATTTTTTTTTCATAATCTAACATTAAAATGGTAAGAAAAATGATTAAGTGAAATAAAAGCAATTAAAACTTATTTATGTTCAAAAGAAGAGAGAAACGTGTTCTTTTAAACAAAGGAGAACAGTGTATTACAATAAATACTTTTACGATTTCGCCTCATATAAAGAAAATAAGAGAGTTGAAGTATAAATATTTATTATGTCATTCTCTTCCATCCATAATTTTAAAGTTAACATTAAATACATTTTTTAAATTTAAAAATTGAAGAATACTCAATCTCCTGAGTTACTTCAATTTTTTTAAAAATTAATTAATAACTCTTAATTTCTTGAGTTACTTTGATTGGTATGTGTTATAATTATTAAATATAACTTTTATTGTTGAGAATTTAAGTATTAATTTAAATTATAAATATTAAAAAATTAAATATCACATAAAGAAAAATACAGAGAAATTATTATTTTATATTTTGAGTTGAAAGTGATATGCGTTTTATTAATTTTATAGTTTATCTATAAATTTTTAAAAAAAGAAAACTGATAAATCTTCATTAAAATTTATTATATATTTTATAAATCTTAACTTAATTTAAGGTTTTAGGTGAAGAACCTAATATTAAACTCACACAGCAACATCATCCAATAAGTATGACTTTATTTTTCTTGTATAAATAAAAGTAAATACGAAATTGAAATATTTTATAAAGTGCGTGGCACCTGTTTTTCAGAAGTGAAAACTAGAGACAATAAAAAAAAGGGTGGGGTTGAGTTTATGGTGCGTTATTATATATTTTGAAAAATATACTTTAACATATATAATATTTTTATATTTATTTAACATTATTTTTTTTAACTTTTACTTTTTTTAATTTTTGAAAAACTATAAATTTTTTTTTTTAAATTATTTTACTTTTATTAAATATGTCAAATGAATGATATGTCATAATATCGATACTTTATATAATTACATGGTCCGTTTTCAATGGTTTCGTCGCTCGCATGGCACCGGTTCCACTTAGCCCTCAATTGAAATTACAGTTATAGCCCCTGCCCCACCTGCTTCTTCCAGCATCCAACGACCAGATCCATTCCCTGACTACCTCCACGTTCGCCACTTTATTCAGAAAAAAATGCCATTCACGTAATTAACACCTCTATATAGACCAATTATAATAATCTACTCTTTATATTAAACAAGTGTCGTTTTAATAAACAATAAAAATTAAATAAAAGTGTGTCATTATACTTGCTTAATAATACCTAATAATACCTATCATTTAATATATTAAGTGAGAGATGGAATGAATGGAAAAGACATAATAAAATGGTACAATAAATTAGACCATGTGAGACCAATACACATAAAATAAATAAAATAAAATAAAATAAAAGAAATAAAAAAATAGTGAAAATGTTGGGATACAATGGTTGTTTTAAACAACTCAAAGACCCATCCCTTTCTATTTCTTTCCTTCTTTCCGATTCACAGAAACAACTCCTCTCTACTCACAAACCCTTCTTCCTCATAACAAAAACAACCCACCCTTTTCCCCGTTTCCCCAAACCCTTGAATCTCTAACACAGATCCTCATCGTTTCCCATCCAATTCCCAAACACCGTTTACCACACTCGAGGTTTATCCAACACCCACAAAAAAAGCTCCGTTTTTTGTTTCCTGGGTCCCGTTTTCTTTCCTTTTTATTGGGCATAGGAATGTTGGGTACTGGCTTGAACTTCGGGCGTGCTCGCGGCGAGGATCGGTTATATTCTCCGGCGAAGGTTCGCCGGCCGTTTCAAACCATGGAGAACGATAAGCTGCGTAGGGCCCACAGCGACGTCACCGGGAGAGACAAATCGGTGGATTTAGGTAACCGGGTACCGGAGAACCGGGTCGGGTCGGATGAGGAGGAGGCGAAGAAGAGTGGCGCGGTGCCTTCGTGTGAACCGGTTGTGACCCGGTTGAGTAATCTGGAGCGGTTCTTGCAGGCGATCACGCCCTCTGTGCCTGTTCAGTATCTTCCTAAGGTTTGCTTTTGAGTCACTCTAGCAAGTGTTTTGAAAATGTTTCTGACGGGGTTGTTGGTGAAGTTGTGTTTATTTTATTAGAATTTGGTTTTTTGGGTTCTTGGAAATTGATTTAGAGTTCTTGTCTCCGTTTGCTACCGCTGCATTCAATGGGTGGAAGGTTTAGCTTTTATGGCCGTGTTTGGTTATGGAAGGGACCATGGATTGGATTTTTTTGGTGAGAGTTAATAAGAAAAGAAGCAAAGCTTTCGTGCTTTGAAAAGAAAATAAAATTAATGTCATCTTTATGAATTAGGTTTTCCTTTGTGTGTGTGGAACTGTTAAGTGTAAAAGTTTTCCTTGGATCTTGCAGAGGACGACGAGAGGACTTCGGGCGTGCGATGAGGAGTCTCAGCCCTACTTTGTTCTTGGTGATTTGTGGGAGTCCTTCCGCGAATGGAGTGCGTATGGCGCTGGAGTTCCGCTTGTACTGAATGACAAAGATAGCGTTGTTCAGTATTACGTTCCTTATCTCTCTGGAATCCAAATTTACTCCCAGAATGTGAAACCAACTGTAAAGTCAAGGTATATTGCTTGTTTTAGACCGTGTACGGCCCATTCATTTTAGTGACTGTTTGAAAAGGTTCGGCATGAAAATGCAAGCCAAACAATAGAGTGGTTTTTTGGGTCGTTTGTTGCATGTTCTATGGGGTGTTTTGGGTTTTAAGCATGTTCGGGATTAAATTAAAATTCATTTTTGGTTTTGTACCATTTTGATTTTCTTTCAAACAATTATCTAAATATGCTACTACAGTTTTTTAATTTGCTAGCCATTTTTATGATGTGCTGTGCCGATGTGGAGATGCTACCTTGTTCTCACAGGCTTCGCTACTTGTACGATAATGTAATTATTTGGTTCTTTGATAGGCAACTTGGGGAGGATAGTGACAGCGATTTCAGGGACTCAAGTAGTGATGGTAGCAGTGATTGTGAACCTCTACATGGAAGGGGATCGAAATACATGAGGGAACAAAGAAATTTTCCCCTTCTGTCGGATGAGGTACCTCAGCGGATGAGTAGATTATCTTTGAGAGACCACCATTCCCTTCCTCAAGATGGGTTTTCTAGTGATGATGGAGATTCTGTGAATCCTCAGGGTTATTTAATTTTTGAGTATCTTGAACGTGACCCTCCTTACAGCCGTGAGCCATTGGCTGATAAGGTGCGCTGACTGACTCTATAATGCCATATTCTTTGCCCTGTTCACTTTACTGGAATAGAAATTTTGTAATTTGTTATATCGGGTTTTTCTTTGTTCAGTCATTTAATTGTGTTTTCTTTTATGTGGTGAATTAGATAATGGACCTTGCTTTTCGTTTCCCTGAATTGTCGACCCTTGGAAGTTGTGATATACTATCATCAAGTTGGATATCTGTAGCCTGGTATTCTTCTTTAATTTTGTGCTTTGATATACACCTTACGCATGCACGATGGACTTACCTGTTCTATGATTTGCTTGCAGGTATCCAATTTACAGGATACCAACTGGTCCAACATTAAAAGATTTGGATGCTTGTTTTCTGACATACCATGATCTCTGTCCACCTGTGGGAGGTAGCAATTTGTTTGCTTCATTTGTGATTTATTATGCTGCTTTATAACCAAGTTTATATTCTATTTTGTTTGTGCTGCATCATAACGAGAGGGTGTGTGTATGCATCCATCCCATAACATAGGGAGAGGTTCTAAAATTGAATGCTATTTGGAACCTTTCTTTATACATGATACAAAAATGTTATTTTAGAATCTCCTCATGCACTGGACGGGATGTATATTGATGCACATGATACAATTTTATGAATGGTTTATGTGTTGCCATCTGTTAAATGCGTTTTTTTTTTTCTTTTTTTGTGTTCTCCTTTATACATATTATCAATTTTGTTGGCCGGGAAAGAAATTTTTCAAAATTTTGAAAGGTGTGGTACTTTTATGTCTTGTTTTTAAGCTTAATAATGTCATTCTGGATTTGTTAGGGTTCTTAATTATTGGACTAAAGAGGCTTGTGTTTATTTTTTATCACGGGAACATGTTTCTATTTAATTACACATTGCCAATTATAGGTGCATATCACATAATAAGGAAAGTGTTGTTAGATGCCGCAAATGAACCATGTTCCATTTTCTAATTTGCAGCAGTTGATTTATTGAAAAATGCCTTCTTGTTTTGTTTCAGGTTCACAAAGTAGGCAGACTGAGAAACCACATCCTACTGAGACGGATAATGTCCATAGAATGTCTTTACCTGTTTCTGGGCTTGCATCATACAAGTTCAAAGGATCTCTGTGGACTCCCAATGGTGGAAATGAACGCCAATTAGCCAGCTCTCTTTTGCAGCGGGCTGATAACATGTTAAGACAGCTTGAAGTCAGTCATCCAGATTTCCAGTTTTTTAGCCGTTGATGTTAAACTGACTGTAATATTATACTTTTGGATATTTAAGAACTGGTGGTTAGTGTTTGGTTCATTTTTTAAATGTTATACTTGATTGGAGTTGGAGTTAATAGCGTATTTGACAAAAGGTAAAAGGAAAGTTGGAGAAAGGATGTTAAGCACCGTCCTTTGTATTTCTCTGCATTGTTTGCTTCCGTAATAAGTGAATGAATAGGGAAGCATTGGGGAAGCGGCAGTGTTGGGGGTACTTAATGTGTTCCTGGTGGATGTACAGATAAAAAGGCAGCTTCTCAAGTACAGGCTGATTTGTATGGCTGCCAGCATCAATGAGTCTTACATCAGTTGCTTCTTATGTATTGGTATGGTTTTCTTAAACAAACCAAAACAGGCTACTTTTTTTCTGTCCTGGCGATGCGTTATATAGGACATAGTTTTAATTTATTGGGGAATTTTACTAGATATGTTAGATGTCTCATGCTCCAATTGCCCCAAACTTCTTGTATTTGAATTCTTATAGTAATCTTTGCTTTTAGATAATGTTAGAATTCAGTTATTGAACTTGTTCAAAATGTTGTTTTGCATTTTCTGATTATGTTATAAAAGTGGGTTTTTAAGAGTCGGTTTTGATTTGGTGGTAAAAGGGTCACTTGGGAGTATTCAAGAATCAAATTCATATCTTTTTCTACTCGGCTCATTTTTCTCTTATTTCTCTCGTAAACCAAATAATTACGATTATTACTGTTTGATGGTGTTCTCTGATGAACGTTTATCATTAGCAGTAATAAGAATTTGAGAGCTAAATAGCTTTTGAAGTTGTACTTATCAGACATTTTTTATGAAGTATTTATAGATAAAAATTATGAACAATTTCTAAATTTTGATATTTTATCTTAGAACAGGACCAAATAAATTCTAATTATTGAAGTTGCAGTTTGAATTTTCTTCCTTTTAACTGAAGTTGAATAAGTAGCGAAATTGTTATGTGTAGCAACTTAATAACTGGACCTTATCAGCCTCGCGTAGGTTGACTTCGCCAAGATTTACGGCCCAATAGGATTCAATCCAAATTACTTACAAAGTACATAACATCCGACCTCAAACCTTTGGACTGGCAATCTTCGGATCAGTGCGTATTTTGTAGAGCAAATCCATCAACAATGAGCTGATTTTTTTTCCTAATAATATTCAGATAAAACTATCATCTCCGATTAAACCTTGTTGTTAATTGAAGTTTGCATCGATTTAGTCTTAGTTGTGGGCTCTTCAACACTAGTAACAAATATTTATTCTTGTCATTAATTCTTAAAAAAACTCTTAACTCCAATTAATTCAAAATCGACATGCCAAATTTTTAAAGAAGTCACATTTAGAAATTTTTAAAAAATATCCTTCTAGCCCATATGCAAATTGTTTAAAATCATTGAAAACAATAAGCAATTCAATGTGATATGGCTATACTGTAATGCATATCAAGACCATGAAAAAGAACACAATTAATAGGTTCTAAGACATTAGCCATGTACTTGGATGATTGTAAACTAATTCATAGCTCAAAGAATGCAACCGATTAAAACGCCACATATACAAGCATTAATGATCATTTGGCTCATGGAAATCAAAATGTTAGAAAACCATAAATGAATATTAATTTATGCCTGCAACATAATAAATCTATACAAAGAACTCGTCCTATGTTTTTTAACAAGAGAATAACTGTCCCAACATATTTAGATCACATAAATATGTAATATTAAATGAAGATATTTAGTATCTTATTCTGTAATTTAAATGCTGAACTTTCTAATTTTTATTAGAACAGACCTTATCTCTTGTTTTAGTTTATACAGGATTTAGAATAGATCTTATCATTTTATGATTTATACCTTGTCAATTACATCAACACAAATTCTATACATGTACTTTGCAGCATCTATCCATTTACTTGGCTTAACAGCATTCAATTCATACCTTCTCCAACATGACTTACTTGTTTGATAAAACCACTCATATCATGCTACATGCAATCCATATGTATAAATACTTTTCTTTTCATTCTCAATCAATCACCGAATGAACCCGTTTATCCCTTGTAATACAATGTTATGGTATTTTAGAATTTTAGCTCAGAGCTTCCTCTGAGGGTAAACAATTTTAGATTAAATAAATTATCTAACTTTTTTTTTGTGACTGATTATAATTTTTTAAAACATATTTGGAGAATAAAGATGGTTTTCTTTATATTAAGTGTTTTTATTATTTATAACTAGAACCCAGTTGAAAATATAAATAATAGAGATTCAATCAAAAGTTTCTTAATTTAACATAAACTTAAAACATACTTAAGTCTAATCAAATTTTATCTTACAAACTCTAATTAATTAACAAAACCAATCCTGTAAGAAAATATAAATTTAAAAAAATCAATTATCTCCATATCATTTTTGAACTATTCATTTAAGTAATAGAATACATAACAATGTAAATAATAATTTCTACCTTATAGCTGTCTCTAATTATATAAATTGTCTAGTATGATTTGACCTAAAAATTGATATATTTTAACTTGGGATATTACGAGGGAGGATACTTGAAATCATACTTATTTCCTAATTTATATCAAACTATTTCCTGACTATTTATTATTTTATTTAATTGATCCTAAGAGCATTACTAACTAGTATATCATTATATGAATGGAATCTTCATTTGATATATATTTAATCCTCATAAAAAGAATGAAATAATTATTCACCCACTTATTTTATAAGATATTCCATCTCTTTAAAACTTTGAGAACTCCATTAAATGCGTTTTGTTTGTAAAATAAAGGGTGATAAAAGACACTGATTATTAGAAGACAGGTGTTTCATGAAGAGAGAAAAATAAAAGAAATTTGACCTTAAACAACAACCTTAATCGGTAATGCAAAGTGGTTTGTTGGAAAGATGAAAGTGGCTTAGGTATAAGAAAAACTTTGCAACAACCAATCTTGTTAATTGTCTTTTCAATTGCTTCATAAATGAACCTGCAATCTGTGCATGTAGAGAAAGTTGCTTCCTTACCATTGGTTGCTTGATGAAGCAGCTTCCCCTTAGAAAAAGTTTAAAATATAAAATAATATTCTTACATTGAAACTTGAAGAAACAAAAGCAGGTAACAGTTGGTAATAACTGTTTTTTTTTCCTGTGATGTTCATTTTTGGTTAAATATATTTGCGATTTTTAAATTTGCATATTGAATTTCGTTTATCTATTCAACTTTGATTGATTTTTGTTTTTAAATTTTAAAAATAAATGAATATAAGTAAATGATGTAAACCGTTTAAAGGTGAGTATAAAAATTTATTTGATATGAAAAAAATTAATATTAAAAAATATTTATTTATTTATTTTTAAAATTTTGAATCAAACTATGTTTAAAATTTAAATCATAAATAAATTTTAATTTTATGTTAAAGTTTAAAAACAAAAATATATTTAACGTTTTTTTGACAAACATTAATATATGTTCGCATTTTTACATAAAATATAAGTAATTTTTATATAGTTGTCATTAATAAAATATAGTTAGTAAAATATACAAAATATAATTATAATAAAATATGTACAGAATTTATTATTTGTCTTTTTTTTAAATGATTAATATGCTTAAACAAATATAAATACAGAGCTAAACAAAACAAAACTTTAATTTTCAAAACTACTTGTAAAATGGTTAATTGTTATTATTATTTATTTTAATAAAACAGTTATTACAACCGTAAAAGTACACAAAAATATATCATCTTTATTAATTGTTGTTGAGGTAGAAAGTACTTCCTTTTTTTTTCTTTTTACATCACTTATTTTCATTCTTAACTTCTTCAAATGCTATAAGCATGAAATTTAGTTTTGCTTAATTATTTAATATTTACTATTCGTTAATGTCGTTTTACGTTACCCTTGTATGAAGTCAACTACTTTTATCATTTTAAATAAAATACAACTTGTGATATATTTATATATTACTTTTTGACATTTGGAGAAAAAAATTACGTTAATAATTTATTAATTTTACAAGCTTAATTAGATTATAAATAATTAATTAATTATTGACAAAATATTATGATTGAAGAAATTCATTAATTATATTTTTTATTCTTCTGCCCATTTTTTGATACTGTTTTTTATTACATTAATATTTTTAAAAACCTTTTTAATATATTAAAATTAATATCTTTTAAAGACATAAAAAATTTAACAGAATCTGAATTAAAAAAACTCTAAACCGACACTCTTGCAATGTGCATATATTATCTTGATTTAAGTGTTCTAAATGAGTTTACTGTGAATTGAAATGTGTGGTGAGTTGCAACCAAGACAGTACACGCGGTGAGTGGATTTTTGGACAATGTGAGAATCAGTTTTGAGTGGGTGAAACCGATTCTATTACTTTACAAAGAAAAAGGAAATCAGTTTTGGGTGGGTGGAACTGATTTCAAAAATGCCATGAGCGAATGAGAATCGGTTCTCTTATTGATGGAACATGATGATGAGAATGTTGTTGGGCATGAAATATACTACGAGAAGGAGATTCAGGCGAAGGATTTGAAGAAGGCTGATTTTCTTACTATGATAGACCATTTTCTTACTACAAGAATCACAACCTCAATATTGCTGTGATCAAATCATCAGAGACTTGTTCTGATAATGATTTTATAAAGTCTTATCTTAAGTATTTAATTTTGATAATTGCATAAATTTCAATGTCACATCCTATAACAGTTTAAGTAATTCTTTATACCAAAAATGGAATGTATTCTTTATTTATCAATACTATTATTATTATTATTTTGAAAATTATGGAATAACAAACTTAAAAAATTAACTCATCCAAAAATCATTTCATACTAATTTTAATATTGAGGATAATTTAATAATATTTATTTACTATCTATTAAATTATTTATTTATTTATTACATAGTTAAATTATTCACAAACTTTCGAAAACTTCATCAAATCCATTCATTTTCATCTTAAACCTTTAAAAAAAACAAAAATTTCATGCTCAAACTTATTTATTCACTCCTCAAATTCATTTTAAAAAGTTTACACCCTAACATTCATTCCGTAATCACTAAGAAATTATGGCAAGGGAAATAAAAAATATTTTAAAATAATTGTTAAGATTTATTCAAAGATATCAAATTTGAAGAAACTTTTCTTCCTATGATGAAAAAAATAGGAAAATCTCACTCCATTCATTAACAAAGGGCGATTTAAAATAAATAGAATAATAATCATATTAATAACAAATCAAAAATATTAATAAAAAAATAAAACATAATATTTGGTCCGACTCTAGTCGAATTTAACCTCATCTAATTTATTAAGACTGAATTTATTTAATAATAAAATTTGGAGATATAAGTTATTTAAAATTTGAAATATGGACAAAATTTAATTTTTGCTTTAGAAACTATAAAAATGTTTAGTTATTTAAAAAGAATGTTTCCTAATTATTATTAAAAGATTATCACTTAGCCGATAAATCTTCAAATTATTTTTATAAATAAAAGAAAATATATATTTTCTAATTAATATATATATATATATATATATATATATATATATATATATTCTATATATAAAATATAAAAATATAAATTGAAAAAAGCTATAATAAATAATTTATTACTTACCAGAACATGGAATAAAAATAATATTTTATTTTATTTTCTTGTAATTTTGTATATTTCTTAACTCATTCTTTACTTCTTTTATATACGAATACAATTTAAATGTTTCTACCCCATTTAACAGTTTATAATATAAATATAAAAACTTATTTTAAAAATAATACACACACACACGTGTGTTTATTTTTTTAATTAAATTTTAATTTTTGTAATAATTTTTTATTTTACATAGTAATATGTATAATAATTAATATTTTATTAGAATTTCAACTATTATTTAGAAAATTTGAACTTAAATTAAACTCATTTGAGAATTTTTAATAATTACTTTTAAAATAATACACATGTTTTTTTCATATATTAAAAAATAAAATATTTATATTAATTTTTTTTGACATATTTAATATGTAAAAATTTATATAATGTGTAAAATCTTTTTATTTCAAAATCATCCCATATTAATTATAAACATGTGTTTCTTGTAATATTTAAAAGGGTTAAATATGTTTTTAGTCCCTATACTTTGGGGCGATTTTGGTTTTAGTCAATTTTCAAACTAAGGTATAATTTAGTCTTTCAACGTTAGAAAACTCTGGTTTTAGTCATTTCTACCAAATTTTTTTAACTTTATTTGTTGTTTCAAGCATATTTTATTGTAGCATTTGGATTGTTTACAATGTTTGACACATTTTTGCTTCAATGTTAACTGAGAAACGCGTTTCAAACAGCAAATAAAGTTAAAAGAATTTTGTAAAAAGGACTAAAACTAGAGTTTTCTAAAGTTGAATGACTAAATTGTACCTTAGTTTGAAAATGGACTAAAACCAAAATCGCCATAAAGTATAGGGACTAAAAACATATTTAACCCTATATATAATAATTTCAAACTTTAATTTAGTCATGAAACAATGTTAATATTGTGTTTGTTTCGGGATATTGTCTCTTACGAGTTTGATGATAGATTTGCATTTGAATAAGATGTTTATCGAATAAAATATTTGTTATAGTTAAGAATGACAATAGATCAGATATGGTTCGAATAATGTCTATTCATAATTTGATCCGCAAATTGAAAATTTCATCCGCAACCCATTCGTTATGTGGGTATCTATTTCAAAAAAAATTCGCAAATATTTTAAAACTTGCAACAGATATTAAAAAATATATATTTTATAAATTTTAAAATAAAATTTAAATACAATTATATATATAAAATTTAATATAACTATTATTCTTATTTTTTTAGATCAAATATTATATTATAAGAATTCGACTTGTTTATAAATAGATATTAAACTATCCACTACTACCAATTCACGGAATTCACGGATAATAACTAATTTGAGTGAGTGTGAACCAATTTGACAGAGATGATTTACCTGAGAAGGATCACGCAAAATTTATGAGGAAATACTCTTCACGTTATGAGAAAAGTAAAAAATAGTCTTACTTTAATTTGTATAACATGTTCTTTCGTTTGTGGGGGCATCATCCTATATTTCTTGTATTATTTTTTTTAATTCAAATGTGTTGTGCTTTTTTTAAGGTGTAATTAAATATTTACTGTATTACTGTAATTACGTATTTAAATAATATAATTAAATTTTTTCCTACAATTTCATTAAAATTTAACTTTTATCTTTCCAATTTTAATTTTATTATTAATTAGAAATATGAATTTGAATTTAATTTTCATATCAATTTCACTATTTTTAGATTTAAAATTATTATACCACATTTAAAATGATAATCACTTACTTTTATTTATTAAAACAATTTTTAATTTACCATACTCATTATATCATAAAAAACTTTTATAAGCTTTCATCTAAAATTTATTCAAATCACACAATTTATCCCTTAACCCAAAAAAAAACAACACAGTTTCATTTGTTTGTTCTCAAATTCATTTATTCTACCTCAAATTTATTTTTCAGTCTAAAAACATCCTAAAAAACGGCTGTGTGTATCAAATGTGTTAATGTGAACTCAACAATTATATTTTGTCACATGAATCTCTAGCATTTTATTGTCTTAAATACTAAATTTATTTATTAATAATATTTGAAGATAAATAAATGAGAATTTAAAATAAGAACGTAATCTCATTTTATGAAAATAAAGAAAAAAAAATTAATACTTACCAAATTATCTTATTGATGAAAACATAGGAAAAATATAGAGAAAATAAAGGCGAAAAAACTAAGAAAGGAAGAAAAGCTTTCGAAAAATAAAAAAGAACAGGCATCCTTGAGTCGAGCGACAGTGAAGGATAGCGGCGCTCCGACCAGACAACCATGTTCCAGCTATTTTTGTTTTTACTCGCGATAAGTAACCGGGCCCCACCTATTCCAAGGTGGGTCCCATGACCATCGTTTCTAGGTCACAGCTATACTCAATAAGTCACTTACATCATTATGTTGTTTGTCTTTTTATTTCACACACTATACTAAACCTCTCTCTCTCTCTGTTTTTTTTTTTTTTTTCATTTCTTTCCAAACAATCACTCACCAGAACAAAACTTTTCTACTAGACTTCAAAAATGGCAATCCCGAACTCAATTCAAGCGCCAAACTTAGTTTAAACAAAGAAAAGCTACCATTTTTTACTGATACAAAATACAATTGAGCTCGAGTGAAATAAAATTATCATAAATATAACAAAATTTTTCATATTGAATATTTGATTCAAAATTGTCAATTGATACAATACATGTTCATTCAAACTCAACGAGTTTCACTTTAGATATATTCATAAGAGTTAAAGTTCTCAATGACAAATTGAGAATAAAAACTAGATACGGACAAATTTGGTGGCACATTTGTTATTCTTTATTAATAATTACAGTAAGGTCATGTGCAGAAAATTACAACTATAATGTTTTTGTTTCATCCATTTTATACAAATTTTAAACCGTTATTTTCACCATTAAAAATAGAAAAAGAAATGGGTGCAATTTGCAAATGCAATAAGGAGAAAAAGGAGTTTGAAGTGCAGAAGTAGGAATAAAAAAAAGGGAAAAAAAAAAGAAAAAAAAAGAGAGAGAGAAAGAATTAGGTTCACGAAAGAGTCGGAAGTAGAGAGTGTGTGACGATGTTAAAGAAGATACTATAGGAAGAAGCACACCAAAACAAGGAAAAAAAAGTAAGCAGCAGCTGGTGAGGTGAAGTGAGAGAAAAAGGTGTCGAAACAAAACCATGGCAGTTTCCGTAACCATTTTGGTTCTCGTCATCGCTCTGCATCTCATAGCCTTTGTCTTTGCAATTGGCGCCGAACGACGTCGTAGCGAGGTACCCCTCCCTTTCTCTCTCCTCTCCCTTTGTTTTTTTTTTTTTTTTTTTTTTCCGATTTCTCAAATCTGATTCATTTTCCATTTTCAGGCGAAGGTGCTCCCCGACCAGTACGACGACAGAACCTACTGCTCTTACACCACCGACGCTTCCACCGTCTATGGCCTCGCTGCCGTTGCTCTACTGCTTCTCAGCCAGGCCGTTCTCACCGCCGTCACTCGATGCCTATGCTGCGGCAAAGGGCTTGTTTCCGGTTGCTCGGCCACTTGCGCCGTCGTCTCCTTCATCCTCTCCTGGTAACACTCAATTAAGTGAATTAATCGTACTTTCTTCTAATTTCGCATCTAAACAATTAAACCCCTACGAATTCATCTCCTAATTTATTTGTACTAACCAAAAGCTAAACAAAATTTTGAACCCTGGTTTTTAAATAGACTTTCGCTTTCACTTTGGTTACATCAGGTGTCGTGAATTGATTGAACATTTCTCTGTTAAAGGATAAAAATTGGTAAAGGGTGGAAATTGTTTGATTATTTTTATTTTTTGAATTATTCGTACTGTGAAATCAGGATTAGTTTTCTGGGAGCAGAGGTGTGTTTGTTAGCAGGGTCTGCGAGGAATGCATATCACACCAAGTACCGAGGGTACTTTGGGAGGCACGATTTGTCTTGTGCTACCCTGCGCAAAGGTGTGTTTGCAGCTGGAGCTGCCTTGACCTTGCTGTCCATGTTGGCCTCCATCTTGTACTATTGGGCACACTCCAGGGCTGATACTGGTTTCTGGGAGAAGCACCGCAATGAAGGGCTTGGATTGGCCACACACCAACACCACCACCACCAAGGGGTTGATTCTGATAAGGCCTGATCATGATTTCTTGCTTTGAACGATGTTTACTCAATTTTGGTGCTCCTGTTTTAGCTTTTGGATTAGGGAAGGAAGAACAGTTTTTGCAAAACCTTGTTCTTGTATTAATGGGTGAATATATAGTATTTATGCTGTAATGGAAGAATGCTTGAAATATAAAGATAGATGGCAGCACAATGATGGTGGTTTAATATATATGCCAATCTTATAGTTTCAAAGTTTTGAGACTTGCTGATTGTTGAACTTCTAGTGTCTCACTTGCATGTGCTTTTCCGATAGAAATTAACTAGAGCATGAGCCACTGCATACTTGAAATGAAGATTCTTAAACTCACTTTTCGTGGATCTTAGTACGCCGTATTAGATTTATGAACTTTGGTCAGTTTCTATCTAATGGTGCTAATTTGGTCCTAATAAAGTGTCTAAGAACCATAAAATGTTAATTTGATCCTAAGAATCGATTCTTATTATAAGAACCAGCTCTTTCAGTTGAATATCACGTCAACTTTCTCCAATGGTCCATGAGTAGGAATTAGTTCTTAAGTCAAGAATTTCCAAGAACTGCCATACGAGATACTTGTAAATTTCTTACAATATCTTTAGTCGAGATTTAAAAAAAAAAAAAAAAAACTGGTGATTTGTTGCAAATTTTTTTGGTTTAATCATTCTGATAGTTTCTATTTTCGGTGATTTTTTTCAATTAGGTCTCTCATTTTTTCTTTTTCTCAATTGGGTCCTTATTTTTGAAAATTTGAAACAATTAGGTCACTGTCACTAGTTCCTTATTAACACCGTTAATAAGGGTGACACGTATCAGCTCGTGATTTTTTTGAATTTTTTAAATATATTTTTAATTATTTTTTTTTTTTTATTTTTTTTTCTTTTAAAAATAAAATTTACCACGTGTCAAGTTGACATTGTGCCACGTAGCAATGACAATGTGAGGTGGCACTGACAGTGCCACGTGTCACTGTCAAACCACGTGTCTTTGCGTTTGTTTCAATTTGGTCCCTGTATTTTTATTTTGTTCCAATTTGGTCCTTGTATTTTTATTTTGTCTCAATTTAGTCCTAATTTTTTTAAAAATTTAAAAGAAATTGTTCCTTCCCAAAACGGTATGTACATTTTCCAAATTTTTGTCTTTAAATTTGTTTCTGTTAAGCAAATTATTAGTAATGATGTATTTCAAATCAAAATATTTAACTCTAGAAACTTTTTATGAATTGTTGAGGAAGTATTGAGACTATACTTGTGTAGATTGATTACCTTCACAAAAATATTTATTATTAAGATGTTAACTTTTATAGGTTACTTATTCATATTATTTACGTTAAATGATTTCTTTACTACTATATAAATAAAAATGTGTCATATGTTAGTTTGTAATTTTTTTATTTTTCTAATAAAAAAATTAATTTGTATAAATTTCTTTGTAAAGATTTATATACAAATAAAATTTTGTTTGAACTTGGAGAGAAACAAAATTGTTTAGTTTTTAAAAAAAAATAGGACTAAATTAAGACAAAATAAGAATACAGGGACCAAATTGAGACAAATTAAAAATATAGGGATCAAATTGAGACAAATCTAATGACACGTGGTCTGATAGTGACACGTGGCACTATCAGTGCCACCTCACATTGTCATTGCCACGTGGCTCAATGTCAACTTGACACGTGGCAATTGTTTTTTAAATAAGGTTTAATAGCCAATTTAGTCTTCACTTTGGTTGAAAAATCTCAATTTAGTCTCTCGTTATAAAATGTTTTAAATTAGTCCTAACTTTTAAAATAGTGGGTCAGATTGGTCCCTTCGGTTAAATATAAGTTAACGAAATTAATAGATGATGATGTGACACAACTTATAGCTAACGATGGACCAACCTAACACATCAGCTTTAAGCTGTGTCACATCATCATCCATTAATTTTGTTAACTTATATTTAACGAAAGGGACCAATCTGACCCATTATTTTAAAAGTTATGACTAATGTAAAACACTGTTATAACAAGGGGCTAAATTGAGATTTTTCAACCAAAGTGGGGACTAAATTGGCTATTAAACCTTTAAATAAATAAAATAATTAAAAATATATTTAAAAAATTCAAAAAAATCACGAGCCGACACGTGTCACCCATTTTAACGGTGTTAGTACGGAACTAACGGCAGTGACCTATTTGCTTTAACTTTTCAAAAATAGAGACCCAATTGAGAAAAGAAAAAATGAGGAACCTAATTAAAAAAAATCACCGAAAATAGAGACTATCAGAATTATTAAACCAATTTTTTTATATGAATTAAGTCAGTCTATCTTGACATTTGAATTTGGTGTTAATCGGCTTCGGTGAAAAAGATGGGCGGAAATCTGATATGTCGGAGCCAAAACTTTAAATATCTAGATATTTTGGCATGGTATTATTTCTTTTATCACTATAATAATTTTCATATGCATGACGTATTTGAATCCTATATATTTCCTAATGGTTGAGAGTGAAAGAAGGCAGGTGAGTGAAGGCGACATCCAATGTCTTGACTTGATAAATTACTTAGGAAAAAGAGTCTGTGACCCAGATAGAATAGTGAACGGATAGATTAATATAATTAAAATATATTTATTTTGAAAGCATATATACTCTTGGTAAGTTTTATCCAGTCCATTCTCACTATATTCTTTTTGCTTTATTCAATTATATATGTGTGAGTGTGTTTGTTTTTGTTAGTTTTAAGACCTTATTGAAATATCTAGTAGTAACCTTTGTTGCAAGTGCACAAGTTATTCACCCTCACAATCATAACCATTTGTCTTACAAATAAATAATAATTTCACAAAACTATTAAAACATTTAATAACAATTTATCTATCTCACAAACTACTAATATTTAGTAAGTTTTAGCTATTCATAATGTAAAATTAACAATATTTAATTATATAAAATTAACAATGGGTGGAACAAATGCAGGTAGGATTAACCTGTATGCTTTCTGACCACGTAACATAATTACTAACCTTTTCTTTTGGTTTATTCTGTACGTAGACTAAATAGATTTGAAACCAACGCTAGCCATGAAGGTATTTAACATATTTTGGTCTAAACATTAGTACGAACAGTTCTACAGTAACACTTACAGACTTCAACAAGATATGAAATTATTGTCTCATAACTGGTTATGTAAAGAGATTTAATAGTTATAATACAATCTCACGAGAAAATTATTTGTACGATGGAACAGGTAAAAGCTGGGCGTTCACATCATCAAACAAATTTAAACTACATATTCATTGATAGGTGCACATCACAGCTAGTACAGTACAACATCAAAATCTCTAGGTGTGATTGTTGAGGCAGAACCAACCACACCAAACTCTGGGACAACCAGAGGAGCTGTCCCACTTCATGTGATAAAAAACAAAACAGAGTACATTACATAGAAAAAACACACATAAGATACTCCGACAAACCTAATAATAGATGAAGTGAAACATACTCAAATGTATATCTAGCAAGTGGGGAATGGGGAACCACAAGCATTAGCAACTTTCCTGGCATTGGGAGAGTTAACGAGCTTCTTGAGGTTGGGGTCTTTCAAATACTGGCAAAGGCAAGGCCTTTGTTCCTTCAGTTTGCTACAACAAACAGATGAAGGAGGATTCGAGGAGGTGATGGCACTCGCGCATGCACTCAGCTGCAACGCATTGCATGTCACTGCTGTCACACACAACTCTGTCTCAGCTAGTGCGACCAAGGTAAGCACGATGCACAGTGTTGCATATAAGACCTTCATTTTCAAATATAGACCAAGAAGAAGAAGATATGATCCTAAATTTAACTAAGACACACAGGGATGTGCATAAAGGTGTAGTTCTCTTCACTATTTATAGTGGGAGAGGAGCATGGCATGGGACATGATCTAATGCTACTACTACTTTGTAAACAAAAAACATTACCTGACTACTACAAAAGCCATTTCATGAAGGGGCAAGTGTTGTTGTCTGATGGGGTATGTTAAAGTTGGGACCCTGGATTGACCTATCATGATGACTTTTTGGAGGACCCCTTTGCTTTATTATTTGTGTTCTCATTGCTAATAGATTAGAGTCATTGGACTCAGGCCATGCTAGGGGTTTATAGCTTTCGCACCATCATTACAGACAAAGCTGTCCGCCTAATCATTTATATAAAAAAGCACACACACAAGGTTGATTATTTAAGTTTTGTAGGATCACTTCACTTTAAGTATTTTCTGTTTTATTGTTACTGAATCTTACAGTTTTTGTTTTGAAAAAAATGATTGTGCGAATGAAGAAATATTATATTTTGATTTCTAAACATGACCATTTTGATATACTAAAACAATTCAATTAACAGATAGCTACGAGGGCGGAAGTTTAGTCTTCTGATATAAATATGAAAATAACTTAATTCAGTAACATATATGACAGAACACTATCATATCATTCGACAACGAAAATATACTTCACTTTTGGTGAAATCCCAGAAAGCTCAAGTTTTTGAGTAATTATTATAAAATGAACAAATTATATAAAAACTGTGTAACGTTAGAAGTATGTCTGTTTATGTAACAAGTGTTGGTAAATATTTGGGGAAGAAAAGTACGAAAAATATAAATGATTACATTAGCATCCATTTTTTGACGGGTTGTTTAAATTTGGGATTTTGACTAGTGGATTTAGGTTGAATTATGAGTAGTTCGAAGACGTTTTAATGATTCTTTACCAAATAAGTTCGTGAAAGTTTGGTTTAGGCATTGTCAGACAAGGGACTAGAGAGCCTAATTTAGAGAAGAATCATTACTCGAAAAAAAAAAGTAGAAAAAGACGCCATCAGGTTTGTTTCAGCTCATGAACTTTTTTTGTTATAAAAATTTAATGTTTTGGGAATAGTTTGGTTATAGGTAAATATTCGTTATATTTTTTTTACTATAATTGTTATGCATGAAAACATAAATTTTATTAAGTACATATTTGATTTTAAATGAGATTAACTGAAACACATATCTCTATAACTTATATAAAAAATAAAGTTATTTTATTTAATATTCGGGAACTATGAATCGATACCTGAAATGAATTAAGAGAAAACGTGTCACCTAACTAATATCTTATAAGACAAACGCCACTGAAGAATCACCGTGAGAGCGTGCGTCACAGTTACCAAATTGATAATTAGGAACGAAGAAGTTGGTTAATTTTCATTTTCATATGATAAATGGTAAATTAATATAAATTAATGTAAACATAGAAATATATAGTTAAAAATGATTGAAGAGAAATTCTGTAGCATATCACGCTGAAGCCGAATGACTTTCGGCGATGTGATGGATGGTCAACATTTGAGTTATCTTTATGATTATTTCTCCAAAACAAATGTCAAAAGTAAAACAAAAAAGAAGGAAAAGTGATGCACATTTTATTCCCTTTAGGATCAACGAATTAAGTCACCAGAAACTCAACCAGTTTCCATAGTTTGGGGTGTCAAAAGCAACCTTAAAACATTTCAAATTGTCTGCAGTCGATTAAAAGAAATCCACATTTAAATAATAAGAAATACGAATAAAAAATTAGTTTTTATGAACTACACATATAATAAAATAAGCTTAGACACAGCGTTATACCATAGAGTTAAACTTTTACAATATCATATTATCTTTTTTTTACATATTTTTTTCTTCTCCATCCTATTTTTATTTTACCAATAAAAAATGAATTTAATTGATAGTAAATAAGGAAGACTACATCAATTGGAGTATATGGGACTCAATCAGCCATTATCATTTATTACATGTCTTAACGACCAAGAGATATCAACACTCAAAATGTTGCTATATAAAGAAAGAATAACAATAGTGAAGTTTTGTTTTTAAAACAAACTCTCATATTCGCCAATTTATATAAAAGAGCAAAAAGAGACTATTCATATAATTTAATTTGTATGAGCTAAAATAGTGACAAGAGTTTGAATAAAAAATTAATTAACGCAAAATATAATATAAAAGGACTTATGAAAAATAAATAAACATGTAAAAAATTATATTTAAAAAAACAAGTCTTATTAGGATTAGTTAAATTATCATAGACCTCAAATTATTCAATGATTGGATAGTTGGGATTACCGCATTATAAGTTTAGATTTTATTTTTGAATAATAAGTATTATTGCAGAGGAATAATATATATGGGCCAACCATGAGATCATATTTGAATTGGGCTCTAATATGCTTGGGCTTTTATTATTGGACTGCTTTTACTATTTATCTACATATTAGAAAAGAAAAATTGTAATCTATAAATTCTTGGCTTCCATAATAATACATAAGAATGAGATTCTACGTGAGCAAGAGCTCCATCGAAGTTGAACTGCGATGGATATATGACTTAAAAAGGTTCTAGAAATATAATATTTTCCCACGAGTTGAATGAGTATAATGAGACGCAATGTAACTATAAGAGATGAATATGGTTGTGAAACACGACAAAAGTTTTAGAATTCGAAATCATAATTGTTGTATTGTTTTGTCAAGTATTTGCATCCAACAGAAGCCTCCGTCCCTCTCATGTGTAGTTGTATAATATTCCCACGAAAAGTAGTAAGAAAACAACAACAACATAGGATTAGACACGGTCGAGGGTAAACGTGACAGACGCTAACAATGTATCTTAAGTCATGTGTGGGCACGAGAAAATGAAACTTGAAAAGCATGCCAAAGCCATACCTTTCCTCTCAGCAACGAGTTGATCAAATTTCTTGGTTACAAAGCTTAGAACCACAATACATCACATATAAGTTGCTACCACGAAACATGAATCACAATAGTGCTACAAACTTACCTCAGCAGAATCAACAAACACTACCAATACATTTTCAATCATTCAATTCTTAACCATGCCAATCCGTTCTCGTGAGCCTGCACAAAGGCCAGGTTTCTTCCACCGACAAAGATCACTCCATGCACTTCTTGGCGGAGGAAAGCGTAAGATGTTTTTTACAAAGTTCACCTTTTTCTTATCAAAGTTTTAAGAAAAATCTTATCTTTTTATTATTCATCGTAAGTATTTGAAGACATAAGTTTTTGTTACAAAAATTAAAAATATCCATTGCACTTTTACATTTTTAATGCACAACTACTTTTCTTTAATAAAAGCTCCTTACTTTTAAAAGCACATGCTCGAATATATATTTCCCAACAAGTTCTATAGAAAAAGTTTAGACAAGGATTCACGTATTAAATTCATCCCAATGTTTACCCGTCAAAAGTAAATTAATCTATTTTACGATTAAGCTTTTGTCCAAAAGCGAAAGAAAAGATGTCACAAACTCTAAGATGTTAAGTTAAGCATAAGTTAAAATCTTAGAGAAATAATTCTTTGACACACTTAAATTTTTGACATTTATTTGACAGTATTTTTACTTACTTTTTACTTTCTTCTTTCTTGAAAAGCTACAAAACTTTACATTTTGGACCATTTTACGCTTGTATTTTGTGTGAAATGAATGTAAAAGTATGTCATGGTATTATTACTCTAAAACTTTTACAATAGTTTGATTGGTAGAAACTCCTATACAAATAATTATTTTGAGGGTTTATTCAAGATATGCACTAAACCAAAACCGTTCGATGCATCTATGCTCATTTATATATTCCAAAGACCAACGGAGAATGATTGATCTGATTTTCCATGCAGTTGCTGATATATTGCTATGGAAAGACAAGATATCATCGGCAACAATGGTAGCTGGATTCTCCATGATTTGGTTCCTCTTTGAAGTGGTCGAATACAATTTTCTCACTCTTCTTTGTCACATCCTCATCGCCGTCATGCTCGTCCTATTCGTATGGTACAATGCAGCAGGACTCATCACATGGTAATGTTCTTGCACTCTATATACATTGATTTTGTGCAGTCCTTAATTTAGAATCTTTCTTCATAGTTTCTGCAGCAAGAGTAATACGTTATTCTTTGCAGGAGCCTGCCTCAAATCTATGATTTTCAAATCCCCGAACCCACCTTTAGATTCTTGTTCCAAAAGCTCAACTCGTTCTTGAGGAATTTTTACGACATTTCAACTGGGAAAGACCTAACACTCTTCTTTGTGGTAAGAAGCAATTTTCAGTCAGTCAAAGACATTTTTTCTTATAATTATTTCTTAATGACATCATGTTATTGAATTTCAGACAATTACCGGTCTTTGGGTCATGTCAGCTATTGGGAATTATTTTACAACTTTGAATCTCGTATATATACGTGAGATCCTAATTACTGATATTGTACTGTTATCATTTATATAAAGATTTCTAGTAATAATAGAACCTTGTTAATTAACTTTTTGTTGCGCTTTATCTTTCTTGCACAGTGTTCCTCTCCCTGGTGACCCTTCCCATTATGTATGAGCGATATGAACAAGAGGTGAATTATCTAGCAAGCAAAGGAAACCAAGACGTGAAGAGATTGTTCAACACATTAGATAATAAAGTTCTGAACAAGATTCCAAGGGGACCTGTGAAAGAAAAGAAGAACAAATGAATTTTAGATATGGGCAAGTGTGTAGAAGAAAATAATGATTGCAAATTTATTTATTTCGCTACCACAAACTTGTATAAATATATATATATATAATTTGGTGGAATAATTGATATTGTTTTATGCATTTTAGAACATTCATAATTTATTTGGAGAAGTTTCTTAGTAATTCTCAATCAATCCTTCAAATGAACGAAGCATCATTAAAAGGAGTTGTCTACTAGCATGGGTGAGCTAGAAATGTGATTACAAAAGGGAAATGTAGCTAAAGTAGCCATGTTACGTTACTTTCGTGCTATATCTACCACATTTACTTTCTTTCGTATCTATTCTTCTAGATCCGATAGGAATTACCAAGACATTCATAACATGAAAACGATGCTTTAATTAGGATTTTAATCAAGAATCAATTGAGGGATTAGCTTAGAAAATGCACTTCTTTTAAGTTTGTTTTTTGATGACAAGTATTTTAATTTTGGGTGGCTGCAGGAGAATCATTTTAAAACAATAATGGGTGGGGTTCGGTTCCACACTTCTGCTCTTTATTATTTGTAGACAGTTAGATGTCTTTTTCTATGGTCGAACAAATTAAGCCACCTAATCCCCAACTTTACTCTCTAATTCACATCATGTAACTTCTTCCACCACAACAGTAAGATTTATAATAAGAACTTTTATTAAATATTTCTAAGTAATAGATACCAGTATTTTAATATTGTGCATTTCTCAATGAAACCGATATCATATTGCTATTGATTTTTATTTCAATACATTTTTAAACACTGTTGAAATGAAAAGAAACAATAATCAATGAAAAGCTTTTTAAATTTAATTTGATGGGTTTCTTTTTATTTAAATATGATATTAAAGTTGTTGTTTTTTAAATAATTTTTCCATAAGCTTTTAGTTACTGCCACCCACCTGTGCAAAAGATGACAATGATTAATATTTAAGTCATATAAATAAAAGAACTTATTGGAAGTTAATGATATTTTATATTTTAATTGTAGAGAAATCACCTTGCGACCAAAATATGATTTTTTTTAGTATAAAAGATAAATTAAAATTGGGAATCCATATCAAGAGTTAAACCAATACTACCAAGAGCACAAAGAATGTAGACAATAAGATGTTTTTCGTTAGTGTTTTTTTGGTCTGAGAGAGATTATCGAACCGTATGACAAGGAACCATGTTTAATGTAAAAACTAAGACATATATCTCGGAGATAAATGTTTAGAAACATGTAAAGAAATAGAACTTATGTATTGTTGATGTTTTATTAGGAAAAAAAATTGTGGATAAGTTGACTTTTTTAGAATTAAAAAATAAATTTTATTATAAATGATACGAAATTATGTGATTTAGGATTGTTTTTAATTTTGTAATGATAAGTATAAATTTTCTATGTTTAGAGTTTTTAGTTTTTTTTTTTTAAGAAAATTTGTTATCTACTTATTTTTATGAGTTTGGTTTGGTTATATGATTTTTGTTATTAACTTTTTTAATAATATTTTTTAAGTGAGGACAAATAATTGATATGTTTTGATAAAATGATGGTAATGTTTGAAATAAATTTATAAGAAAAACTAAAACTAAAAAATTTCTGGAAATGACTGTAGTTTTCATTAATTTACTTTTGAATATATTACGTGTTCGTCTATTTATTCGGCGAGAGATCTTCCGTTACTTCAACTTCTTGCGTTTTTCAAAATTTTTATTTTTTTTGTTAGATAACATTACGCGGTATTAAATTAATGTATCCTCAAAACTATTTATTTTGTGGGTGATGCTGACTACGCAATGGTTAAGAATATTTTATAAACGTTTAATTTTATAAAAATTATAAATTGTGATATTCAAAAAATTTTGATTTTAGTAATTATTAATGAGTTTTATTTTATTTAGAAGATAAAAATATTCATAAATAGTATACAGTAATTTATTTGATACAGATAAAAAATAATTAAATAATTTTAATGTTATTGTATCTTTTTTTTCTTCTTTTCAACCGTTTATCATTAAACGTAAAAGAATTAAATTAATAGAAAAAGTAACAAAAGAAAATAAAAGAAGTAAACAACCTAATATATCAGCCAACTATTAAGGAATAAAATGTTAAACATCTACAAATTTCTCTTTCTCTAACTTCTCGAAAACCTTTTGCGATACTTCTATTAACTTAATAAAATATCATGTATTAAAAAAATATTTTAATTTCTGAAATTATTAATTATAAAGACATAATTAATAGAATTAATTATATTATTTTAATTAATGAAGTTAATTATTCTAAACTAAAGATGAATATAATAGAATCAAGGACCATTAATTATATCTTAACTAGTATCCTTAATACACTTATTAGCATTCCTTAGTTGGTGATCAAACAAACAGGTACATAATGAAGCTGCGTAAGATAATCATATGCTTGAATGAAATATTAGCATTGCGCATGAACTTATCCAAACTTGAATTCGTGATTAATCCAAAATAATTGCGTTCATTAATGCATTCATTTATAACCTAATAGGTTTGGTCTAATAGTGTAGATTTGATACTAGTATATGTATTTAAAATATTGGTTGTAAGTTATAGAATTTAAAATATTGGTTGTAAGTTATAGAATATGCACGCACCTCATTTCTGCCATACTTCCACTAAGGATATTTCGGTTTCTTTTATTATGATAAATTATTTATCAAAACTTATACATAAATTATGTAGTTAACTTCAATGTAATCATATGTATGATAAATTATTCGTATAGTCTAATTGATAATCATTTGATACTTTAATTACGTGAATGGACTTAGTCTTAATTGAAGTGGGAAATGCATCAAATGAAGGAATTAAATAAAATAGTATAGGTTTTGCAAGGTAAAGTGTGATTTGACCACATATCTAAATTATAGCAACCGATCATTGTGGGGAGTTAGCTCATCGTTTTCATGAGTATTCTTAGGTCACAACTTCATCATCATGGCTCTGACTATTACCAGAAAAATAATATTCCCTGGTCTTTTGGAATATGACGAAATATCCACTTTTGATTATTTAAATTTGTTTCAATAATCAACATCCAAGTATGTAGCTTTTGGTAGACTTATGATGCTCCAAGTTATTACACTGTTGTCTTTATATGTTCATGTTACTCAAGTGAACACACACGTACTTAACTAGATTGTGTTAAAAAAATACAGTAGAGTTTTGAATTTAATAAAAAAGGAACTATGAATTTAAAGTAATTGAACAGGTATCCACATTTTTTGAGTGCCAACTTTAACATGGAAGGTTGAAATTTAAAAGTCGAATTATTAAATTTAAATACTAGTATTTTAAAAAAATTACACCTGCCTCTCCCATGGTGTGTATCTCATAATTTTAAGGTAATCGAGTGACAATATAATTTTTTTTATATTAATATGTAATAGTTAAATTTTTAATAAAAAAATGTTATTTGATCATTTATATTTCAATTTGTAAATACGTTATTATTAAAAAAAAAAAAGTAATAGATGGGAGTATCATATTAATTGCATTTTATTACAAACATATGAGAGTTCGGTATAAATTAAAATGTGTCTGTAGTTTTATTTGAAAAATTTATGGGAGTTAATTTCCTATTTTAGAGTAGGTTGTGATTGTTTATTAGTGCAAAATAAGGTTTTAAGGTTTTTTGTTGAATAAAAACTAATATTAAAAAGATTGGTGATATTTTTGTAAATAAATGTTAAATTTAAACATTGAAATTTATACTTTTTTTACAAGGTTGGAATTTCAATTTTAAACATTATATTGGACAAAATTTTATGAAAATTTGTGATAAATATATTTTGTGCATATTTAGAATATATATGTGTTTTTCTTTCTCTCTCATTGCTAACAACACTTTATTTTATCGACGAACTCACTTTCAATAAGGGTAGTTTTGTTTTGGGTTTTTTTTATGAACTTTCTATTTTATTTTTTTTATGGACTATAAATTGGTTAAACTTGTTGATATTGATATTGTAGAATTTATTTGTTGTTCATATATATTATACATCTAAATTTATGATAGATATAAGTATATTCAAAAGAACGCAGAATGATCGAAAAATTTATTCAAAGCACCAAAAAATCATGAAAAGTTCCATAAAAAAATTTAAATCAAAATTCAAAGTCTAAGTATGTAAAATAGTTTTACAAAATTTTTAAAAAAAATAACAAAAAATAAAAACTAGTTTTTCTTAAAAATTTAGAAGGAACATCTCGAGTTATCTCACACTTCACATTATTTTTTATCCTAAATTGATATATAATAATATCAAATTTACCACCGAAAAAAAAAATCATAATTATTTAAAATATATCAAATATAAGTTCTAACTCTTTATATTTATTAAAAAAAAATTAAGCCGACTCTTGATGCATAAGAGAAAGCGCACAAAATATAAACTAATACTGAAGAAAACAAAAAGAACAATTAACATTGTTGCATAAAAAATCTAATAAATGAATCATAAAAATAAGAAAATAATATTTTGTGTTGTAAGTAATGAGAAAATGGTTGTGGTTTGACGATTAATGAATGTTTTGTTGTAGGTTTGATATGAAAGTAAATGTTGTAAGAAAAGAAAAGTAGATAATGATTATAGTAAGTGTGTAACTGAGAAAGAAAAGAAGAGAGAGAAGGGTAATAATGAGGCATGAAGTATATGATGAGTTTGGTAGAAGTGATGATTGTAATTTAAAAAGAAAAAAAAAAAAAAAGAGAAAGTTAATGGACATGATGAGTGGACGTGGAGAAGCAACTTAACAGAACTGAGAATAATGATAAGCTTATTATATAAAAGTGGCAGGCAAATCATTCACGTCTACTTAAAACAACAACACCAAATTTCTCTCCTTTGCTTTCTCTTGTCACACTTTCTTAAACAAAAATCACCTCAACACATGCTTCTCTATTTCTTAAATTCTACTCAAAATTTCACAAATAAAACAGAGTATGCCATTATTTTTATTCAACATTTAAAAAGCTTCGGTAATTTCAGTAAGGTATATATATATATACACTGATAATAATATTTTTTTAGATGTGTGAAATTATTACACAAATTATTATAATAATTATAAAATCATTTGAGAATAACCAATATTAATTTCAAATTTATATAAAAAAACTAGACGTCCTCTGAATCAATAACTCCACGAGGTTTAGTAAAGAGTGCGTGTGAAATAGTCCTTTTATTTATGAAAAAAATTTGTGGGAAATAATGCATAGAAAATACCCATTTTATCTATAAAAAAAATATATATGTGGACAAGAATGCATGGAAAATTCCCGTTTTATCCATGAATGAAAATATGTGAGAAATAACCTTTTATCAATGAAAAAACATCTATAAATTATTTCATGGAAAATATCTTTAATACCTGTAGAAAAAAAAAATTCGTGACAAATGATGCATATGTAATTAAGTTTTTTTTTTTAGTGATAACATTGTGTTTTTTTATCTATAAAAATTTCATTAGATAAATATCCTCTTAAATATTGAGATAGGAATATGATGAAAAAGAAAATGAAATTTTGAGTTTTCATTCTCTTTATTTGTTGTGAGAAAATTTTGAAAAACACAACTCCATTAAAAGTTTTTTACACGTTTTAATAACAAGGTGAAAGGTATATATGTTTTTTTTTCCCTAAGAAAAGTGGTATTAATATATTTCTATTGTGAGTTTTGGCATAAACTCATATTAGTGTTGTTCATTCATATATATGATAGGATTATTATCTATAATAACTAGTTAAAAATTATATTTAACATAAATTCTGATTAGTTGGTGATATAATTTTTATTCACACTACGTGTGTGAAAGTTGAAGTTTTTTATAACTGGACTTTAATATTACAGAATTGCGAGCACAAGATTGAGGTGAGATGTAATAATCTCGAACGTGATTAAGAATTGTGCGAAAGTAGTTTTTTAGTCATTGGATCATACAATCCATTTCTATTTTAATCTCGCATATTGAGTCCATATGTTGATTGAAGTTTCCATGGAACCACATTTTATCAAACACATGACAACCAATTATCTATACTAATAACAATTTGGGATGCACATCAACAAAGGACAACATTAATTTTCTCCTAAACCTATACATACATCAAACATCACGAACCAAAACCCTACTATAATAACCAATGTTGTTAGAGTTATCTTTATTATGTATGCAAATAAATAATTTTGGTCGGCCCTTCCTTAGACATTCCCAAGTAACTTATATTTTAAATATTTTTATATACTCTTTACCTTCTTTTTTTTTTGTACTATTTTTTCTAATTAACACTGAATAGAGTAAATATTAGATATCTTTTTAAATTTTATTAACAGTATTATATTTATTTACTTTGTGCGAAGATTCGTACGAACATAACCAATCTTTTATTTGGATTATATAATTAAGTTGAAAGAGAAGAAAAGGAAATATAAAGAATGGAAATTAGAGATCGAGTTCTGAAGATTTTGTCCTTCATCCTAACCAAATCAAATATTAGGGTCGGTCTAATTTTAGATTTAAAATGATGTTTGATATGAGGATATTTTAAATGAGTAATAATAATTTAGTTAATTAAATTATCTCTTCCGTCCTTTTTTTTAAGAAATATCAAATAAGTATCTTTACTTTTATGTAATAAGATATTTTGATAAATTTGATGTAATTAGGTATTTTTGTTAGTATTATACTAACAAACAATGTTAAAGAACTGACACATGTTAATTTGTGTCTTTTTTTTATTTTTTAGATAGAAATTTATCACGTATTAAGTTAACTTGGTATTATCTAACAATGTAGTAAGATGTAATAATAATATTGTCACGTGTTATTCTTTGATGTCGAATGTCATTGTTTTATCTTGATTTTAAAATAACATAAAGAACTCCAGAAAAAAATTGAATAAAGTTTTTGAAAATTTATCGCAATTAAAGTATTTAATATATTTCGTAAAAGGTTGAACGGCTTATAACAAATGTAAAATACTTGAGTTTTCAATCTGTGATGAAAAGAACATTTAGGAAAACAAATTACTCTCAAACATTAAGAAGAAAATTAAAAAAAAAATTTCTAACTTATTTCAATGAAATGTAATTAAAAAATTAAACACATTACTAAAACAATTAACTGATACTCTAAAGTTTATAAATCATTCGTCATAAAAAGTTATAATTATTTTTTAAATTTAGAATTTTTTTTTACAAAAGTAACAAATAGTTTATTTTATACTATTATACCTTAAATTAGTTAAAATATATAGTCTTAAACTTATGTTAATTCTTCTTATCTATACTAAAAAAAGCAGTTCGTTGACCATTTAAACAATTAAAAATACACCTTAGTTAGCATTAGTGGACCACTGAATAATAAAAGAAGTAAGAAGTTGCGTAAAAATCAATACTAAATAACTTTTCCTCGAAGGAACAAAATAAATGACTTGGATCATTATATTTAGGTCATTTCTATTGGAAATGGCACCCAGAAACACTTCATTGGGTGCCTTCTGTGGCATACTGATAAAACCAGTTATGACTTCAAATCTTTAGTTTTTGTGGACCATGCACAATGCAACAAACCTTTCTTCAACTTTTCTCGTACCTTTTATTTCATGGAAATGTTTTCTAACACGTTATACCAAAATACTTTCTTCCAAATTTACCCCTGTAAGTAAATGGTGAGAATTTACCATCCCATCCTCCTTCATTTACTTTTATTCTTTAGTTCAACTTCAATATTGTGGTTGACTTTACTTTTTAAAACTAAACTCATCCTTCAATCTCAAGTATAATGTATGGATTTAATTAATTTTAATATAGAATAAGACAAAGTCAGATTAATTTAATTAGTTGATTGTATGCAGAACTTATCAAATGCTGTTAGTTTATGAATTGTGTCTGTAAAACTTCCTATCTCAATGAGTGGAAATTAATCTTTCGCATAAAATTTAGTTATTGAGGATATTTTTCACATAATTAAAATTTTATCTAGAATAAAAATATAATTTTTAAGAGAGTTTATATTTTATAATTTTATAACGAGAGCCTACTCAAGAAGGAAGTGAAAAATGTTCAAGATTTAAATCATATTTTTATTACCCTGTATAAATCAGCAATATTCTTTTATAGTTTCTAAAAAATATATATATAAAAATTCAATCAAATATGCTGTGGCCAGATAAAACAATTAAGAATTAGTTTGTTCATTAAGCAAGCTCTATCCATTGGACACTTGTCACACTTACTTAAAATAAGACAAATGTTGCAATTGTTTTTCATTAATATTGTGCGTCTAATATACACTGCAGCAAATTCTAAGCCCATGCTTGTTAGTAATTTCTCCAAATTAAACATTTTAATAATTAGAATAGAATCTCCAATGATGCAATTATGATATGAGTTGTTTGACCCCCTTTTTTTTATAAGATATGTATTATTAAATAAAATTTAAGAATTTCAATATATTTTTAAGTAGAATGTTTAAGACTGAAGTTTAGTACTATAATTATCTAATAATTTGTGGGAATCACTCCGTGAGTTTCTTTACAGGTAAAAATTGATAAAGATTGGTTTTTAAATTGAGGAATTTCATAAAAAGCTTGATGCTTGGAGTAAATTTATAATTGAAAAAAAAAAGTTATTCACAACATAATGGTCATTATTAATGAGTTGTCCTATGTGAATGTGACCAGAAATTGTGTGATTAAGGAACTGAAACAGTAGTTGCGTGAAATTAGTTTGATGGGTTAGTTTGATGGACCTTAAAAAGACAGACAAACCCTCTTTGTAAACAGGAGAATGAAAAGGAATATATGCTGCAACTGGAAAATTTGTGATGTGGTTTCACGCGCTGTGGTACATTAACATTAACCGGGTCTTAGTGGTAGCAACGAAGCAGCACCGTCACATTTGAGCAGGGTTAGGTATAGTTAATCTCTCATTAAGGAAAACTAACCATGGTTAAGGATGTTGGAGTTCACTATGTTGGGGTAGTCATGTCATCACACATCACTGAGAAAGAGACATGGTGAGAGTGTGTGCGTGTGTTTGCGGAGAGGGAGAGAATCAAGTTCTTTGTATAAAGACATCCAATTTGTCGTTTGTTGGGTGCTAGAGGCAAAAAATATCACTATGAATTTTCTGTTTTTGTAACCAAAAGTAATAGAAAAGGGATTCCCAGTTGACACCACCATTGCTCACTGAGCTCAGTGTTTGTGTGTGTGACTGAGAAGAGAAAGGAAAGAAGAATCTTTTGGTGTCTGTCTCTCATATCTCAACTCACACCACCTCCCTCTTGCTTCTTTTTTTTCAAAGGCTAGGATTTTCTTCCTTCCTGTTGTCAAAAGCTTCTCCCTTTCTTCCTCTTCTGTTCATTCATTCATCTTTTGAGCTTCCTCGTTTATCAAAGGAAGATGGGCTAATCGTGCATTTTTATACATCTTGGTGTTTGGATCGATTTAAGTGTTCGCGCTGCCATCCTTTGCGTTGCTCCATTTCTCAGTGTCACCGACGATTTTTTCTTTTTGGTAGGTGGTATTACTATTATTAATAATTCTATTTATAGATTCAATTGTTCTCTGTTTAGGATTTTCTCAAATTGTTGCTATGGTTACCTTTCTCGTTGAACGTGGTAATTCTTCGAAGCATAATTTGTCATTAAAGCATATCAAGCCTAGCTGGAGGGGTTTTAGTGTTCTAGTGTGAGATTTTAGATTTATCACTCTCTCTGCTATTTTCTCATGAGTACCATGTGCCAAACCTGAATTTTCTGAAATTCTGAGGTGCAAAAGAAAAGGTATAAAACTTTTGTTAGGGACCTTTCTTGTAATGTAACATTAGGTGATTTTGGTTCTGCTGGATTTTTAGTTTTGGGGTATAAATGTCTTTTAAGTTGTTTTCAGATTTCTGAATTTTCATCCCTACTATGATTGTTTGAAGGACTGTGAAGTGAACAATTAATACAAGTCTGCTTGTGCATCTTGTCGACCAAAGCTCATCACTTGGCCATCGTCAAAATGGTTTCGAGGTCATATTCAAACTTGTTAGATCTTACTTCCTGTGGCTCCCCAACTTTCGGTCGCGAGAAGAAAAGGCTGCCTCGAGTGGCGACTGTTGCCGGAGTTCTGTCTGAACTAGATGATGAGTCCAGCAATAATAGTGTTGGCTCTGATACTCCGTCCTCAGTCTCTCAAGAGAGGATGATAATTGTAGGTAACCAGCTTCCACTAAGGGCACGCAGAAAAGACAATGGTACTTGGGAGTTCACATGGGATGAGGACTCACTTCTTTTGCAGCTGCAAGATGGTCTTGGGGATGATGTGGAAACTATCTATATTGGTTGTCTTAAAGAAGAGATTGAGCCGAGTGAGCAAGATGATGTTGCCCAGTACTTGCTGGACACTTTCAAATGCGTGCCCACCTTTCTCCCACCTGAGCTTTTCAGTAAATTCTACCATGGATTCTGCAAACAACATCTGTGGCCTTTATTTCACTACATGCTTCCGCTTTCGCCTGATCTTGGTGGTAGATTCGATAGGTCCCTTTGGCAGGCTTATGTTTCTGTGAACAAGATATTTGCGGATAAAGTGATGGAAGTCATCAGCCCTGATGACGACTTTGTGTGGGTTCATGACTACCATCTGATGGTACTTCCAACATTTTTGAGAAAGAGATTTAACAGGGTTAGACTAGGATTCTTCCTCCACAGCCCCTTCCCTTCCTCTGAGATATACCGAACCCTTCCTGTCAGGGACGAACTTCTTAGAGCTCTTCTGAATTCTGACCTTATTGGGTTTCATACTTTTGATTATGCCAGGCATTTCCTCTCCTGTTGCAGTAGAATGCTTGGAATTTCTTACCAATCTAAGCGGGGTTACATTGGTCTTGAGTACTATGGAAGAACTGTAAGCATTAAGATTCTTCCTGTTGGTATTCATATAGGTCAGCTCCAATCAGTCATGAGTCTTCCCGAGACAGAAAGCAAGGTTGCAGAGTTAAAAAGCCAGTTCAGAGATCAAACTGTGTTGCTCGGGGTGGATGACATGGATATCTTCAAAGGAATCAGCTTAAAACTTTTGGCCATGGAACAATTGCTTTTGCAACATCCTGATAAGAGGGGCAGGGTTGTGCTCGTCCAAATTGCAAACCCTGCAAGAGGCCGTGGAAAGGACGTGCAGGAGGTACAAAGTGAAACTTATGCCACGGTAAAGAGGATAAATAATACTTTTGGAAGGCCTGGATACACACCTGTAGTCTTGATTGATAGACCACTTCAGAGTTACGAGCGAATTGCTTATTATGTGATTGCTGAATGTTGCCTTGTTACAGCAGTGAGAGATGGGATGAACCTTATACCCTATGAATACATCATTTGTAGACAAGGAAGTGAGAAGATAGATGAGATCTTAGGGACAGACCCACTTACTCAAAAGAGGAGTATGCTGGTGGTGTCCGAGTTCATTGGCTGCTCCCCTTCGTTGAGTGGGGCAATTAGAGTGAATCCGTGGAACATTGATGCTGTTGCTGAGGCTATGGATTCTGCACTGATGGTCCCAGAGGCTGAAAAGCAGATGCGGCATGAGAAACATTATAGGTATGTTAGTACACATGATGTTGCATATTGGGCGCGCAGCTTCTTGCAGGATCTGGAAAGGGCATGTAGAGATCATCTAAGGAGACGATGCTGGGGAATTGGTTTTGGTTTAGGTTTTCGAGTAATTGCTTTGGATCCAAACTTTAGAAAGCTATCCGTGGAACATATTGTTTCAGCTTACAAGAGGACGAAGCACCGAGCAATTCTTTTGGATTATGATGGTACTATGGTGCAGCCTGGATCGATGAGTACAACACCTAATGCTGAAGCGGTTGGCATCTTGAACATCTTGTGCAGGGACACCAAGAATTGTGTTTTCATCGTAAGTGGAAGGGAGAGAGGGACTCTTACTGAATGGTTTTCTTCTTGTGAAAGGATGGGAATTGCTGCAGAGCATGGTTATTTTGTGAGGTACACATCCTTTTACCTTTGTGGTTACTGCAAATCATATTAATGGATTTTACTAGTTTTAATTTCTTAATTTTAAGAACGATCAAGTTTGAATCTTTTAATCATATCTGGCTTTTCTATTGTTAACTGCGAAATAAACTCACTGTTTCATTCTTTATATGATAGAATGTTGAGGAAAAATACTTTTCCTTGGCCGAGCTTGCTTGTGTACTCAAACTGAAGTATATCTTCTTTTGTTTTTCCAGGACAAATCAAAATTCAGAATGGGAAACATGTGTTCCAGTACCCGATTTTGAGTGGAAACAGATTGCTGAGCCGGTTATGCAATTGTATATGGAAACAACTGATGGTTCTAACATTGAGGCCAAAGAAAGTGCCCTTGTTTGGAATTACGAGTATGCTGACAGAGACTTTGGTTCATGTCAAGCTAAGGAGCTTCTTGATCACCTGGAAAGTGTTCTTGCCAACGAGCCTGTCTCTGTTAAAAGTAGTCCAAACATTGTGGAAGTAAAACCCCAGGTCAGTTATAATAAATCTTTCAACTTTTAACATGATTTTAGGTTGGTCATATCTAGTTGAACAGTTTACATGCATCTATAGTTGTGACTTCCTTCAGGGTGATTTAATTGTAGTGGTGCTTGGCACAGAATCATGTTAGTGCCATAGTTGGATTTGATTACTTCTCAAGAACTTGTGGACATAACAGAAGTTAATTTAGTAGTTAAGTCATGAAATGTGGTTAACTATCTGCTCTTGTTGGACTTTGAGTGCAGGGTGTGAGTAAGGGCATTGTAGCAGAACGTCTTCTCTCAACAATGAAACAAAAGGGGGTGATTCCAGATTTTGTTCTGTGCATTGGAGATGACAGATCAGACGAGGACATGTTTGGGGTGATAATGAATGCAAGGGCGTCACTGTCTCCAGTTGCTGAAGTGTTTCCTTGCACTGTTGGTCAGAAACCTAGCAAGGCCAAGTATTACTTGGAAGACACAAGTGAGATTTTGAGAATGTTGCAAGGCCTTGCCAATGCTTCTGAGCACTCTACTAGAACTTCTTCCCAACCTTCTAATTAAAGTTATTGTTTTTTTTAAACGTGTATCACACATACACTATTTCGTCTATACTGGGATATCTGTACTGTGTTAGATTTGTCGATCTATTTTATTTTCTGGCAGTGGTGCCTTCATTTATTGATATCCCAATGTTGTTGTTGCAACTACCCATAGGTTGTTTTCAAAGTAGATGAATTTACGTGTATTTACTGTTTCTTTTCTTCGCTATTACCTCTGACCATTTTGATGTGTGATAAAGTGATTCTTGATTGGGAATGAATGAACGATAGGGTTGTGAATGTGCTGCATGGATTCACGTCTCTTTTTGGCCTGGGTTGTTCTGATATATGTGCAGTTTTCAGTGAGTGGTGTTTTTCTTTCTCGCAATCGCTGCTACAATTAATTGGGGTGTGGAAGCCGTCTACTTTTGTCATATGAATGTTTTCCGAGGTCTTCATTTCTGAATTTGAACTCCTAACGTTGTAGAGAAGTCTTGCCTCAGTTTTTGTGTCAATTGAATTGTCTCAAATCCTGTGCTTCATTAATGCAATTAATGGCTTTCATAGATAACGTTTTAAATAATGCGTTATGTTTTAAGATTTTAGATAATGGTGTTTTTTTAAGAAAGCGTTATGAAGTGGTTAAGCATTTGCTTTTATAGTTCTGAGTTCACTTGTTTCGTCTTTTAGTTGAGTATACAATGTTGTCAATTATTTTTAAAAAGGTTTATCACTCTTAGCAGTCATACTTTGATTAAAAAAACATGGTCCTATTTAACTCGAATATAATTATATTCATGTGGTCTCAAAAAAAAAAAAACTGAGTTTGCAATTTTACCCCTATTCGCACTTGTAGTAACTAACATACGTAAATTCCTATTAGGCTAAAATTTAAAATGATATGTTTTGAAAGAGTTGCTAGCTAGGATTTCTTCTTTCTTTTTTTTTTAATGAATTAATATAAATGAATGAATTGAGATGTAAATTAAATTGGATTAACTTATGATGTAAAAGAAAAGAACAAGAATTGGTAAAAGATGGAGGCATTGATTGGTCGGGATGAGTATCTATGAAAAGAGGGCTTCGTAGGCAAGCCCACCAACTACTCTAACATTCTTGGAGTAGGAATCACCAAACACCATCATTCTAGTATCTTTTACTTTATTTAAATAAAATTAATAATGACTAACATTATATACAATCATTTTTAAAAGTTAAAATTTTAAATAAATAAAAATGTCTTTGATATATAGTGATTAATAATCACTTTTAACCTTCAATTACTTTTTAGAAAAAAAAAATTGAAATTCAATTCACTTCCATGTTGTAAAGTTAAGTCACCGTCTTTAAAATGTAAGTATTTTTGGAAGTTATTCTTGAAATAGAAAACTCATTTTTAGAGTTATTTTTATTTTCGTCGAATCATGTGTCTTGTCAAAGTGCTAATATTAAACGTTTGGTCTTTTTTTACTCCTTCAAAATATATTTCTTAACTTTTGAATTCAAAATATTAAAATGAATAAATACGGTTAATTAATAAGATAATATTTTTCTTTCTAATGGAGATTGATAAAGGAGTATTAAGATACAGTCATGGCCAATATTTTCGATATGCACATTGATCAATCATTTCGTTATAAATTTTATAAATATTGAGAATTTTAATTAATGTTCTTAACTGAATAAATATTTTAAATAAAAATGCATGTTCTTAACTGCATAAAAAATAAAAATAAAAATAACAGTAATAGAGAAAGTGGTGGAGAACATTTTTAACAATAGAAAGAGGATGATAAGTAGGATCTGAAAATTTGTTGAACAAAGTTTTAATAGAATTTGATGAGACATAAAGGAAAATGAAAGGGTGATAGGAGAGGGAAGAGTGTCTGATAAAAAGTGTAACTAAAATTATTATAAGATATATACGTGTCAACTAAAGCATTGATATGTGAAACTATCTTAAACAAAGCATTGATATGTGAATGAAGTAACTCTTGTTTCAGAAATTACAATTCTTTCAACAAACAAAATGTAAAGAAATATAACGAAGGAGTGAAATTTTAGCCGCAAGAGAAGGTTCATTAAAAATTAGAATAATCAATTTTATTGATTATTCTAATTTTGTTCCATTATTATGAAGATTTTAATTTGATTCCATTGTTTCAAATTTTTTTAATGATAGGAATATAAAAATAATGTCTTTCTGATAAGTTCGGGTGAGCCTTGCACCAAGCTCTTCGTGTCAATATAATACTAGTTCATGGTTGGATTTTGAGGTTTGGATTTGATCTAAATGTGGCTACGTGGAACACCCTTTTGGTTTTTCATCTTAAATGTGGACACTTTACTCAGATTTATATCATTCAAATAAATGGGAATTATATAAGTTATCTTCCACCATATAAAAGAATAGTAATTAAAAGAGAAAGAGAAATAAAAAAAAATGATTATAGTTATTGAAAGCTTAAGAACCATTAAGATTCACATGTCAATGTTCTTTTTCGATGGTTGCATGAGACTGTTCCACGTCACCTTTTCGGTGTTGGAAGGGACAGTAACCATTTGTAGCGATCGACCACCACCGTTTCTTTATCTTTCCCACAGATCATAACATAACCTTCCAACAACAACATGGGCAGGCAATTGAGCTACCAACTCCAAGGTGGTCGACAACAGCTTCCAATTCAAACTCTTGTTTTTGTATTATGTGTCACCCTATCTCTTCTTGCAGCCATCATCTTCTTCTGTGCAGAAGGAGTACACAGGAACTCCAGAAACTCCCAAGACAACAACAATGGCAACGCTGGTTCAGCCTGCGCCGCCGCCGGGTGTGGCTCAGCTTGTGGCGGAGGTTGCGGCGGTTAAGAAACTAACTAACGAGAGAGAATCTATTTGGCACATGGTTGTGTTTTCCTCGTTGTGGTCAAAATAGTATAAGATGCTGTTGTACATGAAATGATTGATTGTACCAACGACCCAAAGTAAAATGTGTGAAATCCAATCACCCTACCTGTCTTTGCTTTTTTTTTTATTCTTCCCTTCTTTATTCTTCATATCAAAATATTATATTTAGCAACAGAAAGAGAAATTTATCATTCAAAGAAAATTATGCATTTTTTCGTTAGAAGAGAAACGACAAACAAAAAGTAAACCGACATTTGGATCTGGAACAAAGGGACCAAGACATTACTTTTTATAATAGCTGTTGTGTTCTGCTGGTTAAAGATTAAAGCTCTAACTTGTGTTTGTTCAAACTATTTTTAAGATTAATTTTGACCTGCTCGATCATGTGTTTATTTCATTTTATCCAAATTTTTATGCGAACATAAGATCTAGTCTTATAAGTTCTTATTTGTTTATTTAAAATTTAAAATTCTTGATGAAAACTTTACCATTTTCTATCTCTCTTTCTCTCCACTCGTTAAACTTTGATACATGCTCTTGTTTGTTCTCTTTATCCTGTTCCAGGGTATCATGATTTTTCTACTTTGGCTTTTTGTTATTAATTTTGACTCTGGTTGCGACAACCCTTTTACTGTGAATGAATATGTGATCATGACAAGCCCCAAAGATGCCTTGGTGAAGAATTTTGATAAAGACAACTCACTGTAATGAAAGGAAGGTAAAAAAGTGAATCTCATGGGTTTGATTTAGGGTTTATGTAATATTTAGTGTCAATTGGTAATATTTATAGCTTAATTTGCTTTCAGTGCCGAGTTCAAAAAGCACTTATATAATTGCAAAATTTGATTTTACTGACTGTGTTAAAAGGTGCTATTTCTAATATATTTGGTGATTATGTTATAAGTATTAATAAACGTTTTTGTAAAGATAAATTTAGAGCATCAGATAATTTAAAAATTGTCTAGTTAGTTTTACTGTTGGAGAATATTATGTTGTTTTTTAAAATGTTTTTAAAGGTTATGGTATCATAGTTAATTGCATAAATACCTTCACCAATTTTGCATATATAGGAAAGCTTAAAATTTTGACACCCCTTGTGTGTCAATTAATTATATCAAATATTAATGGATCATATCTTCTTAAATCAAACTTAATTGATGTAAATATACTTTAACTGATTATATAGTAGCTTAATCGATTATAAGAGAAACAATTTAATAAACTATAAGAAGATAGTAATTAACTACAAAACTGTGTTGTAATAAAACACTTTTTTTTTTTCTGAATTTGATTGAGTTGGTTTAAAACTTTAAGAAGTATTTTTTTATGCCATATATGAAAAACTTGTACCTGTGACTTAAAATGCAAGAGACATAACATAATCATTACTGGTAATTATTGCCAGGCCTTTTAAGATCTTTAGCATTAAAGGGTTGTGAAAAGAAGTGTGCTTTCAAGTTGTAATCTGTCACCGAGGTGACTTCAGCAATTTTTTCTTTACACATTGCAAGGATGGTGGGGTAGCTATTTTGTATTTGATTTGTTGCGAGTGGGTGTTCATATTCTGATAAAAAAAAAATAGTGAGGGTCTACGTTTTAATTTAGAATGGGCAAAAAGTTACACTTATTGGTGTATGTTTATTAAAAAAAACAAGTGAATAATTATTTATAATTTTATGCGTGCACATCTTTTAAATTATACTTGTAATTGCTCATTCTTAGGATATTGCGTATAGTTCAATTTATTATTGTGCGTTATCCAATCTCCATTTTGTCGTTATAAACTCATAAGACCAAGTTAGATGGGCCTTGTGTTATTCAATATGTTACTGAGCCGAAAAAATTTGAATCTAGTTCGACCCATTATGGATTGGTGGGTTAAATAGATTGACTCACTAGCTCATTTAATCATAAGTTTTTTTAAAAAAAATAAAAAATTACATTTTTTAATTCAAATCTAAATAAACAAATGATGTTAAACTCCGAATACAATTCAAAATAATATATATATATATATATATATATATATATATATATATATATATCATAACATCCAAGCGTGCAAATAAGTTTTTAATATTGATAAACAATAAGTTTTTAATATTGATAATTTTTGTATCACTTGTTCATTTATAATATTAGAGTCCTGAATAAATAAATGATTTTTCTTTCTTGAAACATATTTTTCTTTATCACCATCTACAATATAATAAAAAAAATACCAACTAATAATATTGAAACAAAATAATAAATAATTAACTTAAATTAGGTGAGTTGGTGAGTCAACCTGACTCAGCACGGACTCAACCCAGTGAACCGGTTCTAAGTGAGCTGCACTGAAAACTAACTCGCATAAAAAAATTACATTTTTTTTAAATTCAACTTGATTCAAATTCGTAGTGAACCGAATTGATCCGCTGAGTTAGAATCTATTTTGAGAAGACTAATGTGTTGTTTTAATTGGACCACATTTAATAATCAAAATTGACATGTAAAACTTTTAGCATTAGACAAAGACAAATATTTTGTTTTCATCCAACTCTAAGACTGCCTCAATTGAATTTTTCAGAAATAATTTTTTTTTTCGCAATTTAACTAGGCCCAGTTAAGAATGATTTAACTTGTGTAATATTTAACTTTTCATTTACACATCTGCCTTTTTATTTATTTATTTATTTACTCTTTTCTCTTTTAGACAAGTACTCCATCAAACCTTGTCTAATGTGCAGTCTCATTACTCCAACGAGAATGAATCTGGTTAACAAGTGAAATAAATGAAAAAAAAATTGTTTTATGTAAAAAGAAATAAGTTCAAAAAATTAAAAAAGGTTCCCGTTTTTACCTATTTATACTTTCCCCCCTCCGTCTGTTTCTCAATTTCTAATAAAGAACTGTATTTTTATTTTACTTTTTTTTAATCTATTTTCATCTTATTTATTTATTTCCATCATATCTATTTTTGTCCTCTACACACTATATAGGTACTCTTTTTTCCGTTCACAGCCATACTATCTGTTTGTTTTTTTCCACAGAAAGGAACAAACCATCGTACTAAACTTGACGCTGCAAAACACCGCCCAAAATTACTAGAAGCCTCTTATTGTGAGGTGAGGAGTAAAGGTAGAGATACCAACATTCACACACTATCCTCAAACCCCACTAAATAAAAGCATTGTATCTAAATCATCCTCCACTCATTCAATCAACATTGCGAAGACATTTTTGTCTGATAGCTATAGGAAAACTACGAAACAATGTACATGAAACAGGCACACCTCCACCTTCCGAATTTAAGCGTCGTGTCTTATGCATGAATGTTCTGTCCCTCTGACACATACATTTATGAATCACTATGCTCAACAGTTATTTTCAAAACCGCAGCGTTCATGATCATGACACCAAAAGTATGTCATCATTTTTTTCTTACATGATAAATGCCTAGTATATGACAAAGATAGTCATAAAATTTCATCTCATTTTTTTATAGTCAGTAATTTCATCGTTGAGTATATACTGATTTATAGCCATAAAATTATTTACATCGCACTTGCATTTCTTATTTCAGTGGAGGATATATCCATGCGGAACTGTTCTGCTGGAATGGAGACGAACATGTCTTTTAGTTCTTCTGGAACATCAATATCATCTAGAACCTGTGAAAACATACGATAGCCTATCAAACACTGAACTTAAAAAAATGTCATAGTTAGAATCATATTTTCTTATGCAGTAATACCTTGAAAGCACCATCTACATTCCGACCACCCACAAGGAAAGTGCATCCTGTTTCTTTACATCCAATTAGTATCTTCAACATCTTGCTGTAGTCACCGTCATAATATTTAGGCTGCATGAGTAACATCATAATTTGAAGATATTAATTAATAAAATCCGTTAAAACAAACAAAAAAAGGTAAAGTCATTCCTTAAGGACAAAAAATACGAAGTGAACAATTCATACAATGAAACTAAAGATCTTGTATACCTTTCAGACTTCTGACTTGACATAATCAATAATGCAATAGAAACAGAACCAAAAAAATCAGATATTTCTTGTTACAACCACGTTTTCATATAAGAGAATATATTTTTTCATTTTTCTTTACAAATGACATTTTTTAAATGAAAACAAAACATTTTCAATCTAGAAGTAAAGAAACCCACAAGTTTTCTTTACTGTTTTACTCTCGGAGCTTTATATAGACATAATCATGTTTACAGCTGAAGCAGTATTAATTCATCAGGAATATTTTCAAAGTTTCTGTTTATTAAAACGCAATTTAATGCCAATATGTTAGTTAAAGCTGACAGTCCGATACCTAGTCCTTGTTCAAAATCAGTCAATCTGTCAGATATATTCCTTCTCAATTAGCTCAACCGAACTAAACTTGTCTTTAAGGAGAAATAACAATATTTCAGTGTGCCATACAAAAGCTACACATGACGGGAAACATTCTTAGACAAAATACACGATTTTTATTCAGCAAAATCAGTCCATTTCAAGAATACCAAGACGTAAACCACAGGACGGCAGATTCATATGCAAAACAGAAGACAGACAGATTGCTATAACCCCCTTCAACCATGAGAAAGTTTCTTGAGCAACTGTAATGATGTCTAACGAGTAAAACATGTTTTTCCTCAATAACAAGACCACTGTCCACAAACAATATATATGTGCGTCTTTGTAAGGAACAATGACATCATCGGGCAGAAACCAGATGCTAAAAAAAGTGCAGGATACGACACGATAAAAATCAAGTAAGGTTGATCCAAGCAGAAAGTAATTTCATACATTAATAAGCCTCACTGCCGTGTCAGCTCCAATTACAAAAGCACTGCCTGGAAAAAGTTCAGCCTTCTTATAAAAATAAGGCTGATTCGATATAATTACTGTTTTACCTGCCATTAAAGAAATCATTAACGGCTTTAGTTGGTGCATTAAATAATACTACTACGCTCTAAACGGTATTAAACTCCAAATATCATATTGCCATATGAATTATCCTAATTATTGAATTTAAAACACGTGAACTCCATTCAGTATTCACCATGAAAATGGAAAGTTAAGAGCCCATCATTGGATATAAAAATGGAAGTAGATCCTCTTCACATAGAAAATTGTACACTAGAGGTTAAGACCCATTCATCTTTAATATAGAATTTGGCAGAGTAGAAAAGAACCTCACCATTTTTTTCAAATTGTTTGACACGGTCTTTGATCTGAGACACTGACAATGGAGGTTTGTCTGCATTGACAGCAGATATTTCAAAGCAAGGATACCCATCACGACAAATGCTGCATACATGTCTTCTTAATTATAAAAATATTAAAATAAATTATGAACAAAAGAAACAAAATTTAAATGAGCCATCATGCATAGATATATTATCCTAATTAGATAGAAAAGGAAGAGTTTTGATTTCTAATCCATAATGTATAAATATAATGTAAACTTTTCACTCATCAGGTATGAAATTTTATCATTATAGTGTTGGCACAATATCAGATTCTAAACAGAATACTTTATTATCAGTGTCAAAGTTAAATAATTTATTTACTACAGCGAAAACTACTTATGATAAATAACATTAAATTATCGACAAATATCAGTATAATAGAATAGTATAGTCTAACGACTAAAATCAAAGAGTGTAGTATCTTGAAAAGCACATAAATATATGCGCATTAAAAATAAAACTTGAAAAAATAACAGGCAATTCATATTTTATGACGAATCGTTTATAAACTAACCTATAAAGAAATTGAACATTTAACGAATATTATGAGTTTAAGTACCGAGTAGCAACTTCCATAAGCTTGAGATGCCCATCATGTAATGGATTGAAAGAACCAGGCATTATTATTTTTCTTTCAGTCGGTATCTCTGCAACAAAATTTATCATTAAGAAAGTAGAATGTGAATGTAATTAATAATTTAGCTTCTGCTCAAGGTTTTACCATACCATTTGCAAATGGGTAAATTTTAAAGCATATTTGACCATTTATAAGTTGCTCTAACTGCTGATCTTCATTGAAATGTGTTACACATTCATCCGATACATCTGATTCACTCAACACTGAAATTGATGCTGCACGAATTTTGCATGCATTTGCAATTGCCTAGAACCAGAACCGAAAAGAGGGCAAAAAGCAAATCAAACCAAAGTCGGATTTTAAAACAATTGTGAAGGAATAAACTAAAGATTAGCCTCCAACTATTATTGTTCTTGTTTTACAAGATCTTCAGTGTTCTTATACTAATCTTGAAAAGGGAAAAAAACGATAGAAGATAATTTAAGTGCAAATAAATGGCAGAATATAAATATTCTCAAGAGTTTTCACACCTGCCACACACCTTGATCAAAAGATGACTAGAAACTCCATCCTCTTCTTCTCGTGTGCGAAGCCCCTAGAATTGAACAGTTTGCAGAAAAATAAATAAAAATACTTACATAAACAATACAACACACACACACACTAGATATGCTAACTTATGCCTATTTATCTTTTAAAAGTGTAACTTCGCAAGCTACACATTCGATTCTATGCCTTGGAAAATTTGAATGGGTGTAAGTCAGCAAATCTATCTATCTATCTGTGTGTGTGTGTGTGTATGATAATAAGTATTGAGTTTAGAGTAACACATCTAAGAAGAATAGGATAATAGCACCTTAGTCAAGGTCACTCTTGATATCCACAGTTGGTCAGCTGTCCTTGTTGACATGTAAAGTCTGCAAATGAACATGAAAGCTAAACAAGTTCACTGTGGGGACTAGTCTTCACCCCAAGATCACATTTAGAAAAGGGAAAACACTATTGAGAAATCTGAAAAGAACCTCTTTCAAGAAAATGCAACAAACTAACAAGATCCAGAGAGTCAAGCACTCAAAATGTACACAAATAAATCCAGCGGTAATTTCAAAAGCAGAAGTAAAGCACATCTCTGTAGTTGATCATAGCTTGTATCAAGTCTTTGTGGTATCATTTTTATAATCAAATGAATAAAACAGGTTGCTGTCCAGAGCACAAGGTTACCAGGGCTCTGGGGAGGGCAAATGTACACGGCCTCACAACAACAATTAGAAATAATATTTTATAAATACATGATATCAAGATAAAAAGGCAGCAACCTTAATATTGCGCCAAGGCTTTCCCTCTACCAATAAAAGTTGGGGAAAAATATTTCTTAACAGGATGCCGGGCGAACAATAGCAATAGAACATTAATATGTTCTCTAAGCTCGCGTTGATGATAAACTTTCTATCAAATTTATTGCCGCCGAAAAGGTTCCAGCAGCTCTTTTTTTCTGATTTATTGAAGTCTAACTTTCTCTGTGTTTTCCAACAAAATTTGACCTACCAACCAAAGCTCGTTATAATTTAACCCACCTCTTTTCACCAAAGCAGAGTCCGCTTATTTCAATCCCTAGGGTAGTAGTTTAACAAGGTCGTATCAGGTTAATCTCACAAAACAAGCTTCCAGACATGAACTTATTGCCATAAACAAGTAGATGGCTCTATAAAGGACCAAGGGGTACAGATGTTACATGTTCAACAAAAGTGGGAATCCCACGACGGAATGGCAGTATGCCTGAGAGATGGAAACTGGTGCAATACCAAATTACCAATACAGCAAAGCAACACAATGCACAGGCCAATGGTAACCTTTCAGAAGTTACACTGAAACTCAATATAGTGGGGTTTCATCAACCATTTTCGTAGATAAGGCAGACATACCGGTGTTCCCCGAGTTTTGGACGACTGCTAGCCAAAGAGCCAGTGAAACCCACACCAACAACTGGGGACCCTAATCAACAGGTTAATGCAGACCACGTCAGTTCAAACTATTCCATTTTTCACCACACAAAAAAAAAAAAAAAAAGTCGCAATCCATCCATAAAAACATTTTAAGAAGGCCAAAGCAACCATGTTTCACACAACTCGTAAACTTTTACTCGTTATTAATACTAGGCAATAACAGAAACAAAAATGAACCTGGCGTAGAGAGCTTAAGAGCGCGATTATAAGCCAATAAAGCCATATCTTCGGCCGTCTGTTGGCTGCAAAACTGGGATGGAATCTGTAGGAACGAACAAAAGCAGTTAGTATAAAAGGGAAGAAACACAAAAGCGAATTTAATATAGAAGAATAATGGAAACGGACCTTTCCGAGTAACTGTATGAGAGACATCTTAGAGTAAGGAACCACAACTTCGAGCACAGTGTTTGAAGCACCGGGAACTGATAGCAACGAACCCACCGTCTAAAAAAGTCCAATTACTATTGATTCATTCAGCACTCTGCGTGCAACCAAATACAGAGAGAGAGAGAGAGAGAGAGGAAGAACCTGAGATGCTCCGCCGGTGAGATGCAGAACGGCTTGGGAAGAAGAGGAGTGAATGGCCTCTACGACGGTTCGGATGCGACTCTCCGTCATTCTTCCCTTCCAACACCTTTCGTTCCCCTCTTCAGATTTAAGCCAACGCCATCACACGCGATGTCGTTTCACAGAAACGACAACAGCCATGCCCACGTCACGCTGTTTTGACTTTTAATTAAACAAGTGTCATAGATAAATAAATTATTAATTTATCAAACCATCCCTAGAAGCCACTATTTTTCCTTATATCATATTTTAGAAAAGAAAAAATATATTTTCACACATATTTTTTTTACAATATTTTGACGTAGTTGATGTATTAATTTTTTACTAATTATTTATTTATTTATTATTGTGTTAATATATTCTAAAATTAATATAAAAATAACACATATATTATATCAAAATACTATAAGAAAAATGTATGTTAACATATCATTATTTTTTACAAAATACTTCTCTTCCCATGTTATTTGAAATCAATTATCACCCTAATCCCATGCAAAATCTAATCCATCACTACTTCTTTTTTTTCTGTATACAATGTTGTGAAAATTTATCACAATGTCCTTCAGATTGTGTTTCACACGTATTTTTCAATAAGCTTTATTTTAACAGCCTAAAAGCTTCTAGATTTGAGTATATTCAAAATGTTATTTTTTTTGTTTTTTAATTTATTTTTATCTTAAAATTAGTTTAATTGCGTTTGAATTTTTAATAAATTTGAACGTTTTTTAATTAAATTTTTATTAAAATGATTTATTGGTTAAAATTTTATATTTTTAATTAAATATTTGTCAATTAATTTTTTCTCTGTCTAAGTCACATGACTTTTATGTTATCATGTTATGGGATATTAAGAAATGTAAACTTTTAATTTAAAAAATAACATAAAAAATATTTTACTTAATATAATATTATCAATCACTTGTCTTCGTGTTAAATAAAAAAAAAAACTTCTTAATAACTTTTACTGATGTATATTTTAATTTTAGAGATGAAATTGGATTGTTCTAATGTCACACCCCATTTAATACCCTCCTTAGTGGAGTACAGCTGTCAGACGTTCGTTCTCACACATGTCAGCCGTTCGTTCTCCCCTGGTGAGTGGGAGACAAACTCTGTCAAGCTTTTAATTCCCTTCCTTCGTGATTCGTGCAGCAGCAGCAGAGCAGTAAACCCCTGAAAGTGGAAGTCAGGTGGCACGCTGGGAGTGGACCGGACGTTTTAGTGGAAGCCATGTGGCAGATGGCGAATGGACGACCGTCCGGTTTGGAGGCCATATTTAAGGTAGGATTTCCAAACCTTTACCACCTTTTCTGCATGCAACCACTTTATCTTCAACCTCCAGAAATCTTATTTCCTCCTCCTTCTCTCTAAAACCCTCCACCTTCTCTCTAGAATTCCGACCACCCCTTCATCTCCGATCATCAACCTCCTTTCAGATTTAACACTCCTGGTGTCAAGACCTTTCATCCTCACCGATCAGTTTTCAAATCGGAGCACTTTGGACGTTTGGTCAATCTTAAAAGTAGAACCTTAGAAGTTTAGCTGGAATAGAGGTAAGGGAAGCTTATAAAGTTTAATTTTGATTTTCTGTATGTTTAAATGTATGTTTGATTTATTGCATGTTTGATTTCTAAAGTATGTTGGTTGAATTTTTATGATTGTAATATGGTATGATGTGGTATGAGTTGTATGATAAGTATAAACTTAGAGAAAATGTGAATCTGAGACCGAAGGTCATTAGGACCGTTCGGTTTTCTCCTAAACGATCGTTTTTGGTATTGTTGTATCGAAACCTTAATGAGTTGCTTATTTAGTCGTAATAAATTTATCTATTACAGAACGCTCGGTCTTATACTGAGTGTTCGGCTTTAACGTATTCGGTCATAGACTGATTACTTAGCCTTGTATTGATTATGTTTATTATAGTAACGTTCGTTCTCTCTGAACGTTCGTTTTTATATTGATAATGTTTATTTGAAAGTACTTAGTCATAAACTGAGGACTTGGTTTCATATTAATTATCTTTGTTGTACTGAACGTCTGGTCTTATACTGAACGTTCGGTCTTGAAGTGCTTAGTCATACACTAAGTATTAAGCCTTATATTAATTATTTGGAATGTTCAGTCATACACTGAGTGTTCGGCTATACGAGTGTTCAGTATTATACTGACACTTAAATTGTGAAATATTCAGTTTCGTATTACTATTATTATTCACCTTAAGAACGTTCGGTCAGACACCAACGTTCGTTCATATAAGTGGTTAGTATTAGATTAACACTTAACTTATGAAGTGTTCGGCTTCACATTGTTATTATTATTCATCCAGTGGACGTCCAGTCATGTATTAGCACTCGGTCATAGATCTGGTGCTCGGTCTTATGAAATGTTTAAGTCAGAAACTATTCGGTATTGAGTATTTGGTATTTTTCTCAACACTCTAACTACTTGGAAGTAAAAACGAACGTTGTTTGAATTTGGCTAAGTAAGAGAATTCCAATGGCGGAATGTCTCATGAAATTGGTAATGATTGCTAAAGTATGGATGTGGGAAAGACTCCGGCGTTGTCCTTGATCCTGATATTCCGTGAGGACGCTTCCTCAAGTAGAGGGAGGTCGCTCATGCGTGGGAATGGCAGGAGGTCCGCAGTTATACGAGGAAATAACCGTTGGAGGACTAACCTCGGGTGGCAGCTGGAGAAAACAGTTACTACACCACCCGGGTGCTAGGGACGACCGAGCTACATGTTCATACAGTCCGGACGGTGTCTTATGGTCGGTCTTGAGTGTGAGAATAATATATTGCATGATTGATTTGTTTGTATTGTATGTTTACTTGTATGAAGAATTGATAAATTAAATTTACATAAGCTTACCCTTATCTGTTTTGCCTTGTATATGTTGTCGTTCGGTATCCGACCGTTCGGCTATTCTCTTCAATTGCAATGATCATCCTCTTGGATGTGAGCAGAGGATACCTTGGATGCTGCTTTGGAAGAATCTTTGGAGGACGCTGTGCAAGCCGAGGAACCAGTGGAAGCAGTGCCCGAGCGTTTTGCAAGACCGTCCGGTCCTTAGTATAGGTGTTTCTTCTTCTTTTATTTCGTAAACGTTTTGTACCGGAATCTTTTTAATTTTAGTCTTTTGGCCAATGTATTGTATTCTAGACCGTTCGGTCTATTTTGTAAACATTGTGTATATTCCAATCGTTCCGTTTTATTTTCCGGTATATTTGCATGCGGCTTTGCGTATTCATTACTGTTCTCCTTATTATTTTTGTTAACTCCTAAAATAAATTATGGCTTTGGTTATATTTATTGGGATATTACATCTAGCATGAAGAATGTATGGATTAGAGTGTTATATTTCTATACATAATTTTGACTTTTATGATGGATATTTTGTTACAGATAAAAATGTTTCACAAAATTCAGTATTAACATTTCATGTTAATAAACAAATTAAATGATAAAAACATAAAAAAAAAAAGGATTCATCCAATAACCAAGATGATTTTACAAATTGACGAGGTAATTTGAGATAATTATGTTAGAAAGGAAAATAAATCCTTTAGAATTTTATGTTTACAACTTGGAAGTGAGGTAGATATGCTATGGAGGAGGTATTATGAATTGGTGACAGTCACGCTCCTGGGGAATGCCGTTACTGCTTTTCTCTACATGCATTTTGCCTCTGCACTCATTACATTTACAACTTACTTTATAATAATAACTATAAACAAATATTTAATAGGGTCTACACTATCTATCTGAAATATTATTAACTAGTTAACCAATTATTATGTTTTTTAAATAACTATTCCTGCTGCTAAAAGTGAAGAGGGTAAGTTACAAATAATTATGTACCTGATTATTTAGGGGTAGTGGATATGGTTTTGCCAAACAACATAGAATAAAATTAGCTTTTGTTCTAAAACTGAAATTCACTATGCATATCAACCAATTACCAATTTTCCATGTGATTTTGCTTAACTCAACGTCTAAACAAGTTTAATATAATAATTCAACAAACTTTAAACCTTATTTTTTTTTATTTAACCATTATTTCAAAATTTCACTTATCCTATAATTATGATTAGAGAAAATCTTTAGGACTACTAGTTGACAAAAAAACAAAAAAAAACTATTGAACGACATGTATTATCTATCTGAATGTGACTTAAATAAAAAGATTAAAAGAAAAAGAGATAGAATCTAACTTACTTTGTGTAAAAAATTTATTAAATGATATTGTAGGTTTCATTGTTGCGATCATTTAGACATTTTCTGATCGTAGAATAAATATCTTAGAAGTTCATAATCTTATAAATAAAGAAAAGAAAACTCATAAAATAAGTTCTAAATTTTAATAATAAAAACACACAATCTCGTTATTTTAAAATACCTATCAACTATAATACTTTATTTTCTATATTTTTACTAAAATGATCTTCTTTGTTTTAAAAAAGGTGATTTAGTTTTTAATTAACAAGTGTAATTTACTCATAAACCTTAGGATTTTTGGATATTCTTCTGTATATAGTTGGATAGTAAAGTTGTACATAGTTAAACGGAAAAGACAAAGGTAATATTAAATGAAATGCAATGAGATATTGAATAATAGTATATAATATACATTGAGAAAAGTGCAATGGAGTTGCTCATATACATGATACCATGTGAATGAAAGCTCACTCTCCTGTGTAGTTTAATATGCACTAATATTAAATAATTGAATTTTTAACAATATGATTAACAGAAGTCTACTCAATTTTGTTGGTATTGAAATTGTGAATTAGTTTGTTTCTATTTACTCATGAATATAAAAACTTTCAATCTGACTGTGCATTAATCTGTCAAATGCAATAAAACAGTAAGAGTAGAAAAACTATATATATATATATATATATATATATATATATATATATATATATATATATATATATATATATATATATATATATATATATATATTTGGTATGTTTTGAGTTTGTGGTTTAAAATTTCTCTACACTTTTTTATTGATTTGCTTAAGTTGTTCCAAACACACTTAATATGATTTTTTATAATTTTTAAAATTTAAATTCCAAACTGGATGAATGGATACATGATATATTGATGCTCAAGTTAATTGTGAGTGTGGCACTAAAATCTTATATTGATAATAAATTGTAAAAGGAATTTATGATTAACAAAGTTGTAATAATAATTCAATACTTCATAAGTAATGTTTATTAATAAATTTAATTAAAGATAATGTTTAAAGGTATATATGGTTCAAAATTAAGAGGTCTAAATGTTCTTATCCAAACGGCTTCTCTCTTCAAACATACCATACAAGGTATATTTAAACTAAAATACTCTCTCAAGGTTTTGTTTAAACTAGTTCTATCCAAAAATTACAATATACATAATCACTTATATGTTAATATTGTGATTACTCCTTTATCTTTTTCATAAAACTGATTTATGTTTTGTAACAGCCACAACACATAAAATACTTAAATTAAAAAGAGGAAATAATTAATTAAACGTAATATCTAAAATTATTTAAAAAAATTAATAAAGAAGTTGGTAATATAAAAACATTGACCCAAGTCACGAATATCATGATTTCTCTCTAATATTTTTATATTGTAAAAGAAAATATGTTTCCAGGAACAAACTAAATAAAATTTATTATTGCAATAGTGTAGCATGAGTACATTACAACAGTGAATCATCAATTAAATATAAAGCTTAGTCAATATGGACTAATGCAAACTTCAACGTTAACATGGGACCACTTATCCCGTAGCGTCTTGCGACAGAAACGGTTACTTGCGCGCTTCCCACTCAGATACCAATTTATCTTTATTTTATCGCCTTCTTCTCCTATTCATATCTTATATTTCCGTAAATTTGTAATGCACTCAAACGTGATGTGCAATCACAGTGCATAGTTTCTAAGTGTAGGTTAAAATATATAATTTTTTTTTAAATTAAAGAACAAATTATAATAAAATATTTATTAGAAAATATTATTTATTTATGAATATTGATTATTATTTAAAAAATATATGCATCTAAATATTATCTAAAGATAAATTAGTAATTTTTTAATTTTCTTTTCAAATTCATTGCTCTTTTCTTATCTCATATTCAATTCTTCTTTAAATTGTTTTTATAAATAATCTAAATTAACTTAAATAAAATATACACATTCTTCATACAAATCATTTTAAATCATTCCTCGAGAATAAAAAACAATTTGAAAGAATTATATATATATATATATATATATATATATATATATATATATATATATATTTGTGTGAGAGGGAGGAAGACAAAAATGTTTAATGTTTAAAATAAAGAATAAAAATTATATTTATGTCGTATTAACATTTACGTGATTATATTTGTTTTATGTTATCTTGTACTAAAAGATAAATATATGTTTTGTACATTAAATTAATGACAAGTTCATACTCTTTTTATTGTGTTGTTTTTTAAATAAATAAATAAATATATATATATATATATATATATATATATATATATATATATATATATATATATATCAATTTATATACTCTTTATTTAGTAAAAAAAATATACACAGATTTCATATTTAGTTAGTAAATATCAAAGTAATAAATAGTTTTTATAATCAATTTTATTGAATAAAAAACACTTTTAGACTTTAACGGAAAGTAAATTATAACATCATAACTTCTAAATTATTTTTTTAGAGAAATTAATACACTTATTATTACAATGAAAATTGTGAAAATTGCGAGAATGATGTATGTCTTCTTTAAAAGTAAAATATTTTTAAAATTTAATTCTAGGATCAAGTTTTAGGATGTGTTATTTGTGTTGATTTTCTTTTTAAAGTTATTGAAAGAGACACATTTAAAATTTTTGACTTACATGAATGTATTTGTAAAAAATAAACAAAAGAGAAATATAATAATAAATCAGTAATTTATCACTTTACAAAAATATTTGAAGGGATGAATTACCGATTTATTATTATATTCATCTCTTACAACTTATTCTTCCTCGATATTTATTTTGTTTATATATGGTGCGAGAGTAAGTTCATAAATATATGAGTTTGCATTTGTACAATAGATAATGTTATACACTGAATTTTTAATAATAATATATTATAATAGTTATGATAATATATAGTACATATATAATAATAATATTAACAATCGTAGATTAACTTTTTATTTAAATAACAAAATAATAATCTTACATCTTAATTTATTAAAATTTCTTTTTTATTTATTATATCAATCAAATCATTCTTAAATTTCATTTTAAAATTTATTTAGTTTCATTTTCAATTTTTTTTAAAGAAATAACAAAATCTTTATTTTTAAATTCAAATTCATAACACAATCTCGTAAACATTATAAGTTTTAAAACAATTACAATTAAATTAACCTACTTACTCTTATTCAAATCCATAACACAACCTCATAACCAATCAAAGTTAATAAATAATTACAAATGTTAGTTAGAGGGCATTATATTTCACTAGTGGAAAAAAGCTTATTAATATCGGTTATTTTGGGTTTTTAACGTCTATACAACAACGGACGTCATTTTCGGTGACGTCAATGGGACGTCGGACGAATATAACCGACGTCTATCGTGACGTCAGTCACTGCCATATTTGACGTTACTAAACGTCGGAGGAGTAGGACTAACTGGACTTCTAAAGACATATATCGACGTCGGTCTGACCAATAACCAACGTCTAGGAGACACTGAAGACTTCGAAAATGACACAGACTGACGTCTAAAATGTACTATAGACGTCGGTGTGTACATTAACCGACGTCTAATCCAGTGGTTGTGTTTTAGTGCAGTTTTGTTCCCGTCTTTGGATAGCCTAGTAGCACAATCTCCTTTTGCTAGTTCCCCCACAAAAAAAGCTTGTGTCTTTTGAATTTTTATGAGTCCTTTCAACCTAAAACTGAACCTAGGTTGTTGCTTAGTTCCATTTTCATCCGCAAGAGGGAAAAATCACGGTGAAACGATAACTAGGCAACGACCCAGGGTTGTTTCGGGTTGAAACGACCAAAAGAAATTCAAAAGACGCCGCTTTTTCTAGGAGGCAGCTAGTAAATTCAAACGACCAAGAAAGGAACAAAACTGCACTAAAACATAACACAAAGAAAGCAAATTTTAATCAGTTGAACCAGAAGATAATTGATGAAAGACAAAACAAAGTTTAAACGGTAAGCATAAAAAAAACCATGCACTTGGGATGCCGCAAGAGAGAAAAAGGAGAGGAGGAAGACGATAAAGATATCAGAAACAACAATAGAATGCCGCAAGAGAGAAAAAGAAGAGGTGCCGCAAGCGAGTAAAAGAAGTGCCGCAAGAGAAAAAGGAGAAGAGGAAGACAATATCAGAAACTGAATGCCGCGAAGAGTTTGCGGTGTATTTAAAATGAAATTAGGTGTCGGTTGCTCTAGAAACCGACGTCTATAGTTACATAGACGTCGGTTATCTCACTAATGTGACGTCCAAGTTAACATTTTAACTGACTTTTTGAATACGCATTACACGTCAATTTCGAGGGATCGGACGTCTAGGAAGCTGAACCGATTGACGTTTCATTTTCTGTCAGTGATGTTCACGACAGTTGTGATGGGGCGCCAACATCTATAATAACGTCGACGCCGGTGCCCCTCTAAGTGACGTCTAAGGCCCTCGATTTTGGTGAACATAATTAATTACAGGCGCATAAACGTTGTTTCCCCTCAACACCGACGTCTAAATTGAAGAATTTTTTGTCTTCCCGCCTTCCAGACAGGTCTTAGACGTCGCCTTTTGACTACGTGACGTCTACGCACCTGAGAATTAGGTGAAGAGCATTAATTGCAGCCCAGTAGACGTCGGTCCCCGTTAACACCGACGTCACTGGACTGTCTTATCACCTACCTCAAGCCATTAGACGTCGGTTTGCGGCAGTGTGGACGTGTACAATGTCATAGACGTCGCCTTACCTTAAAACCGACGTCTAATTTACCAAGCTATTTACGATAATGCCACCGTCCACTCATATACGTCGGGTTATCAGGAAACCAACGTCTACTGGGTGACGTTAAATAACATTTTTTGAGTAGTGTTTTAAAAAGAGATATTCATATACATTAGGAATGACTAGTAATAAATTTGGAGTAGATAAGAAGAGTGAGTTGAAAGGAATTATTATTATTTAATGTGTTGAGTTGAATGGAAAATAGGGTTTGTTAGAATGAAACCTAATACTAAAACATTAAAGAAGTGTACGATGATAGAGAGTTATTTTGATGGTCATGAGCATAGGTAGCTGTTGAATGAGTTCGAGACCAATAAAGGATGATGCAGACTCTCAAAAATTGTAAGGTGGTAAAACAATGGAGAGGGATGTGGACATTAAATAAAAATAATATATTTACATGAAGCAAATAATAGAGGAAGAATGGACCTTTTCAATTGCTTTTTTATTTTTACTTTTCAATTCCATGAGCTTTTAAAGTACTCTGCAAAGGGTTGGCATTTATTTTCTTAAAAGCTTAGTAACAGAAGAAATAAAGATAAAAAGTAATATAGTCTTTTATCCTTAAAGGGAAACAAAGTAAAAAAATACACGTTGATAGCTGTTCATACATGAGTACATAAACTAAAAATAGGGGAGAAGAAAATCTCTTATACTTGGCAACTTCCCATCTAGTTTTTCAAAATAAAATATATAATTCTTTCATTTATTATATATATATATATATCTATATATATATATATATATTCATTTTATAAGCTTGTGTATCAAGTATGATAGAGATTTTTCAAACATAATAAAAAGAAATTATATATTAACTAGTGAAAGTATATGGATTATGTTTATGGCTTGAATTATTTATGATAATTATTATTATTATTTTTTTAAAATAAGAGATGGAATATGTAAAGCTTTAATAGAATATTGTTTACAGAGAACAATCATGGCTGGCAATTGTTGTGGTCCTCAAAGTCACATAACTATTCATTCTTCTTTTCCAGTTTCGAGGTTTTTTATTTTTTACTTTTTTTTTATTGTGGTGGGTATTAACATTCATGATCTGATTAACTAAATATTGGGATCCTTATCTGACCAAAACCAGACAAACAATAACAAGTACAAAATGTGCAGTGTAATGTGTGTTAATTAGAATTAATAAATAATAAGAAAGTGGCACGCGCGCCTAAATTAGAAAAAAATATGTATTTATAGGATAAACAGTGTAACACTTTCTAATGGCATATAGATAAAACAGATATATTTAATTGAGAATTTGAAATCAATAACAGTATTTTCATTAAAATGTTAACAAAAGTCATTCATTGTTTTACATCAATTCGTTCTATGAGACTATTTTTTTTCCATAAAAAAGCTATTCGTTATTTTACATCAATCGCAATATTATTTTATACTAATGATAAAATTTTTATTATTTTAATACGTGGTGACAAGTTAATAAAATAACGAAATAAACCATTAACTATGATGAAAAGATTAAATAAAAAGGATTCAGTTAAAAAATATAATAATATTAAGTATTCATAGACTAAAAAAAATAATATAAATTAAATTAAAAATATATAAATTTATCATGGCTTAATCTTACTCAAATTTTAAAATTTAATTAAAAAATTACCAATATATAAAATAACCTTGACGATATGATATATAATTTAAAACATGGCAATTAAGTATACAAATAAAATTATACTTAAAAAGACTAGAACGAATTTCATTATCAAAATTTAGACAATGTAAAACATCTAAAATTACTTAAAAACACAATGAAGTTAACATACAGTAAGGTTAAAATCATATAAAATATTGAATGTACACATTCTCACCATTTTATAGAATAGCTATCCTAATAAATAATTTTATTGGTTTTTAATAAAAAGTGACTTTTAAAAACTAACAATTTAGAATTACAGTAAGTTTCAGTTAACTTTTTAACTATTTTTTTTCATTACCAAAGGTAGTCTTACTTGCATAAAAGAAATATGGGGAGAATTTGGGAATCATATCGTGAGGCGAGTTTTTTCTCTCTATCTCTCCCTCTCTCTTCACTGTCTCTCACCAACAACCTGGTAACTCTCCCCGAGGCTTTGGTCTGGCTTTCCCATTCTTCAACACTTCTTTTTCTCACTTTACTGTTTAAGCTTTTCTCTCCCCTCCACCACAGCCTAGCTTGCATTGTCTTTCTGTCTGTCTTTCCCCCCCTCTCTTTTCTTTTCTCTTCTTTTCTCTTTTCCATAACTCTAAACCAATTTACACTAACCCTGCTCACATCTTCTTCCTTCTCTTCGCTTTAGGATTTGCTCCAACGGTCTCTTAGTTGGAGGAGCTAGGATGTTCCCTTTTATTTTGTTGTTTTACTTTTTCCTTCTTTGCTGCTACTCTATTGCACCTTTGGTGCATTCTCTGAATGCCGAAGGCTCTGTGCTTTTGACACTAAAGCAGTCGCTCACAGACCCTCAAGGCTCCATGAGTAACTGGAATTCCTCTGATGAAAACCCTTGTTCATGGAATGGGATCACTTGCAAGGACCAGAGTGTTGTGTCCATCAGCATACCGAAGAGGAAACTCTCTGGTTCTCTCCCTTCTTCTCTGGGATCTCTCTCCCAGCTCCGCCATGTCAACTTCAGGAACAACAAGCTTTTCGGAGACTTGCCTACACAGCTCTTTCAAGCTCAGGGACTGCAAAGCCTGGTGCTTTATGGTAATTTATTTTCTGGGCCTGTTTCTAGTGAGATTCAGAATCTCAGGTACCTTCAAACTCTAGATTTATCACAAAATTTCTTTAACGGGTCATTGCCTGCTGCAATTGTCCAATGCAAGAGACTCAAGTCCCTTGTTCTCAGTCAGAACAATTTCTCTGGCCCCTTGCCAGATGGGTTTGGCACTGATTTGTCTTCTCTGGAAAGACTAAACCTTTCTTTCAATCACTTCAATGGGTCAATTCCCAGTGATTTGGGAAATCTGTCAAGCCTGCAAGGAACTGTTGATTTGTCTCATAATCATTTTAGTGGTTCAATTCCAGCCAGCCTTGGTAATCTGCCTGAGAAGGTTTACATTGATCTTACTTTCAACAATTTAAACGGTCCAATTCCTCAGAATGGTGCTTTGATGAACAGAGGACCAACTGCCTTTATTGGCAATCCTGGTCTATGTGGTCCTCCTTTGAAGAATTCATGCAGTCCTGATACTCCATCTGCTAGTTCACCTCCATCGTTTCCATTTATTCCAAATAACAGTTCGGCTGAGGGTTCCATGGGAAGTGAGAAAAATAAAGGGCTAAGTACGGGAGCTGTGGTTAGCATTGTTGTGGGTGATATAATTGGAATTTGCCTCTTAGGTTTGCTGTTCTCTTTTTGCTACTCAAGGGTTTGTGGTTTTAACCAGGATCTTGATGAAGATGGAATTAACAAGGGAAGCAAAGGGAGGAAAGAGTGTTTCTGTTTCAGAAAGGATGAATCGGAGGCCCTGTCTGATAATAATGTTGAGCAATATGATCTTGTCCCATTAGATTCCCATGTGACTTTTGATTTGGATGAGCTTCTCAAGGCTTCAGCTTTTGTTTTGGGTAAGAGTGGAATAGGGATTATGTACAAAGTGGTGCTTGAAGATGGGCTTGCTTTGGCTGTGAGGAGATTGGGGGAGGGAGGTTCTCAAAGGTTTAAAGAGTTCCAAACCGAGGTAGAAGCAATAGGGAAGTTAAGACATCCAAATATTGCAACTCTGAGAGCCTATTACTGGTCTGTTGATGAGAAGCTTCTCATATATGATTATATATCCAACGGAAGCCTTGATACAGCAATTCATGGCAAGTTTTGTTAAATAGAAGTTTTTCTTTTCCTTTTTTTCCACTTTTGTGGCAATGACTACTGATCTTTTTGGCCTAACCTAACACTTAGTTTTTGTTCATTTGTTTGTCTGGTTCCAATTTTATATCTCCAGGGAAGGCTGGACTTCTCACATTTGCACCACTTTCTTGGTCCTATCGATTGAAGATCATGAAAGGAACCGCAAGAGGATTGGTCTATCTGCATGAATTTAGCCCCAAAAAATATGTACATGGAGACCTGAAGCCAAGTAACATACTTCTTGGACACGACATGGAACCCCACATTTCTGACTTTGGAGTTGGGCGCCTTGCAAACATTGCTGGAGGGTCGCCAACCTTGCAATCCAACCGAGTGGCTGCAGAGAAACAACATGGAAGACAAAAGAGCATCTCCACTGAAGTCACTACCGGTGTGATGGGAAACGGTTATATGGCTCCAGAAGCACTGAAAGTTGTGAAGCCATCACAGAAATGGGATGTTTACTCATATGGAGTGATATTGTTGGAAATGATCACAGGAAAACCATCTATTGTCCAGTTGGGGAACTCAGAAATGGACCTTGTTCAGTGGATTCAGTTCTGCATTGAGGAAAAGAAGCCACTCGTGGATGTGTTAGACCCTTACTTGGCTGATGATGCAGATAAGGAGGAGGAGATTATCGGAGTTTTGAAGATTGCAATGGCTTGTGTCCATAGCAGCCCTGAAAAGAGACCTACGATGAGGCACGTGCTTGATGTTTTGGATAGATTGACTATTTCCTCTGATTGAGAAATTTCAGGGAGCTGTGCACTGTGAATGCAGCTCATTTGAGAATCTTTTACCTTTACTCTCTTGTGTTGGTCATGTTTAACAATGTCTTCAACCTGATGAATCCTTGTAATTGGAGTATTAGAAGATAAATTAAATTTGTTTCAGCAAAAATCATCACTTGTTCTGAGATTTCACTACCAGACACATGCAGATTCTTTCGGGTTTTTTTTATCATCGTTTTTTTAACCTCGTACATACGCAGACTCCGAATGTATACAAGAAAAATGAAAAATACTCCAGAACTTGTAACATTTTTAAAAGTCGCTTTATTTAAGTACTCATATTATATTAATGTTTGTCCAATAGTTCGAATGTATTCCTCTCACTTTCATATAAAAAAAACAACACTTGATTAACGTCTTAGGATTCTAAAGAAATGTCTGATAAATTCTGATTCACTTGGAGTGAAAAGAACAGTATTATGGTTTTATTCTTGTCATGTGCATTGATGAGGACGCAAGAAAGAGTTGGTGTTCCCTATTCACGATCTTATCGCATCGGCCATCACCAAGAAAACATAGACATACGTGTTATCCACTTAACTGATTGGACGTTTTATTCTAAAAGCTCTCTAACAACAAAGGGAACAGAAATACATAACAAGTGATACAAAAATTAGAAAGAAATAAAATTGAATGTTGTTGAGTAAAAGAATTTGTAAGAAATATATATTTGATCAGGAGTAAAAGGATATAAAGATGAATTGAAATATTTATTACTTTATTAAATGTTGATAGTTTGAGCTAAAAGTTTAAAATAAAGAACCAAACCACTCTTTTTGTTATTTTTGGTTAATAATCATTATTTGAATTAAGAATTAGGCAAATTAGTAATTGGAGTAGATGAACTACTATATTTAATCTTTATGTACTATAACGGTATTTAACTTATTCAGAAATTGATGTAGATTCGTCCAAAAATAATGTTAGATTTTTATTTAAGTCTCATTGTTGTTAAATATGCTCTATCATATTAATTTTTAACACCTTTATGTCACTGATGAGATCGTTATGGGTAGGTACCATTAAAATTATTGGTGACTGATGTTGCTCCTTTCGTTACTAATAGCTTATCAGCACCCGTACAAATTAACATATATGCAAGTTTAGTGTTACTACATTACTCTATAAATTCCATTTAAGCTAATAAAACATTTGTATTAATAATATTCACTTAATTTATATCAATATTGGTAAAAAATTCGCTTAAAAAATTGATATTTATATATTCTTTCAACGATTACAACTATTGAAAAGAACATTAGTTTTGATGATAAAACTTTGTTTGATTTTTAACTCTGGATTTTGTAGGGCAAAATGGAGTCATGCGACAGGTTGTATAGTATGTGTATGTATTTATTGGTCATCTTGTGCCTTTTTTTTCTGAAACTTTGCAATTAAGCGAAAGAGTAACAAAGGACTAAAGTACCAAGCTTCGAAGTCAAATAACTCAAACTTTGCTTCATGGTTCTTTTCATTGGCAACTAGATAGCTTAAGCAGTCCAATTTTGGATAAGTAATAACAATGGGTGATTGATGAGAAAAGTGGTACTATAATATATTTTTACATTTATTTGATACACATTATAAAAATAAAATGATCATAAAAGTATATTTTTGTATTTAAGAAAAAATAAAAAATAAAAAAAGATAATATCAAATAAATATAAAAAATTTACATCTATAAAAAAAAAGAGTATTATTCTTATCTATATATGCGTTGTTATTTGAAGATATTTTAGAAATATTAGTTTTTGATATTGAAAAAGACGTAGTTGGGTTTGGGAAGGGAGGGCCTAAGCATGTGGCGCCAATTGTGGGTGAAAGACTGAAACTCCAAACGTACGCAGAAAAATTCTTGGTTCTCATTTCTGTTTAACTGCTAATTTGTCTGTTCATCATTCTTTTGACTTTGAAGAACACACCATTTCTACCACTTTCAGTTTCACATGTTTTGGTCTGAATTTGGTTCCAAAATAGAATATTAAAAGATAACTTTTTTATCACCTTTTTGTATTCGTGACTCAATCCATTTCCTGTCATCAGTTCAGCAGAAATGAGATGAAAGAAACCAAAGTATATGGATTTTATATGTTTCGTAGAGTAAAGATTTGAAAAACATCTTAAGAGAAAATACGAGACTAGTGTATTTGGATTTCTATTCAAAATTGAAAAAAATATATATATATATAACAGGATTGCAGCATTTTCATGTTACTTGTGCTCTGAAAAACAATTTAGATATAAATCACCCCATCAATCATTCTATTACGTGACTATAATAATATCTATAGTAAATTATTTTCTTTTAATATATATTATAATTCTCTATTTTATCTTTAATTATAGTCAACCGATTCGTGCTATCGTCGGCAGTAGAAAATATGAAAATTTATACGTTATCACAATAATAATTGAAAAATTGTGAAAGGACTTAATTTAAATAAATAAATTGCTTCGTTCTTTACATGTGGGCTACACCATTTTAAAGCACCAATACTTTGAAATGAAGAAAAAATATATTTCATTTCTAATAAAAATAAAGCACAAAATATGAGAAAATAAACAAAATTTAAGAAAGATCTATATATTCTTACTTATAATCCGTGAAAATAGCTTATAAATTAGTCAAAGTAGAAAAAGAAAATAGTAATATAGATATGCTATCTACAACCAAAATCATATTTAAACCACTGTCAAACATTAATAGCATGTTTGTTATGACGTTATTACGTTGAACATGATCATACGATGCCATTTCAAATATGCGCAACAGCTATCATAACAAAAATCTAAAATTTGATTCAGTCGATTGCCAAAAGTTAACATTTTTAGCCAGATTCGACCCATTCATAGCTTGAAAAGTAATATAACTAACTAAAACAACTTACTGATAACATTCAATATTAAAGAGAACGAGTATAAATGGAGAAATGTGATGCAAGGCAATGGCAGGAAACATGTCCCTGTCAAGGTGAAAGCAAGTTCAGACAGCTGTGATTTCCAAATTCTGCATCAAGTTTGAGAGAAATAAGGGATAACATGTGTTCCTGTAGTCATGCTATTAAATATTAATTTAGTACAACAACGTGGCACTGACCTAAATTATAGAGATGGTCCCAAACTCACCAAAGTGAAGCCTTAAAAGTCCTTGATTGAAAGTTGGAAGTGAAGTGAAGTGATTATTATTATTGGTATTTCATGCTAATGATTACAAATGAAGTAGGGTACGTTTCCATGAAGGACTTGTCCAAAATACCATGTGCACTACTTTGATTACATGCCCAAACTACTTAACCAACTTTGATTAATTTAACTGCTACTGATACTGCTAAAAGACACAAAATTTAGGTGTATTTAGATGATCAAGAAACAATGCCTGAGTTCTTTCTCGCAATCCTCAACCTTTTTACACATTCTATAAACTCCCTGGGATGAAACAAGTGGAAGAGAAAAAGGAACAAGTTAGAACTACTGTTAAAATGACATAGAACAGAATGTGGAAATTTGGGAAGAAAAATGGGACCTACTTCCAAGGTACATCACCGACAGGTCTCCAATTATCTTGTCTGTCCTTGTAGAACAATGAGTAGTCTGATCTGGATTGGAACAATCTTAATCCAGAAACAGATTGGTTTCCTGAGTGGTACAATCAGTTAAACAAAAGTTATACCAAACATTAAAAAGATCTTGCAAGTGCATGAATAATGCATTATTGATTCTGCCTACCAAACATGTCTTCTAATTGAAGTGCTAGGCTTGAGTATCCACCGTGATCAAGCACACAAATTTTCCTACCAATGGTAACCCCATCCATGTTCACCTTCACATAAGCCCATCTCTCATTGCTCTGGACCCCCTCTATCTCTTCATCAAAATTTTCGTTCACAGATCTACCATGCATTGTGCTTGAGTTCTTCAGGTTCAGATTAGACTGAGGCCAGTTCATAAGGTCATCATCATACACTGATACCAAATTTAATTTCATTAGACTTGTTAATTTAATTTCAGTAGTTCATTATTTGTTAATGTCACAACTTGAACGTTAATTATTTGTTCATTCATGCTAACAAAGTTGGTGACATAACAATCAGATGAATCCACATACAAAAATCATCACACATGACCAAACTGAACTGGTTTTTCTATGTAGTTTGATTTTTATGTAATTTAGTGTAACAATTTGAAGTCAACTAAACTATCATACAATGACAATTTTTTATAGTATATACTGTGTACTTTTTTTTTGTAATTGGAAAATATCTGAGTAAAGGGTGTATGAGAAGTTAGAAGAGATGAAGAATTAAAGGAATGAAGGAAGTGGAGAACCCATACAGTTGCTGGAAGAATGGTAAGCTTCGTGCTGAACAGTTCCGAGACTGAGACCCAGGTCAATTATGCCATCATCTTGTTTATCTTGGTAGAAAACTGAGTGCAGAGTTGAAGAGTTCAAAAGAAAGCTTGATGTGTTTGAATCCATAGGGGACTGAAAAAGTTAACTCTTCAACGAAGGTATAGCTGGTTAAGGTCTAGTGAGTTGCATTTGTAGACATAAACTATTTATAGTGATAATTTTGAGTATCTAAATGAGACATGAAAGAACACAAGGAAGACAAGGAAGCGTCCTCCATTATCAATCATTAAATGCACAAAGCTTATCTTCTGTTACTGTCAACATGGAACACAAGGTAAAAACAAAACACCCCAAGAACAAAGGATGGCCAAATTGATCCTAATACAAGTTATTCTGGATTCTGCTTCCTGACATTGCTACAGATGCTCAGATTTTTCCATGGTGACAGTAACTCGAGAACACCAAATGGAAAATATTAAACTGATTCATACCATCACATCAATTCATCGAAAGTAAAAAATTTGTGGATTAATTATAAAGGAGAAGCTCATACACTATCGTGAGTTCACTTATGGTAATCTCCAAAAAGTAGCTTCAATAGTGTAATGATTTAACAGACAGAGATGGCACGTGTAATTTTAGAAATATAATATAATGCATGGTTTATAACCTTGAATCCTGCAGTGAAATCCTTTTCGTTATTATTTTTTATGAAAATAAAACAGAAAGAATCTAACATATAAACTCATTTTTAAAAGTACCATCTTTAAAAAATTTGTTTTAGGAGTCATTGTAAATGCATGATGAATACTAATATTTGCTCAAGACGTTTCATTACATCATTTCACACATCGCTCCAATTCTTGCATAGAAGCAATCATTATTCAATATAAAATGTCCAAAAGTGGTGTATTATGTAGATGAAAACATATTTGCAAAAGTAATTCCAATGTATGTCAAATGAGCAATAATTAGGCTTTAAATACTGACACTTTCTGTCGGGAAGAAATTTCAAGCCCATCTGCAGAGATTAATGGGAGTCTAATATGACCTGCTTATATTAAGTTGCATGAAAGTGTAAGTTTTTATTTAAAGAAGGTATCCAAGTGGAATTGATTATTAGGGTTCGGGCATTGAATTTTTAAAATTGTACAGATTTAGTCCTTAAGCTTATCTGAGCAACGTGGAGCTATAGGCATAAAGCTCACTGTCACATTTTGAATATCTGTTGAGTTATCCACATATGACAGGACTACCACTTTTCAAGGGAACAAAGATCTGGTCAGATCATAACATCCCATGCCCTTATGCTTCTGCAGGAAATGTCTTTTTCTTGTCCCTTTTCTTTTTATGAGTTACAAGTACAGAGAACAGAATGTAGTGTTTAGTAGTGATACTAAACTAAAATAGATTAACTTTAATATTCATCTCAACAGTCAGAACTACAGAAAAGGAGTTTTTGTTCCCGTGTTGCAAGTAAGATATTACCATTTCTGAATCAAATGGTATCTGCTATTTTAATACTGATGAGAAAAACATCTTAGCTTTTCAAATGCACACTATATATGATTCAAAACCTGCACTTGGGAGATTTAATTATTAGCAAAAGGACACATTTGACACAAGTTCTTGAGTATTATAACCTCCCGCTATAACTGAAACCAAGGCTTGGTTTAGGTAATGATGGGGTGTCAAGATCCTAGATAAAGGCCTGAAATTATTGGGAGTGCCGACGAGTGTGTGAAAAAGAAGTCAGACATAAATGAAAATAGATACGTTGAATTGAACACAACATAAATAGTAGGGATGTATGAAATGAATACATTAAGATTTTGAATTGAATGTAGTGGCGGGGCAACCAGGTAACTAATATTGAAGTGCAATGAATTTGGTGTGTGTTGAAGCGTTCATCAACTTCTGCCTCTCAACGCTATTGCGCCCTTCAAGATATAAGCCTTGAGACCCACATTAAAAGTGTGAAATGTTTATGGAAAGATTTATGAGACCTTGGACTCTTTAAATACACCGACCAACTCTTGGAACACTATTCTCTCAAAATTCCTATATGATAATAAGAAACTCTCAAGATTTCCCAAATTCTAATTATATTTTAAGAGGTTCTTACCTTGTCTCTCATCTTATGATTTAAAAATTTCAGCTTTATCCAAAAGATATGAAAGGAATGCTCAAACCATAAACTAAAACATTTAAATCAAAACAAAGAAAATAAAAACCTTTAATCTACTGAGGAAACTACTTTTTACCCATCTAGTTGGATCAAGCCACCAACTTTGGCTATGTATCTCAGGGAATATTCCAGCTATAAATACCTTTGATGATATACTATCATTATGTTCACATTACTTTTTTTATTATTCTATTACAGTTATTATCAAGTAAATGTGACTTCTAAACACTATAGAACCTAGGTGTTAGATTTTGTAGAATACCAATTTATTTTACTAGCCATCAAATTAAAAATAAACGAACCCATAAAATACTAAAATAAAAACCTAATCCAAGTAAAATTCGCGTTCAATGTTACATTTAAATTAAATCAAATTCAAAATGCATATTAGTTTTATGTTCAATTCAAATTATTTTTCTAGTGTGAAAAATCAATCCATCTGCACCCAAAAATATTAAAATAAAAATATGCATGGAGTTATAAATCATAGTTTTGCTGTGACTATTGTACAAACAAAAAGGTTGTGACACTTTTAAAGCATCTGTGCAATTTGGATAGAAACTCAGATCGAAGGGCCTAATCATGCACGCACATACACAAGTTGGTGAAACAATTCGAGTGGGGCAGGTTGCAGCCAGAATGTGTAGAGTCGTGAAGGAAATTATGTACATATACTTTACAACAATTCAAAGAAAACGCTGTAGAAAACAATTAGAGTCCTTGTAATTCCTATTTCTTTCTATATCCTCGATCGTATTTCCAACCTTTTGCTGTTGTGGTTAGGAAACAAAAAAAGCCGAATCCCCTTGCTCCAAAGTACAAAAGGTCAGTTATAAATTCTTTAAACTTTTCTTCGTAATTTAATGTAATGTACCTAGTATAAATAAACAAACGATTAATCTTGTCTCCGTTGTCTGTACCACGAACAACCACGTAGGCAAGTGCAGCATAAGCTCGAACTGATGTACAAAAGGAAATAAAAGAAAGGCATCTCACACCTGTTTGGATTGTAGTTATCAAGCATTATCCAAGAAGAATGTATTTGATGAAAATTGATGGTGTACATCACTTGTCGTGACAGCTAAGAAATTCAATTATACTGGGATACACCTGCTCCACTGCCTGTGCTCAAAATAATCATAGAAAAGACATCATAAAGAAAGCAGCAGTGGGCATAAGAAAATATAGACCAATTATTTATGCCAAAACAAATTCTTGATTCGAATAAAACAATCGGTGTTTAAATTTCACGACTAAAAATGGAAAAAAATTAATAATGAAGCAAACGAAAAAAATGGCAAGGGTAGATGAACAGGAGAATAAAGGTGTGAATAGAACAAAAGACATAAAATTCGTGTAGGGCAGCCAATAAGACCATCACCAATTAATCACAAAATAAACTGAGCTCGTCTTTTGACAGTTTCCTAATCTAAAATAGCACTAACGGCAACAACCAAAGGAATAAGTTCATACCAGCCTTCCTCCTACTAAATCATAATGTGCATAATGTGGGCCTCCAGGTTTTCCAAAAACTTCATAGGTAACCAAGTGCTCAGGAATTAACTTAACAGTTTCTGTTCAAAAAATACCTTTATGAATAATCATTTCTTGAAACAGCGAAAATGAAGCATCTACACCTACGGTAAAAAAAAAAAAAAAATACCTTCCACAGCTTCAGGTGGGCAAATCAGATCCTGGTCTCCAGCAATAGCTAAGATAGGGGTATTGCTTTTGTGTAGATGATCCTTATAGAAAAAGGTCCCATTCCTGTTGCATAAACCACGTTCTCGAAATGCTGTAGTGAGTTGCAAGAGAAGTTTTGCGGGTATGGTGCCTACCAGTCGTAATTTTATCAAAAGGTCAGATATTATATTCATATTAAATAGTCAACATGCAATGCCTATAATAGTGTTACTCCAGACGAGAGTCTAACCCCTAATACCCTACCCTTTTATTGAAAAACAAACAGTATCTAGAAAGTACATCTGGCAGGATTGCCACTTGAATTTAATGAACCAGTGAAAACATCACTTGTTCAATCTATCATCTTTTAATAGTTTAATATCGTACTCTCTTTATCTATGTTTTCAGGGTCCAATGACCCAGTGAAAGCAGAGGAATTATTTTGCTTTTCCAACATCCTATTCATCTCAATATGCTTTAATGATCTATTTTAATATCCTCTCTGAAGATTAATGTAAAGTAATAATGCATCACACACAATTCCAAATACCTCTGAAATGGAGCCACCAGGACAATTATAACTACTGAAATAAGCATCAGAAAGAAGGGCACGTCGAACAGAGGTTCTGGTAAGAGTCCAATTCAAGTGTATGACGCTTGTAATACAAATTAGAAGAATGGATTGCTCTTCCACACTTTCTTTCTAGGTCAAATGAATGGTTCAATTTTAGCATAATAGTACTAATTCAATGAACAAGCAGTTTACTTCGCTACCCTTTAAAATTTCAACTGTTAAGTCCAACAAAAATGAATTCCAGAAGATTTGTCACTTTATACAAATTGGAAGAATGGATTGCTCTATACACTTTCTCAAGGGACATACAAAAGGCAAAGAAATCATTCAATTTCAGTAATGATAAAGCGGTTGTCCCTTGAAAATATCAACTGCTGAAACGAATTGAACCTCAGTAATTAAAAAGAAAATAACCAATAGTTTGCATTTTAAAAATGGAGTTATGAAATAACAACCTAAATACTGACTTATCACTACTGGTTCATAAATGAAGTATACTATCTGAAGGGCACACTACCCAGCAGTTCAAAGAAACTACATCCCATGCTATGTCATAAAATGGCTTATGAACAAGCCCATTTCAGTGTGCTCAAATTCAAAATGAATGGGACAAGAGTCTAATTCCTAAACATGTTCCCAAAGCAGTTCCTATTCCATGTTCAAAAAAATCATCATAAAAGCTAAACTATTAGGTGTAGGCACATAAGTTGCGTAAAAAAAGGTGCTGGTGGCACAAATGATTTATATTTCTAATGGATAGAAATACTCACAGAAGTTATTTAAAACAAGTCTCTTTAATAAATTTGGATGCATCATGTCCTCAGCTGAAATCAAAGTATTTAACCGTGACAATACATACGGTGGACGAGAAGAAAGAGGATAAGCTGCTGCCAGCAATGCCCCCAAAGGAACAACAGGGACATTGAGGGCCTGGGCAGGATCTGCCTGCTCAATGAAGTGACTAAACTTAGTACCTTCAAAAATTATGGCAATTTAATCACTGAGTCTATGAAGAAAGTAACCATAATCATCTAAACAATTCACTTACTAAGGGTAAGAGTAATTTCAGAGCTGATTTGGATGATGTGTAATCCAAAGATGATGCCAGTGTGACCACTGCAGCCAAATTTGGTTCTTTTCCTTCAGAACCTTACATGAAATTAAAACAAATATCAAGTAAATAACATATATATTTATTTTATACATGTCCAAGCATAAGCAAATACAAATGAGTCAGAATATGTAAACACTCTGCTTGTAGATCTAGATTTACACTTCTATGCTACTAGTAACGTGTTACCATCTATACAATTTTTTCTTTTTAGTTATCGTTAAAGTTACAACACGAAATAATGTGTGGTGATAGCAAAACAGAAGGGAGGAAGTGGTTTGAGAGTAACATAATTTTAAGAATGGCCAATCATCGGCCAGTAGATATAATGCAATAGAATCCTACTTTCATTTTAAAAAAACATAAATTCCTTCATTTGACTTTGTTGCCATCTCATATTCAGAAGACTGATGATGCATAACTTATATTTGATCATATGTTCAATCAATACTTGATCCTGTTGTGGTTCATCAAATATTTATTGTTGCTCATTGTTTGAAACATGTTAATAGTTAATCAGGGAGGTTCAAGTTGGGCTCACAAATTGATATGGATTACAGTCAGTGACTTGATCAAAACTGAAAAAATAAAGTGCAGGCTGATGATTTTCATAGACAAAGTTGTTGCATAGCATTTTCCTCCAAAAGTGAAAGTATTGGCTGAAGACTGATTCCAATTCTTGATATCTAATGACTAATCCTAGAACAGATAAAATGCCTTCCATGTATGAGCATCATGATCACATCAGCCTTTTCCAAATCCTAATATTCCCCCAACCCTCTTTGTTAGTGATTGAAATTATAGTTTAGACCATCACAAATGTCAAACAGAGTACACACAAGAAAAAAATACAATAACAAATAAAACAACATGACAATGGCCAATTAATACTAATGAAGCAATAAACTCACCGAATCGTGACAACATGGAGTAAAGCAAGATACCACCCATGGAGTGTCCAATTGCAAGCAATTTTCCATCTTTAGGCATGCTTTGTTTCACTATGTATTCTATCTGTACAGGTAAAGTCATAAAAGGGATGTGTAGCCAGGGTAAGTTACCTGTATGTATATAACAAGTAAAAAAAGGTACTTTTAAATGCTAATGATATATAGCTTTCCAACATAATAATATGTCACCTTACCGCTGCAGGAATATCTTCTTCCAAGTAATTATCGAAGTCCCAATCATACTTCACAATCAAGTCAAGTTGCTTCTGAAAATCTTCTATTGTAGAAGTAAAGCGAGCTTGTAGATCATATAATGGAGGAGAAACAGATAGCTGACCTTCCTCAATAATATTTACTAGTCTTTGACTCAGATCAGTTATTTGACTAGTAATACCAGAGTTTTCCTCTGTTTCAAACAAAGTTGAAAGCTTTCCCCTTACGTCATTGAATTGTTCGTATAGTGGAGAATCCACCAGAAGTTTTGAAATCTGATCTAGAAATTTGGAAAACATTACCCTTGATTGACTTTCACTCAGAAACCCAGAGACTCTTTCTGACAAAAACATAAAAGTCTCGGTCAATCTTGCCACCAACTTTGATTCATCCCAAACAGTAGCCAGCCTAGATAGGTCACCTTTGATGGCCACATTCCCAGTTTCTACCCCGTTTAAGACAGGAGGAATCTGAGGTTCAGACACGGTGCAAGAGATGTTATTCAATTCTTTGTTTGAAGTCATGGCTCCGTTGGTAGCTGTAGCAATTTCTGAAGCAGCTTCCATCTTCTCAGACATTGCATTAGCAGATTGTTCAATATCTTTAGAATTTGAACCCTGAAGACTCAACCCAGCTCCTCGTACTTCAAGAATCCAAGTTTCAAATCCCTGACCAGACATGTAACGTGCAAATGATGACTGCAGTACATACAGTGTGTTAGTGGGAAGACTGATAAATAAAATCAGAAAAGAATGTACTACTGCCCAACTATAATTACGTAAAAAGGTATCATTTAACACTCAAAATATGGAGGAAAGCTTAATAATACAGAATCAAAAGTAGTAGCTTTGGTGCATTCTTTAAGAGAAGAAGCATTCAGAATTTGGCAATCAAAAGCTACTTAAAATAATACACTACTGAATGTTTTTGCTTCCTATGTTTATAAAGACTGTGATCATGCTTCAATATATCTTATATTCAAATTAGGGTAAAAAAAAGCACAATAATATATGGGCAGTTGCCTATGCAAGAACAAAAGGATGATGACAAAACACCAATACTTTCATTTGTTTCACATATACGTATCAAATGATATTTATACTTCTGGATACTTTACTGATATGTATTTCTTAAGTATCAAAGCTTTTTTTGAAAAATAAAAAAAGTTATGAAAATCTTACAAAGCCAGATACAAGACATGTATGCATCTATAATAAAGAAGCCTAGGAGCATTGCTACTTATGAACCAAACAAGAAGGCTATCTTCTTTATTCATGATTCTCAGGGAGGGAATGAGATAGGTACTATTCCTGTTTGTAGACAATGGAGAGTGATTTATGATGCCAGTGATTAATAATTTCTACTTTGACTTTAGTATTGTCCAAGAAGAAACAGATTGCCCCCCTAATGTCCAAAACAAGTTTACCAGCACAAGCGAATAATATTCCAATACAAGCAACACCCATACATCCCAAGATGCAAAGAAATGAAAACGAAAAGAAACAAAGAGACTATATGACAAATATGCTTGAAAGGCAAACTAAACGCATAACATAAACTCGCACAATTTCACAAATACGAAGGAGGGATCGAGAAAACACAGAAGAAAAAAAGTTGAATACCTCGGGTGAAAGGTCATATCCAATGGCGTTAGTTCCCACGCCCGACAAGAGCAACAGAGGATGATTCCTCGGAGGTGCCTATGAAACAAAATTGTGCCCTGAGAAATCTTAGCAAAATCACAGGGAGAGAATAGAAGAGAGCTGCGATGTGAATAAAGAAAGAAAACTAACGAGAGGCGAAGGGTTGTAGCGCCAAAGAGCGAGTTTCCAATCGGAATTGGAGAGAGAGACATAATGGAGTTCGTCGGCTGTGCAAACCGAGGGCTTATCGGTGACGGTGGTGGAGAAAGCCCTGAGACGGAAGGGCGCGGTGGCGCGTGGGAGGGAGGTGAAGGTGGAAAAGCCTCTGCAAAGAACTTCGTGCTTGTCAGATTGGAAGGACATAGACATAGACATAGACATGGACATGGACATGGCTTTCGACATGCTTAACAATTTTGATAACATAACGCTTCGCCTTCTATCTCATTACTTTTCTTTATACCTTTTATGGTTTTCGTATTTTCGTTTCCTTCTCTCTTTCTCTCTTTCTCTGTTTCTGTCTCTAACTTCGTTTTTTCTTTTCAAAGTAGTCAAAATGTTACGCCGTTTAACACTTTATCCAGAACATTGCACTTGCAAATTTGGAACAGAATCTCTTTCAATATTTAATAATTTTCGTGACTTTGTTTGCAATTAAAAAAAAATGGTTCAAGGTTTGCTTTCTTTGATTAACTACAAAAGGATAGAGTGAGTAGAAAATAAGAAATTGATAATAAGAAAAGGAAAGAAAAAAAAGTAAGAAAAGAGAGAAGTGTATTTATAAAAAGATAACGATGGTTTTAATAAAAATAATGGTCGTATAGAATGTGATTATAAATTATAACATCGCTTTTTATGAATTTAATATTTTCTATAAATAAAAATTAATGAGAAAAAAATGTTAGTACTGAAGTGATTTAGTTTGTCGCCATCCCTCGAAATAGGAAAATAAAACATTGCCAGATTAGCCACGACAACAACCATTGTATGTTATGATTTTGTGGGAATGAGTTGTTGGTTAGAAAATGTAAGATAATTCTCTCTTTTTCTCACCCACTCACAACATTATTATCGTTCTCGTTCACCCTTTTAACGTGGCCAATCTTTATATTATCTTAAATACTAGATTTTTCAAATTCAAGGTGATCGAAAAGTAAAATTCAAAATCAACTAAAAAATAATTCTCCACGTCATTTATTTATTTATTTGAAAGTTATCATAGACAAATTCTGCACCAAAATTATTCCAATTTAATGTATTTTTACCGACATAAATAAATTTAAATTGAGAAAATTTATTTTTTTACAAAAAAGTTTCTTCACAATCAAAACTTTTTTTCATGTTTTTTTTTTCTAAGTCTCTTAATTTCTTATTCAGTTCTAATACAAACTTGAAATTTTTAGGATATTCTGTTGCTCGAGTTGGTTATATGACTCCTTTCTACATCAAACACATATTTATAGGTTTTGAGATGAATTTATGATTAACATAGTCGTAATTATAACCATATACCTAATAAGCACATTGTTTTGTCATAACACATTAATCCTAAATTAATCATTTCATAATTGATGAGACAATCATAGGATATATCTAAGAATTCAAACTGTAATTCGTTTTCTTGAATCGTGTCTCTGCATAAGTTTATGAAGAACCATATTATGTTATCCCTTGTTTTACTTTAAATAATTGTAAATATTAGTAAATAGATGTTGTGATTTCTATCGTGTAGAGTAACAAAATGTTTACCACACAAGAAAAATATTTAATAAATTAACAACATCCTTACATGGTATTTCAAATAAATTTTCTCCACTCTATGTATAAGTTTTTAAATAATATTATATATAATATTAAATGTGACTTTAAATTTTACATTAGATTAAAAGTAACAAAATTAACCACAAAGTTTAGCACTACATTATTACTGTTTTTTTAACTAATGCATCTCCACTATTATAATGTATTCAAATTTTACAATTTGAAGAGTTGCGTTGTATTAATATTTGTTAAGTTAATAAAGACATTATTGTCTAAACAGATAGAATTTTTGTGTATAAAATTTATTCTTTGCATAATGACTTTGTATTTGGAAAACAAATCTCCAATCAATCTCATACTTTTGTATTTCAAGCATCTTTTATACACAAATTTTCAATATTCAACAAATAAAGAAGAACGCACGCACAGCCATTGATTCCTTTCTCTTGAAAGCGTTAACCTATCAGCAATATTTATCTGTAATTTATGTCCATATATTGTTTTGTAAAATGTTTTATATAAATAAACAAAAACACAAAACGAAGAATGAACTTTGGGTGTTACTCCCTACACCTCCCCAAGTGGGACCTGTACCTCCCCATTAATTTAATTTATTTTAAAAATATTTTACACCTCTCCACTATTTTTTTTATTCCAAAAATACCCTATACCTCTCCACTATCATTAATAATCTTTCTCTTTCTCTCTCTACATTAATGGAGCATTCATGTGGTTCAGATTTGAATTTGTAACATACTACAAAATATAAAATTCTGAGGAAACTTCAATATTAGTACTTCTACCATTTTCATTTTATAAAATTAAAAGTTAGATGCAAATGCAAAATAATAAACATAATAATATTAATACTAAATAACGATATATTATTATTATTATTATTATTATATAGTAACTTTATAATGACGAAAGAACTAAATAAATTCTAAATCTTTAACAAATAATTTTTTTTATATTTTAAGTATTTAATAATATTTTTATATTATTTATCTAATAAATTAAATATTTTATTCAAGTTATTTGAGTCAAACATGTCGATGAGTTAAAACATAATATAATGTTAAAAATTATAGATATTATATGTAAAAAAAAGATACATTTATATAAACATTTTTCTAGAAATTTAGAACAAAATTTTACCATTTATTAAGTAATTTGAAAAGAAAAAATATATTGAACAACAAAAATAAGATTGAATCAAACTTATCTAACTTCAAATTTGAGTCATATAAATGCTCCATTAATGAGCCATGTAAATGCTCCATTAATGTAGAGAGAGAAAAAGAAAGATTATTAAGGATAGTAAGGAGGTGTAAGATATTTTTGGAATAAAGAAAATAGTGGGGAGATATAGAATATTTTTGAAATAAATTAAATTAATGGGGAGGTACAGGTCCCACTTGGGGAGGTGTACGGAGCAACACCCATGAACTTTCTAACTGGGCCTTATTTTTCCGCCAATAGACTTTCAATAAAAAAAAGCAAGAAGCCAACTTCCAGCCCAATTCTCTTTCTTCTTTCCTACGATCGGTTTCGGCTCTATTTCCGCCTGAAAACCCAAAATCAAAAGCTTTCGCCGCCTTCAAAGTTTCTCCTTGCGTGCACAGTGCCTGAGAAACGAAAATGCGTGGCGGCCGCGGTGAAGTGGAAGTGAAAAGGGTGTTTATTGGAGCGGGATGCAACAGAATAGTGAACAATGTTTCATGGGGTGCTTCCGGTTTCGTCTCTTTTGGAGCTCACAACGCCGTTGCTATTTTCTGCCCCAAGGTCCTCTTTTCACCCTCTTCTGCTTGTATTCTCAACCATTATCCTAGATTTTATTTTCCTTTCGTTTTATTCATCCTTTTGGTTTTCGCAGAGTGCTCAAATTGTGACTACTCTTCCGGGTCACAAGGCAGTTGTGAATTGCACCCACTGGCTCCCAACTTCCAAGTTTCTATTTAAAGGTGCTCGCTTTCTCCATCTCTCGTCAACTTGAACTCTCCAAGCTCGATTTTTATTTTTATTTTTTTGAATAAAACTACTTGGCATAACGATATAGCGAGTTGTTTTGAAATTACTAGACCAGTTTCAATGTTTAATTTTTTTTTAATCAATGTTTAATATCCTTTTTCCCTTTGAAGTGCAGCAAAACAATTGGAGAAGCATTATTTGCTTTCTGGGGATGCAGATGGTGCTATTATTTTGTGGGAACTGTCCCTTGCTGATGGCAAGGTATGTGTTCTCTGGTTGTTGTTTTTTCTTCCTCAAATTTTTACGAATAAATTATGAGAGAAATTTGTTTGTTGGGAACTTAGATGGAATTATAAATTATTGTTTCTTGCGTATTTGTGTTTGAATTGTTTTTAGTGGAGGCAAGTGCTACAACTGCCACAATTGCACAAGAAAGGTGTTACATGCATTAGTGGAATGATGGTTTCTCAAACCGAGGCAATGTTTGCATCTACTTCTTCAGATTGCACCGTTTGTGTATGGGAACTTGTATTTCCAGTGACTGGCAGCGGTAAGCCGTAGTTCTCAATCATAATGGCCCTGTTCAGTACCATGTTAATAATTTGATAATGTACAATAATTGAAACTTGCCTCGTCATTTAGGTGACTGTAAGTTGTCGTGCCTGGACTCTTTCTCGATTGGATCTAAATCTATGGTAGCCCTATCATTAGCTGAATTGCCTGGAGATTCTCGGAATATTGTCCTTGCAATGGGAGGATTGGATAACAAAGTTCATCTTTATTGTGGTGGAAGGACAGGAAAGGTATCCGCATCCACATAGTTGTTGATTATTAACATGAACTTTAGGTATCTTTTAGAGTTTTATGTTGGTTTATGTTTAAAATATTTGACTCTTCTTTTACTCATGAACCCAGCTTGTACATGCATGTGAGCTAAAAGGGCATACAGATTGGATCCGGAGTTTGGACTTCTCGTTGCCTATAAATGTGAATGGGGAAGCAAACAATATTTTTCTGGTTAGTTCATCTCAGGATAAAGGCATACGAATTTGGAAGATGGCATTACGCAGCTCTATGTTGAATGGAAATGACATATACAAGAAAGGAGAAATAAGCTTATCATCCTATATAGAAGGTCCTGTACTCTTGGCTGGTTCATCTTCTTTTCAGATATCCTTAGAATCTCTTTTAATTGGACATGAGGATTGGGTATATTCAGTAACATGGCAACCCCCTTTGGCTTCATCCCTAGAAGGGGGTACCTATTATCAACCACAAAGTATCTTATCTGCATCTATGGACAAGACTATGATGATCTGGCAACCTGAAAAGACTTCTGGTGTCTGGATGAATGTTGTCACTGTTGGGGAACTAAGCCACTGTGCTCTGGGTTTCTATGGTGGCCATTGGAGCCCAAATGGAGATTCAATTTTAGCACATGGATATGGTGGATCTTTCCATCTTTGGAAAAATGTTGGTAATGATAATTGGCTGCCACAAAAGGTTCCCTCAGGTCATTTTGCACCAGTTACTGATATTTCTTGGGCTAGATCCGGTGATTATATTATATCTGCCAGTCACGACCAGGTATTTAAAACACATTCGGTTGGCAAAAGTTATAAATTATTGATCACGCCTATTAATTTATCTCTTATGATTTTATGTGAACTTGCTGTTTAGAATTTATAATGGCTTGACCCTGTTGTCTAATTAGTGTAAGAACATAATTTTGTGTTTTAGAAGAAAAAAAAATATTGAAATTTAATATGGTTGTGCAACTGTTTTAGTTTCCTCAGCTTGTTGCTCAAATAATAACTGAATATTTTTATCGAATTTGAATTGGCTCTGAAACTGCTGCTGTATGAAAAATTGCAGACAACTAGAATTTTTGCTCCATGGAAAGTTGAGGCTTCTCTCCAACATGGAGAATTTTGGCATGAAATATCTCGTCCTCAAGTTCATGGTCATGATATAAATTGTATGGCAGTTATTCATGGGAAGGGGAATCATCGTTTTGTCAGTGGAGCTGATGAAAAAGTTGCCAGAGTATTTGAAGCCCCGTTATCATTTCTTAAGACATTAAATAATGCCACTCTGCAGAAGTCTTGTTCCACTGATGATATCTTAGGAAATGTTCAGATTTTGGGTGCAAATATGTCAGCTCTTGGACTATCACAGAAACCTATTTATGTTCAAGGTCAGTTATTTTGTTAAGCATGTCAGGGGATTTTTAGGCCGTTTTGGAAAATGTTGGGGTTTTCTTTCTTGTGGTATTCTTTGGTGTTGATTTTTCTAGTTATTACACGTGATTTTTCTAGTTATTAGGTAAGGGAAAAAATATAACCATGTAGTTTATCAATCTTAATTATCAGGTAAAATGTGCATCCAACCTAAGCTAATTCATAATTCAATGTAATTTACTGGTTAACTTTTTCAATATTAACATGCATTTAAATACTAGACTCAACTCTTGTATTTACTGCTTGAAATGGGCAGCGGTGTGTGTAGAAGTCTCATAATAACTCAATTGACTCATCTGTTTCTATTTAATCTGTTGAACATATAAGCTCTCGGGAAATAGACTTCTTAATTCTCCCTTGTGGCAGTGATGTGAACTTTTTAATCAGTACTATATAGTTGTTTAATTTAGGAATGTGAATAGTGCACTACAGCATGATATTGATGCTGAGGAGTCCTTGGCCACAATGATATTCTAATAGAAGAACTGTTTTCAATAGTGAGCAAAAATAGCAGATTTTTGTGAGCTAACAATATAGCAGCGCTACCATGATGCATGCTTCAGAAAATTCATTTTTACCCGTGAAACATCATAGTTTGGGTAAAGTATCCCGCAAAATTTTGCCTCTCTTGATATTGTGCTTCATACTGGAGAGGACTATTTTTTTTTTCATTGTGTTCTCTTTATTCTTCCTCATTTAGCCCTCCGCAAAAGATTATCTTGCTATTTTCTGTTTCTTTTTTTTTTAAAGAAAACGTGTTTTTAGTTCTGTACTGTTGATTGAACTTGTTTTTAAGTCCTTGTATTTTCAAATTTATAAATCAGTCTTCCAACTTTTAAAAGTGTGATTTTTCATCCCTCTAATTTGATTTTGTCACCAATGGAGTTGGTGGGTAAGGATGAAAGTATAGGGACTAAGGTTACATTTCTCTCTCTGTTTTATCTTATTATTTATGTTCCTTTCTGTCAAGTATCATCTATGATTTTGACTTTTTTACTATGTTTTATCTTATTTTTATTGTGAATTTTTTTAGTGTATTATTTGAGTTTCATATGTGCAGTTATAAATTTCTTTTCGTATTATAGTATTTAAAATAATGGCGATCCTGCTATAGCATTTTTAGAGTTAGTCGCAACAGACCTCTAGTTGAGAATGATGACTATTTTATGCTTGTTTGTTAGCGCACTGGTCACTTGTCTTGAGTAGAGTATATGTCAGATAAAAAATTTTTACTGAACCTGCTGTCAAGATAAGCTGACTGAGATAACTAAGGCTGGGCATAATTAATGTAATTGTACTGAACTTTAGTTTATCTATTCTTTTTTATACTATAAAAACTAAACTACTTGTACTAAAAACTAAATTATACTATTTTCTAGTTCAGTTTAGAGAAACTGAACCTTTGCATTTGTAGTTCTGTTAACTGCATAAACTGAACCGTCACCACCCTCTCTTAACAGAGACTATGTCAGCAGCACGTGTAAGAACAACTGGATGCATAGGGAGTTGAGTTAGTAGTGTTCTTTCTGCTGTAACTGATCCTATAAGCTGGTTGACATTTTTATTTGTGGTGATTCGATGACTACCTTCAATTATTATCTATACATTCAATAGTTCAGTTTTTTTTAGTTTATTAAAAATATAGTTAACTATAGTTTAGTTACTTATGTCCAGCCCTAGAGATAACTGGTCACTGAGGGATTTTATTAGAGTTAGGAAGATACCGTGTACTACTTTTCAAACAATTATATATTTTTCCTTGCATGTCGAACTGTTGGTCTTTTGAAAGTTTATAATTTTTAGAGTATTTCTATATTGCAGCTGTGCATGAGATTCCCGAGAGAAGAGGCATCGATGGTATTGACACCCTTGAAACTATTCCGGACGCTGTTCCAACTGTTTTCACCGAACCTCCAATTGAAGATCAATTGGCTTGGCATACACTTTGGCCTGAATCACATAAACTCTATGGGCATGGAAATGAACTATTTTCTTTATGCTGCGATCATAGGGGTGAGCTAGTTGCTTCTTCATGTAAGGTATGTACTGTTATTCATCTAGCTATGAACCTGTATTATTACTATCATTAGACAGAAGATCTAATGCCTACTAGAGGGGTAGACACTCCTTATTGGATTAATCTTCTTCATTCAGTGTGTTTTCCCTATATTGGATATGAATTAACTTCAATCAAGTTGACTTAGATTGTTCTGTTAGGCAGTCTCTACCTTGTTCACCTTTCTGCTTTATCGCTGAAATTGCTATGTATCATTGTACATTTGTTTTATGCAATGCAGGCCCAGTCTGCCGCCGTTGCAGAGGTATGGCTTTGGCAGGTTGGTTCATGGAAAGCAGTTGGCCGTTTGCAATCCCACAGCTTGACGGTGACACAGATGGAATTCTCATATGACGACAACTTTCTTTTAACTGTCTCAAGGGATCGCCAGTTCTCGGTTTTTTCAATCACAAGAACAGGTAGGCATATCATCACTTCTTAGACATAGATTTGCACCATTTTGATATCTTCATTTGGTGATTTTCCTTGGTTGGCACTTAACATTACTTGAAATGGAATGATAGTCTCAAACCTGCAGAAAACAATGAAACTGAGCTAACCGTTATCTTGAAGCTAAATATTTAAACCATTTACTGGAATCTTTCAGTACTGTAACAGTTGCAAGTTTTAATTTTATTGGCTACTACAACTCAACAGACATGCTAATCACTCGGTTGTGATAACAGGGTCCGGTGAAATTAGTTATAGTCTTCTTGGGAGGCAGGAAGGGCACAAGCGGATTATCTGGTCATGTTCATGGAATCCTCACGGTCATGAATTTGCTACAGGCTCACGTGATAAGACGGTTAAAATCTGGGCCGTTGAAAAGGATTCGTCCATCCGGCAGCTTATGACTTTGCCTCAATTTATGAGTAGTGTGACAGCGTTATCTTGGGTTGGTCTCCATCATCAGAGGGATCACGGACTTCTAGCTGTTGGAATGGAAAATGGGCAAATAGAATTGTGGAATCTGTCTTATAACAGAGCAGATGATGGTTGCATAGCAGCACCAGGTTTGGTTGCTGCTCTTGTTGTACGTATAGATCCTTTTATATGTCATGCCTCTGCTGTAAACTGCTTAGCATGGAAGAAAAATCAGGAAGATCACACGAGTCTGCAACTTGCTTCTTGCGGAGCTGATAATTGTGTAAGAGTGTTTGATGTAACGGTTTAGAATTAGAGTATCGTTCCCCCTTCTTTTTTGATATATATGTAGATTGAATTTTGATCCTCATACCTATGGCGAAGAAAATTTATGGCTTGCGTTCTTCATCTCCAGAAATACCTGTTAGTATTACTTGAATTGTCAGGAATGTCATTCGGCTAGATAAACAGAGCTCATTAGCTCCATTTTGTAACAATTATTTGGTGTCACGCCATCAAAATAATACTTATCGTTTTTTTATGTAAAGTGATAGACATTATCTTCATTGTCCCACTGGGCACGTTACATCATTACCATGTGAATTGCGGCGTAATCACACCCTCCAAAATTATCTTCAGTTTATCACTTGTCACTGTCACGAAATTAACGTTGCGACCGTGGTCAGAGGGTGAAAACTTGATAGTGATTTAAGTGAAAATTAGGACGAAAATGTCGTTTTTATGTATAAAATAGTCATAAACGAGTATATGCTTCCCAACCTTCATCGATTAAGAATTTTTTATTGTGTCGGTTGTGGATTCAAGCCTAAATGATATGCTATTATTCGAGTGAGTGTAAAGTTTGGGGAAATATAGGACGATTATCTTGTTCTTTTATCAAAGGAAGAAAAGGAGATACAAACTTGAAAAAGGAAAAGATTTGTAGGATTGCAATAATCTTTATTCTCTCGTATATTATTACACGGATGTTATAAATTAATAAATGTTCTGTTCATCCTTTCCTTTCCCACTTCCAAACAAAGGCAAAAGCTTCGAATATTCCGTTGAGAATGTGTAAACGTGGTATGTTCATTATGAGAGATATAATGTTCACCCTTTGAAGTAGATGATTCTGATTTATCATAGCCTTTTTAAAAACTGTGGAGCTCCGTGTGAAGGCAAATGTATCTGGTGATTAAAATTTAAGAGAAGTAAAACCGTAGTTAAGGACTTTATGATGATCATGAGTGGGGCCATTGATAGGCAGCTTTTTACTTGGTGCCTTGACAGTCCACCATCCATTAAATCTCGGGAGGCAGAGAATCAAATTTCAGCAAATGGCTCACTGATTCCCTTTCCCTCATTATGGAATTCAGTTCTTGGAAGCAAAGGGTAAGGTGATGCCATTAACTAAAACATGACATTAATTTGAGTGGGGTGTACGTACACATACTATTCTCCCATGCTTTTCTTATAGTCATATGGGTTTCCATGACCAACCCAACTTCCCACTTTGGACTAAAGCTCCCTAAAACCTCGGTCGGCAATAATGCACCAATTATGTTCATTGAATTGGTAGCATTCTTCCAAGCAAGAACCAGATTATGGGATGGTGAGGGACACTGACCTACGTTGACATTGGAGAGGTAGGGACCATAAGCCATTTGACAATTGCTAGCTCCGTAATTAATGCGGATGATAATGTTAATAATACATCACAGGTATGCAATAAGTTGTTTGAAGCAGAGTCAGCATCAACCACTAGTCCCAGGACTTTATTTTAACCCATGGATCACAACAGTTTAGTGTAGGCCTCTGCATAATCGTGCAAGCGTGTAGTTGGATAATATTGAGATATAACTATATTTTTCGTTGTTTTGACTCATTATTTCTATTTGGTTCGAGCCCGGCAGAAATTGTACTCCCAACCGTGTAGCCAGACTATTCTTACATACCTAGTCTTAACATTTAAACCTCGTACAGTTAAACTATTCTTATATAAACCACTAACTAGTGCTCAGTGCATATTTGAATACAAGAAAACATAGAATCTTATGTACCTTGCCACTAAAGTCACATGAAATTCAGCAAAATCAACAATATGTAACATGTACTCTGTTGTGCAGGGGTTTATATTAAATCTTAAAATGCACTATACGTTAAAATTTCACAACAATCAAGCACTTTTGCTTATCAGTGTTATTATTATACAGTTGAGTTTTGATAAGAAATTGGTCGTGTTACTGTAAGTGCCCGTCTCTTTTTTACTAAGTAGCATTTGAACTCTGATCCTCCAGTTGTCTCACAATATTAGAGACTAGCTTCTATGCAGAATTCTTGCATAAAATGGAAAATATGCAGAATTCTTGCATAAAATGAAAAATAAGCCATGAGTCCAAAACTGGGATAAGTAGAAGAAACATAGTTGTCGCGCGTGATCAATTTTCATTGGACTCACTAACCTCCGTGTAAAGTCATACTATGCAGCTTGATAGTAAAGGATCCACTTGATCATTGAGCAATCCAAGGAGCAGTAATTTTGTAGTTGTGCATTTAAAAGCTGCTGTGTAGTTGTAGATGATAATTCAAGGCGTAGCTTTCATGAAGGAGAATCAAATTCAAATTAAAACTCACAAGGACATCATTTTTTTTTTCTTGCGCAGCAAAACCTAAAATTCATCATAACGAATATGATTTTGGCGTGTAAAACGGACGAGAGGACTGAAAATATGGCCAGAACCATATATGGTTTGCCTATTGCACGAACAAGTGCAAACTTCCGGTCCCATAAGAGCCAGTCCCAAACTTCAAAATGGCCTTTCCCATGGCACTTATAAAGAGGGATTAATAGTTTATCATGAACACCGTAACAAGAACAGAACAAGAAACAAAACCCGGTAATTTATATGACAATCATTTCAGGAATTGATTTTGAACTTCACAATACAATGTTTCAGACTCGACCTTTTACAGTATAACCTTGGACCAATTTCGTTTCCTATATAAATTATAAATTATGACATACAAGAAAGAGTACAAGATGATCACAGTTTCTTATTTTTCTATCAAAATACATACCACAAACAGTTCGCCAAACATGGCGACAGGAACTGAATATAAAACTTAAAGGGAAACCAAACCCATTTTTTTCAAAATTGTTTCTTTTTTTTTTAAGTACTGGTTTATAATGGCTGTGAGGTTCTTATCTGCTGCTTCAAATTGTCCGAGGAATGCTGAGCTGAACCTTCCTGCATCATCACAGCAGCAGCAGTCATAGTCTGGTACTGGGAAGGCATTGTAGGTGCCAAGGGTTGAGAGTAGTATATTTGAGCATGAGCAGGGTCAGCATAATCAAAACCATAATTCGCCTGGGGAGCAGAATTAGGAGCCATGGACTGAGATGGATGATGAATCTGTGAATAAGTGACATACTGTTGCTGATGCTGGCTTGTAGGAACTTGAACTAGTTGAGGGGTGCCTGCGGTTGCGGCTCTGTAAGCATTCATTTCAGTTTTAGGCATGGGAGTATTTCTCATGGGATTGTATGCAGCAGATTGTGGAACTAGTGTAGCAGGATTTGGTGGAGTTTGTGGGCGGCTAGAAGCAAGATTTCCAGCAGAGTCACCCATATTAGCCTGCTGCACAGGTAGGTTGTAGGCCTGCGGTTGCCTCGCATGAACATAGTAAAGCTGTGGCTGCTGTGGATGTTGTGGATGCTGTGGATGTTGCTGGGAAGGATATACAGGATAATACGCAGAAATTGCAGGGTTATGGTGAATGAAATGTGTGCCATGAATAAATTGTTGCTGCTGTTGTGGCAGCGCTTGCTGGTGCTGCTCGAATTGCTGTTGTGGCAACTGCTGCGTCTGCTGATGCTGTTCAAATTGCTGTTGTAACAAATATCCAGGGTCCTGTACATGTTGCTGCATCTGGATCCGACCGTGCGGATCAGAAACATTGAGCTTCGGATCCACAGGGTTACTAGGAACCCTTGTAGTCCCAGATTGAATATGAACTTGTTCTTGATAAACAGCCGGTTTCTGACGCGAAATTGCGTTCGCAAGACTACTATCACTGCAGGATCAAAATAACCACCAAAAACCTAATTCAAACAGTGCCAATTGAAATCCATCACCAACAACCAAATCACCTTACTAATCCTACACACTCAACCCAAGCCCTCGACAAGACATGCAAATGAAATACTAACGAATCGAATTTCAGCATTTTTATTACAATTAAAACAATCCTCAGCTAAAACCAGAAAGAGAAATTGAAAATTGAGTATACCTTGAAACTGAATCAGGAGAAGGCAAATCAACAACACCGCCGCTACCACCAGTTGACTTCTGTTGAAACTGAGGAGCAAGGGTTTGTGTTTGTGACTGCGCTTGCGTCTGTACTTGTGGCTGAGGAGTGGGAGGCTTTCTATACCCGACCGGAACCCCATGATCGGATCTCTCATCATCAGAGACAACCCGGTTGTGATAATCCCCAGCGACAATCGTCGGTGGGCCAATCGGTACACCCACGGCGGCGAGCGTGGCCGGGACTGGCGGAGGCGGCGGCGAAGACAGCAAAACAAAACCCTCATCCTGCTGCTTCTGTCCCACTCCAACCCCCATCTGCGCGAACTGCTCCTCAATCCCCATTACCTTCTGATCCTCCACGACATGAACCCTAATCGGCGGCAAATTGGCGAGCGACGGCGACGACGACGTGGACCCGAACGATGACGTCGTTTCGAGCATGGGCGAATCGGGAACGGAGTGAACATCCTGCTTCAAATTCTTGCCGAAAGATCCACCCAAAGAAGCGCCTCCACCAACACCAGCACCAGCACCACCTTCCCCAACGTCCTTGGAACCGGGTTCGAGGTTGTTCCCGGCAACCTCGTCGTCGAGATCGACGAGGCAATTAACAGAAGCAGAGTCGGAAAACCCTCGGTTAGGTACTCCGTTGCCGTTTAGGGCATTCAAGAACCAGTCGTCCGATTTGGTCGAGGTGTCGAGAATTTGGGGGGGAATGGAGTGAGTGGAATCGGGTTTGGTGGGGAAGAGAAAGAGGCGGATGCGGGAAGGTTTGACGACGGAGGTGGCCGCGGCGGCGGTGCGGTCATACTCATCGATCATGTTCTCCAGGTCTTCGTCGGTGGTGACGGAGATGAGAGAATCGAGGTCCTCGTTGGGAAGTTGGTACTTCAGCGTAAAGGTCCGTCCGTTCAGGAAAGTCTTTGAGAGGCGCGTGGAGAGGTCCGCGAGTGACGTAGCGCGTTCCGCAACGATGATGCGCGTGTCGCCACCAACGTAACAGAGGGACTTATCGTGTGGACGCGGAACGATATGTCCACCGTAGCTGCACATCAGACGTAGCTTGGACGACGCCGGCGCAAAGGGCTCGTCCCAGGAGTCGGTGTTGCGGGAGCGTGGCGAGGATTCGACCGAGTCAGGGTAGCTGAGGTGTGGCGGCGGAGGTGGCGGCGCAGTCGAGGGTGTTGGCGGTTGCGCCTCCATGGTGAGTGTGTGAGGGGAAGGAGAGAGAGAAGGGAAGGAAGAAGACCCTCTTGGGATGTTCTTATAGTAACTTGATGCAGTTGTTTTTATTTATTTTTATATTTTAAAAAAATAGAATTGTACAGTTTTTATTGATTAAATATTTTTTGCTTGTTGGGTCATTGGAAAAAGCGAAGTTGGGGGAAGAAATACTGTGGGAAAGGGAAAGTGGGAAAAAACACTGTGATGTGGAGGGAGGATGAGGCTCTGAATTTGACAGCTGGTTTACTCATTCTACCCAGTTGCCTTCTCTTCTTTGTATCAGGATAGATTTCTTCCTAATGTTCTTGGTATTTCAAATTTCATCACATACGTAACCATTCATTTCTTAAAAAAATTACTTTAAAATTCTAATTTGTATTAAAAGTAATATAAAGTACAAAAATGTCATTTTAAAGAAATACCATGTCCTCTACTCAATTATAAACACTTTACCAATTTCTCAAATTATTTAAATATCCAGTAACATGAGATAGAAAAACAGGTTTTTCTTTTTTTATGCAATTATAAGACATGAATCTCTTCTAACCCAACTCCAAATTGTAAAAATACAACTTTATTAAAAGCCATAAATAGCATAACAACTAATAATCAGAACTTCATGACAAAATAGAATGAATAGGGTAAATAAGAGAAATAAATGGTAGAAAGTTGTATCCATATAAATAGTTATTATTTTGGGATAGGATTTATAAGTTTTGATCATAATCGATCACTCCAACCATAACAAGTGACCAAACATGAAAAAAGGTATGAGGCTGACATAACGTAACATGTAAAGCCGTTATATGTTTGAGGGATAAGATAAGAGTAAAATGGTTACGGCGTCATAACGAAACTAAGTGGATTTGACGCGCATAATTGCTTACAGTAGAAGGCGCGTGAAAATAAGGAGGTAAACGGCCGAGCATAAGGTTTAGGCTGTAAAGTGAGAACTGACAACTGCCACAGTAACGTATTCACCTGACGCCTGACTCGGATTGGGCGTGCTTACAAACTCACAAGAGAAGAAAATACATCATCAATTTTCTCTACCCCGAAAATTCCATAAAAACATTAAATGTTTAATTTTACATAGGTGGATGAACCTGTAATAAAAAGAGTGGACTCATATTCTTTTTTAACCACACTAACTCTGATTTTAATCATAAATATATTATCTTAACTATGATATAAAACATATTTAAAAACAAACCTCTTGAATCAAACTCATCATCAGGAATCAAACTCATCATCAGGCCGAAACTAAAAGGATTTTATTTTATTTTATTTTATTTAAATAACTTAAATATAGAAAATATAGTTGTGAATGAACTCTGAAATATAAATTTATGTGAATTGATGGATATGATTCTTACCAAACAAATAACATTATGTTTTGTACAAGGTTTAATATATTTGTGATGTCTATATATAAATTATTCTTATTTGATTGTTTATTGATTGAGAAATGTATTAAGTGACGAGAGTTAAAAGAAAAATTAACAATTTAGCTTGTGGTTTGAAATGAAAATGTGTCTTGTATCTTATAAGAATTCACCTTTTTACTTGAATGGATAATGTTCATTGCGTCTATTAAGTGTCAAAATAAAAATATCTATAAATATCTAGAAATTTCATATTTGGTATAATCTTCTATTTATTATAATTTGTTTATAATAAAAAAATATTTATGATAGTATAGAGATGTAAATATACCAAGATAAAAACAGGACATGAATTTCATACCTAATTAAAAACAAAAACAGTATAAAATTTTATGTTAAGTATAAGTAATTATATAGACTGTTATTTCTCAACTTTGGTCGAAATATATTGACTATGGTTACATTCCCACATACAGACGTTTCAAATTTAAATAATATATATGGCAACAGTTTTAACTTCTTTACAACATTCTTTACTTTTTTATACTTGGATTATTACTAGAAGCTGAAATAGGGGAAAACAAAAAAAAGTTTGGAAGATAAGATTGTTTCGATAATTATAAATATAATGAAAATCAAGCAAAAAAGGAAAAAAAATATATATATATATATATATATATATATATGATAAAAAATAAAACAAAATTCAAATCATTGTCTAGATGTCATTGCAATAAAAGTTAAGTATAATTATAATTAAATAAATATATAGATATATCAAACTAAAAGTCATGTTTTATTTCATGTTGAATTTAGAAGGTAGAAAAGTTTATTTTATATTAAAGAAGAATTATTAGATATTTATAGATATTTTGCTTTAAACATTCCTCTGTCCGTTTACAAAACATGCCGGGTCTTGAATACGTTACTTTCCGTTTTTTCTTCTAAAAAATTAATTATCCACAAATTGTAATTAATTAAAGTACCCATATAGGAAGAGAATTGAAATAAAATTATAAAGGCAAAACAAATGTTTCCTAGGTTTCCAAAATTTGTAGTTGAAAAAAAAAATTAATTATATTAAATTTTAATAGGATGATGTTGTGATGTTACAAGTTTTATTAATTTTTAATTGGGAAATGAATTTTAATAATAACTGTATTAATTTTTAATTTGATGAAATGTAGTAACAATACATATAATAATGAATTTTTTTAACAGAATTTATTTATTTAAGAAAGTGAAGAGAAGTTGCAACAGAAAATTTTAAAACAATACAATTTTATATTATTTTATGATTTTACACAACGATTTCACTGATTCTGCGGTTTTACGATTTTGTGTGAATTCTTACTCGTAAATACTATTTAAAATAGTAAAATCTTAGGATTTTACAATTTAAATATCATATGTAACACATAATAATATTCTAACTACTCAAAAAATTAAACAAGTCTTAACTCTCAACTTTTCACGAAATATAATGGTATAGAAACACACAATTAAGAGTGAATATTCTCATCCTTAACCTCTAATTTTTTTTTATTAAAAGAAATCGAACACAATATACTTAGTTTTTCACTCGACGTAAATTAGTTCTTCATTATAGGGTTCTACCTTTTACCATGTTTATTACTTATATTAATATAATATACTCAATATTAATATTTAAAAGGAAATATTTGTATATATAATATTACATTATTTATTACGACATATGTTATCATTGATTTAGTTATTATTACGACGTATGTTTTTCTGTACTGCTTGTGGCTAGCACAGTTTTGCTAAAAATTAACTATTTTAGATAACACGTGTCCAAAAGTATTACAGAAAAATACATATATTTACTGCTCTGTTGGTATTTTATCTTATAGAAATAGTTTATTTTATTAAATGATAGCATTGTAGACATTTTATAATATGTGTCTATGTTGAGTACTGTGTTTATTAAATGATACATGCATGCATATTTATTGCTTATACATAAAGTAAGTGTGCATTTATTATATGTAAGGATTTATTTTTTATTAAAAAGAGAACGCTAATAATTATTTTTCTCAACATTAGTATATGGTCCAGTGGCCTACCTCCACCCAGTTTTCGAAGATGTCATAGCCAACTCATGCATGACCCCACTCTGCTTTGACCCCTAAAATAATCTGTTTGAATTTCAAGAATCATCTCAAATAAATTGATGCATGGAGGAAAACCACAACATTATTAATTTTGGGACTGTTTTTGAATTAGCATATCATAAATTTTCTTCTATTTTACAAGTTTTGTAAGAAGAATGAATCGAAACATTATTTTGTTATTATCAAAATTTGTTTTAAAAGACCAAAATGTATAAACTTTTCTTTCTAATAATTTTATGTTAATAATATTCACTAATTTATTTTATATTTATTAATTGTTTGAAACTTCTTCGTTGACAATTCAAATTTCTTTATCATATTTAGTATTTTTTATATCTTAAATCTTTTTATTTCTTTGGTATTCTTCCTTTAAATATTTAAAACTCTTTTTTAGAGTTATGTGATGATATTCTTTAAAAAAATGTATTTGATGATGAAAAAAATAATACGTATTTAAATTATGTTTTATCTTACTTTTAAACAATATATATAAAACTATTAGATATATCAAAACAAGTCTCTAATCTCTGATAAGGTAAGTTTTTTTTTTCCACAAACGACTTTAATTTTCTAATCCAAAGTCTATTAAGATATGTTATGATCAATTATTATATTTTTTAATTATTGTCTATTTTAAAAACTGAAATTTTATCACAGTTTTGTCTCACAATAAATTTTAAATAGTAAAATGGTGAAATGAGAAAAGAATATTTAAATTAAATTTAATATCAATTCTTAAACAATATAAAATTATTAAGTGTCAAAACAATTTAAATACTTAAGTAATACATGTAAAGATCAACATCACATTATTATGTGAATCAAGACATTGACACACAAAAAAAAAAACATATCTAATAACATGAACAGAATAGATAGAATTAATGTTGACTTGAATATAAAATGTTAGCATTATAGAGTAATTATACTCTGACACTTCAATTTTTCTCTTACATTTTTTAGTGTCAAATAATATTTTACCTAGCATTTAAGGTATGAGTCACTAACTTCAATTCCCTAATCTCATACGTTATATAAGTTACGAAGTATCTATGTATTACCCCAGAAGACAGCAAGACATCCACGAAAACTATGTATCTATGTATTACTTAACACGTTAAACCTCCTTTAGATGCACGTAAACATTTTCGGGAATATTGTATGTCTTCTTATTGACTACACATTATTATACTTTGATTAAACATCTGATAATTAAATTCAATGATAATATTTGATTAAAAACTGTGACAGAACAGATTAATAACTACGAGTTGTTCAACCGTTAATAGCTGGTGAACTAATATTTTTTCTTTAAAGGAAGTAAAGTATTAGTTAATATGGTTGGTATTTGTTGACAAAAAAGTGTGATATATAAAATGAAAAAGTGTGATTTTTTCTAAAATAGAGTACGCGTTTTTAAATTTAGCCGCTACGGATAGAGGTCAAGCGTACAATATTAGGATAAGGTAGTGTTTGACGGGTGTAATATATTTTTAAATAAATATTTATTTTAGAAGTTCTTAACAATATACAAAATACATTTATTTTCATATGGAAACAGAAAATTAATTGTTAGAAAAAAATCTCTTCGCACGTTATTCTGCCGATAATGTTTTTTTCTAGACAATTATTATTACAGCATGTCCTTTTTTAAAGTGATTCCAATTTCAAAGTTATATTTTTTTGAAGTATTAGCAATTAAAGTAGTGAATGTTTAATTTTTAAAGCATTAGCATCAAAGCGTTTGTAGTCCAACGGTTAGGATAATTGCCTTCCAAGCAATAGACCCGGGTTCGACTCCCGGCAAACGCATTTTACGTAAAGTTATATTTTATATTTATGGTTGATTTTTTAACTCTTGTTTGTGTATAGATATAGGTTTGTGATGATTGTGTGTTGACGTAGATCATCATGTGGATTACCATAAGGTGTTTATGGTGTTTTATATATATATATATATATATATATAAAATTTTTCTTTTACACAAAACTATGAGTAATTCAAGAGTTTATGTTTAATTAAATTTTAAAAAATTAAGTTTTAGATGATATTTATTTCTTACACTTATTAAATATATATAAAATATGATGGATATTTACACTTAATAAATATATATCATTTTAAAACTTAATTTTTTAAAATTTAGTTAAGCATAAACTTCATACCATAAGTATAAGATATATAGATTTAATGTGTAAGATATTGTCGTATTATTTAAGAGTCTAGATAAAGAAGTAAGTGTATGCTTTTAACGAATGTAATTTTTGTTGGCTTAAACACTTTTTTTTTCAAACACATTTTAAATCGGAATAAATATTTTGGTTATTATAATTAGTCCTATTTCATAATATTAATATGTTAATTATAATTGATTTATTTGTGAACCAAATTCACATTGGTTATTCATATTTGTTTCCAAATCGAAACCATAGTAAAAATAAAAAAGAGAATTTGATTTAAAATTCTTAATTTTTTATTTATAATTAAATATGAAAAATTACCACTAAGTCCAAAAATAGAAATTAAAGTCAAATTAAAAGAAAATAACAAATATTTTAAAATAAAATTCCTCTCAACCCACCCACTTGACTGCTGCAATCAATTTTTTTATGTTAACTTTTATCATAATACAATTCAAATACTAATATTGGGTAGTGAATCATGAAATTTCTGATAACACAGGTCAAATTCATGGGCAAATTAAACTTATTGTATTCTTAATTTTAGAAATTTAGGCTATACCATTGTGGATGTTAAGGGTCGAAATAATTAAGTTAAGAAATGAACATATTTTGAGAGGGTAAAAGCATAGGGTAAAAAAGTGGTTGGAAAACCATGTCAGTACAAGGGGACACGATGAATCTTAAACAGTATAATATGGTAATTATAGACAAAATGCAAAAGAAGAAAGTATGGTTTACCATGATTGAAGGGGCGTGGTCATAATTAAAATGATAGTAATGATCTTATGTTATAGTCCAAATAGAGAAAGAATTAGAGTGAATTTGCAATGTGATGTGTTGAAGCTATTAAAGCCTACAAAAATTGAATATTCGCCCTATTAACCCTACTATAAGACAAACTCTAGTCTTTTCATCAAATGGACCCACTATCTCATATGCAATTTTTCAATGAAATATTTCTAAGCCTCCATTGTGATTTTTCCTTTTTACCATTTTGGAAGAGATAACAAGATCTTTGCAAATTCAATAAATTGGGTTCAATTGTTATTAATCAATGGTGATGACAAGGTTTAATAATTTTATAGTTAATTGTCAAATGTATTGAGGCTTAAAATATGCTATAATTCTCAATAGTTTGTGCATGAATTGTAAATTAAGGCAGTATTTAATATTTTCAGAAAAAAAAAATGTAATCTTTGAAAAGGTGACAGGAAGATAAAGGTAAGAGTAGAATGTGTCCGAAGCAGTAGAAGACGAAATGTGTTGTCTTTAAGGAACAGGCATGAAGGTTTAAGGGTGGATTGAGCTTCACTTTACCAACAACTCAATCCAACCTTAGTCCCTCCTTTCTATTTTACTTTACATTGCCCTAGGTTGTCGCTAACCAATCTTTAACTCCTACAACAACATTAACAATTTTTCAAAATTAAATTATTTAAGAAATTAGATCAAATTTATTTTTTTAAAAACATAAAATTTTGCCAAAATATCTCATGCTACTGTTCACAGCAAAAGTTTAAAACAATCTTAAAGTTAATTTTTATACCAATATTCTGAAAGTACCCTCTCCCGTATATATTTCTTAGACAACTTGACTACTGTAGAAAAAGAAGGCAACGGTTCAATTAATTATATATTTATTTATTGATAAGATTCATTGGATGATATAGGTAGCTATGATTATCCCAACGTAGGATAGATTGTTGCAAAAGAAAAAAGAGATAAGAATTTGGAAACCCAATGAAAGGAAAAGATGGTCAGGAACCTTGTTGTTTTATGAACTATGGTTTTTAGTAAACAGGCTTATGACATTTCTGCACTCGTTATCTTCTGCAAGATCAATGAGGACCATGACCACTGCATGATCATAGGGCTTTCAAATTTTCAAGCTAGCAAGATTTGGATTTTCTCGTTCGATCCCCCAAATTTACCACTTACGAGGTATTTGTCTGTTTCGGCGGTTTCAAACAAACAAATGACTGTGTAATTTCAGAATTAGATTCTTTTCGATGTGTTTATTTCTTTTTTAATTTTTAATTTTATTTCACAATTTTAGTTTTGGAATTTGAAAAATTTTAAGTTTTCATTTATTGGTTAACTTTTTATATGTTTATCTTCTACGTATAATTATTAGTCATCATTCACAACAGCTTGAGATCATGACGGTACACATTGACAGGGCATTCAAATTTTCAAAATTTGTAATTATTGTTTAAAAAATTCATCACAAATCCTTTCTATTTTGAAAAGAAAAAAAAAACTATACCAAAGTACACTCAGATCAACAAAAGCTGCCATATAGAAATTTAGGGTAAGATATATTCACAATTCATCGTTCATATTTAATACTTAAAAATTAGTGAAAAGAGAACTGAATTCAACTTGGAATTGGTTGTCCCATGTTTTTTTGGTTTCGGCTTGTTTGTCCTTTTGGTTTTCAACCTTGCTTATGTAATTCTCCTAATGTCTTTTCTGCTTTCCTTTTTCTTGTAAGAATTACTAGAAGGACAACAATCACGTTGCAGTGAGTCCAAATATATATAAAAAAAAAACAAAAATAAAAAATACATAACCCAATCCACTGAAGTTACAACAATTAATCCAAAATCATTTTGGGCTGACCTTACAATCCATATTCACATTTTCATCTTTAATAAGGCCCAATTGCAGAATTTAACAAGTGAACGAAACTCTTAAGAAAAAGGAACTGAAATAACTTTGACTAATAGAATAAAACAAAGCTGAAGAATATTGTCAAAGAAAAAAATATAAAAAATGAATAATAACAGAATTTTTTTTTTCTTAAAGTGAATAATTGCATACATATTCCATAAAGATGTTACTAATGGCTAATTGATTTAAGCTGTCCATGCTCTTTACAAAAAAAAAAGGTTGATATGAGTTTTTTTATCCATCTGATCTCACCCATAAACATTTTTTAATTTCACATTAATTAAATATATGATAAATTATAATGTACAAATAAGTACAAACTTCAATTAACAAGCTGATTTTATAATTTGAGATTCATTTTCTTAAAATAATATTATAGAGTTCATTTGCTACAGATGTAAATTCCACAATGAACAAAGTCTTATATTTTTCAGTTTCATTCAAATTTAAGCAGTTAATTTTAATTTTCTAGAACAGTGTAAACATTAAAACCAAAGTTTCAAAGATATTTTGTTTTCATTTTGGTGAAAACTTGTTTTTAGCAGGACAGTACAACGTTTGGTAGCAGACACTAATTTCCATTTGGTCATTAACTTGATTTTGACTACAAAAGATGTGGCAGAGATTGTATACACACATACATTACAAGTGAAACACTAGTTAATCAATGTTTTTAATTACATATTACATATCAATAACAAAAGTAATTATTGGGCATTAGAACAAGACAGACACAGAAGAAAACACTAAAACATGTTGTGCTTCGACAACCAAGTTGTCTTTTAAGGCAAAAAAAATCTTTGGCAACAACCAATCCAGAACAAAGGAATGACAAAGAAGGGTCAACACTAAGCCTCCATTTGGTGACTTTTATTTTTAGGACATCAAAGTTGTCTCTTCAAACGTCTGCTACTGATTTTCGTATTTGGTGAAATGGTTCAGTGTTCTAGCCATGGAATAATTTGTCAGTAACACCATTCTCTTGTGGGCGTTTCAAATGTTGACTTCTTATCTTCACTCACAATATATCTTCTGATTTCATCATTTTTTAAATATTATACAACATTAAGGTATTTAATTGTATTTCAATAATGTGTTAAAAAAAAAGTAAATATCTGTATGACTGTTATATTTGAATGGTGGAAAGAGATATATGGAGTTGTTTCATTGGTTAAGTTAAGATCTTCTGATCCGGGAATAAGGGAATTTATAAGTGAAAAATAAAATCAAAATAGATGAGTCAATAACTTGCCAATCCCCCTTAAATAATGTTTTTTTTACAATTAAATTAATTTCTTGTACACAGATGTTGCTTAGAAAGTGAGCTATACTTATAGATATTTAAATTTGATTTATGAAGGACATGACATAAATTAAAAATACAATTTAGCTATCCTTATGACTGATACTATTTGAATTTTGTAATAATACTTCAAAAGTTGACATTATTTCATATATTATAGTGGTCCCATATGACAAGGTTGAGCTGTAGGACCTTTAATATATAGTCTGATTAACTTCATCCGACCCCATTTTGTAAATGGATGATGTCGACTTTTTGGCTACCATACAAATTGAATAGTTTTTAATAATTTCATTATTAAATTAAAATCTCTTAATCATTTCTACAAATTTTGTTTTTTAATTCATGTTTTATAATCTATTTCTCTTCAGCTTATGCCTATTTAATTATTATTATTATTATTAACAAAATAAATAAAATAAATTAGTTAGTTGTTGCTTTTTTCAAATTTTAGATAACAACTTTCCACAGCAATTTATTATAACGAAGACTATACCATGTTTCATTATTTGGTTGATCTGTTGAATTTGTTCAACGTCATTATTGTTGAAAAGTCTTGTGGTTAAGTTTATAAAAAATAAAAATAAAATGGTAGCATATTATGGATATAATTTATTATTTAACATCAAATAAATGATAATTCATCTGGAATCAGATTGTTATGCACAAAATTAACTTTTAGTTGAAAATCAAATTTTCAGAAGAGAAAAAATCAAATTTCTTGAGAAGAGGAAAAGGAGTTAGTTACCTGGGATCTACAATTTCGATTTAACAGGAACTGCTCCTTAACAGCACCCGCCATTTCATTTCAAAGTGGTGAGTTATTCTATTTCTATTTAGAGTGTTTTTTACTTTTCTTGTGTGATAAATCTCCAAATAAATTCAGAAAATATTTTCAATATTTCTATTTCTCACTGAAACATTTGTGGCTTTTCAAAAGGTAACAGACAGAAGAAGTTGATGTTTCTCCACTTACACTCCAATTCCTTTCTCCCTAATTTATTCATATTTTTCTATTGTCTGTTTCTCTGTTTGGGATAAGACTCTTACTCTCACTTTCTCTCATTTGTGTGTGCCTGATGACAATCACAGTTTAGTGCTGCTGTGTGTAAATTCTCTACTATGGCGTCTGCTTCGCAGGGTTTCTCTCCTTTCCAAAGGTTTTGGGCGTTATTTCAGGTTGTTAATTCTCTCTCTTTTACTCTTTTCTGTTTCTTTGGTTTCCTTTTCTTCTATGCTGTGGTGGTAGTACTCTGTTTAATTTTGTTATCTTTCATTCTCAATTTTTTTTTTTTCAAAAACAAGAAGACATTGGTTAACCAGTATAATGGAATGAGATGAAACTGTCAGAGGATACTCTAAAAAATTATATGAAAAGATTCCACAGAAAATAAAATCAAATTTTTTGGGTTAATTTTTAGAAATTCTTCCTCTGACGCTCTTGCATTCAATTTTTGTCCACAACTCTGATAACATTTTGTATTTCATTACTCATTTTCAAACTAATAATACTTTTAGGAAATCATTATTTTGTTTCTGAAAGCCATTGAAAAATTAGTTTTATGCATGAAGGTGACTTCAAAAATCTCGATAAATGTAGGCAACGTGTAACTGAGTTTTGATTCCAGAAAACATTGAAGTTGTTGGTGTAATTATGATTGTGAACCATAATTTTGAACCATGACTTTTGCCAGCCAGATTTATCCCTGTTTGGGGGTAAAACCAACCATGTGATGTGGTGGAAAATGAAAATGCTTACAACGATAATAATTATGTACTGCCTTGTGGGCTAGGTAGTATATATGCATGTGCAGTGCCAATAATTTCTTGCTCAACTTTACTCCCAATTTAGATAGATGTTTAATTTCTCGGTTGTTCATTGGGTGGGGGCAGGGAGGGATGAGGCTGCCGGTTGATCCCTCGGCTCATACTATCAAGTCCCATGGAGCCGCACTTGCAAGAAATCACGTTCGTGATTGGCTTATTTTGTTGCTTCTTATAGTGATAGAGGTTGTCCTTTTTGTCATCAAACCATTTTATCGCTTTGTGGGAAGGGATATGATGGAAGACCTTAAATATCCTATGAAAGAAAACACGGTGCCAGTTTGGGCTGTTCCTGTAAGTTTTTTCTATTTCTTTTTTTTTACTGCATAGAAATTTGAAGTAAAAGTTCAGTAGGTTGCTTCCTAGTCTATGAGATTATTAGTTTTTGCCTTTGGGTTCATTTTTATACCTGCTCAACTTTTAACTAATTAATTATTTCGTTATAAAACATGTATTTTTTTTCGTCTTGGTCCTGGGAAATTTTGTCTAAGAGATGATAGAAAATAATGAGAGGTTCCGGCCTTGTTTGCTTCCTGCACGTCTTCTTTATGAGATAGCTTAGTTTTATTTGGTACTAAAATTTTTAACTAATTATATTTTCTTCCTCTAATGACCAGTTATATGCGGTTCTGTTGCCAATGGCTGTTTTCCTTCTATTTTATATGCGCAGGAGAGATGTATACGATTTACACCACAGTGTTTTAGGTAACCTTTTGCCTTTGTCATATGCATCCTAGTGAAGAGTTTTTAGTCGAGATCTGATGATTCATTTTGCTTTGATTTAATATTTCAAAACAACTCATTCAATAAAGAATGAAACTATAAAAGTTGATTTTAAGGAAGAAAAGGAATTGTTAAAATTTGTTAGGCCTCGCCTTACATTGTGTTTTTCTTTTCAATATGAAAAGCTGTCGTAGACCTTAAATAATAAGTTTTGAGTTTGATGTAATTCAAAGTAATCCATTCTACTCAATTTGTTAAAATATATAGTTAAACACGAGAAATGCATTTTAAAATAATATTTGACTGTGGATATATTTTAAATTAATATATTAATATTATTAAATAACTAAATAAAGTCTTAGAATAAAGCCATTTTTTAAAGATATAAAGATTTTGGTAGTTTTGTTGAAAAAAGATATATACCTTGCTAAAACGTTATATTGTGAAATTAACAAACGCATGTGCCTGGGTATATATTATGGATTTGTTAGTTGAGAGATTGGTGAATCGGTGTTAATGTGTTTCGTTGGTATCACAGGCTTGTTATTTGCAGTTCTGATAACTGGGGTCTTAACCGATGCTATAAAAAATGCAGTTGGCCGGCCTCGGCCAGACTTCTTTTGGCGTTGCTTCCCCGATGGAGTGGAGGTACGCAACTGCTATAATTTATGTCACAATAGCTACCCTCATGAATATGGATCTCCATCATCTACACTTCCTTTGCTAATAGTTACCGTGTTACTTCTTCTTGTGCTAAAAATTAATAGGCATGTTGAGAATGTTGAACTTAAATCCTAAATAAGAACAAAACTCTCGTGACAAATTATAATGTAAATGTTTTAATAGCATTACATATCATATTTTTCTTTATAAAAAATATAATTTACTTGTTGACAAAAAGTTATAGTTATATTGTACAAGACTTTAAACAGGCAGTTTTACCTCGTTGACTTGAGACGAGAGTTTATGTACATAGATTTTCTATTGGTTTGCTACCGAATCATTCATCTTGGTATAAGTTTTATGTTAATGTTCACTTATAGGTGGTGAACAAATATATAATCAAACGCCTATGTTTCTATACAGAACAAAGGGGACACAAATGTTGGATACCTTAGAACAAACTTCTAATAAATCAACTACTCAAGTAGTAATATTCCAAAACTTGGGGGACAAGACCATGACTCCCAAACTGACTACAAAATAATTGCATTGTCACTTAAGAGGGGAAGGGTCACTTTGTTCTCTTATAGAACTTTGGCTGATATAGGTGACAATAAAAATACAGTCAAATACCATTCTTTTATGTCTTTGCCTAAAACAAATAGTAGTGGGGATCTACAACAGTGTTTGTTAGATGAACAAGTATCTCTAATACAAATTACTTAAAAAAACATAAAAAACAAAAGTATTATTTGAAGATAATAACTTATAAATTGAAGAAAGTTGTAAATAACTTGCTGTTTCTATGCACATAACTTTGGAAACTATATAGAACTTCGTAATTTGTATAGACCTGAGTGATTAAGAAATACGTATTTAACTATTTTATAAAGATCCTAAAGGTATTGTTCATATAATAATTAATTTTTGTTATCAAAATTTAGAAATGACAAATTGTCTTTCTATATTATCTAAATTTAGAAATGACAAATAAATTTGTCTTTCTATATTTTATTTTTATGTAAGATCATCTGGCTTTCAGTTTTGAGCGTACAATTGTGAAAGCTTTTAGTTTATATAAGTGACTACAAAATTTATTTCTATTTTTTTTCCTTGTTTATGTTTCATTTGATCCTACTACATTATTTTTCAATTTTTCTCAACTATTTAACCTATTTTATATCAACTAACTTTACTCGTATCTCCAAAATATTTTTCCTATCATCATTAATTACATTTTTTTATGTGATTTTATTCATATATTGTATTTTAGAAAATGAAAACCTCGAATTCATTTAATCAAGTAATTTATAAACACATTTATTTATTTATTTTTATTTTTATTTTAATAATTTATATGTTGTTTATGTTTTGTTAAATAAGAATGTATAATAACACTTATACAATAATTATTTGATAGACTATTATAATATATATTTTATGAGATTATAATTTCTTAATATTTAATATTTGACATCGAACAAAAAGAAATATTTATCTTATAATATTGAATATTGGTAATTTCATATTTTTGATGTTCCTAATTTAGTTTCTTTTAAAAAAATATTTTAATTAATATTTCAACTTTATCCTTCTCACTTTATATTCTCCAAAGCATTTGATATTAATATTTTGCAAAATAGATTATTATTTCTTATTAAGAAATAAGTTTTAGTAACAGACTTAATTCCCAACAAAAATAATCTCGTGGTCATCTCACTTTAATACTTACACCAGGTGAGATTCATAGTCTTAGCCAAAATGTTTTTATACCCTCTTACCACTGAACAAGGAATCTACAGTTATATAAAAATAACTTCATTGAAGTTAACCATTAAAAATCAACTTGTATTTTAAAACAGTCAATTAATTTTGTTAATAACAATTTTATGTTTTAAGAATTTTGCACAGCTCGAAAACTAACAGCAGGGATTCGGTTCCTTCACAGGATAAGACCGTTATGGACGTGCATCTCTTGTTAAGAGCATCCAGATTATAAAATCTATTCTAAATCCACTTTTGTGTCTCCTCAAATCTTCTTGGTTACTCGATGCTTTTGTCTGTCATGTGGATAAGAGCTGTCAGATGCTTCTAGAAAAGTATATCTGTCATTTTATGCAGTTGGTAGCTGCTAAAGAAATGGCTCTTTGTTAATCGTTTTCTCTTTGATTAACTTTACAGAATTATGATAAATGGGGAGATGTGGTATGTCATGGCAACGAGAGCGATATAAAAGAAGGACACAAAAGTTTCCCAAGCGGCCATACATCATGTGAGTATCAGTTATTATTTATACAAAACTTAGATTCAATAGCTTACTTGTTTCAATTTTGGTATTCCTTTGGAATCAAGTTTAGAACTACTCTGATATTTCACATGATGAAACACAATTAATTTAAACAAAAAGCTGGTTTTCGGGATGAGAATGTCCAACTGTACCAAACATTTCACAATTTTCGTTGTGCTGGGTGGTCCCCTTCTTTTTGTGCCTGTTTTGGTGTGAGAAATGGTAAATAACAATGCATTTTACTATGTAGACAGGTCGAATCTGAGCATTGAATTATATTTCTCGTAATGTTCATTAATTATATTATAAGCATAATGTTAGCTAAAAGCGACCTTGCTTTTAATAATATAGGAAGACTGTTTTGAAGAGTGGGAAATTGGTAAATATTATTTTACTTAGTTTATCAGAAAATTAATCATTCATCAGATTACTAGCTCATTTGTACTGAAAATTGTTTGTGTATAGGCCTTTTGATAAATGTTGTTCTGCAGGGTCCTTTGCAGGTCTAGGTTTTCTCTCTCTGTACTTATCGGGAAAGATTAAAGCTTTTGATCAAAAAGGGCACATAGCAAAATTATGCATTGTTTTTCTTCCTCTTCTTACTGCTTGCATGGTTGGAATCTCACGAGTGGATGACTATTGGCATCATTGGCAAGATGTGTTTGCAGGAGGACTTCTTGGTTTGTTTTTTATGGACTATAAAAAGGCTATGAATGGATTAAATATCACAGCAAAGTATTAAATATCAGAAGTCATTTTCAAAAAAATAAATAAAAGCGAAACCCATCTCACTGTGTGATGTTTCTTTCAGGGTTAGTCGTGGCAACCTTTTGCTATATGCAGTTCTTCCCTGCCCCCTATAGTAATGAAGGTAACACCCCTATCTTATTCATGATTAGTATCATCAGCAGCAAGACAAGTGTTGTTTATATCTTTGATTTTGCATGCTTTTTTATTTTGCATTATACTCAGTCTATCATTTATCGATTAGTAAGGTTTTGGTTTCAATGAGCAGTAGATTGTACTTTATATATAACTAGATTTGATTCGATAAGTTAATCAAATTAATCTCTACAGATCTGAGTCTGATTTGTGTTCAACATGTAGCTTCATTTGTATGGCTTGACGACATCATGTTTTTTTAAAACTTATTTAAAAGCCTCCTTATAAATCACTTCTTTAAATAGTCTGTAGTAGACTTAAGGTATCTTCGGTTACATATATATAGGAGTTGGATGGAAAATATCAAAACTAATGTAGGTTATTCATTGGAAAAGAAGAAGAAATATTGAAATTTACTCTATTTTTTTTATCTTTTATTTGTTTTACTTTAATTAAATACTCGGAAATTTTACTTTATTTTCCCTTTAAGGGAATTTAATTTATTTCTATATTCTCTGTAAAACAGAATATTCAACAAAAAAATTTCTCATTTTTGTGTATCTTGAAATTTGACGAGTTGATTGAAATCTTAAAAACACTTATATTTTTATAGAGATGCTAATAAATCAGTCAGGAGACCTTAATGATCGGTTTAAGAACAAGAGCGGGTTTTACTGGACTGCCTGGAATTAAGTCCAGGTGGAAATTGGTTGTGGGGGAGCACTGTTTAATGAGTTTTTTCTTTTTTCCTAAATACTTCTTTCATTCCATAATATAAAAATAATCATATCTTTGTAATAATATGTTAAAAGAATATAATAATTTGAAATATAAATTTTGAATACATCATTCAAAAAATATTTTGAATTGCGTAATTAAGAATAATATTTGTTAATTATATACTTTAAAATACGTTAATTCAAATAATATAAAATATGTTGTTGAATTAAATAATTTAAAATATAAAGTACATAAAATATAGTTTAACATTATTTAATTTGAAATATGTGTCTTGATTTTTAATTTAGAATATATTTTAAATTATCTAAATTTAAAATATGTTTTAAATAGTTTTAAATTGTATAAAAAAATGTCTTGAATCATATAATTTTAAATTTTTCTTAGATTGTTTTCTACAGTATAATTTTTGAATATCTTTGAATGGATTAAGAATTTTCACATTCATGTTGGTCATTTGAGAATAGAAATTTCGGGTTTCCCATCATAAAATGTTTGCCTATGTTTTAATTAGCAGCATTTCATGTGGTCCAAGATTCATAGAGAGTGATTCTTAACAGAGTACTGATTTGAGTCATGTCTGCTTTTAAGACTGCTTTATTTTTATTTTTTCCAGGATGGGGTCCATATGCATATTTCCGAGCAATGGAGGAATCACGAGGCAACAATGGAAACAGGGATAGGGAGTCGCCCGTTGTGCAGGCGATGGAGGAAGGTGTTACGAATCAAGAACCAAGGAGAAATGGTGACACCTTTACGCCTTACCCTTTTCGTAGCCCAACCTTGGAAGCCATGGAAATGGAAAACAAGTAATCTTATAGCAGTCATCTCTTCCTCTAATCTTCTACCTCTGCTTCCTTACTTTTGTGTATACTCTCCAATGTTAGATTTAGCAACTTGTCAAGTTTCTGTTCATGCATTATTATTATTATTATTATTGGCACTGCCACTGTAAAGATGAAAAATGGCGGCTGCTTTCCGCTGAATAAGATCATGTTAATAGATGGCACCTGATTTGCAATTTTACGCTGGTGATAGAAGGTGTCTCACATGTGGTAATGGGAACGAAGAAAGAATCCCTGAGTTTTTGAATAATTGTTTGATTTATTAGACTGGATCCATTTTGTTTTTCGCACCTCCTACTTTCATTGCAGACACCTCTATTTCAAAACAACTAGTAAACGTTAAAAAATTTAGTACGAAGCACCATTTATCATGTCAAAAGAATTTTAATATTGTTAAATGATAAAGATTATATTTATTTATTTTTAAAATTTAAGAATCATCAAAATTTGAAAAAAAAAAATTCAATTTCACTTCATAAGTTATAAGTTATAAACTAAAAATGTATTTAATTGTTTTCTTTAAATCTATTTTACATATTTACAACTTGCATGAATTAGACAAACCACATCTCACATTAACAAAAATCACAGTAAAAATTTGATCTATTGTGTTGTGGTTTCATTTTAAATGTGAGTTTTTATTTTATTTATGTCAGTAAAGTACATGTAGTTAACTGAGATGGATCAACAGAATTAATTTATAATTTTTATGCAAGTCAGTCTATTTGATCTTATTTATGCAGGCTAAATATGGATAAGTCAAAATGATTAGTCTTGCATGTATTATAAAAAATAAGAAATTGAAAAAAAAAATCTAATGCTGGTTATGCTTTATTTGTTTTTCAAATTACACTCACAATTTAAACAATTTCTGTTTTCGTGTATCTGATCATGATAGTAAAAGTTATGCATAGTAACTCTTTTACTTGTATTATTACTATTATTATTATTATTTATTTATTTATTTTCATGTTTTAATCACACAGGTTTTCCTTTTTTCTAAAATCATCAGATATTTCTTCCAGAATAGTCTTTCTAAGTACAACATGCTTTAGAAAGTTGTTCAGTACAAATTTATACAATGCAGCTAACATAACTCATTTTGATTTTTTGTTTTTAATAGATTGGATAATTTAATGACGTATTCTTTTATCAATAAATAAGTGATGATAAACTAATATTTGACAAAATCTGATTTTAGAATTTATTATTTAAAAACAGTATTGTCCTATAACTTGTCAAAGTATTAAAAAAATAATAAATAATAAATACAGTGAATGGTTACGTAGGTTTCGATGATCTGGGGAAGGCATGATATGGGGATTGTACCATCATATATGGCAACTCAACGCGTCTTCCATTAAGTTTCGCACAGTAAGCAGTTGCTGCAAACTGAGTTGACACGTTAACAAGGTCATACGATAAAAACTGAAATTTTCTAATATTTTTCTATTGAGACTAAAAATTTAATATAATTTTTTGTTTTAAAAATTTTAAAAATAATTTTTTTTTAATACAAACAAATTTTAATTGGAAATTAAAATTTAAGACTAAAAAATTATTTAACTTCACCTAACAATACAAAATAATTTTTCAACTAAATACATATAAAATACTTAATAACAAAAATAAGTCTAATAATTAAAAAATATGAAAAATTGACACTAACAAAATTTAAAAACAATCAATATGATTTCACTTATACTACCTAAAAAAGAAAGTCTCTACAAGTCACAATATCAATATTTTCATTTACAACAAACAAAAGTCATAAATATTCTTATGCACATGCTCCTTTTAGGAAATATTGAGGAACCAGGCTTTTGGTCTTTTGTCATCCTGTATGACAACCAAATGGAAATTAAGGAACAGAAACTCCAACATTCTCAATACCACATTTTCAACATAACCTTTGCAAAACTGTGATGTGTTTTAAGGTCAAAGTTTTGGATTTCTTCTACAAGAAGCATCACATTTTTTTCTCTTCAACATTGCACTGTAGATACAATAATGTGAATTATTGATAAGAGAAAGTTAAAGAGCAAAGATAATATCATACATATTAACATTTATTTAATACATCTAATAAAGATAATATGGTTTTAAAAGTATGAATTTTTACAATTTAAAAAAAAAGTAAAAAAAGTAATACCAAATAAATATAAAAAATTTATATGTATCACACTATATTTTTCAAAATTAAAACTTGGATACTTTTCCCTAAATTAAAACCGTATAAATTACCTTTTTTTTTCTTTAAAGAGTTGATATTAAATAAATACCAGACTTTACCCTTGATATCAGTACATTTTGAAGAAATCCCATTAAACCAATAATTTTATAAAATTATTAAAAGGGTAAAATAAATTAAAAGAAAAAAGAAATCTATAAACAAGTTAATTCGAAAAAAGAGAAAGAGGAAAGTTGAAAAAGACCGACAGATGCTTTCTGACAAAAATATTTTCATATATGTCTCATAATGACGTGTTATCTTCCAATACGTGCTATCCTCTTGTTTGTCTGTATTGTCACTAAATTAAAAAAAAATGTTTTAGACACTTAAAATTTTTATATTTATTTAATAATATTTTTTATTTTTTTGAAAGATATAAAAATTTATATTTTTATGAATATTTTATTTTTATATTTTATGTTAAATGAATATAAAAACATACCATAATATCATTATTCTTCTAAATTTTCATAACATTTGTTCTAAAAAAAATGGAAAGAGAGAACAACTTGAACATTCAAAAGATTAAAGTGGACAATAAATTAAATTCAAAAATGAAAATACAGTTCCCCCACACGATTCCGTCGACAGTTTTCTCCAAACACGCTAGGTATATATAGGGAGGGATATGGAACACCCAAATATCTATTTTGGGTGAATATTCAAAGCCAATAAAATAATATTATTGAAGAGAAGCTGAGAAACTTAACTTTTGGAGGCTTTGAAACTCTGAAACTGTGAATCTATTTCCCGTTACATTGTCTCTTTTGGTTCATCCTTCTTCAGCATTAACGAAATGACAGTTCCAATGTCTCATTTAGTATTATTATTTTACACCCCTAAAGCCTGACCACAAGACAATCTCATCCTCCTTTTCTTCCTCTTTCTTTTGCCCTTTTGCTTTTTTATAATTTCACTCCAACCTCTACTTTCCATCAACATATTTCGCCACAAATTAAATAATTATAATCATCACCAAAAAAAAAAAAAATAGGTAGTTGAACTAATGTTTAAAAAAAAGATAAATATTTCTATTGAAAAGAAGAAAAACAAATTATTTAACAACTCTTTTTTAATAACTTTTTAAACATAATAGTTTGTAATTGATCCGTTTCAAATACTTTTTTAAAAATAAATTCAAACAGACCAATAAAATATAATACATATTTTATTGTCAAAAAATTATTAAAAATATTATTAAAATATCACTCTCCGAAAACAAAAGTGTATCAAGGTGTTCTAACATTTAAATTGGAAGTAAAATAGGTGTTTGCTGCCACGTGACAAACTTACACGCTACCTTTGGATGTACTTCCAAGGGGAGGCATTAATGCAAACATTGAATGATTGGTCAAAAGCAATAAAAGGAAAATCCAAAAGCGTGTGAAAGGTTTATATTTTCCTGTTTTTTTTTCAAATTTAGTTTTATTCAAATTATTGAGAAAAAAAAAACAAATTACCGACAAATAATAATGATTCTATATTACACATTAAATTCTATAGAAATTATATCTAATTTTATATTTTTTTTTTGTATATTCATTTTCTTGAAAGCATAAATAGTTTTGTTGAAAGAGTGTAATTAGAATTTATATTCCTTTTTTATTTGTCCGTGTCATTTCGGCTATATTAGTCTAAGACAAAATCTAGAAACAATTATGAGTATGTTTATGTAAATTAACATGACTTTTGACTTTTAGTGTGATTTATCATTATTCGCATATTTTTTTGGGAAAATTTTTGAGAAGGTTACCCATTCCAGAATTACTCTAGGCTAAGCACGCTTAATCATAGAGTTTTTATGGCTGAGGTTACCGAAAAACACATGCATTTTGTGATATGAGTAGCCAAATCAATTCCTTTAAACTATATTTTAACTGTATAGTTCCATACCTATACAGTCTTCAGATCCCACTTATTCCGGTGTATGTTCGATTCGTCTATGTGTCTCTTCCACTAGAAGTCTGTCATGAGTCGCTCCTTGTTCGTGCTTCTTACACCGGCGATCATTCTCCACTCTCTCAGTGTCCGCGTGTCACAGTTTGGAGGAAAGAAATTTCAAAAACGGTTTTGAATTGAAACTAACGAAAATAAAGATGATGTTTGGCTTATATTTTCTGTTTTGGTTTTTTTATTTTAAGGGATTAAATTTTAACGTTTATATTAAATTTTGCTATATATAGAATTCAAATTTTTAAAATGTTCAATTTAACTATACGAAGAAGGTGAGTATTTTTCCTTCCAATAGTTTCTTTTATGTTTTAAACTTTTTTATTTCTCGTGTTTTTTCCAGTGTGATCTGGTTTCATTAATTTCTTCAACTTTTTTATGTCAATTATGATAGCTCTTTTGTTGTTACTTTAAGAATATATGTAAAAGAAAATAAAAAAATATATCTATATTAAATTGAAGAATATATATTGTGTCATAAAATAGTAAAGATATTAGCATAAAGTTTGTATGTACGTATATTTTGTTTTTTTATTTTACTTTAACGAGCTATATTTAATATTTATATTAATTTTGTACATAAAAGTTTTGTGTTTTCAATTTCAAATCAAGAAATACCGAATAACATGACAGTGATTTCCACTTACCATTCGTGTACTTTTTCTTTCTAAAATATTGTTTATCTCTTTTCACCAACCATAATTCTTATAAATAAACGTAAAAGAAAAATATAATTTATTGACACAAAGTTAATTATGAATCTCGTTATACATTCTTATAGATATAAATAAATTATGAATATATATTAGATAAGAATTGTAGTATATACGAAGATAATAATAACTTCCTTATAAGCAAGGGCAATAAGACTTAAAACATCTCCAATGCTATTTTATTCTTATCAACACGGTATAAACTTTTTATTTCACTTTAGATAGATATGTATTATACAATTTTTAATTTAACTCGTTAAATTTTTATTAAATTTAATTTATTAAGAAATGTTTATAAATGTTAACATTTTTATAACATTTTATTTACATTTTCCCTGTTTTTCTTGTTTAACATTTTCTTAAACCAGGGATTAAGTGGTATACTTTTGGAGATGGTCTTAAATATTAAAAGGCAAGATTGAAAAAAAGTAATAAATAAAGTGTTTTGCTTTTAATTAATAATCCCCACGCGCCTTCTTCTTTTTGTCATTTTGAAATAGGCCTTGCAGACAATCCTCCTTCGTTCCAATCTACATTTTTGCCTTCTTTCTTTCTTTCTCCTTCGACTGCCTCGAATCTGGTGCACGTGCAGTTGCAGGTGAGTTCGCTACTCTCGTATATTGCATTGTTCTTCTAAACACGGCTTTCTCGCTTTCTCTACACTACTGCGCATGTTCTTTTTTCTTTTATTATTTTCTGTTCTAACTCAAAACCACTACTAATTGAGTAACCGGAGTTCAAAATTCCTCTACTTCTTCAAACCACGTGGAGTGAAAATTATAAAAAAAGTTTATAGCCAAACTGTTTTCGATCTGTGCTTCACCTGTCGGATTTTGATTTTATGTGATTTGATTTTATCTTCGGAGTAATAATTATGGCAGTAATATGAGAAGTCTTTGATGTTCTGTCTCTGTAATTGCTTAAAGAAAAAAATAGAAGACATCCTGACCAGATCCATGCAACTCTTTATTTGCTTTTTATTTTTATTTTTTAAATAAAAATTTGGGTTCAATGTGATATTTTGATGCTGTTTACTTGCAAGTTTTTCTGTTATGCAGAGCGTGTAGCCTTTATTGATAGTGATTTTACTATAGAAGGGAATGTGATAGCGCAGAGTGTCTTTTTGAATTTTGTGACTGAAACTGAAGTGAACTATGTGAACCTGTGTGTTCTTAATATAATTATGTGATTTTCCAAGAGGATGAGAGAGAGACGGTAGAGAATCGGATTTAATAAGGTTTAGTGACATATATCTTCGGTATGAGTGTATAACTCAAAGATCACATGATTGAATCCAGATTTATATCATACCTGTTGAAATGTTATGTACATGCGGGCTTCATTCTCGTGGGAAAACAGTTGGAAAAACGGCAAATAAGCTCAGAATCAGGTGATCAAATTCCCTGATATAAAACTGAATCTCAGATAAGTAGTACATTACTGAAACAGTACAGGTAATAAGAATTCTCTGCAGTGAGAGAGAGAGTAGAATTTTTGCTAGCTACTTGATAATGACTGCAGAATTATGTGTGTCAAAACTGACTACACGGGCAATCCAAGTCCCGTGATTCCATATCTATTCGAACACTGATACAAGGCATATTATTACGTACCACTAACAAAACAGGGACAACAGAGCAATACGTTACATAATGGTCTCTGGTTCAAAAAATACTATTTGCATTTCCTTCAGTTAAATCCCGAATTCCGAAGTATGTTGAACTTCACTTTACACTCACTTTACTTTTCCGTTGAACCAAACTTAACTGTATTTCAATCAGAGCATATGAAATGAAACTTAGCTCTGAAATCGAGGTCTCGTGCAACCTTTTGAAAAATGGGGTGCATTGGGAGCAAGAGTTCGAAAAAGAAAATCTTCAGCCTTTGACTTACATGGTTTTGCTGTGTATTTGGGTTGAGTGGGAGTTTTGTTTCGTCTTGGACCAAGGCACTCCCATATGAAAGTAATGTTATATTAGGAAAATAGATCAGATAAAAGGTAGCCTAGATGCTAGAAACATAGCCAAACGGAGAAAGAAAAACTATGAGATTAGTGATATAATTAATAAGGATTTGTAGGTTATTGGTTTTTCTATAAATATTATTCATGGCTGTGCATTATGGTGCTGATTGATCTTAAAAGGCTTGGTTGCTGTTTTTTGTCAGGATCTGATCCCACCAACGCTACAAGCATTCGGTCACTTTATAACATGATATATATGTATAAATAGAAGTTTTCATATATATATATATATATATATATATATATATATATATGAGTGTGTGTATACACATATTTATCACCGTGACCTGTTCTTTAGTACTGTACTCTCTTCTGTTTCTGCGCTTGCTGTTCTTCTTTTGGCACTTAATTTTTAACACAAGTCCTGCTAAACTTCCTGTGTGTCAATTGCAGAAAAATAATGCCAGAAATTCAGTTGGGTATGCATACAATCAGATCACATGGAACTAGAGTGGCAAGGATACATATGCATGACTGGTTGATTCTTTTGCTTCTTGTGATCATCGATGCTGTCTTGAATATAATTGAGCCATTTCATCGTTTTGTTGGGGAGGGGATGATGACTGACCTTAGATACCCATTGAAAGGCAATACTATTCCCTTTTGGGCCGTTCCGGTATATTTAGCTTCCTTGGATTGCTTCTTCAATTCAAAGAAATTTATTCATTACTGACATTATATGTTTGGTTTAGCCTTGACTTGGTTGATATACAAGATATAAGATTTTGAATTATAATTCCTGAACAGATAGTAGCCATATTGTTACCACTGGCCGTTTTTCTCGTTTATTATTTCATTCGAAAGGATGTCTATGACTTCCACCACGCTATATTGGGTACATTTCTGGACCCTACAAGTCCTTTTTCGTCCATATTTGCACGTCACTTTGATATACTTAAACCTTTTACCGGATGCATCTCAGGCCTTTTATTTTCTGTACTCATTACTGCGGTGATAACTGATGCTATCAAGGATGGTGTAGGACGGCCGAGGCCAGATTTCTTCTGGCGTTGTTTCCCTGATGGAAAAGGGGTGGGTTTTCAATTTTATTACTTAATGTCACATGTACAGCTTTTATGTAGTTAACTACTCAATAAACGCCCTATTGGTGCATGACATGATCAGGTATTTGATCCAGTAACAAGTGATGTTCGCTGTACTGGAGATAAGGGTGTTATTAAGGAAGGGCACAAAAGTTTCCCCAGCGGACATACTTCTTGTAAGTACTCTTTACAATCTTAAACTTTTTTTCGAAACAGGTAATATTTCAGACAGAAAAAGCTTTTATTTCGGTGAACTTATTGACTCCAGATATCTATACAAGTTACAATGTCACAGTATGTTCACTATGAAATTCTATTCTAATAATACTTACTACAAGCGTTGTTTTAGATTAGTTAGTTTCAAATTAAGGAAAGTATTTGTTAGGAATTCTTGTACAGCCTTGATTAATCATATTACTTTCAAAAAGGTTAAGGCGTTTGATCTGTTTTGGAATATTCAGGTGGCGTTCGGTTCTATTTTTGTAGTCAATTTCAATGGCTACAAAAGTATTACTTTGTTAAAAAATATAAGCAAAGGATTCTACCGTGGCATTGATTGATTACATATTTTGTTTTCATTTGTAATTGCAAAACATACTACTTTGTTTTCTCGTAGTTTACGTTTCCAAGATGATCGAACTTGGAAAGGAAGTAGTGAACAAAAGATTTTTTATTTTTTTTTTCAGGTTTTCTTCAACATTTCCTTCCATCTTAATGTAAACAGGAAATAAAATCATTAGTAAAAATATATCAAATGCCTCAGTTTCTCAACCTTTTGTGTCGTCAGTGTCTTAGAAATGACATGTTTCCTTTGTATGCAGGGTCCTTTGCTGGTCTTGTTTATCTTTCTTGGTATCTATCTGGTAAAATTAGGGTATTTGACCGAAGGGGCCATGTTGCAAAGCTCTGTCTCGTTTTCTTACCGGTCCTCGTGGCAGCTATGATTGCTGTCTCTCGTGTTGATGATTATTGGCATCATTGGCAAGATGTGTTTGCTGGAGGTCTTATAGGTTAGTATATCGTTGCCATATTATTACATATTTCAATAAACCCTTTTGCAAAGTTTCTGATACGATTTTCTTTTACCAGGGACGACAATTGCTTCCTTTTGTTACTTACAATTCTATCCACCTCCTTACGACCTAGATGGTAAGACCGTGAGTTGTTCCTTTCATCTTCTCGTCATAGTATGTGTTAATATTGTTGTTGTGGTAATTTGCTTTGAATCCTTTTCAAGCCCAAATTAGTCTAGCCACTTCTGAAATTTCAGGCTCACTCATTTGAGACACAGTATGTGTTAATATACGGCTTCGAAATTTCAAGGCCAAATCAGGCTTGATCAAAATATGTGGGTCTGATCTAAATTGAGAAAAGACGTATATGTTACTTGTAAATACTCATACTTTACCGAAGAGTTCAATATGATTATACGACTTCTCCATGTTTGTGTCTAAATTTGTTTTATCGAAACAAACCTTTTTATGCCAAATAAGTTATAATTTTAAACTTTAATTTAGTTTATTGCTTTTGCCGTAGTTTCAAACATAGGCCTCAATCCTATAAAAATTTGGGTTGGACAATCTTGTTACTGTTAAATTTTCAACGTAATGGCCAGGCTGAGATGATCTTTTATGAGTTCTAGTTCAGATATTGAAGAAAAATGTTTGGATCACAATTGAGTGCGTATTATTTTACATAACTGTATATGTAGGTTGGGGACCTCACGCATACTTCCAGATGTTGGCTGAATCTCGTAATGGTTCTCAGCCCTCTACCGTGAATAATGAGATTCATCATGTGCAATCTTCTGAGCTTCAAGCTGTATCTGTGTACATTCCACCTCAACATGACGCTGATACACGAGGCAACAGCTGGGATTCAAGCCCCATGTTAGGAGCATCCCAAAATGTAAGAACACATTGACTGCCGTCAAGACATAGGAAACATCACAATCATGTCCATAATCTGTAAAAATTATAGGCTTCGTGAGTTTCAGTTGCAGATAAACCATTTTAGCATCCTTGTCCCTTTAAATGATATCAATCCATTCATTTACTTTGCTTTTAAGATAAGATGGTTGTTAGATTGAAAATTTGGGATGTCATGCTAGTTCTCTTTTAATTTCCCAAGATTGAAGTATACACTATACGCTGCTTTGCAATGTGACGAAAGGGAGCAAAATAATAGAACTTCTAGAACTCCTCTACTGAAAATGGTCGAGAAATTTTAATATGTTTTTTGAGTAAGTTATCTTACTTTGTAACTCAATTTTTGCTTACATTACTCAGTTCGGACAGATTATACTTTAGTTTTGTATCGTTTGGCGTAAACATACTTTATTTTCTTGTATTATAAAATTTGGTATATATGTTTGTCTTTTCCTTTATTACTATATTGTCACCTGATATACTTCTGATCCTTTTTTAACAGTAGCTATAAATTTAAAACAAAGAAATTACTGTCTGCTTCTCCATTTGGTTAGTATAAAGTTACTGTTCAACAATATTTAATATAATGAGTTAATTCTAGATAAGTTCGTAAAAGATTATTCATACTTGTATTGCTATTATTTAATATGTAATTTTAATAAAAAAAATAATATGGATTTCTACAAATGGTTAACTAGAGTTAAATCACTAAAATATTGTTAGATACGTGTCTTGGATATCTTCTACTTCCACCACTTTTTATTCTCATAATTAATACTTGTAGTATTTTTTATTAATTATTAATCTTACCATTTTATATAAATTATGATTTACAATTCCAAAAATTAGTTTGACGATTCATCATTTGAATTCATCAAAAACCTTCACATGATTTCTTAATTATTTGTCGTGAATCACCTTTTTTTTTTAATTTTAAAAACAAAAATGTAAGTGTCAGAATTTTGAAAAATAAATTGACAAAAAGGACACTATTACCTAAGTCTTAAGATATTTAAAAACTTCGCCCTTCACCTGTATACAAAAATATAAGTTCATAGAAATATACGTCACTGTAAAAATCTCACTACTTCACACCACCGTAAAAGGAAACAGAGAAAAAATTACTAACAAAAATACAGACGAAATTAAGCAAGTATATATATAAAGTCTCTCGTTTTATTTGATTTCTTTTAACATGATCAAGACTATTTCAATACCTCATTAAAAAAATTTGCTTTCAATTTAATTTGATATCACTATCGTAAATATAACGGTTGTAAATAGCTGCTAACTAATATGAGTTTAAAGGTTTAAGATTTCATTCATGAAAGTTTTAACATAAATATTAAAAACATAATGGTTATACTCATATTATTTTATAATATAAATGTTATTTCATACTTTTTTAGAACATAATAATAATGAAAATTATATTGTTCTATGAATATTCAATTTCATATTATGTATTATGTTATTCGATATAGAAAATATTTTTTTCTAATAATATTTATTCAATGATGCTTATCACATATTATATTTATTATATAAAACAAACATTTTTTTTAACTCCATAACTTTTACGGATAATGAATGTAAAGTAATAAACTTAATATAATTTCAAATTTAAAATTGAATAATGATAACAATAAAAAAACATAATAAATTCCGTAATATTATAATATAATACTCGTAATAATATATTAATTATCTAAGTAAAATTATTTAATTTTCTGGTAACTTTTTACAACCTTACAAATTATAACAAAATAGGTAATTTTGTAAGTCGAAGGTTTGGAAAGTTGCATAGGATTAATTTAGGATGAGATTCTGAAGAAACCAAGAACACCCTGATGAAAACAAGTAGAGAATGGAAAGCTTAAAGAAACGAACTCCACCTACCATATAAAGCGTAGCTACTTAGCGGCATATTATACTCTCTGTCTGCAAATGGACATGGATATGTGAAAATTTCAATATTTATTTGTAAATATGATGCAAACAGTCTCAGTTTTATAGTCATATATTACCATTCCATCAAAAGACAGTTCAAAAGATTTTGTAAAATGTTAATGAAGTCAACAGCGTGGTAAGACTTCCATTATTTCAATATGTTGCCAAACATTTGTTACCAATTAGTAAACTATGAAAACATTTACTATATAGTAAAACAGTCATCAGAAGTTTGAAACTCGTTCAAAGAGCACGAAAATACAAAAAAGTAATCAAACTTATGTTAAGAAATTGATCTCACGTTGACTTTTATTAGATACACGACAAAAGAAACGAGGAAACAAGAGCTACATAATACTGTGTTTCAGTAATGCGTGTTAACTCTTGACAAAAACCGACCCTTTAGTTTGTTTGTTTCGTGTTTTTTCACTGCAAGATCATGGATTCTGCTGCGGAAAACATGACACTCTCATCTCGTGTGATTGCAATTACAAAGGGTGATGCTTCTTCACTTGATTCTGGACATGCCCGTCTTCTAGAACTTGGTTACAAACAAGAACTCAAGCGTGGTCTTTCGTAAGGTTTTATCGTTTGATTCTTTCCTTCGCTTTGGTTTTGTTGGTTTTTCATTTCCAATTACATTTTTGCAGGGTTATTTCAAATTTCTCCCTCTCGTTTTCCGTTATATCGGTGCTCACTGGTGTCACCACCCTTTACAACACTGGGTTGAACTATGGTGGCCCCGTTTCAATGCAATATGGGTGGTTTATAGCTTCTGCTTTCACCATGCTCGTTGCACTGTCAATGGCTGAAATTTGTTCATCTTATCCAACCACTGGTGGTCTCTACTATTGGAGTGCTAAGCTTGCTGGCCCTAGATGGGCACCCTTTGCTTCTTGGATTACTGGCTGGTATTCAATTCTGAACCACATTACCAATTATTCTCTTTTCATATTGTAATTTTCTTCTTAGCGTTCATTTTTGAACTTTGGGAAGTCAAAACAAGAACCACTAATCTTTTAGATTAATTGCAATACTAGAATCTGTCAAAGAAAGTTAAGTATCAGTTGAATTCCTTTGAGTAAAATATTTGGGAAATATCTGACAGATTTCGTTATTCAGCAGTATAATTAATCGCAAAAATAAGGTAAAATGTGGAATATATGTTACTCTCACTTAAATTTATGTGGTAGTTATTGTTGTCACACCACCTAACTTCAAAGGATCTGTTCCCCTTTTCCTTATAAGTCAATTATATGATGAACAATGTTCAAGCAGGTTATGAAAATATGCAATATTTCTTATGAACACCTTGGTTGAAATATCTAAATTATATAGCTCTCCCTAATAGCCTTTGGCTTGAAACTCAATTTTATAGCTTGATGAAATTCTAATTACAAAATACAATGGCATTCTCTGACGAATGTTTCATATGTTTCTCTTTTCATGCAGGTTCAATATTATAGGCCAGGTACTTTTGAAAAGTCACGTTTTCATGTTAACATCCGAAGATGTAGAATGCTAATAATCCATCTGAAGCTCTAATTTTTCATTTCTTTTCATTTGCAGTGGGCAGGGACAACAAGTGTGGATTTTTCACTTGCACAACTAATTCAAGTTATCATTCTCCTCAGCACTGGTGGCAAAAATGGTGGTGGATATCAGGCTTCCAAGTATGTAGTTATTGCTTTTCATGGGGGAATATTACTCCTCCACGGTATGATAAACAGTCTTCCTGTCTCAGTGATATCATTCTTAGCACAGTTGGGTGCTATCTGGAATATTTTTGGTATGAAAAAAGTAATTTGATCAATTTCTCTTCCTAAATTCAGTTCTCTAGGTAGGCCATGTTGAATATCTAATTTGAACTGAGAAACTTTTAGGCGTTTTTGTGCTGATGATTCTCATTCCATCTGTTACACTGGAAAGGGCTAGTGTCAGCTTTGTTTTCACTCATTTCAATGCTGAAAATGACAATGGAATTAACAGCAAACCCTACATATTTCTCTTGGGACTTCTAATGAGTCAGTATACCCTTTGTGGGTATGATTCATCAGCTCATATGGTACATCTTTTCTACTCCTTTTCTTCCTTTCTATATAATGCAGATGGAAAGCTTTAAGAAAATTTATTTGCAGTATAACCTTTCACTATTGCTTCCACACCGTAAATTTTGTGCTGCTTGTTTCCATTGAAAGAGAAGTTATCAAATCACAAGTTTCATGCCTAAAATTGTACAGCCTTTTTAAATATAAGTCACGACTAAGATTAATTTCACATACTACTATTTTGACACCTAACAAATTTTTATACACACTTTATATCTATTACTTTATCTTTCAGACAGAGGAAACAAAGGGTGCTGATAGAAATGGACCAAAAGGACTTATCAGCTCTGTTGGGATATCCATTATACTAGGATGGGGTTACATACTAGGCATTACCTTTGCAGTCACTGACATTCATTACCTTTTGAGTGAAGATAATGATGCTGGTGGGTATGCCATTGCTGAAGTGTTTTATCAAGCATTCAAGAAAAGATATGGCAATGGAAGTGGGGGCATTGTTTGCTTAGTAATTGTTGGTGTTGCCATATTTTTCTGTGGTATGAGTTCAGTTACCAGCAACTCAAGGTAAACATGACAACCTTAGCTGCTGGTGATATCTAGTTACACTTACATATGAATGTAATATTGGTATGCTTAAACATTGTCCAGAATGGCTTATGCTTTCTCTAGAGATGGGGCCATGCCATTCTCATCACTGTGGCACAAAGTTAACAAACAGGAGGTTCCCGTCAATGCAGTTTGGCTTTCTGTTTCAGTATCATTTTGCATGGCATTAACGGTATGTCATATATTACAATTTAGATTCTCTACTAGATTTTTCTATGATGATTATCTGATATATCTTCAAAATACATTGATTGAAACAGATTTTTTTTGTTTTAAAATATATTAAAAAAAATTAATATATCAATATTATTATATTTTTAATGCTCAAAGAAAACATAAAAAAATTCAACAGAAAATCTTTACTCGATATAAGCTTTCATTTTTGATAAGTTGCATCTCTTAGAAAAGGCGAGCAATATGTTTGAACAAAGAATGAAATGTAAATGTGTTGCAGTCTCTTGGTAGCATAGTGGCATTTGAAGCAATGGTGTCGATAGCAGTCATTGCCCTCAATATTGCCTATGCTCTGCCTATTTTTTTTAGGGTTACCATGGCCCAAAAACAATTTGCTCCTGGGCCCTTCAACTTGGGCCGTTACGGAATCATTGTGGGCTGGGCCGCAGTAATTTGGGTTGTGATAATCTCCGTACTGTTCTCGTTGCCTGTTTCGTACCCAATAGCCATCCAAACATTTAACTATGCTCCTGTTGCCGTTGGATCTGTGCTTGCTCTCGTAGTCGCCTTCTGGATACTCACTGGTCACCGTTGGTTCAAAGGCCCTTTAACCGACGTTAAAAACTCAACTTTTTCGTTGTTATGATATCTTTGTAATACCTCATTTATCAAACCTTACAAGTAAATCACTAATTTACCTTTTGAAACTTATATTTTTATTTTGATTCTTAAATATATATCATCATTATCGTTTCTCTATATATTAGAAACCAAATTAAGAAAATGAAAATTTGAATTTTAGAAACTTAACTGAAATTCTGAATAATTTCAACCGTCTGTGTTATGCTTTTACTAATCTCTCTATCTTTGTAATAAAGATCCGTATTATATGTAGCTAAAACGAGAAAGAAATCAAATAGAAGCAACGCATGCACCTTTATATGCGTCCCTTTGTTCCACGTTAAGAATATTACAATAGTCAAGTAGACTTTTAATTTTCCATTAAATTATCTCTTTATATAGTTAAATAGATTTCAAAAGACAAAAATAAAATAGAAAATTGATTTTCCAATAAAAACGAATCCATGTTCATGCTCATAACGAATCTAGAGTCGATAAATTAATATATATTTGTAACTGTCATTAATAAAACTACTACGACACGCTCACCTCTGGTTTTGTAAAAGGTTAATTACTGATCAAATTAAAATAAGGCATCGACATCGAGTTAATCAGGTAGATTAAGAAAGACTTTACTATTGTTTTTTCTCTAAACTATTTTATATTTTTGTATTTAGCATCTCATTAAATTTTTGGCGTTCTAAGTCATTTATTTATTTTTTTTGAAGTCAAGTACTTTTGAACAAGGTAATAACACGTTATTAGTTTTTTTTGTTATTCCATTGGCGTTCTAAACTATTACCTTGTTCAAAAGTTACTAGGATAATTATATTTATTTTAATAAATTATATTTTGAATGACTTATTTACTATTCCCTTCAATAATTTTATTTAAGGCTGCTTTGAAGAAAACAAGAAATACAATGAATTTCATTTATTCTAATAAAATTGTTCCACACATTTATATTTTATTCTATTATTTCTCCATCTACAAAAAGTAGAATGGTAAATCATTCGTGTAAATTTATTATTAAATTTCTGCATGATACAACACGTAATTATATTGCCACGGGAGTCTCTGTGATAGCTCATCAATCATAATGGTTTCTGAAAAAGTGCTCCCTTCTGATGTGGTCGAAAGTGGACACGCTCCACTTGATTCTGGCCATGCCCGTCTCAGAGAACTCGGCTACAGACAAGAACTCAAGCGTGATCTTTCGTATATTTCTCTTCTTTCCATGTTTTCACTACACTTTTTTTTTTCTTCTAAATCTTGCTTTCAACTGTGGCAGGGTGATTTCGAATTTTGCCTTTTCGTTTTCTATTATGTCGGTGCTCACCGGAGTCACTACTGTTTACAACACTGGATTGAACTATGGTGGCCCTGTTTCCTTCGTCTATGGTTGGTTCATTGTCTCTGCTTTCACCATGATTGTGGCGCTTCCAATGGCCGAGATTTGCTCGTCCTATCCCACTTCCGGTGGGCTTTACTATTGGAGCGCCAAGCTTGCTGGGCCCAGATGGGCTCCCTTCGTTTCATGGATCACCGGCTGGTATCATACCCAATTCCTTTAACTTATTTTCCCCAATTTAACTATTACATCTTCAATTCAATAATTTTATTTTCCCTTAATTAAAACCATGATATTATTATGCTAACATGAATGAATCAATGAATGCATGAGTGACAAAGCCACATCATATATGCCACCGTGAGGCGATGATTTAAAAAATTGGCGCTTCTTTCATTCTTTGCCGATGAGGTAAGATTTAAGGGTATATGAAGAAAAAAACCCTTTCTGCCCCTCGAATAAACATATACTCTTCCTGCATTATTTTCATTTTCTTTTCGTCATTTTCAAAGGATAAGTCACCATTTTTTATTTTTTCAAAGAATCTATTTATTTACATTTGTCGTTACAGATGAGTTATAAGTAAGATATATGGTTTAGAAACTAGTTTTAACAAAATCCATGTGTTTTGTTTTGATGAACTTCAATATAAAAGTAAAAGTAATTACTAAAATAAATGTGTCATAATAATAATAATAATAAATATTAATACTAGTAACCTTATTATAAAGACATTACTCAAAAACATCATTTTTTCTACTATTTCTAATAAATTTTTGTGAAAAAATATATTATCCAAAAATATTATTTTATATTACTATCATCACTAAAGACAATTTAGTAATTTCCAATTATTTTATCAATTAAAATATTTCTTTTACTTATTCAAATCATACATAAATTTTCATAAACTTTATTTCAAATCCACACTCAATCATCTTCAAATCCTTTAAAAAAAACAACATACAATTTAATCTCAAATATTCTCAAATTCATCCTTCCTTAAATCATCTAACATGAACACACACCCTTAGATAAAGAACGTGAAATAAAATAATATCAAATCATCTCAGATATGTGCTTGGATTTGAGGGTAATGAATTACAAAATCCAATTTTAACCTCCAATAAAAGCAAAAGAACGTGAAAATCTATACATACATAGACGTGTGGTGTAATGGATAATGCTTATAAGTGTAATCAGAGCTATTCTAAGGAAAACTTCGAAAGAAACCAGTTACTAAATGGTTTGATTAGTCTTTCGCCCCTATACCAAATCAGACAAACGATTTGTACGTCAGTTTTCACTGTTTTAAATGAAATACATGATCTAGTAACTGATTCCATGAATTTTAGAATCGAATACATGGTCTCTTATAAGTGATTCCATGTATTTGGAATCGAATACGTGGTCTCCCTAATCTTTGATATAAGCATATTATATCAATTGGATAAAAATCAAACAGACTACCACCTACCCTTTATTTGCATGTTTCAACATATAATATAATAATGTAATTGGACACTAAATTACATTAAATGGGTTCTAGCAATAAATTCCATCACTACTAATCTCACTAAAACATACCACTTTTTATATTAAAAAAATTATTTTAATTTATTAAATTACAATTTTAAAGGATTCACACAGTGAATTAATAGTAATAAAAATAATAATAATAATTAATAATAATAATTATTATTATTATTTCAATTTACTAATTATCATTTTTTACATTTTGATAATTAATTTTAATTTTTTTTCTTTATAAACATTTTTATAATTTAATATAACATTAACAATTATTCTTTTATATTATTTTTATAATCAGGAGAATTTTGGTAATCTTCAATTTCTATCAATTAAATAATTTTTATATTTATATATCAGTAAAATCTTACACTAATTTTCACAAACTTTATTTATAAATCTTTTCTTACTTACTTCTAAATTCATTCAAATAAAAAAAAAAAAATTAAGTCTCTGCCAAATTGCAAACAAATATACGCCGTAAGAGTATGTTTGTTTGCAAAGAAAGTTCTGTTGACACCGATTAGCCAAGATGGATTTGAAAATAAATTTGTCTTCACTTTGAAAAATCTTCGAAGAATGAAATGGAGGTAATTGAGGGATTGTCTATTTTTTAATCACCACAGAAGTGTCCGAGATTTGCAAGATTTGATATATATTGTAATAGTAGTATGCACTACTGTTACTTGGAACTACATGCCATTCTACTTACTAAACATTGGTATCATAGATAGTAAATCTATAATTTTAGCTAGTCACAAATTTCTTATTCATTCCGATCTCTGACTGTTTTAATATTTTCCAATAGTAAATCTATAACTTATGTCCTCTCACTTTATAATATGGTTTTTAAATGATGAATTGGGCTCAAAATTTAAATGGTAAGACAAAGCTAGATAAGATTTCACAAATCTAAATGGATTTTTTAGGGATAAATTATACTAAAAATTTAACAAAAATAATTATTCATTTTTTTTTATCTCTGAGCTCTTGTGTTGAGCAGAAGTAATTTGAACGCCTGTTTTAACCTGTCATTATTCCAGATGAGCTGAGATGGTTGTAGGGTTATAGCATATCATGTAAGTATAACGAGTTGTTTTGTAATATACGACAAACAAAATCTAAAATAGACTCTGAAATCATCGTATAAATTAGATTTTAGTCTAACTAGGTAAGGAGATAATCATGTCTTAAAGTATTAGAAGGTAGAAGGTTTCTCTTACAATTCAATTTCATATTGAAAATTTTATGCTCTTCATTTCCATTGATGGACCAAAGTGTTCCCGAATGATCTAGACTAAATCCTTCTGTTTACTGTAACTTATATCTGAAGACAGAGGAAACCAAGGATGCTGATAGAAATGGACCGAAAGGAATCATCAGCGCCGTTGGGATAACCATTGTTGTTGGATGGTTTTACATTCTGGGCATTACCTTTGCAGTCACCGACATCCTTAGCCTTTTGAGTGAAGATAATGATGCCGGTGGGTATGCCATTGCTGAAGTATTTTATCAAGCATTCAAGAAAAGATATGGCAATGGAAGTGGGGGTATTGTTTGCTTAGTAATCGTTGGTGTTGCGATTTTTTTCTGTGGCATGAGTTCAGTTACCAGCAACTCAAGGTAAATTAATGTGGCAACCCTTAGTTTGCTTTCCGTGATAGGGATTAAATATCTCCACTTACGTGTGAATATGCCATGATATGCTTAAACATTTTGCAGAATGGCTTATGCTTTCTCTAGAGACGGTGCCATGCCATTGTCATCAATGTGGCACCAGGTTAACAAGCAGGAGGTCCCCATCTGTGCAGTTTGGCTTTCCGTTTCAGTATCATTTTGCATGGCATTAACGGTATGTGCAAACTTTGCTTTCTCTGATTTGTTGAAAGTGGAATGATATGATTAACCATTATAATCTGAAATGTAAAAACATTGCAGTCTCTTGGAAGCATAGTCGCTTTTCATGCCATGGTGTCCATGGCAACCATTGGTCTCTATATTGCCTATGCCTTTCCCATATTCTTTAGGGTGACATTGGCACGAAAGCATTTTGTTCCTGGGCCTTTCAACTTGGGCCGTTACGGAGTTATCGTGGGCTGGGTTGCTGTTCTTTGGGTGCTCACCGTTTGGATGTTTCATCCTACACCTCCAAACTCTCATCCTACACCTCCAAAAACTACCATTTTAATCCTAATCAATATTATTTTAATATTTTCTCTTTTATTTATAAAGTCATTCTACACCTTTTTAACTTTTTTTCTTTTTTATTAAAGTTAATCTACACCCTTCTAATTTTCTCTCTTTTGTTAAAGTCATCCTACACCACTTTAATAGATTTTAAAATCTATATAATTTTTTTTATAAATTTTATTTTGAGATTTAAAATTTAATAATAATTTAATTTAATTTAAAATTTTAATATTATTCATTATACGTTTATATTTTAATAATTATTAAAGTATAATTTTTATTATTATGATAGTTATGTTAAAAAAATAAAAATAAAAGTAACTAAAATAAAAGTAGTAATAATAAATATTAAAAATAATTGTTTAAAAATATTATAAATAATAATTTTTTTTTATAATCTGCACATATTTTAAAATCTGTATATAATTAAAAACAAAATTCAACAGAAAATTTGAACTTTAGAAACTTAAGTGAAATTCTGAATAATTTCAACCGTAGTGTGTCAAACGTAACTCTTTTTTGAACAAATCTCTCTCTCAATATATATGTTTGTTGTACTAATCTGTCTATCTTTGTAGTACGATATCTTTAATCAATTTTATTTCTTTCAGTTTTAAACGTAATTTTTCTTATTTTTACTGCATTTAAGTATAATTAATTATTTTCAACAAATTTATTAACAATATGTTTTAATCATAGTTCATTAAAATAATAGTTTATTATTTATGTAAATATAACTCCAAAAAAACAAGTGAAGTTTTGTATTTGAAAAAGAAGACTACAAAGTCAAAAAATGTTGCTTAAATTTTTTTTAGGCTGGTGGAGAACATGCCTAACTTTTTGGTGTTGAAACTGGTATGATTCGCCATCATTGGCCTAATGTCAATGCAAACTTAATAGTGAAATGAAATGATAGTCAAAGCTTTGAAGGAAGAATATCATTCGTAATTTTCTTATATGAAAAATATACGAACATATATGTTAAACTCTGTCAATGGTAATAACTATAGTGTCACTATAATTCTCATACCATAAATAGGCTACTTAAATTGAGAAATTTACAATTTTAAAATAAGGTTTAGTTTTTAAGTTTGTAAGTTTATTTAGTCATATACTTAATATAATCATCAAAGAGTTTAAATAACAATAAAAAACTATGAAATAGAAATAATATTCGTAAATATCATATAAGAAAAAAATCCACAAATTCAATGCTTTGAGACGTTGATTTAAAAATTATGTTAACGATGTACACGTTTCTACTTATTTTACCTATCAAAATTTAATTTGATCCATCTAATTTCAATATATACAATTCACCAATTTATCAATAATTACCGTCATATACAATTGGAGTTTAAAATATTTCTCTTTTACTTTATAATTCCTTATAATCTAACTAATTGTATGGTTATAAATAGTTTGGAGGCGTAAAACATCATAAAGTCATCGTAAAACTTACGTAACAAGTTAAATTAGTTAAAATAACGAAGCTTCTCAGCTATAAATTTATAAAATTGTTTTAATAACTGGTTAACTTCTACACAATAAAATTTGTTTGTCAAAAAGTTAAAATTAAAAATTAGAAGTTAAGAGGAAAAAAAAACTTTCATCATGTAACATCTCAATAAATATATAGAATAAAACTATATTTCATTTTAGGAGTTATCAAAAATCATATTAAAAAACAGTAGAGAAAAGAAGAATTAACATAACTAAAGAAAGATTGGATTAAACGACTTGTTTAACCAAAAAATACAAGATGTAAGATTTACAAGATTCAGGAAGTTCAGGACGGACGGTTTTACAAAACCTATTAACCGACCGTCTCAAAATAATATTTACAATGAACTAAAAGAAATACTATGGATCGGAAGGTCCAGCAAACTGCTCGGGCAGCACTTCCAATGGTTGCTCTTCCAGTAAAGCTTCCTCCAAAGACTCCTCTTGAAGTACTTCTGCTCACATCCAAAAAGGATGATCATTGCATTTGAAGAAACAATTCCGAACGATCGAAATACCGAACGGTAAAATAAAGAAAATAAATAAAACAAGTAGTAGGGTAAGCTTATGAAGATTTCAACGAATCATTTATTATATCAACATAAACATCGACATCACATAGTCTATTTTCAAATGAAATCATCATGGAAACATTATAAATTCTCAAGATGTTCAAAAATAAAAGTCCGGACGTATGACCCTGTATGCTCGCCGCTCTCTGCACCCGGGTGGACCTGGCTGGGATACACTCAACAGACCGCCACCCGAGGTTAGTCCAATGGAACCACCTCGGTATAGAAATACCCTGAGGCTAGAGGACCTCCCGCCATTCCCACGCATGAATTACTCTCCTCTACCTGAGGTGATGTAATCACGGAATATCGGAATAGAGTCGGAACCTGAGCCTATAACCACGGTCATACTAAAATCAATTTACTTCAAACATGAGATATTCCTCCTTGGAACTCTCTTACAATTCCATCCAAGTATTCAACAACTTAGTAGCCGTTTAAAACACGAGACTTAACAGAACTTAGGTAAAGAGTGTTTGAATGGTAAAACCGGAAGGAAAGATCAGTAGTGGTTCAGCCGGACGGAAGATCAGTGATGGTTCGTCAACAGAGGTAACAAATAAAGAAACCGGTCGGGATAATAAAATTTAGAATGTACTTAACAAAAATAGACGTCCAACCTTTGAGAGGAAGGAACCAAGAAATTGATTGATGAAATCCAGTGACTAAAGAGAAAAATGGACGGTTTATAAGATGGAGTTCTCTTCAGAAAAGTAGGGGTCCTGACTAAACTGGACATTCCATAAGAAATTCAAGATTTGGTCTAATGCCGGACGCTTTACCAATTGACCAATGAAATAAAGAAAACCGGACGTTCTGTGTAAGACAGAAAATCCAAAGTGTCTGACTTAATAATATATTTTTGTTTCAGAAATACGAAATCGATTTAAGAAGTGACGGGAAACCGGACGGTCATAAAGACCATTCGATTATAAGATTGATTAAACTATGTTCTTAGACTCTCTTTGAAATTTAAATGTTACAGAATTCATTTCAACATCAGATTAATACTTTCATACAACATATAAAAATCAAACATTTCATATTTCATACATTCAATCATCAAGCATACCAAAATTCATACATTCAACTATATAACAAATAATTATTGAATAATCATAAACTTCCCTTACCTCTTAACTCCAGCTAAGACTTGGACAGTGGATGGAGAGTAACTAATTCGTCTAAGTTCCAATTTCTAAACATAAGATACAAGAATATAGGTTCAGAAAGATGATTTTACAGAGACACGCAGCCTTAACGGCACATGCATGCAGGAAAACTAAGAACCCTAAAGAGCCTGACACTTACCAGCTCCGAACGGTCTTCTGTTTGGTATAGATTGTACCTCTTGATACCAGCTACCAGATTTCTTGAAGAAAGTTAGTGATCTGAGAACGTTTGGAGGTTAGATTCTTAGAGAGAAGATTGAAAGGTTTAGAGAGAAGGAGGAGAGTTTCTGAGTTTGCAGAAAACGAAATTTGATGAAGAAGAAGAAGATTTTGCATGCAAAAAGAATTGTATTGTTTTCTTCTTACCTTTACACCAGCGGTCGGCCAGTATTATGCTGCCACCTGGTTTCCACTACTAATCCCCCATTCATCCTGTAGTCGCCACCTGGTTCCCACTCACAGGGATTTTCCCTGCTAAGCCGTCGCTGCACGGATTACAAGGAAAAGGCATTAATTGTTTGCAGAAATTTGTCTCCCACTCACTTAAGAGAAACCGGTCGGTCGCCACGTGGCCGGGTCTAAAACATTGGATTTTACGGGTTGTGACATTCCCCCCAACAAATAAAAATTTTCGTCCTCGAAAATTAAAGTGTTACCTTCAAACAAGTGAGGAAAGTTCTCTCGCATTTCATCCTCACGTTCCCAAGTAATGTCGCCAGCTTTATCATCCCAAATGACCTTAACATACGTGGTACGCTTGTTGGACGGCCGCCTGATGGTTAATTCTTCAACTTTCACCGGTCGGACATCTACTGAGCAATCCGCATTGAGTTGAATGTTATCGGCCTCAATCACATGCGAAGGATCGGCAATATACTTACGAAGTTGCGAAACGTGAAATACTGGATGAAGATTAGATAACGAAGGAGGTAAAGCCAATTCGTAAGCTACCGGTCCAATGCGCTTCAAAATTTGATAAGGACCAAGAAATCGAGCGGATAGCTTCTTTGGTCGGATAACTCTTCCAACGCCAGTCTTTCTGTCCAACTTAAGAAACACATGATCTCCTTCAGCAAATTCCAAAGGCTTCCGCCGTCTATCGGCATATGATTTCTGTCGGCTCTGGGATGCCTTAAGTCTTTCTCTGATTAACTTTACCTTCTCGGTGGTTTGTTGCACTATCTCTGGTCCAGTTAACACCGATTCTCCTTCCTGGAACCAACAAAGAGGTGTTCGACATTTTCTACCATAAAGTGCTTCAAAAGGCGCCATTCCAATACTTGAGTGAAAACTATTGTTGTACGTGAATTCGGCCAATGGCAAAATTTCGTCCCAAACACCCAAGTGATCCAACACGCTTGTCCTCAACAAATCTTCCAAGGTCTGGATAGTCCTTTCGGATTGACCGTCCGTTTGTGGATGGTAAGCAGAGCTCATTTGAAGTTTGCTTCCCATTTCTTGTTGAAGTGCCTGCCAAAATCGAGACGTAAATCTTGGGTCTCGATCCGACACGATACCGGACGGTACTCCATGAAGCCTTATGATTTCTTTAACGTACAACTGAGCCAGCTTGGACATAGGCATTTTCAAATTGATGGGAAGAAAGTGAGCACTCTTGGTCAGTCTATCGACTATCACCCAAATTGCGTCATGATTTCTGACCGTTCGGGGTAAATGGGTCACGAAATCCATTGCAATGCTGTCCCATTTCCATTCGGGTATCTCCAATGGTTGAAGTTGACCGCTCGGTTTCTGATACTCAATCTTAGCTCTTTGGCAAGTTAGACAAGATTCTACGAAACGAGCTACATCTTGCTTCATTCCTGGCCACCAGAAACACATTCGTAAGTCTTTATACATCTTGGTCATTCCCGGATGAATACTTAGACGACTTTGATGAGCTTCTTCTAAGATTATCCTTTTTAACTCATCATCATTTGGAACACAAGTTCTATCCTTATATCTTAACAATCCGTCTGTTCCATCATTGAAGTCTTGGTGGGGTGGTATACCGAACGGTTTGGAAATTCTCTGCAACTCTTTATCAACTTTTTGCTTTTCTCTTATTCGGTCAAATATGTTACTTGACAATCGCATAAGGCTACAGCTAATACCGGTCGGCTCGAATTCACAATGAAACCTTAGATCTCTGAAGCTTTCAACCAGTTTCAATTCTTGAATCATCATGTTTGCCACATGTACCGTCTTCCGGCTTAAAGCGTCAGCGACTACATTTGCCTTTCCCGGATGATAATGTAGTTCAAAATCGTAGTCCTTCAAAAATTCCATCCATCTTCTCTGCCTCATATTTAATTCCTTCTGATCGAACAAATATTTGAGGCTCTTGTGATCACTGAATACTTGAAACCTGGCGCCGTATAGATAATGTCTCCAAATCTTCAATGCAAACACTACAGCAGCCAACTCAAGATCATGAGTTGGATAATTTCTCTCGTGAACCTTCAACTGCCGAGAGGCGTAAGCAACGGCTTTCTCTTCTTGCATCAAAACGCAACCCAACCCTTGATAAGATGCGTCGCAATATACTACATAAGGCAGATTGGCATCCGGAATTACCAAAACTGGAGCATTCGTCAATCGCTGCTTCAGTTCTTGAAAACTAGACTCGCACCGGTCGGTCCAGACGAAGGGTTGATCCTTTCGAGTTAATTGAGTTAAGGGCGCTACTATCTTAGAAAAGCCTTCAATAAATCTTCGATAGTAGCCAGCCAATCCCACAAAGCTTCTAATCTCCGAAACCGAACGGGGAGTTTCCCACTCTAAAACCGCTCGGACCTTGGCCGGATCCACAGCAATTCCGCCAGCCGAGATTACATGCCCAAGAAATTGCACTTGTTTCATCCAAAATTCGCACTTAGACATTTTGGCATATAATTGTTTTTCCCTTAACACACTAAGCACTATCCTCAAATGTTCTTCATGCTCTGCTTCAGTCTTAGAGTATATGAGGATGTCATCAATAAAGACTACTACGAAGTTATCCAAAAACGGCCGGAAGATCCGATTCATGTAATCCATGAACACAGCAGGTGCGTTGGTAACGCCGAACGGCATTACTACATATTCGTAATGACCGTATCTAGACCGAAAAGCAGTCTTCGGGATATCGGCTTCCTTCACCAAAATCTGATGATACCCAGATCTTAAGTCTATTTTAGAAAACATTGTCGCGCCGGACAGTTGATCCAATAAGTCGTCTATTCTGGGTAGTGGATACTTGTTTTTAATCGTCAACTTGTTCAATTGACGATAATCCACACAAAGTCTCGAGCTTCCATCTTTCTTCTTGACTAATAAAACAGGCGCTCCCCAAGGTGATACGCTTGGCCGAATAAACTTCTTTTCCAAGAGATCTTCAATCTGCTTTTTCAATTCAACTAACTCTGCTGGAGCCATTCTGTATGGCGGCGCTGCTATTGGGCCGGCTTGAGCAATTAAATCAATGGAGAATTCCACTTCTCGGATTGGAGGTAAGCCTGGTACTTCATCCGGAAAAACATCCATGAACTCTTCAATAACCGTTCGGTTTTCTGCCGGACGGTTTTCTTCATTTTGATCTTCACGTGTTAAAATTAGGAAACACATTGCTCCTTCTATAAGATCCTCTCGGAGTTTACCGAGAGTCAATGATAAATCTTCTTCATTGCTTGGGAAAATCAGCTTTTTCTTCCCACAATCAATGAGAATGCGATTGGTTGTTAGCCAATCCATCCCTAGTATCACTTCTATGTCTTGAAGAGGTAAACATATAAGGTTTACCTTAAACTGGTACCCTTCTACCTCAATAGGACATCTAATGCAGACAGTAGACGTCCTAATCTCTCCAGCCGCTGGGGTAGACACCACCAAATCAAGCTGCATCTCACTCTTGTCTAAACCCAACTTTTCAACACATGCCTTCGAGATGAAAGAATGTGTTGCCCCCGAGTCATACAATACACAACAAGGAACTCCACGCAGCAAGCAAGTGCTAATAATAAGGTTACCTGAACTTGCTGCTTCTACTCCGGTCAGGGCATAAACCCGGCCGGTTGCTTGCGCTCTTCCTCCATTCCTCTGACCACTTCTTCCAGCAATTGAAGGTCTCATAGCCCCTCGATTTCCCATGTTACATTCAGAATCCGTATGGTCGTTTCTTCCACACTTAGAACAATTCTTGAATCCCACCAGTTGAGGGCAAGAGGATCGATAATGTGGCCCTCCACAATTGAAACAAGAAACACTTCCTTGCTGCCTTGACGAATTAATATAAACTGAGTTTTGTGAGGGAGTACCAGAACCGGTCGGCATAGGCCGAGAATAAGGAGTCCTCCTCACAACTTGACCAGTTCGAGCCGGAACAGACGCCCTACCGGTCGGTTGCTGCAGCTTCTTTTGTTGTTCTACTTCTGCCATGTTTCTTTCAAGTACCTTGGCTCTTTCTACCAGAGTAGGAAATGAAGTAATACACAAACTGGAGATCATTACCTTCAATTCTGGCCTTAATCCATTTTCATACTTCCTGCATTGTCACTCCTCATTCACGCCCATGGTGTAAAATCTCATCAAATGCTTGTAACGGTCGGTGTATTCGGATACCGACATCCCCCCTTGAACTAGTTGGAGAAATTCCACTTCCTTTGCAAACCTCACGCTGTTGGGGAAATATTCTCCATAAAACTTCTCCTTAAATACTTCCCAAGTGATTGGAAGTCGTTGTTGTTCCAATAACATCTTCATAGCACTCCACCAATGATTTGCCTCCCCAGTAAGCTGGTATTCAGTATATAACAGCCTGTTCTCATTCGGACATCTTTTAGCTTGATAAATTTTCTCCATGTCTCCTATCCAACGATCCGCTTCGTCGGCACTACACTTTCCGTCAAACTTGGCCGGGCGGTGTTGGAGGAAACTCTCTAGACTCCATTCCGCCGTGTTGTTTACCGAAGATCCGGACGGTCCACCGGCCTGGGATCCAGTTCGTAATAACTCCATTATTTGTCTCTGAGTCGCCTCCGCAGCTACTCTAGCGGCTTCAGCATTCTGTAATGCAATCGCGTTCTGTTGCGCGAGGTTATTGTTTTGCTGAATCAAAGTGGTGTTTTGTTGTTGGAGTGCAGCTAGGACTGATTCCAACAAGTTGTTGTTGCTGTTGCCGGATGTATCACGGTCGGTCGGTTGTGGAGGTGGTCTTGGAGCCATTTTCTGTTTTCAACAGAAGAAAACTCATAAATTTCTATAAGAAGTTAGAAAATTCTAACTGATCATATGAGTATACAGCACAAGCATAGCATACCCATAACCTATAGGCATTCTAAGGAACAAAACTGCTCTGATACCATTAATGTAACATCCCAATAAATATATAGAATAAAACTATATTTCATTTTAGGAGTTATCAAAAATCATATTAAAGAACAGTAGAGAAAAGAAGAATTAACATAACTAAAGAAAGATTGGATTAAACGACTTGTTTAACCAAAAAATACAAGATGTAAGATTTACAAGATTCAGGAAGTTCAGGACGGACGGTTTTACAAAACCTATTAACCGACCGTCTAAAAATAATATTTACAATGAACTAAAAGAAATACTATGGATCGGAAGGTCCAGCAAACTGCTCGGGCAGCACTTCCAATGGTTGCTCTTCCAGTAAAGCTTCCTCCAAAGACTCCTCTTGAAGTACTTCTGCTCACATCCAAAAAGGATGATCATTGCATTTGAAGAAACAATTCCGAACGATCGAAATACCGAACGGTAAAATAAAGAAAATAAATAAAACAAGTAGTAGGGTAAGCTTATGAAGATTTCAACGAATCATTTATTATATCAACATAAACATCGACATCACATAGTCTATTTTCAAATGAAATCATCATGGAAACATTATAAATTCTCAAGATGTTCAAAAATAAAAGTCCGGACGTATGACCCTGTATGCTCGCCGCTCTCTGCACCCGGGTGGACCTGGCTGGGATACACTCAACAGACCGCCACCCGAGGTTAGTCCAATGGAACCACCTCGGTATAGAAATACCCTGAGGCTAGAGGACCTCCCGCCATTCCCACGCATGAATTACTCTCCTCTACCTGAGGTGATGTAATCACGGAATATCGGAATAGAGTCGGAACCTGAGCCTATAACCACGGTCATACTAAAATCAATTTACTTCAAACATGAGATATTCCTCCTTGGAACTCTCTTACAATTCCATCCAAGTATTCAACAACTTAGTAGCCGTTTAAAACACGAGACTTAACAGAACTTAGGTAAAGAGTGTTTGAATGGTAAAACCGGAAGGAAAGATCAGTAGTGGTTCAGCCGGACGGAAGATCAGTGATGGTTCGTCAACAGAGGTAACAAATAAAGAAACCGGTCGGGATAATAAAATTTAGAATGTACTTAACAAAAATAGACGTCCAACCTTTGAGAGGAAGGAACCAAGAAATTGATTGATGAAATCCAGTGACTAAAAAGAAAAATGGACGGTTTATAAGATGGAGTTCTCTTCAGAAAAGTAGGGGTCCTGACTAAACTGGACATTCCATAAGAAATTCAAGATTTGGTCTAATGCCGGACGCTTTACCAATTGACCAATGAAATAAAGAAAACCGGACGTTCTGTGTAAGACAGAAAATCCAAAGTGTCTGACTTAATAATATATTTTTGTTTCAGAAATACGAAATCGATTTAAGAAGTGACGGGAAACCGGACGGTCATAAAGACCATTCGATTATAAGATTGATTAAACTATGTTCTTAGACTCTCTTTGAAATTTAAATGTTACAGAATTCATTTCAACATCAGATTAATACTTTCATACAACATATAAAAATCAAACATTTCATATTTCATACATTCAATCATCAAGCATACCAAAATTCATACATTCAACTATATAACAAATAATTATTGAATAATCATAAACTTCCCTTACCTCTTAACTCCAGCTAAGACTTGGACAGTGGATGGAGAGTAACTAATTCGTCTAAGTTCCAATTTCTAAACATAAGATACAAGAATATAGGTTCAGAAAGATGATTTTACAGAGACACGCAGCCTTAACGGCACATGCATGCAGGAAAACTAAGAACCCTAAAGAGCCTGACACTTACCAGCTCCGAACGGTCTTCTGTTTGGTATAGATTGTACCTCTTGATACCAGCTACCAGATTTCTTGAAGAAAGTTAGTGATCTGAGAACGTTTGGAGGTTAGATTCTTAGAGAGAAGATTGAAAGGTTTAGAGAGAAGGAGGAGAGTTTCTGAGTTTGCAGAAAACGAAATTTGATGAAGAAGAAGAAGATTTTGCATGCAAAAAGAATTGTATTGTTTTCTTCTTACCTTTACACCAGCGGTCGGCCAGTATTATGCTGCCACCTGGTTTCCACTACTAATCCCCCATTCATCCTGTAGTCGCCACCTGGTTCCCACTCACAGGGATTTTCCCTGCTAAGCCGTCGCTGCACGGATTACAAGGAAAAGGCATTAATTGTTTGCAGAAATTTGTCTCCCACTCACTTAAGAGAAACCGGCCGGTCGCCACGTGGCCGGGTCTAAAACATTGGATTTTACGGGTTGTGACATTCCCCCCAACAAATAAAAATTTTCGTCCTCGAAAATTAAAGTGTTACCTTCAAACAAGTGAGGAAAGTTCTCTCGCATTTCATCCTCACGTTCCCAAGTAATGTCGCCAGCTTTATCATCCCAAATGACCTTAACATACGTGGTACGCTTGTTGGACGGCCGCCTGATGGTTAATTCTTCAACTTTCACCGGTCGGACATCTACTGAGCAATCCGCATTGAGTTGAATGTTATCGGCCTCAATCACATGCGAAGGATCGGCAATATACTTACGAAGTTGCGAAACGTGAAATACTGGATGAAGATTAGATAACGAAGGAGGTAAAGCCAATTCGTAAGCTACCGGTCCAATGCGCTTCAAAATTTGATAAGGACCAAGAAATCGAGCGGATAGCTTCTTTGGTCGGATAACTCTTCCAACGCCAGTCTTTCTGTCCAACTTAAGAAACACATGATCTCCTTTAGCAAATTCCAAAGGCTTCCGCCGTCTATCGGCATATGATTTCTGTCGGCTCTGGGATGCCTTAAGTCTTTCTCTGATTAACTTTACCTTCTCGGTGGTTTGTTGCACTATCTCTGGTCCAGTTAACACCGATTCTCCTTCCTGGAACCAACAAAGAGGTGTTCGACATTTTCTACCATAAAGTGCTTCAAAAGGCGCCATTCCAATACTTGAGTGAAAACTATTGTTGTACGTGAATTCGGCCAATGGCAAAATTTCGTCCCAAACACCCAAGTGATCCAACACGCTTGTCCTCAACAAATCTTCCAAGGTCTGGATAGTCCTTTCGGATTGACCGTCCGTTTGTGGATGGTAAGCAGAGCTCATTTGAAGTTTGCTTCCCATTTCTTGTTGAAGTGCCTGCCAAAATCGAGACGTAAATCTTGGGTCTCGATCCGACACGATACCGGACGGTACTCCATGAAGCCTTATGATTTCTTTAACGTACAACTGAGCCAGCTTGGACATAGGCATTTTCAAATTGATGGGAAGAAAGTGAGCACTCTTGGTCAGTCTATCGACTATCACCCAAATTGCGTCATGATTTCTGACCGTTCGGGGTAAATGGGTCACGAAATCCATTGCAATGCTGTCCCATTTCCATTCGGGTATCTCCAATGGTTGAAGTTGACCGCTCGGTTTCTGATACTCAATCTTAGCTCTTTGGCAAGTTAGACAAGATTCTACGAAACGAGCTACATCTTGCTTCATTCCTGGCCACCAGAAACACATTCGTAAGTCTTTATACATCTTGGTCATTCCCGGATGAATACTTAGACGACTTTGATGAGCTTCTTCTAAGATTATCCTTTTTAACTCATCATCATTTGGAACACAAGTTCTATCCTTATATCTTAACAATCCGTCTGTTCCATCATTGAAGTCTTGGTGGGGTGGTATACCGAACGGTTTGGAAATTCTCTGCAACTCTTTATCAACTTTTTGCTTTTCTCTTATTCGGTCAAATATGTTACTTGACAATCGCATAAGGCTACAGCTAATACCGGTCGGCTCGAATTCACAATGAAACCTTAGATCTCTGAAGCTTTCAACCAGTTTCAATTCTTGAATCATCATGTTTGCCACATGTACCGTCTTCCGGCTTAAAGCGTCAGCGACTACATTTGCCTTTCCCGGATGATAATGTAGTTCAAAATCGTAGTCCTTCAAAAATTCCATCCATCTTCTCTGCCTCATATTTAATTCCTTCTGATCGAACAAATATTTGAGGCTCTTGTGATCACTGAATACTTGAAACCTGGCGCCGTATAGATAATGTCTCCAAATCTTCAATGCAAACACTACAGCAGCCAACTCAAGATCATGAGTTGGATAATTTCTCTCGTGAACCTTCAACTGCCGAGAGGCGTAAGCAACGGCTTTCTCTTCTTGCATCAAAGCGCAACCCAACCCTTGATAAGATGCGTCGCAATATACTACATAAGGCAGATTGGCATCCGGAATTACCAAAACTGGAGCATTCGTCAATCGCTGCTTCAGTTCTTGAAAACTAGACTCGCACCGGTCGGTCCAGACGAAGGGTTGATCCTTTCGAGTTAATTGAGTTAAGGGCGCTACTATCTTAGAAAAGCCTTCAATAAATCTTCGATAGTAGCCAGCCAATCCCACAAAGCTTCTAATCTCCGAAACCGAACGGGGAGTTTCCCACTCTAAAACCGCTCGGACCTTGGCCGGATCCACAGCAATTCCGCCAGCCGAGATTACATGCCCAAGAAATTGCACTTGTTTCATCCAAAATTCGCACTTAGACATTTTGGCATATAATTGTTTTTCCCTTAACACACTAAGCACTATCCTCAAATGTTCTTCATGCTCTGCTTCAGTCTTAGAGTATATGAGGATGTCATCAATAAAGACTACTACGAAGTTATCCAAAAACGGCCGGAAGATCCGATTCATGTAATCCATGAACACAGCAGGTGCGTTGGTAACGCCGAACGGCATTACTACATATTCGTAATGACCGTATCTAGACCGAAAAGCAGTCTTCGGGATATCGGCTTCCTTCACCAAAATCTGATGATACCCAGATCTTAAGTCTATTTTAGAAAACATTGTCGCGCCGGACAGTTGATCCAATAAGTCGTCTATTCTGGGTAGTGGATACTTGTTTTTAATCGTCAACTTGTTCAATTGACGATAATCCACACAAAGTCTCGAGCTTCCATCTTTCTTCTTGACTAATAAAACAGGCGCTCCCCAAGGTGATACGCTTGGCCGAATAAACTTCTTTTCCAAGAGATCTTCAATCTGCTTTTTCAATTCAACTAACTCTGCTGGAGCCATTCTGTATGGCGGCGCTGCTATTGGGCCGGCTTGAGCAATTAAATCAATGGAGAATTCCACTTCTCGGATTGGAGGTAAGCCTGGTACTTCATCCGGAAAAACATCCATGAACTCTTCAATAACCGTTCGGTTTTCTGCCGGACGGTTTTCTTCATTTTGATCTTCACGTGTTAAAATTAGGAAACACATTGCTCCTTCTATAAGATCCTCTCGGAGTTTACCGAGAGTCAATGATAAATCTTCTTCATTGCTTGGGAAAATCAGCTTTTTCTTCCCACAATCAATGAGAATGCGATTGGTTGTTAGCCAATCCATCCCTAGTATCACTTCTATGTCTTGAAGAGGTAAACATATAAGGTTTACCTTAAACTGGTACCCTTCTACCTCAATAGGACATCTAATGCAGACAGTAGACGTCCTAATCTCTCCAGCCGCTGGGGTAGACACCACCAAATCAAGCTGCATCTCACTCTTGTCTAAACCCAACTTTTCAACACATGCCTTCGAGATGAAAGAATGTGTTGCCCCCGAGTCATACAATACACAACAAGGAACTCCACGCAGCAAGCAAGTGCTAATAATAAGGTTACCTGAACTTGCTGCTTCTACTCCGGTCAGGGCATAAACCCGGCCGGTTGCTTGCGCTCTTCCTCCATTCCTCTGACCACTTCTTCCAGCAATTGAAGGTCTCATAGCCCCTCGATTTCCCATGTTACATTCAGAATCCGTATGGTCGTTTCTTCCACACTTAGAACAATTCTTGAATCCCACCAGTTGAGGGCAAGAGGATCGATAATGTGGCCCTCCACAATTGAAACAAGAAACACTTCCTTGCTGCCTTGACGAATTAATATAAACTGAGTTTTGTGAGGGAGTACCAGAACCGGTCGGCATAGGCCGAGAATAAGGAGTCCTCCTCACAACTTGACCAGTTCGAGCCGGAACAGACGCCCTACCGGTCGGTTGCTGCAGCTTCTTTTGTTGTTCTACTTCTGCCATGTTTCTTTCAAGTACCTTGGCTCTTTCTACCAGAGTAGGAAATGAAGTAATACACAAACTGGAGATCATTACCTTCAATTCTGGCCTTAATCCATTTTCATACTTCCTGCATTGTCACTCCTCATTCACGCCCATGGTGTAAAATCTCATCAAATGCTTGTAACGGTCGGTGTATTCGGATACCGACATCCCCCCTTGAACTAGTTGGAGAAATTCCACTTCCTTTGCAAACCTCACGCTGTTGGGGAAATATTCTCCATAAAACTTCTCCTTAAATACTTCCCAAGTGATTGGAAGTCGTTGTTGTTCCAATAACATCTTCATAGCACTCCACCAATGATTTGCCTCCCCAGTAAGCTGGTATTCAGTATATAACAGCCTGTTCTCATTCGGACATCTTTTAGCTTGATAAATTTTCTCCATGTCTCCTATCCAACGATCCGCTTCGTCGGCACTACACTTTCCGTCAAACTTGGCCGGGCGGTGTTGGAGGAAACTCTCTAGACTCCATTCCGCCGTGTTGTTTACCGAAGATCCGGACGGTCCACCGGCCTGGGATCCAGTTCGTAATAACTCCATTATTTGTCTCTGAGTCGCCTCCGCAGCTACTCTAGCGGCTTCAGCATTCTGTAATGCAATCGCGTTCTGTTGCGCGAGGTTATTGTTTTGCTGAATCAAAGTGGTGTTTTGTTGTTGGAGTGCAGCTAGGACTGATTCCAACAAGTTGTTGTTGCTGTTGCCGGATGTATCACGGTCGGTCGGTTGTGGAGGTGGTCTTGGAGCCATTTTCTGTTTTCAACAGAAGAAAACTCATAAATTTCTATAAGAAGTTAGAAAATTCTAACTGATCATATGAGTATACAGCACAAGCATAGCATACCCATAACCTATAGGCATTCTAAGGAACAAAACTGCTCTGATACCATTAATGTAACATCCCAATAAATATATAGAATAAAACTATATTTCATTTTAGGAGTTATCAAAAATCATATTAAAGAACAGTAGAGAAAAGAAGAATTAACATAACTAAAGAAAGATTGGATTAAACGACTTGTTTAACCAAAAAATACAAGATGTAAGATTTACAAGATTCAGGAAGTTCAGGACGGACGGTTTTACAAAACCTATTAACCGACCGTCTAAAAATAATATTTACAATGAACTAAAAGAAATACTATGGATCGGAAGGTCCAGCAAACTGCTCGGGCAGCACTTCCAATGGTTGCTCTTCCAGTAAAGCTTCCTCCAAAGACTCCTCTTGAAGTACTTCTGCTCACATCCAAAAAGGATGATCATTGCATTTGAAGAAACAATTCCGAACGATCGAAATACCGAACGGTAAAATAAAGAAAATAAATAAAACAAGTAGTAGGGTAAGCTTATGAAGATTTCAACGAATCATTTATTATATCAACATAAACATCGACATCACATAGTCTATTTTCAAATGAAATCATCATGGAAACATTATAAATTCTCAAGATGTTCAAAAATAAAAGTCCGGACGTATGACCCTGTATGCTCGCCGCTCTCTGCACCCGGGTGGACCTGGCTGGGATACACTCAACAGACCGCCACCCGAGGTTAGTCCAATGGAACCACCTCGGTATAGAAATACCCTGAGGCTAGAGGACCTCCCGCCATTCCCACGCATGAATTACTCTCCTCTACCTGAGGTGATGTAATCACGGAATATCGGAATAGAGTCGGAACCTGAGCCTATAACCACGGTCATACTAAAATCAATTTACTTCAAACATGAGATATTCCTCCTTGGAACTCTCTTACAATTCCATCCAAGTATTCAACAACTTAGTAGCCGTTTAAAACACGAGACTTAACAGAACTTAGGTAAAGAGTGTTTGAATGGTAAAACCGGAAGGAAAGATCAGTAGTGGTTCAGCCGGACGGAAGATCAGTGATGGTTCGTCAACAGAGGTAACAAATAAAGAAACCGGTCGGGATAATAAAATTTAGAATGTACTTAACAAAAATAGACGTCCAACCTTTGAGAGGAAGGAACCAAGAAATTGATTGATGAAATCCAGTGACTAAAAAGAAAAATGGACGGTTTATAAGATGGAGTTCTCTTCAGAAAAGTAGGGGTCCTGACTAAACTGGACATTCCATAAGAAATTCAAGATTTGGTCTAATGCCGGACGCTTTACCAATTGACCAATGAAATAAAGAAAACCGGACGTTCTGTGTAAGACAGAAAATCCAAAGTGTCTGACTTAATAATATATTTTTGTTTCAGAAATACGAAATCGATTTAAGAAGTGACGGGAAACCGGACGGTCATAAAGACCATTCGATTATAAGATTGATTAAACTATGTTCTTAGACTCTCTTTGAAATTTAAATGTTACAGAATTCATTTCAACATCAGATTAATACTTTCATACAACATATAAAAATCAAACATTTCATATTTCATACATTCAATCATCAAGCATACCAAAATTCATACATTCAACTATATAACAAATAATTATTGAATAATCATAAACTTCCCTTACCTCTTAACTCCAGCTAAGACTTGGACAGTGGATGGAGAGTAACTAATTCGTCTAAGTTCCAATTTCTAAACATAAGATACAAGAATATAGGTTCAGAAAGATGATTTTACAGAGACACGCAGCCTTAACGGCACATGCATGCAGGAAAACTAAGAACCCTAAAGAGCCTGACACTTACCAGCTCCGAACGGTCTTCTGTTTGGTATAGATTGTACCTCTTGATACCAGCTACCAGATTTCTTGAAGAAAGTTAGTGATCTGAGAACGTTTGGAGGTTAGATTCTTAGAGAGAAGATTGAAAGGTTTAGAGAGAAGGAGGAGAGTTTCTGAGTTTGCAGAAAACGAAATTTGATGAAGAAGAAGAAGATTTTGCATGCAAAAAGAATTGTATTGTTTTCTTCTTACCTTTACACCAGCGGTCGGCCAGTATTATGCTGCCACCTGGTTTCCACTACTAATCCCCCATTCATCCTGTAGTCGCCACCTGGTTCCCACTCACAGGGATTTTCCCTGCTAAGCCGTCGCTGCACGGATTACAAGGAAAAGGCATTAATTGTTTGCAGAAATTTGTCTCCCACTCACTTAAGAGAAACCGGCCGGTCGCCACGTGGCCGGGTCTAAAACATTGGATTTTACGGGTTGTGACATTCCCCCCAACAAATAAAAATTTTCGTCCTCGAAAATTAAAGTGTTACCTTCAAACAAGTGAGGAAAGTTCTCTCGCATTTCATCCTCACGTTCCCAAGTAATGTCGCCAGCTTTATCATCCCAAATGACCTTAACATACGTGGTACGCTTGTTGGACGGCCGCCTGATGGTTAATTCTTCAACTTTCACCGGTCGGACATCTACTGAGCAATCCGCATTGAGTTGAATGTTATCGGCCTCAATCACATGCGAAGGATCGGCAATATACTTACGAAGTTGCGAAACGTGAAATACTGGATGAAGATTAGATAACGAAGGAGGTAAAGCCAATTCGTAAGCTACCGGTCCAATGCGCTTCAAAATTTGATAAGGACCAAGAAATCGAGCGGATAGCTTCTTTGGTCGGATAACTCTTCCAACGCCAGTCTTTCTGTCCAACTTAAGAAACACATGATCTCCTTTAGCAAATTCCAAAGGCTTCCGCCGTCTATCGGCATATGATTTCTGTCGGCTCTGGGATGCCTTAAGTCTTTCTCTGATTAACTTTACCTTCTCGGTGGTTTGTTGCACTATCTCTGGTCCAGTTAACACCGATTCTCCTTCCTGGAACCAACAAAGAGGTGTTCGACATTTTCTACCATAAAGTGCTTCAAAAGGCGCCATTCCAATACTTGAGTGAAAACTATTGTTGTACGTGAATTCGGCCAATGGCAAAATTTCGTCCCAAACACCCAAGTGATCCAACACGCTTGTCCTCAACAAATCTTCCAAGGTCTGGATAGTCCTTTCGGATTGACCGTCCGTTTGTGGATGGTAAGCAGAGCTCATTTGAAGTTTGCTTCCCATTTCTTGTTGAAGTGCCTGCCAAAATCGAGACGTAAATCTTGGGTCTCGATCCGACACGATACCGGACGGTACTCCATGAAGCCTTATGATTTCTTTAACGTACAACTGAGCCAGCTTGGACATAGGCATTTTCAAATTGATGGGAAGAAAGTGAGCACTCTTGGTCAGTCTATCGACTATCACCCAAATTGCGTCATGATTTCTGACCGTTCGGGGTAAATGGGTCACGAAATCCATTGCAATGCTGTCCCATTTCCATTCGGGTATCTCCAATGGTTGAAGTTGACCGCTCGGTTTCTGATACTCAATCTTAGCTCTTTGGCAAGTTAGACAAGATTCTACGAAACGAGCTACATCTTGCTTCATTCCTGGCCACCAGAAACACATTCGTAAGTCTTTATACATCTTGGTCATTCCCGGATGAATACTTAGACGACTTTGATGAGCTTCTTCTAAGATTATCCTTTTTAACTCATCATCATTTGGAACACAAGTTCTATCCTTATATCTTAACAATCCGTCTGTTCCATCATTGAAGTCTTGGTGGGGTGGTATACCGAACGGTTTGGAAATTCTCTGCAACTCTTTATCAACTTTTTGCTTTTCTCTTATTCGGTCAAATATGTTACTTGACAATCGCATAAGGCTACAGCTAATACCGGTCGGCTCGAATTCACAATGAAACCTTAGATCTCTGAAGCTTTCAACCAGTTTCAATTCTTGAATCATCATGTTTGCCACATGTACCGTCTTCCGGCTTAAAGCGTCAGCGACTACATTTGCCTTTCCCGGATGATAATGTAGTTCAAAATCGTAGTCCTTCAAAAATTCCATCCATCTTCTCTGCCTCATATTTAATTCCTTCTGATCGAACAAATATTTGAGGCTCTTGTGATCACTGAATACTTGAAACCTGGCGCCGTATAGATAATGTCTCCAAATCTTCAATGCAAACACTACAGCAGCCAACTCAAGATCATGAGTTGGATAATTTCTCTCGTGAACCTTCAACTGCCGAGAGGCGTAAGCAACGGCTTTCTCTTCTTGCATCAAAGCGCAACCCAACCCTTGATAAGATGCGTCGCAATATACTACATAAGGCAGATTGGCATCCGGAATTACCAAAACTGGAGCATTCGTCAATCGCTGCTTCAGTTCTTGAAAACTAGACTCGCACCGGTCGGTCCAGACGAAGGGTTGATCCTTTCGAGTTAATTGAGTTAAGGGCGCTACTATCTTAGAAAAGCCTTCAATAAATCTTCGATAGTAGCCAGCCAATCCCACAAAGCTTCTAATCTCCGAAACCGAACGGGGAGTTTCCCACTCTAAAACCGCTCGGACCTTGGCCGGATCCACAGCAATTCCGCCAGCCGAGATTACATGCCCAAGAAATTGCACTTGTTTCATCCAAAATTCGCACTTAGACATTTTGGCATATAATTGTTTTTCCCTTAACACACTAAGCACTATCCTCAAATGTTCTTCATGCTCTGCTTCAGTCTTAGAGTATATGAGGATGTCATCAATAAAGACTACTACGAAGTTATCCAAAAACGGCCGGAAGATCCGATTCATGTAATCCATGAACACAGCAGGTGCGTTGGTAACGCCGAACGGCATTACTACATATTCGTAATGACCGTATCTAGACCGAAAAGCAGTCTTCGGGATATCGGCTTCCTTCACCAAAATCTGATGATACCCAGATCTTAAGTCTATTTTAGAAAACATTGTCGCGCCGGACAGTTGATCCAATAAGTCGTCTATTCTGGGTAGTGGATACTTGTTTTTAATCGTCAACTTGTTCAATTGACGATAATCCACACAAAGTCTCGAGCTTCCATCTTTCTTCTTGACTAATAAAACAGGCGCTCCCCAAGGTGATACGCTTGGCCGAATAAACTTCTTTTCCAAGAGATCTTCAATCTGCTTTTTCAATTCAACTAACTCTGCTGGAGCCATTCTGTATGGCGGCGCTGCTATTGGGCCGGCTTGAGCAATTAAATCAATGGAGAATTCCACTTCTCGGATTGGAGGTAAGCCTGGTACTTCATCCGGAAAAACATCCATGAACTCTTCAATAACCGTTCGGTTTTCTGCCGGACGGTTTTCTTCATTTTGATCTTCACGTGTTAAAATTAGGAAACACATTGCTCCTTCTATAAGATCCTCTCGGAGTTTACCGAGAGTCAATGATAAATCTTCTTCATTGCTTGGGAAAATCAGCTTTTTCTTCCCACAATCAATGAGAATGCGATTGGTTGTTAGCCAATCCATCCCTAGTATCACTTCTATGTCTTGAAGAGGTAAACATATAAGGTTTACCTTAAACTGGTACCCTTCTACCTCAATAGGACATCTAATGCAGACAGTAGACGTCCTAATCTCTCCAGCCGCTGGGGTAGACACCACCAAATCAAGCTGCATCTCACTCTTGTCTAAACCCAACTTTTCAACACATGCCTTCGAGATGAAAGAATGTGTTGCCCCCGAGTCATACAATACACAACAAGGAACTCCACGCAGCAAGCAAGTGCTAATAATAAGGTTACCTGAACTTGCTGCTTCTACTCCGGTCAGGGCATAAACCCGGCCGGTTGCTTGCGCTCTTCCTCCATTCCTCTGACCACTTCTTCCAGCAATTGAAGGTCTCATAGCCCCTCGATTTCCCATGTTACATTCAGAATCCGTATGGTCGTTTCTTCCACACTTAGAACAATTCTTGAATCCCACCAGTTGAGGGCAAGAGGATCGATAATGTGGCCCTCCACAATTGAAACAAGAAACACTTCCTTGCTGCCTTGACGAATTAATATAAACTGAGTTTTGTGAGGGAGTACCAGAACCGGTCGGCATAGGCCGAGAATAAGGAGTCCTCCTCACAACTTGACCAGTTCGAGCCGGAACAGACGCCCTACCGGTCGGTTGCTGCAGCTTCTTTTGTTGTTCTACTTCTGCCATGTTTCTTTCAAGTACCTTGGCTCTTTCTACCAGAGTAGGAAATGAAGTAATACACAAACTGGAGATCATTACCTTCAATTCTGGCCTTAATCCATTTTCATACTTCCTGCATTGTCACTCCTCATTCACGCCCATGGTGTAAAATCTCATCAAATGCTTGTAACGGTCGGTGTATTCGGATACCGACATCCCCCCTTGAACTAGTTGGAGAAATTCCACTTCCTTTGCAAACCTCACGCTGTTGGGGAAATATTCTCCATAAAACTTCTCCTTAAATACTTCCCAAGTGATTGGAAGTCGTTGTTGTTCCAATAACATCTTCATAGCACTCCACCAATGATTTGCCTCCCCAGTAAGCTGGTATTCAGTATATAACAGCCTGTTCTCATTCGGACATCTTTTAGCTTGATAAATTTTCTCCATGTCTCCTATCCAACGATCCGCTTCGTCGGCACTACACTTTCCGTCAAACTTGGCCGGGCGGTGTTGGAGGAAACTCTCTAGACTCCATTCCGCCGTGTTGTTTACCGAAGATCCGGACGGTCCACCGGCCTGGGATCCAGTTCGTAATAACTCCATTATTTGTCTCTGAGTCGCCTCCGCAGCTACTCTAGCGGCTTCAGCATTCTGTAATGCAATCGCGTTCTGTTGCGCGAGGTTATTGTTTTGCTGAATCAAAGTGGTGTTTTGTTGTTGGAGTGCAGCTAGGACTGATTCCAACAAGTTGTTGTTGCTGTTGCCGGATGTATCACGGTCGGTCGGTTGTGGAGGTGGTCTTGGAGCCATTTTCTGTTTTCAACAGAAGAAAACTCATAAATTTCTATAAGAAGTTAGAAAATTCTAACTGATCATATGAGTATACAGCACAAGCATAGCATACCCATAACCTATAGGCATTCTAAGGAACAAAACTGCTCTGATACCATTAATGTAACATCCCAATAAATATATAGAATAAAACTATATTTCATTTTAGGAGTTATCAAAAATCATATTAAAGAACAGTAGAGAAAAGAAGAATTAACATAACTAAAGAAAGATTGGATTAAACGACTTGTTTAACCAAAAAATACAAGATGTAAGATTTACAAGATTCAGGAAGTTCAGGACGGACGGTTTTACAAAACCTATTAACCGACCGTCTAAAAATAATATTTACAATGAACTAAAAGAAATACTATGGATCGGAAGGTCCAGCAAACTGCTCGGGCAGCACTTCCAATGGTTGCTCTTCCAGTAAAGCTTCCTCCAAAGACTCCTCTTGAAGTACTTCTGCTCACATCCAAAAAGGATGATCATTGCATTTGAAGAAACAATTCCGAACGATCGAAATACCGAACGGTAAAATAAAGAAAATAAATAAAACAAGTAGTAGGGTAAGCTTATGAAGATTTCAACGAATCATTTATTATATCAACATAAACATCGACATCACATAGTCTATTTTCAAATGAAATCATCATGGAAACATTATAAATTCTCAAGATGTTCAAAAATAAAAGTCCGGACGTATGACCCTGTATGCTCGCCGCTCTCTGCACCCGGGTGGACCTGGCTGGGATACACTCAACAGACCGCCACCCGAGGTTAGTCCAATGGAACCACCTCGGTATAGAAATACCCTGAGGCTAGAGGACCTCCCGCCATTCCCACGCATGAATTACTCTCCTCTACCTGAGGTGATGTAATCACGGAATATCGGAATAGAGTCGGAACCTGAGCCTATAACCACGGTCATACTAAAATCAATTTACTTCAAACATGAGATATTCCTCCTTGGAACTCTCTTACAATTCCATCCAAGTATTCAACAACTTAGTAGCCGTTTAAAACACGAGACTTAACAGAACTTAGGTAAAGAGTGTTTGAATGGTAAAACCGGAAGGAAAGATCAGTAGTGGTTCAGCCGGACGGAAGATCAGTGATGGTTCGTCAACAGAGGTAACAAATAAAGAAACCGGTCGGGATAATAAAATTTAGAATGTACTTAACAAAAATAGACGTCCAACCTTTGAGAGGAAGGAACCAAGAAATTGATTGATGAAATCCAGTGACTAAAAAGAAAAATGGACGGTTTATAAGATGGAGTTCTCTTCAGAAAAGTAGGGGTCCTGACTAAACTGGACATTCCATAAGAAATTCAAGATTTGGTCTAATGCCGGACGCTTTACCAATTGACCAATGAAATAAAGAAAACCGGACGTTCTGTGTAAGACAGAAAATCCAAAGTGTCTGACTTAATAATATATTTTTGTTTCAGAAATACGAAATCGATTTAAGAAGTGACGGGAAACCGGACGGTCATAAAGACCATTCGATTATAAGATTGATTAAACTATGTTCTTAGACTCTCTTTGAAATTTAAATGTTACAGAATTCATTTCAACATCAGATTAATACTTTCATACAACATATAAAAATCAAACATTTCATATTTCATACATTCAATCATCAAGCATACCAAAATTCATACATTCAACTATATAACAAATAATTATTGAATAATCATAAACTTCCCTTACCTCTTAACTCCAGCTAAGACTTGGACAGTGGATGGAGAGTAACTAATTCGTCTAAGTTCCAATTTCTAAACATAAGATACAAGAATATAGGTTCAGAAAGATGATTTTACAGAGACACGCAGCCTTAACGGCACATGCATGCAGGAAAACTAAGAACCCTAAAGAGCCTGACACTTACCAGCTCCGAACGGTCTTCTGTTTGGTATAGATTGTACCTCTTGATACCAGCTACCAGATTTCTTGAAGAAAGTTAGTGATCTGAGAACGTTTGGAGGTTAGATTCTTAGAGAGAAGATTGAAAGGTTTAGAGAGAAGGAGGAGAGTTTCTGAGTTTGCAGAAAACGAAATTTGATGAAGAAGAAGAAGATTTTGCATGCAAAAAGAATTGTATTGTTTTCTTCTTACCTTTACACCAGCGGTCGGCCAGTATTATGCTGCCACCTGGTTTCCACTACTAATCCCCCATTCATCCTGTAGTCGCCACCTGGTTCCCACTCACAGGGATTTTCCCTGCTAAGCCGTCGCTGCACGGATTACAAGGAAAAGGCATTAATTGTTTGCAGAAATTTGTCTCCCACTCACTTAAGAGAAACCGGCCGGTCGCCACGTGGCCGGGTCTAAAACATTGGATTTTACGGGTTGTGACACATCACGTTGATAAAATAAAGAAAAAAAAATAACAATAGAAATAAAAACAGAAGAATTGAGCCACGACTCTAATTTATAACTAGAAAAATGATTTCCTACTTTGTAATTTTTTTTAAATGCAAAATTTGATTTTTATAATTATTTTATCTGTATACTTTGTGTCGAATAAATGTAAATATGTATTATAAGAGTATTGTTTTTATAACTGACCGTGTATTGTTTAACATCATCCACACATTATTGAATTTTTATCTTTATATGGATTTAAACTTTTACCTGTTTAAGAACTGCAATTTTATTGGATTATGATACTTTGGCATTAATAAATTTGTATATCCACTATTTTATTTTTTTTTATTTTTTTTACATAAATGAAATAATTCACTTTTTTTATGATTATATAATATTTAAAAGTGAGTTGTAAAGTAGTTGATAGAGTGTAAAAAAACAATTTATCTTTTCAGTGTTATACGTAAAAGATATATTTTTAAAATATTGATAAAATTGATTAAAAACATATATGATTTAAATAATAAATTATAAGAAAAGTGAATTTTTTGAGTTAGGGGAAAGAGGAAATGGTGTTTGTTGATCACCACATGTTTGAAATTTTGAATGAAGTGGGGAAGACAAGGACCAAGAAAATTGGCACGTGGTCCAGCCAATCATTTTTTTCTCGGTTCTCAATGTTTTTTGTTCTATGTACAAATAACGATAATTAATATTAGCTTAGATTTTTCTTCTATTTCTATAATTATAAAGTTAGGTTATTGTTAGGTAAAACTAGTTTTTGCATCGAGTCAGAACAAATTACCCTAAAATTTACGACAAGATCGCTTGCAGCATAAAACCATTTAAATATAATATTATTATCTAACTAAAATCAGTTCATTTAAAAAATAATTTTGTAAGCTCTCACCCAATGCAAAATTGTGTAGTCCAATTTCTGGAAACAAATTTGTGATTTTCTGATAAGAATTTAGCTCATATAAATTTAATATTATATATTTAGTTGAAGTAAATAAGATTTTATAATAGTCTACTAAAGGTATTGTATCAATATTTTTGGGATCGAGATCAACTGTTTTTCTTATATAAGAATTTAGTGATAATAGTAATAAATGGATAATGAGTATAACTAATTTAATATAATATTTTAAATTTATATTTATAAATTTTAAAATAGATTTATAACCCATTTAATAATAATCTTACTTAACTTTAACTAATTATTTTTAACATTAATTTTTATTTAACCTAAATGTCGGCTAACAACCATGAGATTTCTGCTTATGGAACGGTTTAAATATGTCTGTGATGTTTTTGATTAATAGAAAAAAAAAAAGTACATTACTTTAGACGTACTTTTCGTTTTCTCCAACCATGCAGGGAGCTGGTGGACAAATATGAGCCACAGATAATTTTGTGGAAATCGATCATAAATAAAAATATATTATTTACGATTTTGATATCAAATTTGACATATAATTCCAAACTTTCTTCAACTTTAATGTTTCTATTTATTTGAATTACAATTTACATTTTTCGTTTTCCAAACAGAGTAAAAAATTAATTCTTTATATGATGAAATCTTTCTGTACATTTATAGTTTTCAAAAAACCAATAATAATTAAAAAATATGAAAAAAACGCATAACTAAGTAAGTACTCCTCGTAAAAATAAAGATTACTAAAGTGACCATCTCATCCGATAAAATATTATTAGATGGTTTTTTTACGGCAAAATTATTAGATAGTTTAAATTTAAGACAAAGAACTTATTACTTCAGCAATTATATAACAATTGATTAACATTTAATTTTCGATAGTTATTATCTATTTTAAACTTTTTTGGTTATCTAAACTTTTTTTTATTGAATTCATATAAATAAATGGTTAGAAATATCAGATTTAGTAAAATTAAATTTAAATAAAATCAATTTAAAATATATAAATAAATGTAAATCTTATTCTATAACTTGATTTTATATAGTTGAATTAAATTTGAAATTCATTTCTTAATATAATATCATAGTTATTATTAAAATTTATTATAAAAAAAAATTGATCTCGTTATTAAACTACTATTCTACCCATTTTAAAGTTAAAATGTATATATCTTGTCAAGAGAAATATATTCAAAGTTATATATTCACTAGATATAAAATTAAATTTATAGAATTGAGTAAAACTTTAAATTTTGCTTTTATCACGAATGATTGTCCTTATACCATATTAAATTTTAAACTTATCGTTTTGTATTCATATAAAACAATATAATTAAAGCTCAAATATAAAAATAAAAAACTTTTATCAATGATATAATAAATAGTATACACAAACAAAACTTTTATGCCATTTTAAAATATTTGATTGAATATTTTTTATGAAATATACTTATGAGTTAAAAGAGTGTCAGAATAAATCAGTGTAAATTGACTACTCTTAACATTTTTATTTAAATTTGATTATTTTCGTTTTCTTTTTTTTATCTTGTTTGATTTTGTTGTTACTGTTATTTATTTATTTATTTTTCTATCCACGTATGTTGCTTCAAAAATAACAATATAAAACTTTATCAGCACTGGAAATCCTAAAAATAAACATTATAAGTATGATCTGTATAATATATAAATCGTATTTGATTTAAATTATGTATGAAAAATTATCTACTATATTAAAATAACCAGTGGATTGAAAGCCACGTGAATTATTAGTAATTTTGTGATAAAATGTTAAGTATCAAATAACTAATTGTTGTGAGCATCACATCTTCGACTTCTTAGGTTTTATATTCGACAACTAATATTACTTAGGACGTGTTTAAATATAAAGAGTTGAAGTTAAATCTTCTTTATTTTACATGAAGAGAATATATTATTTTTCTATTAAATGCAACATTTCTTATTCTTTACATCTACTACGTAAACATAAAGAGGTATATTACTATTTGACCATTACATTTAATAATTGGAACCATATATATTTATTTTATGCATAAAGATCCGTATATATAGCTAAGACTAGAAAGAAATCAAATAGAAACAACACATGCACCTTTCTGTGTGTCCCTTTCTTTCACATTAAGAATATTACAATAGTCAAGTAGACTTTTAATTTTCCATTAAATTATCTCTTTATTCAAAAGACAAAAACAAAAAAGAAATTTGATTTTCCCATAGAAACGAATCCATGTTCAAACTCATACCGAATCTAGAGTCGATAAATTAATATATATTTGTAACTGTCATTAATAAAATTAATACGACCAGCTCACCTCTGGTTTTGTAAAAGGTTAATTACTGATCAAATTAAAATAAGGCATCGACATCGAGTTAATCAGGTAGATTAAAAAAGAGTTTACTATTGTTTTTTCTCTAAACTATTTTATATTTTTGTCTTTAGCATCTCATCAAATTTTTGGTGTTCTAAGTCATTTCTTTACTTTTTTTTAAAGTCAAGTATATTCTTATTACTATTATTATTATTTTGAATGACAGGGAAGCGAACCCTCAATGGAATAACAAAAAAACCTAATTGTATGTAATTATTACCTTGTTTAAAAGTTAATATTGCAATTATATCTATTTTATTAAATTATATTTTGAATGGCTTATAATATTCCCATCAATAATTTTATTTAAGGCTGGTTTGAAGAAAACAAGAAATACAATGAATTTCATTTATTCTAATAAAATTGTTGCACACATTTCTATTTTATTCTATTTTTTCTTTATCTACAAAAAGCAGGATGGTAAATCATTAATGTAAATTTATTATTAAATTTCTACATGATACAATACGTAATTATATTGCCAATACTATCTGCATCGTTCATCAATGATATTATTTTGTGGTAGAAACAAAATTATGGAGAAAGAAAAAAAAAATTGAACAATAGCACTAGAAAATAATGAAATGAGAGAGATATTAAATGGAAAGAAAAATAAAAAAAGGAGTTGCGGAGAGAAGCGAAAGAGAAACAGAAAAAAACACATTCTCCCATCTTCTTCTGTAAGCAGCCTCCATTGACCACGGGGAGTCTCTGTGATAGCTTCATCAATCATAATGGCCTCTGAAAAAGTAATCCCTTCTGATGTGGTCGAAAGTGGACACGCTCCACTTGATTCTGGCCATGCTCGTCTCAGAGAACTCGGTTACAAACAAGAACTCAAGCGTGATCTTTCGTATATTTCTCTTCTTTCCATGTTTTCACTACACTTTTTTTTTTTTTTTTCTAAATCTTGCTTTGAACTGTGACAGGGTGATTTCGAATTTTGCCTTTTCATTTTCTATTATTTCGGTGCTCACCGGAGTTACTACTCTTTACAACACTGGATTGAAGTATGGTGGCCCTGTTTCCTTAGTCTATGGTTGGTTCATTGCCTCTGCTTTCACCATGATTGTGGCGCTTCCAATGGCCGAGATTTGCTCGTCCTATCCCACCTCCGGTGGGCTTTACTATTGGAGCGCCAAGCTTGCTGGACCCAGATGGGCTCCCTTCGCTTCATGGATCACCGGCTGGTATCATACCCTATTCCTTTAACTTATTTTCCCCAATTTAACTATTACATCTTTAATTAAATAGTTTTATTTTCTGATTCTCAATGCAAAAATAAATAGTTTTTCTCCTAACCGCCTGATATTATTATGCTAAGATGAATGAATCAATGAATGACAAAGCCACATCATATATGCACCACTGTAATTAGTATCATTCTGTTTTTTAAATTTGTTTCCTCAGAATCACCCATACCTACCCTCTCATTTTCTTTTCGGTTGATCTTGTCCTTCTCATCGATATGAATGATTCTGGATTCGTTTCTAGGTGTCGTTCCGTATTTGGCACGGGTCGCCCAGTCTTCATTATCTATTAAATGCGAGTTAATTTAAGAGATATAATATCATATAGTTGCTATACAGTGTGTAAATAACTGAATTTTCAAAAGATTATTTTTGTGAATTATTTTACGCTTACAAAAATTGACAAATCTCTTAATTATATTATAAATATGAATGAAGACATATTTGATGCTCGAAATAAAAGTTGCTTTAATCTTTAGAAGTTTTTTTCATTACGAGTAAAGTTGTCTGTCCAAAAAAAAAAATGTTCCTCTAAAGTTAATATACCAATTTTCTGCTTTTCCAGAAAATGTCTATAGGCTGAAACTTTTAGGGTCTAAAACAATAGTAGTCACTTTTTAAGATAAAATTATAGTTGTAAAAAAGTGGATAAAATAAAAGTAAATGTTAATTTGAATGTGATATTTGAAAAGGTAGTGGTTGAAACATGGTAAGTAAGTATGTATTATAGGGAAACATAAATAGTAATTTAATTTTCTTCATTTAGTATGACTTTTTGTTCTTCTTCTATTCATCTATATTTAGTATGACTAAGAAGATAGATAACAAGAAAAATAAGTTATAAGTATTTAAGATGTTCTTCTGTCTAAAGAAACTATTTTACACTCTTTTGAGGAAGATTTGTAAAAACACTATTTCAGGGTAATTTTTAATACTTAGTTGTGGTGCTTTGCTAATACATCTAAAAGTTTATTGTATGTTGTATGGATAATTCAATATATCCCTGAAGTAAATGTAATTTATGATGCCTGACACTTCCCACATGGAGAAGGTTATCACATTTTTTTTTTAATGAGCAATTCTTTTATGAAGCGTTGACTGGTTGGTGGTAGCCCTTGGATTACGATTCTCCCGCTAGGAACCTGAGAGATGGTTCTGTGCGCATCGTGATAAGTGATAAACCCGATATCTAAATTCTTTTTTAATAATTTTCTCATAAGTAGATCTACGATAGATGTGAAAAAATTAAAATAATTTTTTTATTGAATAAATTTAACTCCAGCAATATTTTTTAAAATACTAAAATTTATTAATTATAATATTTTACATTTTAAAAAAACTTATTTATTTATTTTTCTTCTTTTTTGTAGAAATTTTATCTATCCTAAATTTTAGTTAATTACAAGTTGAGAAATAATATATAAGTGAATGTAAAATTTATATTATAAGTCGATTTTATAAGATTTAATTAGTTTTAAAAATTTATTTTTAATATGATATTAAAGTTATGATTTAAAGTTTATCTTTATGAGATTTGTTGTTTCTCTAATTTATTGTATTACCTAATTATTCAAAGTTTATTTTAGTAAGATTTGTTATTTGTTCAACATATTGTGTTACTCGCTATCAGAAGATTTGTTATATGTTGGACTTATTATTTAATTTGCTATCGAACTACTATCTCACCACTTATTAATATCTTGTCTCATGTTCGAGATTTATATACTTTGAGTGAGAGATGTGTTAGAAGTTTCGTATTGAATATTAATAAAATCTGTTTATAATATATAAGTACGTGCAAATTTCATCTTATAAGTTGGTTTTGTAAGATTGAATTAGACTTAAAAGTCAATTTTTTATCTTTCTAACTTGTAAGATTTATCTAATTTAACATTAAGAGATGTAGATTCATTTAATCATTAAGGATTACACTAAGAGACTTTTGAGGATAATAATTGTAAATTCTTCTTCTTTTTTATATATATTGTAATAGTAGTATTTCACTATTCTTGCTTGGACAAACTACATGTGATTCTGCTTACTAAAAATTGGTATTATAGATAGTAATGTTAGAAATTTCATATATATTAACTAGAAAAAAGGTCAGTTTATAATATATAGATAGGTTTAAACTTCACAATACAACCCGGTTGTGTGAAGTTAATTTAGGCTTAAAATTCACTTTTTAAAAAGTAAATCTATCTTTTAAGTTAGTCACAAATTCCTTATTCTTTCCTATCTTCACTGTTTTAATATTTTCCAATACAGATTTTAGAGTTGTATTAATGGCGCATAAATTTTTCATTTACTTCTCAATTTTATGACGTAAAATGTTCAACCATGTTTTCGATAATTTCAGACATAATTCACCTCAGATGCCTAATGTTCTGCCTTAATATGCCGTATAGCTTGAAAATAAAGTTTATTGCCTAATCAACGTGTAAAGTTTTATAACAAGATACTCTGCAATATGTTTGTCTGATGCTTGTTGGATGGTTTATCTGTTTTACAGGTTCAATATTGTGGGCCAGGTATTCTTAAGAAGGCACATTCTATAATTTAAACATCCTTCAATTTTACTGCAAGGTCTAAACTTTATGGGATATAGACCTATGTTAATTCATTTCAAGCTTGAACTTTTGGTTTCTTTTCGTTTTCAGTGGGCAGTGACAACAAGCGTAGATTTTTCACTTGCACAACTGATTCAGGTCATTATTCTGCTCAGTACTGGTGGGAAAAATGGCGGTGGATATGAGGCATCTAAATATGTAGTTATTGCTCTCCATGGGGGAATCTTGCTCGTACACGGTATAATAAACAGCCTTCCGATCTCATTGTTGTCATTCTTGGGACAACTGGCAGCTATTTGGAATGTTTTAGGTATGAAGAAAATTCCTGTTTTATTTAGTATTTTCTGCATTCGGTTTTCATTGGCAACCCGTTCTGAATCTCTTATTGGAATTGCGAACTTTTAGGTGTTTTTGTACTTACGATTGTGATTCCATCCGTTGCAACGGAAAGAGCAAGTGCCAAGTTTGTTTTCACTTATTTCAATACTGAAAATGGAGAGGGAATCAGCAGCAAACCTTACATATTTCTTTTGGGGCTTCTAATGAGTCAGTATACCTTGACTGGGTTTGATGCATCAGCTCATATGGTGAACCTTTTCTACTCTCTGTCTTCCTTTTGGGAAAAACCATGCACTACATTAACTAAAGACAGTGCTTGACAGCTTATGTTATTTAACTTATGTCCTCTTACTTTATAATATGGTTTTTAAATGATGAATTGGGCTCAAAATCTAAATGGTAAGACAAAGCTAGATAAGATTTTACAAATCTAAATGGATTTTTGTATCGATGAGCTAAACTCAAAATTTAACAAAAATAATTTGCACGCCTGTTTTAACCTGCCATTCCAGGATTAGATCATTCCAGATGAGCTGAGATTATTGTAGGTTTATAGCATATCATGTAAGTATAACGAATTGTTTTGTAATATACAACACAAGAAATCTAAAATAGACTCTGAAATCATCTTATAAATTAGATTTTAGTCTAACTAGGCAAGGAGATAATCATCTCTTATATTCTTTTTAGATTCTGACACTAGTCAACGCGGGCTTTGCGCTTTTCTTTTTCAATATTACCGTTTGTCGAAGCTCCGAAGGATCAGTCTGATGACTGGGTTTAAAATAAGTTGCACGAAATTGTGTTAGAATTATTTTTTTTTTCATGAATTGTTTCGTATGAGGTCTACCTCAGTTTAAGTATTAGGAGGTAGAAGGTTTCTCTTACAATTCAATTTCGTATCGAAAATTTTATGCTCTTCATTTCCATTGATGGACCAAAGTGTTCCGAAATGATCAAGACTAAGACCTTCTGTTTACTGTAACTTTTATCTGCAGACAGAGGAAACCAAGGATGCTGATAGAAATGGACCGAAAGGAATTATCAGCGCCGTTGGGATATCCATTATTGTTGGATGGTTTTACATTCTAGGCATTACCTTTGCAGTCACTGACATCCTTAGCCTTTTGAGTGAAGATAATGATGCTGGTGGGTATGCCATTGCTGAAGTATTTTATCAAGCATTCAAGAAAAGATATGGCAATGGAAGTGGGGGTATTGTTTGCTTAGTAATCGTTGGTGTTGCGATTTTTTTCTGTGGCATGAGTTCAGTTACCAGCAACTCAAGGTAAATTAATGTGGCAACCCTTAGTTTGCTTTCCGTGATAGGGATTAAATATCTCCACTTACGTGTGAATATGCCATGATATGCTTAAACATTTTGCAGAATGGCTTATGCTTTCTCTAGAGATGGTGCCATGCCCTTGTCATCATTGTGGCATCAGGTTAACAAGCAGGAGGTCCCCATCTATGCAGTTTGGCTTTCCGTTTCAGTATCATTTTGCATGGCATTAACGGTATGTGCAAACTTTCGTTTCTCTGATTTGTTAAAAGTTGAATAATATGATTAACCATTATAATCTGAAATGTAAAAACATTGCAGTCTCTTGGAAGCATAGTGGCTTTTCAGGCCATGGTGTCCATAGCAACCATTGGTCTCTATATTGCCTATGCCTTTCCCATATTCTTTAGGGTGACATTGGCACGAAAGCATTTCGTTCCTGGGCCTTTCAACTTGGGCCGTTACGGAGTTATCGTGGGCTGGGTTGCCGTTCTTTGGGTGCTGACCATTTCCATACTCTTCTCATTGCCTGTTTCCTACCCAATAACCGCAAAGAAGCTTAACTACACCCCTGTTGCTGTTGCATGTTTGCTTATTTTTGTAGTTTCTTACTGGATTATCAGTGCTCGCCGTTGGTTTAAAGGCCCAATTACTAATATATAAAAAAATGAAGTTTCGTTTGCATTATGATTCTTTTTAGAATCCTAGATTGATATTTATTTTTCTTTGTTTTTAGTCTTTATAATATTATTTTTGGTTCATGTAAATTGAATATTTTAAACGCCATATCCAAATATGGGTTGGTTTTATAAGATGAGTCGATCCATTGGAAATCAATTTGCAATTGTATTTTGTTCTGTGACTGTGCGGTCGTTACTTAATTTTTCTTCATTGTTGCAACTACCGCAACCCCGCTAGAATGACCTATTATGTCTGAAGAAATTTGTCAATGTTAAGTAACCCAAAATTTTGATAAGCTTGTTGATAAACATTTTAGGAAGAAAAAGAATTATTTCATAAATTCAACTTATATTATGCACTATTAAACAATTTTTTAGATACGATAAATGATTTTAACTATTTTCGTTTCATTCAGTCCCAGTATCTCTTTTGTTTTTTAAGTATATATACATAATTTTTTTGTCTTTTATACCTTTTCATGCCGTTTTTCCTATTTGTCGTATTACTTTTTCTTTTCTGTTTTTTCTAATTTAATATTGAAATAATGGGACGTTACACTAAAATACTCAGCGAGGGAACCGGTGGATTGATTTATCTATTTATTTATTTACCTATCTATATATCTATATATTAAAATCATAGATATTTTTAATGTATTTCTTGAATTGAAACTAAGTCAAAGAAAATTGTTTTCAATGGTGTTTCTTTTCCAACTTAAAAAAAGGTTTCTTGTAAGAAACATTTATTTTATAATAAGATAATCCACTATCAAATAGAATTAAACAAAAGTTTCTTGTAAATAACAGTTTTTTTCCATGATAAAATCACCAATCATAAGGTAGCGTTAAACAATTTTGAAATAAAACCTATTTGAACCAAAAGGTTCTGTGCCGATGAATTAAAAACTCAACAGCCATTGTTAGAGCTATATGTCTGATATGTGTACTCTTGAACAGAAGCTGGTAATAAAATCCATTCAACAACCATCCTTATTGAATCTACCATTCATTAATTCAGTCAATCATTCACCGAAAAATCAAAATACCAAATCCACACTTACGATCTTCCTTATCATCTGCATACCATGCATACAAAATTAGTTGAGTTGACACAATTATAGTAATTTAATTGGATTCGTTTATCCGTGTACTTCTGCCTATTATTGTCAATGTCAGAGCCGTCTAAAACTACACCTATCATCAACACAACCTTCACTTTTTGAAAATAACAAAAATAAAACTAAACGTATGTTTAAGGAAATAGAGTTATATATAGTAGCACTCTCCCTCCCTGAATCGGTATGTTTGGTGATTGATCATAATGGGCAGAGACAACGAAACAGTCCCATCTCACGCCGATGCGATGGCAGAAGGATACGTTCCACTTGATTCCGGCCATGCTCGACTTCAAGAACTCGGTTACAAGCAAGAACTCAAGCGTGACCTATCGTATGTTTCTCTTCTTTCCATTTTTTCACTGCATTCTTCTTTTTTTTTTTTTTTAATCTTTCTTTGAACTGTGACAGGGTGATTTCGAATTTTGCGTTTTCGTTTTCTATTATTTCGGTGCTCACCGGAGTCACTACTCTTTACAACAATGGGTTGAACTACGGTGGCCCTGTTTCCTTCGTCTATGGGTGGTTCATTGCCTCTGCTTTCACCATGATTGTGGCGCTTTCCATGGCTGAGATTTGCTCATCCTTTCCCACTTCTGGTGGGCTTTACTATTGGAGCGCCAAGCTTTCTGGGCCCACCTGGGCTCCCTTTGCTTCCTGGATTACTGGCTGGTACCCTTTTTAACTTAATTTCCCCAAATTACTGCCTCGTGAATTTGTCAATACCCAGTTGAGAGGTCTTTATTTGTGTGACTGAGTTGAATTTAAGCTTTTCTCTCTTCCGATTCGGTAGAGAAGAAAAAAAAAAACTACTGATGTGACAGCACCTAGAAACAGGAAAAAGAAATCCAGACACGTAAATAGGAACACATGAGAATTTCCAGAGGAGAGAGAGGAGACGATTCTAATAAAATATTCCTTGCCTCACTTTCTCTCTCCAAAACCACATATAAAACATAAGTTATGGACCAACCAAAATTCGTTGATCAATCGGTTGATTATTTTGGGCCTTGTACTTTTCGTCACATACCCATATCATTTGGATCGTGTGTTACGGTTTCGTGAATTTTCGCACCCTCTGTATTTGTCTCTTCTGCCACTACTCTTGTTACACATACAAACTAAAATTTCTGAACTTGGAGCAAATTATTTTTTTGTAATTTAGTTGTGAGGTTTTGGATCTTTGTAGGAGTGGAAATAGATTGGTTGTAGTTTTTTATCTATAGCATAACAGGCACAAGAAGAATAATAATTTGATCTTTCAGAACAAAGATACTCTTGAGATTTGTAATATACTAATATTCACCAATATATTTATGCAGCAAACATGTCATTCTGCCAAATATTGAAATTATTGATAGTTAAATCCATCATAAAAAGTTCGTCAACATAATTCGTGCCAATATCTTTGTTTCTCAAGATTTTCCGCTAGTGATTTTCCTGTTATATTTATATTTCAGTATAATTGGTGAATCAAAAACCACATCAATAAGGAACGTTCACTGAACTTCTGAATATTTCATAGATAAATCATAATCAACAAGAAAATGGTAATTATGTTAAATCTAGTGCCGAAATTGGCAGTTATACCTTATAATTAATGATATAAGGCATAATTTGTTCGTTTTTTTATTTACTTCTCTAGCTTATGATGTATATTGGTCAACCAGGTTTTTGAAAATTTAGTGCTCTTAATCGGATAAAATTGACTACAATTGCCTAATTTGTTAGCTCTCCTTAGCGTCGTGTAGCTTGAAATTAAAGTTTATTGCTTAATCAGTTTTTGAAGTATAATAACAAGAGACTCTGCCATATTTGCCTTACCACGGTTGTTTCTCTGATGCATGTTGGATGGTTTATCTGTTTTTGCAGGTTCAATATTGTTGGGCAGGTATTCTTAAGAAAGCACAAATTAAACATCCTTCACTTTTTACTGCAAGGACTTGTGTGGGATGTAGATTTCCATTAATCCAACTTTGGTTTCTTTTTTTCGTTTGCAGTGGGCAGTGACAACAAGTGTAGATTTTTCACTTGCACAACTGATTAAAGTTATTATTCTCCTCAGTACTGGTGGGAAAAATGGTGGCGGATATGAGGCTTCTAAATACGTAGTTATTGCTTTCCATGGGGTGATTTTGTTCCTACACGGTATCATAAACAACCTTCCTATATCATTGTTATCATTCTTGGGACGCCTTGCTGCTATTTGGAATATTGTAGGTATGAAGAAATTTCCTGTTTAATTGTTTTCTGCATTCAATTCTCCGTGAAAACCTTTCTGAATTTTTAATTGACATTGAAAATTTTAGGTGTTTTTGTGCTTATGATTGGCATTCCATCTGTTGCAACGGAAAGGGCTAGTGCCAAGTTTGTTTTTACTAATTTTAATACTGAAAATGGGGACGGAATCAGCAGCAAGCCCTACATATTTCTCTTGGGACTTCTTATGAGTCAGTATACCCTAACTGGATATGATGCATCAGCTTATATGGTATATCTTTTCCACTCTTTTCCTTCTATTTTCAAAATTTATTGCCCTGAAAAGCTTTTACAAAGTTTCTTGACTGGTAAATCGTATTATTTCGACATGACATTAAGTCCGTTAAAACATCATTATTAGAATCGATTATTGGATTCGAGATATTATTTCTTTTAGATTTGATGTTTCTGTCGTAGTTTTGTTCTCCAATATACAAACGCCTTGAGACAAAAAGACATTGTGTATAACTGCTGTTAAGAAAAAATATTGTACTGGGATTTCCTCTAACTTAATTTCATAATTAAAAGCTAAAAAATTCTAACATAAATCACATCACTTCAAAATCAATTTTAACTAAAAATAATTTTGTAAACACCATGTCAGCAGCAGGACTCATTGATTACTTAAATTGTATATGCAGACAGAGGAAACCAGGCAGGCTGACATAAATGGACCAAAAGGAATTATAAGTGCTGTTGGGATATCTGTTATAGTTGGGTGGGGTTACATACTAGGCATTACCTTTGCAGTCACCGACATTCCTTATCTTTTGAGCGAAGATAATGACGCTGGTGGGTATGCTATTGCTGAAGTGTTTTATCTAGTATTCAAGAATAGATATGGCAATGGAGCTGGGGGTATTATTTGCTTAGTCATTGTTGCTGTTGCCATATTTTTCTGTGGTATGAGTTCCGTCACAAGCAATTCAAGGTAAAACAAATTAGCACGCTTTCTATACAAGCGAGACTTAATTTCTCTACATAATATAATATGACGCTTAAAACTTGTTCAGGATGGTTTTTGCTTTCTCTAGAGACGGGGCCCTGCCATTTTCATCATTGTGGCGCAAAGTTAACAACCAGGAGGTTCCCATCTATGCAGTTTGGCTTTCCGTTTCTATATCATTTTGCATGGCATTAACGGTATGTGATATAGATTTTATAATAATCTGAATATTTAGGTTTCTCTGATTTATTGAAAAGTGGAATGTAATTTCATTGCAGTCTCTTGGAAGCATAGTGGCATTTGAGGCCATGGTGTCCATTGCAACGATTGGCCTCTATATTGCTTATGCCTTACCTATATTCTTTAGGGTAACCTTGGCACAGAAGGATTTTGTCCCAGGGCCTTTCAACTTAGGCCGTTATGGAGTCATTGTGGGCTGGGTGGCTGTTCTTTGGGTGCTCATCATCTCCATACTCTTCTCATTACCTGTTTCGTACCCAATAACCATGGAGACTCTTAACTACACCCCTGTGGCTGTTGGATGTTTGCTTATTCTTGTAGTTTCTTTCTGGCTAATCAGTGCTCGCCATTGGTTTAAAGGCCCTATAACCACTATATAAAAACTTGTCAGTTTATATATATATATATAATTTGATAGATTTAGTTTTTTTTGGATAATGTTTGTTAGATAATAACATTTATTCATCAATAAAGTTGTTTGTCTGATAATTATACATTGTTACATATTTGTGTTATTACGACGATTCTAACCATAATTATCAAAGAAAATAATTTGACTTGCTATGTCTGTTGTCTGGTCACACTCACCCACACATTTACTTCTCAGTACTCCGAGCCGTCCGATCGTTTCCGTCTTCTCCTCTCCCATCCGTCTTCAGTCTTCCTCCTCCAATTGGGTCGGTTGGCTACCTGTTAAAGATACTCCGACGCTCAAGTTAGGATTAGGTCCGTTCGGTCTTAAGTTCACAGTATTAAATGTTATTCAATTCAAGCCACCTACCTTTTATTGTTGACCTCTATATATAATGTCAGTTTTGGGCCCGTGGTTAAGACTCTACTAATCAAGGCCCAATAACACTTTAATCAAGGCCCAACAAATGTTAAACTCTTATTAAAATTAATTTATCTCAGGGTCATCCGGGTATGACCGGTCGGTCATTTCCTTCTTTAATTATTCTTGGAGCCGGCCGACCATGAGTCGGCTTTACGCTTAGTGTTCTTTCGGATCGGCCCAAAGCCGGATCGGGTGACCAATACACTAACTATTATAATAAATTACATTTTTTATATGTTAGGTTTAGGAATATTTGTTAAACTCGTTATCTTAAGTTTACGAATATTTATATCATATAATAAATGAATTATTATGTCAGGTTTATAATTATTGGTAGTAGGTTAGATTTATTATGTCATGTCTATAATAAGTTAGACTTATTATATCAATTTATAAAAATAGAATTTGAGTATTAAACTTATTATTTTAAAAAAATTATTTACTATTTAAAATGGCCTTTATAATGTGATGAAAAAACTTTAATTTTGATGAAAAATACTTTCATTCAAAGTTTCACCTATTTCATTAGAAGGCCGCTTCCGGTACTAGAATCTATTTATGCTTCATGCTCTTACTTATCGAATGATCCATTATGATTTAAGATGTTGCCATTGAAGTAACAAGAATGGAAAACATGAATTTGCAAATAAGAAGAAAGAATATGCAAGAAGAAATTGACAATTAATGGTGGACAATTTTGAAGCATGAATAATGGTTTTATACTTGTGTCAACTACCTTCGATTCAAACTTATCTATGATCTGTGTTTTAAGATATGAAGACACAGTATTCTAAAATTAGAATTGATTTACTTGACACAAACTTAAATAAATCTTAAATAATTATAATAATGTGAATTAGATCAATATTAATTTAAATAAAAAATAAAAATAAATAGAATTAATATCAACTTAATCGACACCATTTTTAAATAAATATAAATATTAAAATCGACTAAACTAATACTAACATTAATAATAATTTAATAAATTATGTCAATATTAGGTTATCATTTAAAGGTCTTCTTTGTCGGTATCAGTTGCGCCACAAATAGTGGTAAATTATGCAGCATAGGATAATGTCTACTACTGGAAAAGGAAAGGAATATAGGTTTCCATGTATGTTCAAACTTGAAGTGAACCATGTATAGAACAGAAAGTTTCCCATTTTGCTCCAAGTATATGCTTCCATTTCAAGGTTCAGTCAATCTGCAAGCACATACCTATACAGCAATAAGAAAAAGAATGAGAAATTGTGTGTATCTTTATGAAGTATGACATAGTTATTATATTATTTGAAGTGTGTACATGATAAAGTGACAACCTTCTTTTATCTGATGGTGTTGTCCATATCAAATTACACCATTAATTAAGAGGAACCCCTTCCTTCTAGAACATTTCTTAGCATCTCAGCACATTGATCAACAGCAGCAGGATTGGTTTCATATTTATACAAATTGAAACAGTCAGAGTCTTCCAGAAACGTTTCTACGAAATCACACAAATCAGTTCCAGGTATGTTTGAATCCATTGAAGCACCTGGTTGTGAATCCCAAGAATCTGTGAATTCCATTCCCAAGCTGTTCACTGGAATCTGATCTTGATTATGGTTCACATTCAAGAAAACGTTTGGTGCTGGGAAACCTGCATCAAATACTCTTTTTATGCTCTAAATTATCGAATCAATTACAAACAAAAATGCTGGCTATAGATCTACCACCAGTGAAAAACAAAGAGAGAAATTATAGTAATTACCTTTTGTTTCCAAGGTGGATCCTTTAGATGTGGAAGAGTTGGCTTTGTGTCTTGAGGATGATACTCTAGGCAAATCAGAATTGAGAAATCTCTCTTCATCTTTCAAACGCAATCTGTATTTCTGTGTAAGAAAAATGTTAGTTAAGAAAGAACCTAAACAAATGAAGCAGACGAGAAAACATGCATGGTCGTTCATGAATGCAACTATATATAGTTATGGAAAAAGAGAACAAAGAAATGGCATCACGATACCTTCTTTCAGTTCATATTGCATTTATGTAAAACGTTCCTGGGTCCTAATATTTGCATTGATAAACATACATAAACTTACATATTCTCGGAGGAAAGTTCTATTTATAGCAGGTGAACTAGTAAATTCCAGATAACTCTAGCCCTAATAACTTTTAAGCATATATAAACGTTAATCTGGGCAACATAAATGATGATAAACTATATTTCTTGTCTATGTTGAAGTGGCAGAAAAGAACCTGCAGATGACTTGCAACTTGGCGAGCAGTGAGGTGAGGCTCACTGACATTCATCAGAACTAATATCTGTTTTGGACGAGCAACTGAAAATGAAACACAGGCATTTTTAACTATCTTATCACGATCACGAATGAAGCTTGAATCCATTACTGATATATATGTAATCAAGAAAAGAAAAGGGAAATTAAATTCAATATATAGTGAGAGGGAAAAGAAACAGTACTGTTGTCTCCTAATTCTTTCACTGCTTCTAAAAACTTTTGATGCAACTCAGGAGTCCAAACACTCAAACGTTTTTTGTGCTCAGACATTCTGAAATATTCATTGAGGTTGTTAATGTTCATCTTGGCTGATACCAACGAATCTGGCTTTTCCTGCACAACATCTCTCTTTTCTTTTTTCTTGAATGCATAATCATCATGCTTTCTTTTTCCATATGTTTTGGGATCTTTGCACTTTGTGGTTGGCATTGTGTTCTTGAGGGTTTTCTTTCCTTTTTCTTTGTCCAATGTATCAGCATCGCTTCTTCCGTTTTTTGTTCCAAGAACCTGGCATTGGGCGTTTGTCACCTGTTCAAAAGTTAAGTGTTTTGAAGGAAAATAATTCATGATAAGCAACACTATATATAAAACCCACAGAGAGAGAAAATTGAGAAGATATTAATGTGTTAGGATGTATATATATATATATATATATATAAAGGACAATGATATTTTGACAAATTTTTTTTAACAACTTTTTTATAACAGGACACGTGTCATCATTTTATTGGCATGTTTGAATTTATGATTAAAAAAATATTTGAAACGAACCAATCATAGACTGCTACGTATGCGTTGTCAAAAAAGAATTGTTAAAGAAACTTTTTCCTTATAGAAATGTTATAAAATCATCACACATCCTAAAATTTCGAGTTAGATTTTCTTCAATTGTTTAGTGTAGGTTTAATTTCACAATAAATCAAAATAATTGTAGATTCTCGATTTTAAATAGCTTTTATCGTAAATTCAAAACTCAAAACATAAAACTAAAACACCCACTATTTTTATAGTCACAATAGTTTTATATATAAGTACACCAATTTTAATACACCATTATTATTAATACAAATCTTTAACATATTCGGTAATATGAAAGTGTGAAATAATGTTAGTTTCATGGTTGAATATGGAAATAAGGTGAAATAAATAGAGATTTTTTATAAAAAAAAACTGTTATATTTTTCACTTAATTTTTCATTAACTTTTATTTTTCTTTCACGAAAGTTCTTCAATTTTGTTTTTTTATTTATTTCCATTTATCTGTTTCTGTTTCTATCCATTTTAATTGGTTTATCTTCATCCCAAGGAATTGAAGATGGTAAGGAGTGTTATTGAGATAACCCTTTTAACTATATATGTACCTGTTTCATCTGGGTATTCTGTAATCCCTTTGCATGGAAGTCTGCAGTTTGAGTGTTTGTGGGTGAATAGGGTCTTGAGTGATACACATGTTGCCAGAGATATTGAAGATCATTGGGAGTGATAGGCTCCTTAAGGAAATAACACAATCCTGTAGCTAAAGCTTTCCTGTTTATATCACCAAACACTCCAGAGTAGATGACTGTACATGACACAAAACGATGCATTATTATATATATATATTAGTCAAAATGAGAGTAGAAAATTATGTGCACTGGAACTTACAGATGACAGGAACATCCTTTTGAACTACTACATCCAGAAAAGAAGGGATATCCATGTCAGCCATATCAGCTTTAGCCATTATCAGTTTGAACGTACCTTCTTGATGGCAAATCATGGATGCAGCAGCGGATGCCTTATTTGTAGCAGTAACTGATTAACCAAACAATTATCAGAGCTATTTGCAAAATAAACAACACCAGATTCAATTCTTATCAACTCTAATTAACAGTAATCGTCAAGGGTTTCCACGAATTTCACAGGTGAGGGCACACAAGATAGTGTTAATTTTTTCATTATTCCTTAAACACTGGTTAAAGTGTTATTACTGTTTGATCATTTGAAAACCATTTTTAAATTAAATTTTTCATTTTGCAGAATTTAGAGTACAGAGAGAGGGAAATGAAAGTGGCAAAGAGATTTGAGAGAAAATTGGAAGTATACGATACCTTTGAAAGAATATAGTTGAAGAATTGTTGAGAGATAAGAACGTGAAATTTTGTCATCATGCACTAGCAGAATGCTAAAACCTCTTGCAAAGCTAGGAACATGTTTTATCAGTGAAATTGACTCATCTACCATTTTTCACAATGAGTGAAACTGAATTGATGAATCGAATGAATCATAGGAAGAAGAAGTTTGAAGTGTTTGTGGATTATATAAAGTAGGAGGACAAGTTTCTAATATAAAAGGTATTTTTTTAATTACCAACAACATCTTGTACCCTTTTCTGGAAACAATATACTTTTTAACTTAATTAACTCATAAATTTAAATCATTTCAATTCTCATCCATTTAGTTAAATTTTTTCTATTTTCCAATTACATATACAAAATTTTTCTTTACATTGTCATTATTTGTATGTTTTTATATCAAAAATTGAAAACTAGCTTACTTATTTAAAAAATATTGAGTCTTTTCAATTAATTTTTCATTAAAAAAATTATATATTGAATGTTTAAAATTTATATTTTTTAATTGAGTCTCTACATTAATTGAAATTTCGAAATTCCAGACAATGTCATTTAGATAATTAGCATAACAAGACGTTATCTTTTTCATTATCAAGTTCGTGGTGTTATGCTTGAGAGTGTAAAATTAAATAATCAAGTCATCCAATAAATTAGTTCAAAAATATAAAAATAAATAAATAAACACTGGCCAAAATTTTAATAAAAATTCAATTAATAATACTCAAATTTGATGAGATACTTAAAATTTCATTAAACTGCATTTTATTTTTTGTATAAAGACACGCAAATAATGATGCTGTGAAAAATTAACAGGAAAAACAAGTGATAAAAAATTAATTAAAAATAAGAATAAATATTAGATACTCACTGGATTTTTTTTTTTAATAAAGTTCAGTTAAAAATACTTAAATTTATAAAATACTCAAAATTTAATTAAGTCTGTTTTTTTTAATAAACTTAATTGTGCATACAAAATTTAATACAGGTTAAGTTAACACTTTTTGTATTAATAATTATATCACAATGTATGATAATTTTTTAGTTATTTTAAAGACTAACGATTTTCTATGGAAGAAGATAACAATTTCATCATTCAGAGTAATTTAGAATTAGAAAACATAAAACATTTATAATATACAAAAGTAAAATTAGAAATAGGTTTGAAAAGGGTAGTTATTCATAGACGTTACATAAAAATAAATAAAGAAAGAAAAACGTAGTTCACATTTTCTACATAAAATAGTAAACTTCTCACTACACTTAATGTTGCACTGAATAAATTTAAGCGCATCAATTTTAAGAATCATTTTCACATTTCCTAAAGAAATGTTGTTAATGTTATTTTTTAATAGTTCTAGTAGTATCATTTTTGGTGAAATAATTAATAGTTCTATTTAATAACAATACTTTTCCCTATTTACGTTGTGAAAAATGTAATGTCTATGAAAAAGTATTAATGAATTAATAATACTTGATCATCTAAACTTTGTTAAAAAATTTAGTTTCATACTTAAAAAAGTTTCTTTGAAACACATATTAAATAAATCTATTAATACATATTAAGTAAAATTGTTCATTATAAAATGAATATTGTCATACATAAGTCGATTTATAAAATAATTATACAAATATAATGAAAAATATTAAGTAAATTTAATAATATACATTAAATAAATTTGTTTATATAATAATTAGACAAATTTAAAAATACACAATTATATTTATATATTAATTAAACGATTTTAACAATATATATTAGAAGTCAATATCGATATACTGATTATACAACTATAATATACGTTCATACATTAATTAAATTTGTATTTTTAGCAAGTCTATTCTACGAATGTTTACATGATTTATTTTTTGTATTCTTATAGAGTCTATCCTATATTGCAAATATTCTATCTTTTGTATTTTTAAAAATTCTACTATTTACTGATTATATTTAAAACTTGATTATAAATTTAAAATTATTTTTTATCAATCTCTAAATCCTTTTTAATATAATATATATTTTACTATAACTTAAAAAAAATATGTTTGTGTAAAAATAAATTTATAACTAGTCTTCCACATAGTAAAGTTCTACTACAAGTAATGTGTAATGTGGTTTATATAATGCCATTTTTTTTTACAGTTGTAGTAGTATGGTTTTTAATTAATTAATAGTTCTATTTAATAACAATACTTTTCCCTATTTACGTTGTGAAAAAATTAATGTCTATGAAAAAGTATCATTGAATTAATAATAATCCACATTAAAATTTAATGTCTATGAAAAAGAAATGTTTATTAAAATTTGGTTTCTTGCTTAAAAAGTCAATATTTAAATATCTTCAGAATATTTTTGAGCGGATTTTCTGAGATGAAGTGAAACATTCCACTATTTTGCAATAGCTGTTGCTTCGGTCTCTTTCATTTAGGTTTGTTAGAACAGTCTGTCAAAGAAAAAATATGTTAGAAGATTATTTACAGGAAAATTACTTTTTGAAAACTAAACAACCATTTCACAATTTTCTTTTTAAGGATAACATGGTAATTAAAAAGGTACATTTTTATAATCATAAAAAGGAAAAAGACAAATATTATCATTTTTATAATTAAAAAGAAAAACAAGTTTTTTATAATTAAAAAAAAGTTTTTTATAATTAAAGAAAAAAAGCTTTTTATAATTAAAAAAAGAAACTTATAATTAATGAAAAACAATTTCTTATAATTAAAGAAAAACAATGTCTTATAATTAAAGAAAAACAATTTTGTATAGTAAAAAGGATCTGTTAAAGATGAAGACGTCGCTATGAAATGGGTACACTTTATAGTAACATTTGGGAGATTTCGAGGTGGACCAGAATTTTAAACATTTAACAATATTAACCATTTTTATTTTTACAATATGATAAATTTAAAAAGTTGTCAAGAAAAGCGCAAACTTAATTTCAAAAATCTGCGCAAAATATTCACAAGGGAATAGTAAATTGAACTCGTATACCTGAATAAAGATTCGTAAGATGGCCAATGGTCATAAAATGTGATATCGGATTTAAAAAATGTCGAAGAGAGTAGTTTCTATGTTATGAAAAGTTCATTATTAGTTAATGAAATTTGCAGAGTATAAAAATGTGTTAAATTTGAAAAATGTTATTAATTTCCCATAGTTGTTTTTAGAAAAATAAATTTAAAATATAATTTTAATATAAAATTGTGTTGAAAATTTAACTATGAGTCTAAATTTAAGTTAGATAAAAATAAAAATGTCTAATTTAAAGTTTGTGTGAATTCTTATTCAACTCGTTTTTTTTTATTTAGTCGATGATTTGTATGGTGACATACTTAAAGGAAGTATGATATGAATTTAATTCCTTATAATTTTAGATTCAAAGTTGTATATATTAATCTATTGTGTGAGACTCAAATTTCATTTTTGTTTTATTTTAAACCTATCCTAATATATCTTTTTAATGATTATATTTTGTTGTTTAAAGATAAATTAAAGGCCATGGTGTGTGCTTTTAAATTTTGTCACACTATTTCTATATTAGATAAAGGAATTAGACATCAGATTTGTATCTCATCAATATTACTAAGTCTTGTCTTTCTAATAATATTTTTCAAAAGACTCGTTTATAATATTACAGTCGATCATTTGTCTAATTGACAGACTAAAACGATATACAATATAAATTCAATTTTTTGTGATTTTGTTAAATTAACTTAGACATAAAATTATAAATCTTATATAGATTAAAGATAAAATAAGTTTAGAATACATAATTAAGTATAAACATCACCTTAAAAATATTTTTATAAAATTTATTCAGACTTAAAGTTCATAAATTATATCTTAACACATTGTTTATAAAAAATATATATCATATAATTTTAAAACTAAAAATATTTTCTTTATTGAAGATCACTATTACTAATATATGACTTTTGTTGTATTAAAAAAAGAAATGGTGAAAATTATTTTCTAAATGATTAAAACAATATATAATTAATTGTATTTTTTATATAAAAGGTCATTACACATAGAATAATATTAATTTCAATTTTATTTCAATATTTTTTTCAGTTATTTTATTTTATTTTATAATTTATAAATATATGTAATTAATGTTACGTTTTTATTATAAATTTCAATATTTAATTTGAAACAAAAAATGATGTTAAGTTGGAGAAAAATAAAATAAGTTAATAATAATTTATGTTGGTTTATAAATAATTAACTCCGGCATGTTGGTTAATGTTTATGCTGGTTATAGATATTAACTTTTACTTGTGTTTATTTTAATCTTCATATTATTAATTCATGTTATAAGCATAGTTATTTTTCATTTTTTTTAGAATATATATTCTGATGGTTCTTCTTATGTTTGTGCCAATTTAATTATCTTAATCTAAAAAAACAAAAACAAATATTTAAAAGAAAAACACAAAACTAGATTAATCCCTTCTAAACTATTTAATTTCCTCATATTTTAAGTGCATTGATATTTGAATGTAATGAATACAGTTATTAAAAAAGAGATAATAAGATTAAGTCAATAACAAGATTAAAAAATATTATTTTATTAGTTTTTTTTTTTAAAAATAACTTAAATCTAACCTAATTTAATAAAATCAGTTTTTAAAATAAGATTTATACTTATTTAATATATGTATATCTCGAACTAATAGAGAATATGACAATGACCTGATAGTGAATTGTAGGATAAACCAACAAACAATAAATATTTTTAGAATATACTAAAATTTAGGATTTCAATACCATGTTAAGAATAAATTTTAAAAATAACTTAACTTTATAAATTGGCTTGTGAGGTGTTTTTTGTTTGACCCAGTAAATAGTAAATTTTGTTAATATTGATTTGAAACCATAACTTTGTTACATATTAAAAAATGATTTTAACTCAAATTCAATTTCACAAAATTAATTTTTTAAATAAAATTGATATCCTATTTATATATTATAAACTTATCTTATTTCTAATCGATTCAAGATATCGAATAATTTTTTTATTTATGAATTTTAATTCTCTTTGATAGGAGAGAATAAAAAGTTGTCAATGACCACTTCTAAATCTTCTTAGTCGGTGAATGAAAATTATTATTATTATTATTATTACATTTATATGTTTAACTTTTTTATAATTTTCAAATAATATCATACAATAAAATATTTGTTATTATTTAAATTTACATTATATTATTTTTAATTTACTATGCATTAAAAAAATAACAAAAACAAAATAAAAAAAAACCTACGAATACCAAAATTAGTGTAATAATTAATTATTCATGAAATTTAAACATGTAACAAATATAAAAAAAATAAAGTGTTAAAATATAAAAAAATAATAAAATTAATTTCAATAAATTTTAAATTAAAAGAATATAAATAAAATAATTTATGGCTTATAAAATACAAACTTTGAGAATTAACTATTTTAATATATCCACATTAAACATTTATGTGTTTGTCGAAACAGCCTACAAAATAGTTAATTACCCATTGACTACCAACTATACTCCTAATGTAGTAATTATAATCACCTAAAGTATTTACATGAATATTCATGGCCTTTGTAATGATTTACATTTGTGACAATGTGTAGTGAAATATATATCATATCAAGTACAGTAAATGGTCATTCCCTTATACATTATAATCACACATATATAGTTTATACTCTTTAAGTTGTTTTTATATTTTATAATATCCGTAATTAATATGTTCTTATTTTATGTATTCCAAATATAGTTATTTTAACAGCTATTAATAATTAATAAATTAAACAATCATGAGTTTTATTATGTTGATTTATATTTTGAACCCGTGTACAGTAAATGCAAGACTTGATTAATGTAATTTTTTGTAATAAATAAATAAAAGAAAAATTATTAATATTTATTCTTTATTTTATTTGGTTCATATCTCTTTAAAATTATTTTTCTTTAATAGTTAGATTTTAAAGATGATACTTGTACTGTTATATTTATGGGAATACAGTTAAATAAGAATTAAGATTAGTTTAATATATTTTTTATTTGGGTAAGTAGTAATTTTCTTATCAATGATTTTATCCTTTTCATTATCTTCTTTAGGTGTTTAATAAAGATGAAGTGTTGTTGGTGTAGAGTTTAATATTTAGGAACAAAATTTGTGTAGAAAAAAAAAGGGAAAAACTTACGAATCAATTCATATAAAACATTATGGTACCATTTTTTTTTTATCAAAGACCTTAAGGTAAGTTTGTCGTTAGTTTTTATGTTGTTAAATTTTCTTATTTTAATTTAATATGAAATTAAGACTTATATATTTAGACATCTAATATATTTCTCATCTAGAAAATAAATCATCTTAACATAATATAATTAGTTAAGTATTGAATCCCAATAATTATGTGCGTCAATTTTGTCAATTTTTGGAAGACACTAACACTTAAATTAAGACAAAGTTGCCATTATAGGTGACACAACAAATGATTTATTAAATATTACAATCATATTTTAATAAAAATACTTAAATGCGAAATGAACATTTGAAAAAAAAAAGACAACTAATTTTATTTATTGAAGTTATTTTTTTCTTAAGTAGTATGATGAGATAATTTAAGTTAATAACTTTTTATCAATTTTAGAAATAATAGTTAACCATGATAATATTATAACTTATATGGTAGATTATACAAATATGCTAAATATATGAGATGATGTAAGAAAAAAAAAAATACTTAATGAAATAGTTGTTATTAAAAGTTTGTTGATGCAAAGTAATGAAAATGAGAAAACTACTATATAAATTTATTTTATTTCTATTTTTTTCTCTATTTTCACACAATTTTATTTAAAGAGAATAATTAAATATTATATATTATATAGCATACAAACTCTCTTAAGTTTTAATTAGTGTTTTTTAGAAATATTAAAATAAAGAAGAAAACAAAGAAATAATAAGTTTCTTGAAAATAAATAACAAAAATAGCATCAGCTATGTTTGGAAAACAAAATTTACAGAGAGAAATAATATGTATGCACCTTCATTTTATATACACCTATTATATATTTTATTTTATCTTTTTATTCTTACTATTTCATATAATTTATAAACTTATTATTTTCTTATTCTTTCTAAATATATATTAAGTGTTGATATACTTTTATTGTGTCCATAAATATTTATCATTTTTCATCTATAAAACATACCACAGAGGGGAACAACATTCTTGGGATAGAGTTAGATATATGATTGTGCACTGTACAAGTCCACTTATATTTCTAATTTAATACACTTAGATTTTATTATAATGTGTCTGTATTTTCAAGATAGTGCTGTAATGAAGGACTATTGTATATTTAAATTAAACTAAACATTGTTCTTATATTTTTAGGTAATTCTATTAATTGGAGGAAAATAATGATTTAAAAAATGTAAAATTTTGTAATTTTTTTTTTTAAAAAATAAAAAATAAATAAAAATATTATCAAATGAATATAAAAAATTTAGATATGTGAAATAATATTTTATCTGTCGCAAAAGTTTGTAATGCATTTAGATAAGTATTCTTTTGAAATAAATGAATTTAAAGTTTGAAGCGGGAGGACCAGACAGGAGAGGAGATCGCCTACAGATTCCACAAACACTCCAAACAATCCTCACCTTTAAATTTCATTTATTTCATCACAAAACATGATCTAGAGTGTGCATAACGTGCAGTCGTGTAGACGATTCTGTTCCGTGAAATAGAACACAATACAAAATGCCAGCATCCAGAGACACCGAGCCACACAGGTCGACGAAGATGGTGAAACTCTCTATCTCTTACTCAATTTTAAATTAGGGTTTCTCTTGTAATCGCCATCTCATATTCTTAATTTGTTTGCAGGATGAAATCGAAGAGTTGGAACCATTGTTTGACTACAGCCGGGTTCAGCCTATGAACCCCATCGCCATCGATGGTGCGTTTCTTTTCTTGAAAAATTTAGGCGATTTCAAACCCTTATTTTTACAAGATTACTGTTTACCCTTTTTATTACTACCCTACGGGAGTTTGCGCTTGAATTTGAATGTCTTGTGATGGTTGTAGATGATTTTGATGATGATGAGGATGTGATTTGCCTTGATGGTAAGAAGAGGAAGACTACCGAGACTGTAAGTCTTATTTTAGGCTTTGATTTTTACGTATTTTTGCCCTAATTATTGGTTTTGGATTTGTAACTGTTGAAACTTTTGGGTTTTAGGTTGAGGATGAGAAGACTACTAGGGAAAGAGTCACCGTGGTGAACATTGAAGATCAAGATGATGATTGGTTGCCCCCTCCACCAAAGAGTGCAAGTAATTCGCAGAAGACGATTGAAGAAGATTCAACTTTGAAAAAATTGAGGTTGTGTATTTCACTCTCAGGAATTTTCAAATGCCAAATCTTAGGTGCTTGCTATTGCCTCTCTTTTTACTCCCCCGTGAAATTATATTGTCATTGTTCTGCGCTGAAATTGGTTGCTCCAACAGTGATATTATAAGATGGATGCTAGCCTTTTTTATGTCTTTGAAAAAAAAAAATTGGCCATTCAACCCTAACCACACGAAGCAATGATAAAATGGAATCATTGACACAGTTTTTCATTTTCTTCTTGTATACCTGTAATTTTTGTGTGTTAATCATCTGTGGTTTGTTCTGGAACTAGACTGCCTTTTGCGCTGCTCCACATGTGAACATTACACAGAATAAGATATGCATGGGTGATAAAATGGTTTTAATGTTCCATATAATTACTCCCAATCCCTACCGGCTTTTATCTACAGTTTCTAACAGGGTGTTACTTATGGGTGCAGATTAAAGAAGCAGGAACTTGCCTCATTTGCTGAATCAGCAAAACAATTGTTAAAAGATGTTGAAGAGTCTTCTAAATTCGAAGTTAATGATTCGTTGCAGTCTCCTGTGGATGGTGTAGATGAGAAAAGTCTACAGCATTCTGAAAGACCAAAAATCGTCATTTCTGTTCAAGACAAAGACGGAACGAAGCAGATTCGAATGTTCATGGTATATAATTCCTTCAGCTGATATACTTTTTGTTTTTAATGGATGATTATCGTTATCCTATAATTCATTCACAATACGATTCTTCAGCTTGGCGATACAATCTGTTGGTTTTATTAATTTTGTGTCTGAATTGCATGTGAATCAAGCAAATAGTTATCCTATGATTCATTCACAATACGATTCTTCAGCTTGGCGATACAATCTGTGGGTTGTATTAATTGTGTCTGAATTGCATGTGAATCATGCAAATAGCGAAGGATTGTATGAATCACCCTCGTGCAATTCTCCTGCAGTGGGTTGTGACATCTTGCTGTCCAGAGAGTAGCAATATTTTTTGCAACCAAGATTGCAAGGAAAAGGCTACCAGAGCAGGCAAATCGTGTTGCACTGCAGATCCAATCTCTGTTCCACTTAAGCTGCTCTTGCTGCTAGTGGAGGGAGGTGACCCACAACCCTAAGTTGAAACAGAAATATGTTTTTTTCCTTTAGGAGTTTCTATGTTGTTACAGGTCAAACACCATCTGAGTTATGATTTTTTACTATGGGCCATAAGTTTTTATTGGATCACTGGGAAATTATTCCTACACCCTGTATACTTTTCTTCCAGCTCCCTATAATTATATTTGATGGACAAAACTGCACTTTTGAAATCCTTGACATATTTCGAAAAATGCTATCCGGATAGTATTAAAAAATTTCTGTATTTACTCATTATGGATAACAAATATAGGAGGGTGAGGAGTGTTTCAAATGTAAAACCCGAAATAGTTTGAAATACATTTTGGATTATACATTCCAGCATAATCATTATGGGATAGAGGTAAAAGCCACACATAATTTCTGAGTAGTGTAAAATAAACACTATTTACATAATTCCGTACAAAGACATTCTGGAAAAGAATATATTTTAGACTGATAGTTTATTCTAGCTATCTTAAAATTAGAAAAGGGCTAAACCAAAATTTTTAAAAAATCTTGAGGTGCGGGAAGAAAAAGCTTTCACCCTTTTATTCATAATGGACTTTCTAGTGTCTTTTGATCTAAATATAAAGAAAAAGAATAAAACAAAAGTAAAATATATATATATATATATATATATATATATATATATATTATACTTAGAAAGAAGGGGATTTTAAGCCTGATTCAATTTCACAAAATTAACTTGTAAAATAAAATTTACACTCAACATTGTAATTTGGTCTTAACTCTAGTCATTATAAGATTTGTAACACGTCATCTTGCTGAAGACAGGTGGTATATTGAGTGTGAGACTAGATATTTATATCTGTTTTGATAGCGACTTGATAATTGATGGCATGATAGGCCTAACAAACATAGTTAGGATAGGATATACTTTGGTATCAAATTAAAAAGTGAACTTCAAGTCTAGTTCAATCTTACAAAAATGATTTGTAAAGTAAGGTAAGGTTTACATTTACTCATGCATTTTAACTTGACCTTATAAGATTTACCAATTATAAAGTTTTATCTTCAAAATTAAACTAAGATATTTTCTAATCATGCCATTTTGGGAACTAAAAATTATTTTGGAACTTCTATGCTATTTTGTTATCCATTTAACTTCATGCTAATATATGTGTTGATCTGTATCTGTTTCGTTTTGTTAAATTGCTCTTAGACCTGTGTTTTACTGTTGATAATGAATCTTGTGATTCATCAAACGATGTGATTCAATTTCTGTTTAAGGGTTTGTATCTGATTCAGCTATCATTCGTCGATCTGCTGGTATATTTTGTGATATTAATAGTTTTATTTTTCAGGTAAAATCTAGTTGTAATTTTTGGGATATAAGAGTTGTGTTTCTGATTTTTTTCCAAAGCTGTTTTTCATTTATAGGTCAGTGGACATATTTTCAAAACAGAGTTTGGCCTCAATCCTTACACTCATCTTTTAATTGTCTCTAGGATGACAAGTTTGAAAGGATTGTCAAGACATATGCTGATAAAATCAAGTGTGACCAGAAACAGATAGTATTGTCCTTTGATGGTGATAAAATAAGTTCGTCCGAAACCCCTGCTAGCCTTGGGATGGAAGACGATGATATTATTGAAGTTCACGTGAAATCATGTTGATCTAGGTGAGTTATATTCTATCTTTCTGTTTTTAAAAAATCTTTGATTTTGTTCATAGCATTATGATATCTTGCATTGGTAATGTACTTCTGACTTGAATTAATTTAAGGGTGTCACCTGCTTGCTCACTTTCTGTCATTGACTTGTTTTTTTACAGGGAAGTATCATTGTCTCCTGCTCCGGTAGCCGTTCGATTGATTACTTCATTCAAAACGTAATTTGCTTCTTTGCTGGAAATAGTTACAATATCGCCTATACTCATCTGACCCAGGTATTATGGTGCTCAAACTGACATTTTGGACCATGCTTGGGAACCCTTGAAGGTTTTTTGTGTTTGTAGCATCTTTAGTAACACAAGAACAATTCTAGTTCGTATTTGCAATAATTATTTGTACAGAAAATATTTTGACAGAATAGTTTAGGCACTCTTTTGATAGATGTTTCTTTGATTTGTGATATAGGTCTGTGAAAATCCAGAAAACCTCCCGGTATTAGAGGTGCATTGCATTTTTTTTTCTGCTGTTTGGTTGATTGTTCAAATAGATCTGTAAGCGAAGAGGTAGCTCAAAGTGGATTCCGAAAATTTAGTTATTCGGTTGATTGTTGATAAGGATGTGAAACAGACATAGTAGGGATTATTTTTAACACTAGAGTACATAAACAAATGCAAACATCATTTTATGGTTACACATTTTCAAATTAGAGATTTTAATTTGTAGTCTAGGATACGTATTAATTTTGTTTTTTTCAATTTATTATTCTCTCAAGTTATTCTTAGTCAAGCATGTTTCTTGAAGACTGTTAAAATGCTAAAATTTTACGCAAAAATATTCTTGCAATTTGAAAGATGAGAAATGGTTTAGAACAAGCCATTTTATAATTAAATGAGAGAAATAGAATTATGATAGAGATGAAAAAGGTAACTTTCATGTATTAAAGGCTTAAATGAGTTTTAGTTCCTCAATATTAGATCATTGTTTTTTTTATTCCTTATAAATTAGTCCTTTAAAAAACATAATTACAAGAAATAGTCCTACAAGAACTGGTATTGCTTCCTTTTTATGAACTGTTTCTTTAAGTTGTAAGTTATATTTGGCCGTCACCAACGGTTACGTGTAATTAACAAATCCACTTCACACCTGAAGTGACAAATTTTAGTTTATATAGGAATTTAAATTCATGGTTGTTCGAAAGTTTGGATATCACTAAATTTTTATTAAATTTTGTTACTTTATTTCAAATTTAAATTTGTTATCCTTTTAATTTATTTTATTTATTGGATGATGTGTCAATTATTTTATCTGGAAAACTTGTTTATTTACGGCAACATAACTTATATTGATCACAAAATTTCCCAGACAAGATAACTAAGCAAGATAATATTTAATTGAAAAATATAAAAAATTTCAGTACCTAATAAACTAAAAAAATAAAATAAAACGAAATTTTAATTCAAAAAACTTAAATTTATCAATAATTTGAAATTAAATTAAGCCTACCTTTATTAATAATAATAACAACGATTTAATTATGTTTTAAATTCTTAATCAATTTTAATATTTTTAATTGAGCAGACTTTTTTGTTATTTAATTACTACAAAATTTATATATTTTCAAACGAGGATATGGAATTCAAGTTTTCTAATACTTGAGTACTTATTAAAATAATTTGGTAAACATAAAATATTACTCATTACATGTTAAATAAAAATAATCGGAATCACTTACTATTTTATGATATAATTTTATATTAATTACAACATTTGTCATTTCTTAATACACGACAATTAAATAAAATAAAAACACAAATTAACAATTATGTCACCCATTTAATAAAAAAAAATTAAAAATACTTAATTGAAACAATATAAAAATTTTAAGTACTGTAAATTTTCTTAATAAATAATTAATAAAAACATTCAAATTTATCAGTAACTTATTAATCCTTGTAATAATAATAATAATATTCTTTCTATTTATCACTAACTTATTTAGACGACTAGTGTTTAGTACTTACATTTCCGTGACTATTAAACATATTTCCTTCTTTTGCCACTAATAAAATTTCGTAAATACCTTCCTCTTTTTTTTTTCATATCTAACACTTTTGAAACATCTCTCTGTATTCAGTTTAAGTAAAGAAGGAAATCCATTTCTTTATTCATTTACTCCCTCTCAATGTTTTCTTCTAAGAGCAAAGACATGTTTGAAGGCATTGATTAAAGGGCCATGTCAAACGGGGAGGATGATATATGAGCCATGTGGAGGAGGCAAATAAGACAATTTTTAATGAGTCATATCTATTTAATAAATTCAAGATCTATATTTTATAAGATAAATTGACATGAGACTAAATTTAGATATGAGAATCTTAAATATCATATTAGGTCATAAAAATAAAAATTATTTTTTTAAAACAACCTTTTTTCTGAAAGAAATATTCTAAAATAATAATAAATTATTTTTTCAAAACATTTTTTATAAATTAAAATTATTTTGTAAAATTTAGAGAAATTACATATTTCTTTTTACAAAATAGACTTATATATAATATCGATTATAGAAAAACTTATTTTTTAAAAATATTCAAGGATCCGAAAAAAATGGTTATCTAAACCTAAATTTGTAGGCCCAACAATGCCAGAAAATCCAATTTGGGTCCACAGTCCACTATTGTCAGTCACGCACATGTAAAATGTTGTCTTCCCCACGCAACTTGCTTTTGCATCTCCAAAGTTTCAAATTTTCCCCTTTTTCTTTATTTTCTTCCACACACCTTATTCCCTCTCTAAACTATTCTAATTATCATAAGCTTTTTTTTTCGGAATTAAAAAATATTTTACCAGTGATAAAAGTATCACGTTAATTCCATTATACAATTTCATATAATATATCTCCCAAAAGTAGTGATATTTTCTATAACTTTATTACTTTATAAAATAAAATAAATAAACTTAACATCTTAATACTAGTCAAACAAAAGAAATAAGAGGATTGAGAAATTATAGGAATCTTTATAATTATTTATATAGTAATTAATTTAAAAATATGAAAATTGACTATTTCTTTCATTCATTTTTTTTTCTTTTGCTGTCTGATCTCGTTAGATTTTTTCAGTCATTCCAAGGAAGTAACTATTTCTCTATATAATAGATGATAAAATAAAGAAGAAGGAGGACATAAATAGATAACAAACAAATGGAGAAAAAAATGCTATTTTTATATGACATTAATAAATTTATTTATTATTTTTAATACTATTTTTGAATTATTTATAAATATTATAACAAAAAACCAACTCCTTTTATATTCCATCTATATAAGAAAAAAACATTTATTATTTTAACAACACAAACGATCATGTTTTTTTTTTCTCTTCACATAATCACTCATCTACCTTTTTCTTTCCATACCGACCACCCCATCACATTCAAACAAACCTAACGAAGTTTAAAATTTTAAAAGAATATATATTGTAAAAATAAAAGAAAATAAGACTAAATGAAAAAACTTGATCTTATAGTGAGAAATTAAACAATGAAAATATAAAACTTAAGGCTCCTTTGTTTTTTGTATTTCATTTTTAACTGTAAAACTGTCACATTTTTTTTATTTCTTTTGTTTATCTAATTTTTAATTTTGTTTTCACGGTGCACTTTTATTTTTTATTTTCAAACAAATATTCAAAATATAAAATATAATAAAAAACTGACTCCTTTATATAATGAAACCAAAACCAAAGGCAAAACGAAGACAAAAGCTGAAAGATTATTTAAGCCTTAGCATTTGATTAGTAATATAAAATTCACACTAATTAACCTTTTCTCTTTTCTTTATTTTTTGTTCTAGAATAAAAAAGTAGACGAGGGCTTTCATTATTAACCGTGTTATCTGAAATCAATTATAAGTTAACATATTTTTATATTTATTTAACATATAATATAAAAATAAAATAATTATACAGAATAAACTTTTATAATTTTTAAAAGATAAAAGATAAAAAAAATCAAATAAATAAACATAAAAAAATTATATGTATTAAAATATCTTTTCCAATATAGTTAAACACCACCTACACTTTTCACGTCAATCCAAACAACATTTATTGTATGCACAGTCAATATCACCTACAACGCAATTCAATGCTATTTTTTATTTATTTTTCTACATATCTTCTCATTTGTGCTAATAAATAGCTTCAGCCACTTGTAATAATCATTACAGAGAATAATATAATTTTACTTTTAAAAAATAAATACATAAAAAATGATGTAATATATAAAAAAAGATGAATAAATAGATTGAAAAGAGTTACAGAGTACAGTACTTTTGTTTGTTATGGATGTAAATGGAGTGAAAAGCTGCGTGACCCAGCGTGATACACGAGGGGGGTGGGCCCGGGGTGGCTGATCCGGCCCGGCTCATCCCATTACGCGAGTTTGGATTGGCCCAACGCGGCTAACCATTGGGATTACGTAACCACCACATTCACATGCACTATACATTGGATAACGTCCTGGTGGACCCCACTTCACCACATCGCTCTTCCATGCTGGAAAGTTCCATCTCTCCACTGTACACGTCACCTCCCCCAATTGGGTAAAGCCTGCAACAAAGCATGATTCATGCTTCCTTCCCTTTCTTCTTCTTCACTGCACAGCAAGAATACCACTTTTCGCTGCTTTCTCTTTGCTCTCTTCCACTTTATTTTATTGGGAAACAGTCGTAGGTAGAATCTCTTACTTCCTTTTCACTTTTCCAACTCCTTCTCAAAAGTCAACCCTCCATGCTTCTCTCGGATTTCTTGTTCATCGTTGCTTCCACTCACTGGTTTCCAAACACTCTTTTCCCTGCTTTTTACTTTCTTTACTTTTTTCCTGCCTGCTTTTCATCACCAAAATTATATTTAATTTAACTCGCCTTGTTTTTGTTTGTTTCTGGTGGTTTTCTTATCTTCATTCGTTTCTGCTTTAGTTTTTGCTTCTCTTTTGAGAGGACAGAGTGTTGAGCTATGATTACTTAGTGCCCTCTGATCTGGGTGTTTTTATGATTCAACTATCATGCATTACAAGTTCTGGAGTTATTAGTCGTGTGGGTAAATTCTGGATTTTTTGAATAATTCTTTTGGATTTCTAATCAATTTGTTCCAACAGGTAAGACATGGAAATTTGAATCGCTTTTTTCTTTCTATAATAGTATATTGTGTAAATAGTATATCGTATATCCACTTTCAGTGTTCACCATTATTCAGTTATGAATTGTTACATATAGTGCATTTGTCATTTTTGTTTTTTATGTTATATTTATCATGATTTCGGATTATTTGTATCTATCATGATTTCTGAATAGTTGACATTCTTTTTACTTTTTTTAATATTTTCTGGTTTATTGAAAATAAACTAATTTCCATTTGTATTTTGTCAAAGGACTGTTTTATCATTCTTAATAGAGTTTCTTATGGTTTCACAGGTATAACTGCATTTCATGTGAAGCTATTCTGCAATTGCCTTTTTTTCTTCTTAAGCTTTAAATTCTATCGACCCTGTGCGATTTATTTTACAGCTTGTAACCTTCACAACGCAACAATTGATGTAAGACGAGATTGGCTTTTGCATTAAAGGACTCTGCAACCCTGCATGGACCACCTGAGCTGATATCTGGATCTTCTTTATTTAAATTGCTGTCTATACAGTATGAGGTTTTGTAATCTCAGAACCTTTTTTCATTATTGGAATTGAAGATTGAGGAAATGGAGAAGGTTTGTGAGTTCTGCACGGCCCTGAGGCCACTTGTTTACTGTAAAGCTGATTCGGCATATCTTTGTCTATCCTGTGATGCGAAGGTGCATTTGGCAAATGCTTTGTCCGGCCGGCACCTCCGGAACCTTGTGTGTAACTCATGTGGACATCATGTTGCTTATGTTGTATGTTTGAACCACAAAATGTTAATCTGTCGAGACTGTGATAAAAAATTGCACAATGTTTCTTTATCACACCAGAAACGAGCTATCAGAAGTTTCATAGGTTGCCCTTCTGCTAAAGACTTTGCAGCACTCTGGGGGTTTGAATTGAATGACATTGAAAACTGTGCCAGTCAGGATCAGTATGATTCAGTTTCTTGTGTTTCTGCGGAATTGAATGTAGCACAAGTCTCAGGAAAGCCGGACATTCAAACTGGGGTCCCTTCACTGCTAGCTGGGGCCAAACTTGATGAGGGATCGACCAGTCAACAAGGTCAGGTATGCAAGATAGAGTTTTAATATCTCATTTATTGTAATGATGAAAGTTTTAGATTTTAATCATTTGAGAATTACTTTAATAGCTAAAGCCCTCATGATATAAAATTTAGCTTTATGTCACCGAAGTTTTCCATTCTAATAAACATAAGATGTATTATAAACTATAAACCATTTGGGACCTCTGAAGTGATTGACTTTAAAAGCACGTATATACATATATATTAAAGTTTACGAGTTTATTTTCCATACCTTGTGAGAATTAGAGGAGTCATTGTAACGAGTTAAGAGTAGAACAGGATGTACACTGTCATTGCTTTCAATTTACTTTAAATGGATGCAATAATAGAGTACTTGATACTTTAGTTCCGAAAGTTATAAAGTAACGGTTAATCTAGTCCTGGTTTTATAAAAAAGATGTCAGTTAATTTAGTCTCTCAAATTGGTTCCCACAGTTACTTTGATCTTTTAGATTGTAAAATTAATAATTTAATCCCTGAATTTAACAAGACTTGTCAAGTTAGCTATTTAATTTAACAACTATCCATCGATTCGGTTCTTGAAATTTATGGTTTGTTTGCTTTGGTAGATTTACGGTTTACGGATGGAAAGGTGAATGAGTATCGTGTTTGCTTTAGGAGATTTGCAGGGATTAGAGGGAGTGGATTTGCAGGTTAGGAGGGAGAATGAATTCTTGCACAGGTGAAGAGATTTGAGGAGATTCACTGTGATTTTACTGAAGTACCTATGTGTATTTTTGAAATAAGGTTCTGCATGTAACTGATGGTGTAGTTGTCCTGGTGGTTTTGTGAGGCTGTCGTTGGTGGTTTTGTGGTGATGGAGTTAAGCTTTGTGTGAAGTGTTGGTGGTGAGAACAGATTCTCTGCAATGAGAATCGATTCTGCGTTCTAGAGAATTGATAGTTTTTTATTTTCTGAGAAATGGATCCACTTTTAGTTTAGTTTTTATTCTTAAAACCTTAAATTTAATAATAATAATAATTATTATTATTATTATTATTATTATAATAATAATAGAGTGAGAGGCTGAATTGATTGATACACACTTACAATCAGAAACCAAAATGACTTACATTGAAACTAAAACAAGTCCAGGGAATAAAATTTCTTTTAACAAATCCAGGGAGTAAAATAATAATTTTTATTTTGGAAATTGATTTGATGGTTACTCTTGTATTGGATAAATGATAGAAACTACCAGTTTATTAAATCTTGAGCAAATACAAGAATGGTTTGTGCATTCTCAAATTTAGGAATTTGCAGACATGTTTTGGCCAGATTGGTGTTCCTCACCTTGTAAAATCTCTTGTAGTTGCTAATCTTCCTTTCTCATTTTATGACAACCACTTGGTCAGCACACAACAATTACGGGAAGGTGTAACTTAAAATCTACCCTTATAAGTATTTACTTAAATTGTAATTTTTTTTCTAGTTCCAATTCAACAAATCAAGACAACAAATAACATAAATTGGATGTACAGGTGTAATTAATTAGCAAAAGGAACAGCTTCTATCATATGTATAAATGCAACCCATATCTTTTCCGCTTTTGATACGAGTTAAAATGTGATGTATCTCAATTTTTAATATTGTCTTGCAGATATTGCACAATCATCAAGAGCGTCAAACTATTGTGCAGCAGATTATTGATCTAAAATGGCTCCAACAAAATGAGGAGATCGATTATTCTGCGAAGATCAGTAGGCTAAAAGAAAAAAAATCATCACCTTCATTATATAACACTCTTAAGAAATTGGACGAAAAAATCAATGGTCAGGCACAAAATTCCCAGGATTTTGCTACTAATGTTCTGGAAAAAGACTGTCCTATCGTGGAGCCGAGCACAGAAACTTTGCCTTCTACTTTTTCTCAACTTGATAATTTATCTTCATCTTCAATTATCGATCTTCCCTTGCATGGAGAATTGTTCTGGACGTGCAAAAGTCCACTTCGAAGTAATCAGGTCAGAGAATTATCTGTTTGAAGACCACTGGTTTTAACCTCTGTTTTTAATATGAAGAGTTGAATGTCAGACATATAGTAGCGTAGGAAGACACTTATTTTGCTGTGTGTTTGTGACTGCTCTCGCATTTGATTCATTTAAATTTGGTTGACATTATATTGATTGTTCAGTATCAAACATTTGGTCAACTTTATACTTGTCAAAATGAAAATTTCTTTTTGTCAACGTTGCAGCTGTGGTCCCAAAATATTCAAGACCTCGGTATATGTGAAGAACTTGTTCGTCTAGATGATTTTAACATCCCTGATGTTGACTTAACTTTCCAGAACTTTGATGAATTATTTGGAGGAGATCAGGATCCAATTAGAATATTGTTTGATGATCAAGATGTCTCTTGCTCTTCTTTAGAGAAGGATAAGTCAGTCGACAAGTCAGATATTGACAATCTAAGTGCAATGGAGGTCTGAATTTCTTCTTTATAAGTCAGCATATTTTCATTCCTTCTTAGTGTGTTGATAGTCGTACGGCTACATCAGACTATAACGATTAGAGAGAAGAGCATCATAATATTTATATCAACTTGAGCAGAATGTGAACAGAAGTTTATTTTTGTAAGGCTAATTTTAAAGGACAAGGGCAATATTAATGCAGAGTAATAATTTTATGCAGAACACACTTCAGGTGTTTCCTTTCAGTGGCTTATCACTTCTTGCAACAAAACGGAAAATGTGAAACTTTCAAAGTTTAAATTTTTTCTGATTCATGGCTTTGGTTATACCACACATTTTTTTTTTTTTGGAAAGCATTCAAACACAAATACAGTTGCAACGGTACCATAGATACAGTAAAACTGTTAATATAAGTTTCCGCAACCATTGTATTTCTGAAGCTATTTATAACCATAACAGTTCAAAGAAATACCATAGAAGAAGAATGGAGGACTGCTGTATCCACCCATGTGATGCAATGATTTAGGTCCATAGTTGTGTTATATATGGTGCACATGTTTTGAAGCCCCCATGTTTTTATAGTAAGCTTTAGAATAGAAAAGTCATTTTGTAGTTTAAGGTATACAAAGTCAAGGTAACATCAACGAGATACCTGGTCTCCAAAATAATATACCTATTAATTGTACTATTTTTTTTTTCTGTCATGAAAGGACTCTTCGGCTTCTGCATCCATTAATCTCTTCCAATCTGATAATGAGAACAAGGATATGAACCCTCTCGGCCAGTACTGTCCAAAAAGCATTGATCCTACTCATGCAACTCAACCATTTGATTCAACTATACCCTTATCTGTTTTGGGAATCAGTCTGGAAAGCAGTTTCACACATGAGGACGGTATCCTTTCTCCCTACAGTGAAGGGAAGGCTTATTCAGGTAGTTAAATTGAATTGAAGATTGCACATGTGGAGCCTAAAGGAAATGTCATATGCAGTATAAAGAGAAAAGGTCTCAATTGTGAGTTCTGAGTGCTAAGTGTCTCACTTTAGCCTATGTTTAGTTGAGTCATTTTAGCATGCCATTTAGTTATCGCATACCTGTTAGTTCTTTATCTCAGTATTGTGAATTTTGACATTCCAATTTGTTTTTGGTATCACATTGATCTATTACCATCAATAATGCATTTTATCCCTGGAAATATTATTAAGTTGATATTTGTATTTTATCAATTTTTATCATATTTATATTCTTTCTGCTTCCAGGCATGAGAAGCAATTTCGACTTCTATCCAGGAAACCTGGAGCTAATGTAAGAAAGAGAGTGAAAGGCATTGCTATGACAGAAAGTTTTGACTTTTGCATATTCATGCCGTAGATATCTCTCTCTCTTCCAGATTGTTCCTCATCATGAAGCATTTGTTCACTTGATAAATTGATTTACTCACATTTTTTCTGTTCATAATATATTGTAAAAGCCATCATGATATGTACTGCTTATTCAGAAATATATTGTTAATCTATGTGTATGTAAATACGAACAAATTCTTCCCAAATTTGAGTTTTCTCCCTGTTAGAAGTCTAATAATCTTGACAACTCAATTCCTAGATGGTGTTGTATAACATACACTCAATACCATGGACATTATATACAGTGGGAAAAAACTCTACAGACAGGTATTGCAAATCTCCGAGTAATAATACAAACAACTACTAAGAATTCATTCTTTGCAATATACAGTCCTTTATTGGTTAAAATTTGTCGAAAAATATAAAACTAAGAAAGATTTACTAAATTTCGTGTTAGACACGTCTAAATATGTGATTATCAATAAATTTCATCTAATGGAAAAAAGAAAACTGTATAAAAGAGTGTGTGACCAAGTTTGTTGTTATTATTTCTCTTGATTATATTGATAAAATAAAAGAGTCTGGGGACTTGTTTTCAAGTGTGTAATCTACATGCATAAATACTGCCGGATAGCAAGGTCTTTTTTGTTTTTGATAAATGATATGTTTGTTGCTGTACCTGCAGATCTAGGGACTTGTTTTGGTTTCTCTTGATAGCTAAGTTTAGTCAACCCCTTTGCATTTTTTTCTTAACGTTTGAACTCTTTGCATTTATTACAGAATAATCTACCTATACTCAATCAAAGTTAAGGATTAAGAAGCAGCCATTTTCAGTGGCAGCTCTATGCATTGAGAGTAGTAGAGAAAGGGACATTTGTGATTTGGTCTTTGGACCTTGATAAAACTTAAGAACAACTAATTCAGCTTTTAGCAGTGTGACGAAAGCTGTAATGAAAGGGAAAGATAATCTGAACATTGTTTGTTTCATGAAAAAACAATATCTGAGAAGAATTGTGTGACTAACTTAACAACCATGACACGTGGGAAAGAGTCTATGTATTGGCCATCGAGGAAGAAATTAACGTGAGAATTTTGAATAAGTGTTATTTTATTCAACAAACATTTTGATAGGAGATTTTGATGGAGTAGCGATTAGAGGAAGAGGTTGTTGTAAATGTGATAAAGAAGCAATCCCTCTAACCTCTCACACTCCAATTCCAAATAGAAAGACCATGATTTCTTTTCTTTTCTTTTCTAAATAAATGTCAACCTGTCTTAATCCACTTCATGACTTGAAAATGGGAAACCAAAGCCTAGACCACCAGCCAGTACCCTCCTTCAAACTAACTTCAAATTCAAGCATTATATAATCAAATGCTGCCCTAACCGCAACTGCACCTTGAATACGCCCTCTAAACTGTCTTCTCCTCTTATTATCTTTCTGTTAGAACCAAATAATATTTTTTCTATTTATGTCTATCTTCAAAACCAACACTAAATCATACAACGTGGACCCCCATCTACCAATTTATATGGATCTCATTTTTTATTTTCTTCTCCAAAGGGTTTTTTAAATATATCAATGTCTATGTTGATAATACAAAAAATTAAAACATTTTTTATTAAAATATAACATTTCATATTATCACTGTGTAACTTTTAATGAGAATGTTTATTACGCTATTTGACATATACAATGGTTTAGTAACCTCCGCACAATAGTTTCTGCATTAAGTAATAATTACGCTATTTGACATTAAACCCAGATATTAGTTAATATAAATGAATACACAACAATGCATATACCAATAATTGAGAGCAGAATTTTAGTTTATAAAAGGAAAATATCTTGACACCCCCTTTTTTTTCTCTTATTTCTACTTTAAAACCCCTGTTAATAATAAAAATATCATATTTAACTAATATAAAACAAAAATTTTAAATAAAATAATAATATTTATAGTTATTAAATGGTAGTATAAAATATAATAGATGTCAAACTATGACTATCCTTTATAAAATATTGCGGAATTGATATTAGATGAAATTAACCAGGTTGCAAAAGGCAATTACAGCAGTGAGAAACTGCATTTCTCCATAACTATTTCTTAAGAAAAAAAATTAAAATTAAAATGAACCTTCTTTAGAATATTTTTTATATAACTTCTCTGAATTTTAATTTTTAAATTGTATATAATTAAATTTGAAGTTATCAATAAGAGTAAAAAATCACGCCATTACTATTACATAAGAGTAAAAGAGAGAGTATATGAATGGGCAATGCTTAAGCACGAAATTTAGTTTTAAGAAACACACCAATTTAAAATACCGAAAAAATCCTAAAAGGATGTAGCAGATCTTACGAATTGTGTAGGGGTAATTAGGGAAAGGCATAAAAGTTGAATAAGCTCCGAAAGAGCGTTCTGTTAGGAAGTGTGTCAGAGACGGTTTCTTTGTTTCTTTCTTTCCATGGCACCAAACACACTCGCCTCAACCATTACTACTATAAAATCTCTTCTTCCACTTCTCTCTCTCTCTCTCAAATCGCTTTCTCTTTCTAAAATCTCCTCAGTCCTCGACAGAAGCTCAAGCCAACAGCGAGGTCAGTGATTTTCAAGAAATTCTCTGTTTGTTCAATGAACACTATCTTCTTTAATCCAATTTTAATTCCTCTATCAATTAACTTCGTTATACATTAAGTAATTTGCATGGTCGACTTATCGATCATTTCATCGATATTTCTTGAATACAACTTAGTTCGACGTTTTCTTCGATCGCGCACTGTGATTCTTTAATGAATCGGTTATCAAAATATTATGATCTGAGTATAAATATGAGTTAAGTGATGCCCGATGAAACAATTCAGTTAATGATCGATCATCGCGTTGCGATTCCGCAATTCTTTTTAGTTATAACTATCTTTGTCTGATTTTGCAGAATCGAGAAAAATGCTTAATAAGGACGCTTGCTCTCCCTCCTCCAACGGCGGATTCGGCCCCGCTGCCGTCTCTGGTCAATTGCCGTCAAACGGAGGCTACGGTTCACTGTACTCAGCTCTGTCGAACGATAACCTTCCTTCGCTCTCCGCGAACTGCAGCAACGGAGGCGGCGTTTCGCTGTACCCGTACTCCGACTCAACAACTCAGTATGACTCGTGCGTGATTCAGAAGCACCAGGACATGGTGAACCGTCAAAGCATGTGCCTGAATCGCCTGGTGGAGACTTCCAAAGAGGTGGATGCTCTGAGGCAGGAGAACGGTCAGCTCCGGGCAGCAAACAAGGAGCTGCAGAAGCAGCTGCACCTCGTCATCCAGGCTTCGCTGGAGAGTCAGTACGCCGCCGCCGGCAGTGGCTCCTCCGGCCAGACTCAACCGACGCTGTTCGACGTCTTGCATGGCTTCCGTAGCCTCCACATTGGGGAAGGCAAAGAGAATTATGCCGATTGGAATAACAACAATAATCATAATCACAACAATATTTTGAGTAATAATAATAACAAGGACCTGCAGGAAGCGTCGGACGAGAGTCCAACGAGCGTGATGGAGAATAACGTGGTGGAGGTTGAGAGATTCTCGCTCCCTAAGAGCATATCTGTGAGGTCCAATGGCTACTTGAAGATGGCTCAGTCTCCTGCTGTTGCCACCAATAATAATACAACTCGCAATAAAGGTGCCACTCGCCCACGCGCCACCGCAACTCCACCTGAAGCCGTTGTAAGGACACACGTACTAACTATCTATATATGCTTGGGCTTTTTGAGTTTTTTGTTATTATTATTATTATTATTATTATTATTATTATTTGTCTTGATATGTGATTATTGCGTTTATCGTTATTTACCGTACTTGACGTGCTTGTTAGTTGCTAATTATTTTCCTTTCAAAAGAAGTAAAGCATTGCTTGTCTATGTCATTACCTGGTGGTAGCTGCAACGAATGGAGTAGTTTGTGGTTGTTGTTTTCATTTGCGTGTGCTTGTTTTGGAAGTGTGCAACTCTAGTTAGCAATCGGGTTCGCAGGGCCCATTAGCTTAAGTTGCTCTAAGGCATAAATAAAGAAGTAGCCCGAGCCTTGCTGTGACAGTTGTAACCTGTTTGGTGGTTGGTGGCTAGCATAACCTGGGCTTTAGGGTCGTTAGGTGGGGCTCTAGCTTTTCCGTCGTTTCCTTTTCTTGCGTGGGTATCATGTCCCAGTTAAGTAAGATTAATTTTGATAAGGAGCCATACAGTTTTGGTATTGTATAGGGGTCAAATAATTGTTTTTCAACCTCTATGAATTTTGAAATATAGAGAAATTGCCAAGACTGTTAGCCATACAACACACGTCCACTAAATATCGTTCTTTCATGTGTAGATTTGAAAAGATTTATGATAGTCAAGTTAGATCTGTCATTCTTCTGCTAGCTGCTAGTGGTTTGTTATGTTCATCGTCCACAAACAACAATTTCTATTTAGTGTTAGATGACATTACCATTTTTAATTGGTATAGAGTAGAGCTGATGCAAATATATTTTATTTATTATGGAAATTTTTATTGCCAGCGAAAAACATAAAGAAGTTATTTTAGTAATTAATGTAATTAGTGTGTGGAATATATCTAGTTTGTGCACCATGCATATAAATGCATAATTGGACATGACATAGATAACCATATCTAACAAACTTTAATTAATTTTTGTATGAATTCACATTATATTCTTTCCTCTCTTAGACAGTTATGCTCGTTTAGACGATGACATCTAAATTAAGAGAGTATAGTTCATCTTACTTAGAGGATGACACAAAGTCAGCTTAATTGGTTTAGCACAGTATATATGAAGTGTTATAAAATCTTAAATATATTCAATGTTTATGGATGAAAAAATTACGAATCTAACTTAACTACAATTGATTGTTGGTAGCATAAAAAATAGGAAGGAGTTTATTTGTTTATTATTATTGTAATTTATGCTATTTGATTGTTGTTGAAATTTTTGCATATGTTGCCATGGAATGGTACAGCAGAAGGTGTATGTTCGGGGAGGGCAGAAAGAGGAAGAGCCTCTGGAAATGGTAGTGTATAACCAAGGGATGTTCAAAACTGAGCTGTGTAATAAGTGGCAGGAAACTGGAACATGCCCATACGGAGACCACTGCCAATTTGCTCACGGTATTGGGGAGCTTCGCCCAGTCATCCGCCACCCACGCTACAAAACTGAGGTCTGCAGGATGGTCCTTGCGGGGGTTGTGTGCCCATATGGCCATAGATGCCATTTCCGCCATGCACTCACTGAACAAGAGAAAGTTGTCGTATCACAGCCTAAGCCGAGAACAATGAAGCTGGAAAGATAAGAGTCCGTCTGCTGGAGTACACGTAAATGGTACATAATATTCTTCATTGTGTAATTACAAACATGGACAACTACCACCTAAACAATAATATTGCTTTTCTAATGAATTGGAAAAGTAAGGGTAAAATACAAATACAAAATAGGAGGTTTGCCAATATCTAGAGCAGGATTGTTGGGGAGAATGTGGTCAGTAGTCGTGGTGCCTTTCATTTTTTTTTTCTCCCGTCACATTTTGATTTTTGAGAGTTACATTCATAATACGTCAGATGATCCCGGTCCAACCAACCAATAGACAGTATTTTTTGTAATGATACTACTTTTCTTTTCTTTATTTTTTGCTTTTTTTGGTACTTTTGCTATGATACCAATTGATACTTTGCAAAGAAAGCAATTTCTCATCGCGGTTGTAATATATTTCTACTGTAGTCTATTTCTTAGCTGCCTGTACTTTTTTTTTTTTCTTTTAGTACGAGCATATAATATATTTCACTTCGCTTTCCTCATCAAGTAAATCCCTCTTTCCTTAGGTTATAAAAGCAGGTCTTAAAATAAATTTGGTAGTAGTCTTTGTCTTGGCCCAGATTGTCGTTTGATTGTTTTAGCCCAAGATTCGTTAGGCCTTGGCCCAAGTATAGTAATATGCTCACATTCACTCCAGCCTTCTCCCGTGAACAAAATGTGTCTAATTAAGCTAGGACATTCTACCACGTTTCTTCGGCCTACCACTGATCTCACATACCTGGACATCGGTAGCTTAGTTCCTTCAAAAATCCATCAATAAACAATTCAAGGAAATTCATGAGATAAAACTTCAAAAATTTTATTTTGCCAACCACTGGTCGGCGTGGGCAGTTTTATATATATATATATATATATATATATACACTCTTGTAAGATAAATTCTTTTACAGTGATCCAACTTGTCCAGAAATCTCTTATATTATATATGCCCAATTATAAAAAACACAAAAAAAAGTATCAATTTGATATCACTGGCTTTTAAAACGACAAAATAAACACTCTTAGTGTTCTTTTACTTTGTTACATTAATTTATGTTCGAAAAACATGGATTGATGGAGCACGTGGTGGTGTGCAGTCGAGTACATGATATGTGGCCGTGCATTCATAATCAAACGGTTGAAATATTTGATTGAGTTTTGATGAGTGGCGTAGAGATAATCGAAATTTGAACGGGAGAAAAGATTCGTGTAGGTGGTGATAAGATAAAGACATAGCGTAGTGGTGTGGTGGGGTTGGTGTGAGTAATAATAAAACCCATCTCCCTCTGTTAAGCATCATCAACATTTCACAACTCTTATTCCTATCATCTTCTCCCTACAGACATCAATATATATTTAGATGTGGTTAACCTAACCTAACCCAACAACCTGGCGTTTCATATTGCAGAGAGAGAAAGGGAAAGGGAGAAGAAGTTGAGGAAGTGATGGGAGATGGGTGGGTTGGTAAAGCATAAGAAAATCAATATTTCTCACTGTTTTTGCCGATTCCACCCATTCCTATGATTTCCTCTCCTTTCTTTCTTTCCACTCTCCTCTTACATATATCTATGGTAAGCTCTTTTTTTCCTTTCAGATCTCCTCCTTATACCATAGATCTGTGCTTTTAAGAACCTTGTTTTCTCTATCTTCTTACTTTTTCTTTCTTCGCATGTATGTTACTCTGCTAGAATTACTATCACAGATTTACCTTCCTTTGTTTTTTGTTCTTCTTGTTTAAGGTTTAACAGATTATATGAGCTATTTCTAGCATATGCATCTGTTCTTTATGATACATGAGCGATGTACGTTTTTAGAGAGAAGCTAATTAATTGGATCTACTTGAATCTTGGTTTATTTGTAAATCTATTTCTATATTTGTACTGGTTTTGTCTTAACTATTATTTAAAACGAAGTAAATAAAAAAATTAACAGACACTAACAGCTATAGTTATTTTGATGTCCGCAAATTTATCGTAAGATTTATCTGTAAGAATTGAAGAAATAACTGTCTGTCAGTTCTGCTGAGTTTTCAAAACAAAAGTATCTATTTTAAAAACTATTTTAAAAAATTGTTAAAGTTCACAAAATCAGCGATTGATATTTTTAGTTTAATCAATTCCAATATTATAAAATATAAAAACATGTTTAAAATTGACGGAAGGTTAAAAAACGTAAACCTTTGCATAGTTAGAAATGATAATTCTTGTTAATTAATATTTAAATCATAAATGAGGTGTGAAGATGCTTAATCGAAGTAGCCAAGTTAAACGGTTTTTGAATTCATTTCTTAATTTTTGAATTTATATATACATTTTTAATATAATATTAGAGTTTGTATTGAAGAAAATGTTCTGAACCTGACAAAGGAGTTCGCTAAAAAGAAATTGGAAGATTTAAAAATAATATGACACGAGACTTAAAGAAAGAATAAGGCGAAAGAATGGACTCATTATATAATAATAAAAAGAATTTAAAAATTAATTCAAATTTGGAGATGAATCCATCCAAACTAATACGAAATAAGAAGTATGCAAAACAGGTATAAGCAGATTACGCGGGATGCGGACATCTTTGTCAAGCAAAAGAAATAGTTGTACCACCATTTTATTGATTTATTCAATAAGGTTGAATGTCTAAAAATAACATTTAAATATTTCTTATACATAACTTTGAAACAATAAATGCGTAAAGCAATAACATTATTTTAGATATTAACTTTTCCAAATATGTTTCTTCAGATTGTTGACACTTTTGTAAAGTTGAAATAACACGAAGTCGATGAACGATATACATCATCATCCTTTTGTTTTCCACTTTTTTCAAGTACTTATGTGATTCGATTGATACCAAGAAATTTGTTGACATGTTCCTCTCCTTTACAAATTGTCTCTCATAATTGTTATAGTTTCTTCTTAATTATAAATATTTAGTATAAAAATAAACTATTTATAATAACATTTTTTATCGCTTAAAATTCACTAGGTATAAAAAGTGATATAAAAACAATATTATAAATATGTAAAGTTTTTTTATACTGATTGAATTTAAAATTGACACAGTAACATGCTTATAATAAATTGCAAAGTTTTTTTTATATCGATTCTACAAAGAATCAATATAAAAAGTAACACCGTAGCATAATTGTAATATTTATAAATATTTTTCTATTAGTATGAAAAGTTTTTTTTTAATACCAGTTAAATTTAAAGATATATTTTTGGGTGATACATTCTATATTGATTTGTCATTATAATTAGTATAAAATCTTTTATATTCATTTTCGTCCTCCTTTCAAGCTTTACTTTCATGGAATATGTGAGTTTTCTTTACGTTTTTTCTCATTCATTTCTTCCTCTCATTAGTGTTTATTCTTTGCTTGTCTAGTTCGTAGAACTCACTTGTCCTTGGTTGTCGTTCTTCGTTGTCATGGACATGTTCCCATCGTTAGTGGTCGTTGGTTAGTCAGTGTAGTGAGTGAAGTTGTTGGGCATTCCCTCCTTCTTTCTTTGTTGGTGGTGTTGCAGTGCGTCACTAGTGCTTAGGGTTGAAGAGGTGTCGCGGTGTGGTGAGTGACACTTCTTCTACGCTTGAAGCTTTCGTTGTGCGGTGGGTCTTGATCCTTCGTTGTACTCAGGCTATCTTGTTGCACATGGTGTTGAGTTTTACTCTTGAGGCATATGAAAAAAAATCATATTTACAAACGTTGTTAACTTATAAAATTTGGTAATTTCAACATTTTATAACTAACATCTTAGGTATTATTAATAAAAGTTAACTCAAACTGTTCATTATGTAGATTTTAGACAATACATCTTCAGTCTTAAACAAAGTTAAATAATTGGTATAAAAAATATGTCATTATATATCGGTTAGAACGTTAACTAATATAGAAAGTGTTTTTTTTTTGTATTAATTAAAGTCTTATTCAATATAAAAAATGTCATTTTATTGTTCCAACGGATATAAAATGTCACACACTTTTCATATCATTTGATTACAAAACCAATATAAAAATATGGTTCATATATAATAAATTATTCTTCTCTCTATTTTTTGACCGTCTTTGAAAATGGTATAGAAAGTGAATTTTTTACACAAATTTTAGAACTAGTATAAAAAAGAAATTATTGTCATGCTTCTATTTCTATATTATTTAAAGTCCCATATAAATTGTTTTTGTTAACTGATATAAAAATGGTTTTTATAACATAGTGTACAAATCATTCAATACTTAAATTATAGATAAAAGTAACATAAGCCTAAACTAACGTACTTTAATATTATTTACAAAAATGTAAATACTCTAAATCCTGGGAACAAAATTATTAACAAGTTGAGTTAGAGTATGCGTATTTCAATATAAAACAAATTTTATAGAAAAAAAAATTATGAATCAACATGATGAGTGCTATAAGTGGTATTACGTACTTGACAAAGTTTGATTGAAACAAATCAGAAGGATATAGTTTTCAAAATAAAAAATCTCCAAGTATAGAATATTACACATTCCTGGTATAGTATCTGATTATATGTAATATATCTTGACATAAAATTATATGAAACGGGTAATATATTGTAGAGCATTTTACATGTTGAAATGCACAATATTATTATTTTTAAATTGAAGACCTTGTCAAGAGAATTTACTGGCTGCAAAGACAAAATTATTTATAATAGTAGGATAACATATATCTACATGTATTTAATATATATTATAAAAGTAAAAAATCATAAAAAAAAATTAAATTTCATATTTTTAAAAGAAAAAATAACAATAATATTAAATAAATATAAACATGTATATGTGTGAAAATATAATTTCCGTGGGAGTATAAAACCTAATTGAAGCATCATGACAGAGACAGCTAAAACCTAATTTAGTGATACTTTTATTATATATATTTATAAAAGAAAGAAAGAAAAAGATCCGTTGAAGATGGTATCAGATGAGTGAACACGGCAAGGCAAGCATGGCATCGAGATTGATGCGTGTTCTGTCCTATTACCGCGAATTGGGTAAAGTCAAGTTAAAGTGGCCATTCAGTGAGTCACGTGACATTACATCAACGCGTTTTACTTTAATAATATAATGATATTTAAAATTAAAAATATAGTTATAACAAAAATCTTACCAGTGGTTAAAAAATATCATCCCAAATTAAATAATAACAGTCCTTCAGTTTCAAAATAATGGCAGTTGAATGATTGATTTAAAGCGCGGTGAGCGTGGCGTGGCGAGGATGGTGAGGCCTTGATATATTATTAGGGTGAGTTGGGAAATTGGTCTGAAGGAAAATATAGGTTTCCTCTGAAAAAGACGAGGCAGAAAGGAAAGAGAGACATCAGCGAGGAAGGAAGGGATTGGTAATGGGTGGTTAGGTAAGAGAAATCAGACTATTCTCAGTCTCTTCTTTTCCTCTTGCCTGAGCCTCCCATTCCTAATACTTTCTAATTCCTCTCCTTCTTCTTTTACTTATCTCCCATTTCAATTCACATTAGGTATGTATTCATCTATTTCTCTATTTATATCTTCATTTTTCACTCTAATCAAATCTTTATCTCCTTCAGGTTCCTGATTTCTATGTTTATGCTCTGTTATTTTTGCAATTTGTATTATATCAAAAGCAATTTCGCAAAAGATATTAGTTCATGTGCAGCGTCAACTCACCATCTCGTGTGAAGAACAGCCGATTCACATGAGTTTTGTACATTTCTTCACAGGATGACCAAGACTCATTTACTTAACCATATCACGAGTTTCTGACTTGTGAACTCCAGTTTTTTAAATGAAATTCTATGATGTTTTGTATATTAAGATTTATAACTTGATTCGATTTTACCAGTTGTAAGATGTAGTAAGGAGATATTATCATCCAAAAATGTAGAGCAAAATTTCTCCTATATCTGATCTTCGCACCAGAGTACTCTGTTCAGGCACAAAATAACAAATATGAGAAAGAGAGACTATCATTTGTTTGATTTGGAAAGAAGGGAGGTGAATAAACTAATGAAATATTTTCATCATAAGATACTGTAGGTATAATTTTTTTCCATTTTCAATTGTGTATTTAGTTAATATTAAATGAAGGTTAAAAATATTCAGCAAAAGAAAATGTTCAAATGAAAATTTATCGTTACATATATGTATTCTGTATTCTGTATTAAAAAATTAAAGGATTGAAGGACTAAAAAGGATTCTATTTAAGGTGGAAGTATATGAGAAAATCTTATTAATATCTGTTAATATGAGAAAGTCATACAAATCTTCATCATGAGCATTCTTTGAAAATATTTCTTTCAACTCTTTTTTTTTTAAATCTTCTTTACCGTTAATAGTTTTACAAATACAGATTATTATGAGATGATTAAATAATCTTTTAAATATGGGAAATTCTTGGTGGTAAACATGAACGTAATGATGCTCAAAAAATGCTTCTGTTTACATTAAAAAAACTATTTTCCGCATGCCTTAAATTCTTACACAAATGATAACAAAGTTATATTGATTAACTTATATCACTTATCACTAAATCTTATTTAAAATATAACTTTAATTTATTTATTTTATTCATTCCATAAATTTACTTTATTTGAAAATAGACACTTTTTAATTAATTTTAAAAGCTAGAGTTTTGTTCACATTTATTTCTCATTTTATTAATTAAATTATTTTCCATGATATCTTAAGTGACCGTGTCAGGTCTAAAACTTAACGGTTTCAAAACAAAAATAAGTATTGAAATTATAGATTCTAAATATAAAATTTTAGTGTTAAAATAAAATATTAAAATTTTATATTGAAAAGGAGACTATTTTTTTTTTTAAATATTATATGCATACGACGATAAAAGAAAAACGAGTACTATATTTATTACTGGCTACGTTGAAAAAATTATAAATGATAATAAAAAGTAGTGGAGTGGCCCGAGAGGGTCCGATCCACTACGAAAAAATATTCTATTCAATATCTCTGCCGACAACTTTTGTCCATATTCTATGTCACCAGTTTCATCATGCTCACAATTTTGATTCCTCTTTTCTTTTTGCGCCTTTATCAGTACGATTAAAAGAACTGTTTCTGTGTGCCATTCTTCTTATTATGATTATCACTGAAAAGGCTCTTGTAACCTTACACAATATTTCTTTCTTGCATCATTTTTAAATTTAATTTGACACAATCCATTCAGATGGAAAGGCCTTCCTCTTCCCTGTGAAACAGAAACGTTGAAGAACGTTTGAGAGAGAAAGAGAAGAAAAGGGAGACAAAATTGGAGGAAGACATGGGTATGGGGGGATTGGGAAGTAAAGCTTATGCTATGCTATTGTTAAATCCATCCCTAATCAAAGCAAAGCAAAGCAAAATATGGTGTTTCTTCCCTACACCTCCCATACCGCTGTTTTCCTCTATTTTTCCCTCTTCCTCGTCTTTCTGCAGCTTATTCATCTCAGATCTCTCATCTGGTAATCTTATCCCTCCTTTCTCTTCTCTATTTTCTCATCAATTTTTTATCTCTTATTTTTAATCTACTTTCCAATATCGAATTCATTAGTTGCAAGTTTCGTCAGAACTGAAAAGTTTTTACCGATTTAAATTTTTTAGATCTAGATAAGTTTGGTTCAAGTTCTTGTTAAACAAATTATAAGAACCAATTAAATAGCCAGTAGTCTGGATCTGAGTACATTAAACAAATTTCACTGAAGCACGTATTACAGCAGTTGAACCAAGAAGAGCAAAATCAATAACACTACTCCTAACGTACCTTTCTCCTTTTCCATGCCACCCACTGAATCTTTCTCTCCCTCCGATCACCACCACCCACTCATGCCGTTAATTCTCATTTACCTAATTTGTTGCTATTTTTCTTAAAAGTTACATATATTTCTTTCTGTAATTTGATTGTTCCTAAATTTTAAATGTTAGTTTTCTACTTTTCCTGTTTCAAAATATATAATTTCCTGATGTTCTTTTCAAAGACAAGGCACATCACGTTAATTTATTTATTTATTTTACTACAAATTCATTAAGATAATACATGGGCAAATGAAAAAAAAGTTTGTAAATGGTGTTTCAAACAACTCCTATTTCAAACTAGTGAATATTCAAAACTGAAATGATGATTGAAAATATGTTTCAATTTTATTTTTTTTTGTTACAATCATGCTTGGAAGCATAAATCCAATTGTTTTTTTACGTGTATAAAAACACATTTTATTCATATATTTTTGTCTCACATTGTACTTATATATAATTTTCATTTCTTGTTTATCTTGTTTTTTAAAGTAACGCATGGAATTATTATTATTATTATTATATTTATATATATATATATATATATATATATATATATATATATATATATATATAAATTATGGTTAAAAATATTATTTTATTTATATATAATGAAAATAAAAAATAAAAACATATTTCTAACTACAATTTCTTAAAATATTTAAGGAAAGATAAATTAACATTTAGATAATATCAAATTTGTCACGAAAACAATAATAATGAGGATGGTAATGTTAAACCACGAAATTTGTATTCAAGTTCAATCTTAGAAAACAAATTACAAAACGGATGAGTTCTCTCAAAGCAATATTTATTGATTACCTTTCTTCAAGTGTTATTTTTCAAAAAAAAAAATTAACTATATATATATATATATATATATATATATATATATATATTCAAGATAATAATAACGTTATATTATTTAACAATAATATAATTAAAATATCGTATAGAAAAATATTATAATATAATTTTAAGATGTTATATAATTAAAAATAATTCAAGACATGATCACAATTTATGGTATATATAGCAGAAAACCGACAGGCTCACCAATTTGAACTTATTAACTTAATTTATTAAGTAAAGTTGGAATTTTCTTTTTCCTTAATTTTATGTATAGATATTTTTATTAATTTATCTATTTCATATTATATTAAAATCCCGGTATAAAAAGGCTAGAGTCAAAATTCCAATAGCAAACTTTAGTCTAAATTCACAGTTTTAAAATAAAATATTATCAAAATTCACATCTTACAAAAATCTCAACGCGATTCATCCACATAAATTCAAATCAAAGTTCAATTGGGAACTTAGTATTTGAAATTTAAAAGTTAACTTTCTTTAGTGTAATTTCCTCAACTTCTAAGAAAGAATCGGACCTAAAACTCCATATAATAACTATAAGATTCTCTGAAACCCAGATCACTTACATCTTTCCATTTATTATTATTGAGCAATGGTACCAAACTTGTCTCAAGAACCACTCACATATTATGACTAAAAACAGTATTTGAAATGGAAAAGAAATCCCTTTCACATTTAAAAAATGTTAAATAAGTTAAATTTATATATGAAAATAAAATTTATCTCCAAAACTTTAATACATTCTTATCTTAAATTTTAAAGATAAATAATTCTTTTAATCCAATTGTATTAACTTTTTTCTAATATATTAAATAGTTTCATACTCACATTATGCATACGTTTAATCAAATAATAACCAATAACATTATTTAATACATTAAAAAAGGGTTACATCTTTAAATTTAAATGATTATATTCATTAATTTTTAAAATTTGAATGCTAAAGCTTAAAGCACGTATAATTTCAATTTCCCATATAAATATAAAAATTAAAAACTTATTCAACCAAGAACAAAATTAAATCTAAAGATTTAAAATATTATTATTCGATTGAGTCTGGACGTGAGATGCTACTTGAGTATACTTATATTTAAAACTAAATTTGTATTTAAAATATTAATTTAACAAACTAAATTCAAATTTAGAAAATAATATTTTCGGCATTAAATTCAAAGTAATTTGTTACCTCGATTAATTTGTGTATATAAATTCATTTTTTTCTATGATGCTAAGTCTTAAAATATGTTTGTGGAATAATTATTCATTTAAAAAGTAAACAAGATTCATTTAAGTTAAAATAAACAAACATGAAAAACAGAAATCTACTTAGTGATTTTAAAGAAATATGAAAAGAAGTTGTTTTTGTGGAAAAAAGAAAAGAAATAAGAGGAGATTTTGTAGAAGATTTAGCATTGACTTAGGTTGGAAAATGAGAGATAAAAAGGTTGAAAGTGTAATGAAAGAGTTGAGAAAAGAAGAGCTGAGTTATAGATTAACGTGAATGCATATGCATGGTCACATGATAATTAATTACTAATAAAACCATTAAGCATTAATTAGAAAAGTTAAAAATAAAATGGTGTGGTTTTGCGCATGCGGGATCCAATGCGTAAAAAACATTGAAAGGAATGAAAAGGGACCCACCATTGTTGGCCGAGACACACTCTCGAGGCCTCACGCGCCGCTCTTTGTACACAATTATTCGGACACACCATAAACACGCATCCCTTATCATCTTTCTGCAACCACTGTCTAATCTTTCTCAATATAACATCTTATTCTAAACCAATTTTTACCTAAGTATTTTTTTTCTTTATTATGATATTTTCTTACAAAAATGCTTAATATAAAATATAATTAGAAACATAGTAATCCTATCATTAAAGAGTTTTTAATATTTATGCCAATAATTTTTATTAATTAAACAAAAGTCATTTTAACAAAAACATAGTCATATGGTAATTAAAATACGAATATCTAATATTTTTATGCAAATAATATTTCATTTTTCAACACTTTTTTATTTTTATTTTCTTGGTCAGTGCTTTAATACTATGTTTTCAGTAAATTCAAATTTGTTTTTATTTTTAGTTATGTATTAAGATATCAGAAAGTCAAATACAGCCATACACTTTATTTTTCATTGAGAGAGTAACAAACCTCTTTACTTGACTTACAAAAGAAGCTATTCTTATTATAACTTTAATTAAGTTATAAGTACATTATAAATGTATTTTTTTTATTAAACTTCTATTTAAAATTATTTATTAGATTAGATATTTAAAATATTTTTAACTTTTAATTATTTTATTATTATTTGATTTATCGTCAATTTAGAAATACAGTTGTTATTTTGGATCGTTATTACTTACATGTCTTTATTAGAAAAAGTGAAAATAACATAATTAAATTTGAAGTTCTTTATATATTTGAATACTTCTCAATTGAGTTTATATTAAAAAATATTTTATTGAGTATTTAAAATTTTTATAACTTCAATTAAATTTTATTTATTTTATTTTAGTGTCACGTAATACGGTTGTTTGATTTTGCCATCTCAATTTCAATGTCATGAACTTGGACATTGGAAAATAATTTCTAAAATCTAATCATTTCATTTAAGATTAAATGTTAAAGTAAAAAAAATAAATCAATCATATAGAAACTCAAAATAATATCATTATTATGTACCGAGATAGCGTTTTGAGAAGTTTTCTTCTTTTTCTTTATTTTTAATCTCCATTTTTTTCTTTTACTTTAGTGTTTTCTTATTTTAAGACATCCATATTTTGAGCATGTTTTTCTTAAACTCAACAATTTTTTTTTTTTACTTTTGAGAGAATGGCTATGTTAATGGAGAAGTGTCATGATTTCTTTAGTTCTATATATCTATCATTTTTTTTAGGTACTAAAAACTTTTATCTTCATATGAGTTCTAATTATTTTTACAAAGTCGAATGTATATTCTACAAAGACTCCAAAAGCACTTCAACCTTAAGAATACTAGACATATTCAAATCAGATGAGGATTGTGTTTGCAGAAGAGACTTGAAGACTGAACTCAATCAAGTACTTGAACGAGTAATAAATGTGATAATTAATAAACATAATTAACATACATAATATAGTGCACTATTTATTATTTATGAATCATTATCTCGATAAATTTGAACCACATTACCTAATCACATGTTAATATCCAATTATCATAACTAATTAAAAAAAATGTAAGTAACATAGTATCATCCTAATCGAACATGTAGAAACCGGTACATATCAGTTTTGTAAACCGACACATACTTGGAAAAAATAACTTTGGTCCGTTCCGAAAATAACTTATATATATACACAATTAAATTACTTTTTTAATATAAAATTTTATAAAAGTAATGAAATTTATGGGAATTTTAAAATTTGATTAATTTTTTATACTGTAACATAGTTATATTGGTGTGACATCGTTTACACTGAATTTTTTAAGGAAAAAACATTGTATATAGACAGGTGGAGCACACCGAGTTATTAACTGGCAATTAGAGAGTAATGTCAACAATTTGGATTTATGCACAAGTGTGATTAAAAGTGAAGGGCAGACATAGGAATTGAAAGGTAAAAGTGAGACACGAAATCTAGGCAGTGTTGTTGTGTATAAGGTGGTCTGCTATCAAATCCTTTGCTGCACTGCACTACGCCTCGTTAAGAGTATCATAAACCAACACAAATGTAGAATTTATTTTCAAAACTTGAATTACGACTATTTAACAAGATATTATGATTATACGCTTCAAATATTAGTTTGTTTCGTGTAAATTTTTTGAGTGAATACTTTCAAATAAGTTACGAACTGAATTGCAAAAGATAAAAAGAGGGTGACAGTCTAACCACATACGGAATAGAATTGTAAAAAAAGATTTAATGAATTAAGTAGGTTTAAGGTGATTCCTAATAATGAGTTATCCTCTAATGACATAGTAATGACGTAAGGCTGAAGTAGAAATTGACAAAAATGGCCCTGTGACAGGGAAACTATTAGGTGGGAGATGATGGGACGAAACCCATGTGCCCGGTGGGTCCCATTCTATTGATTGAGTCAACTCTGTAGCCAGCCATTTGATTGAAGAAACAGCCTTATTATCCTAATGAAAGAGAGATCCGTTGGATGAAGATCAAAAGGCGGTGGTGCGTGCGTCTATTTCTCAGCCTAATGTAGCACAGCACAACACCTTTTGGTTTGGACGTGACATAATCTATTAAGAAGCGACGCAAACGGATGAATTGGTTTCTCTGTATAATGAAGCAACGAATAGAATTATTGGGTTTTAATGAAAAAAAAAGAAGAAGAAGGAATCTACACCGCTGACTTGTTATTGTGCTTTTTTCTATTCTGATGGCAAAATCTATAGTAAAGTGATTGAGCTGCACATTTTGTTAGTACAGGTGCGTTCTTTCTCTATCATCTTCAAAAGTATGTTTCCCAGTGTCTCACATTTACTCTTTATCATACCACCAATATGCTAGACAACCACTTTCCTCTCCATTATATTTCTTATAACCCATTTTCTCACCTTTTTCAATCCTACCATCATCGATCATTACACAATAATTGCATAAATGTGTTCCTTCACAATATATGCTACTTCTAACAGGATTTTTTTTTTTTTTTTTATGTTAGAAATCGATTGAAGATTTGAGCAGGGAATAAAATCAAAATCTTTGACTAAGACAAAGGGTTGTTAATAAAGCAGAGAAGGATTGCATGAGGTAGAATTTTTGAAGCGTCTTTATCTCCTTGTCTTCCTATTTACTGCAGCGACTCCTAAATTTCAATGCGCATGCAACTGCGATTGTCCAGTTCAAAATGTTGACGTTCCTTGTGCGTGGAGTCCACACTATGCACCGCGTTGCCTCGACTTCGAAAATTCCTTCACAACGTTCTCAAATAAGCGCCTTTTCATGTGAGCAGACAGGGAAAGGATGTGGAAGAAAGAAAAGAACACCACATTTGATACATGAAAATTATGATTATTAATAACTCATGAGGGGAATAAACAGTAAATCTAAAATGGTATGAAGAGGAAGTGTTTGAGAAAATGTCACAGAGGAAGTAATAGAGAAAATGTGACAGAATTAATAGCATACGTGTTGTTTTGGGGAATTTTGTTTGTATGTGTTGGATGGTGGTGTTGATTACTCAATGATAAATGGGTGTGAAAATGGACACACAAATTGGTGGGGTTAGCTGCACCTTGGGCCAATCATCCGCCTCCATATCCATTCACTCCAATCTAGGTTAATGCCCCACTACTACTACTACTACTACACACTATACGAATCATCTCTCCCAGTCCAACCCTCAATAATAGGGTAATAAATCCAAAAAGTTGCCCATAAAAGCTTGTGTGTTGAGCTTAGTGAGAAAATAGTTAATCACCAAGCCACGTTCACATACTCAGACAAACAAACCCCATCAAACCCCTACAAATTTTTCTTTCCCTCTTCCTCTTTAACCCACCATAAATCAATATGAAAATTCCAAGAGCTTTGGAAACCGAGTTAGTGGACATTTTGCCATTCCCCACAAACATGCCCTTAACTATATTAGGCCAACAATTTCAACTTCGCTTTTCTTTTTTTTTTTCTTCACATGCATATTAATTATAAATCAGAATAATAATAATAATAATAATGCAGAACCAAAAGCTAAAATCTCGCCTTTATATACGACCCATCATGTCACCCCTTGTTTGTCCCTATGCTTACACACTCTCACTCTCTATTCCAACTCTCATTTTCTAAGCCTTAGCTCCCCCATTTCCATTTTCTTCTGCTCTTCATAGCTCTGTCACTCATCCATTATCACTCATAACTTTTTTTTCTACCAAAATGGCATCTGGGACTACGACGGTGTCTTGGAGACTTCGAGGTGTGACGGTGAGAGATGTTAGCGCCGTCGTGGACGACGGTGGTGTTGGGCAGAAGGGCATTTCCGTAAGTATGCATAAAAGCTGATGATGAATGAAGGAAACAACGCAACACAAAAGCTTTGCAATTGCACTCTCCCGAGTTTCTGGCTCATCACAATGTGAAGAATTGGGAGAGTGTCATCGTTGCATCGCGGGGAATTGAGGGGTGCGGTCCGAATTACCTTTAACTTTAGGGTCTTAAATTTTGTATTTTACTTCTTCTTTTTCTCACGTATTTGCCGCTGATTTTTCTTTATGTTAATGTTATGATGGAAGAATCATGGGATGTAAGAGATGCATACGAGGTTGCTTGTTTGGTTGTGGTGGTTTTGGTCTAATGGGAATTCTGTCTTGAGTTTGGGTGGTTTTTAGTTTAGGAACTTATGCTTCTGGCATGCATCACTTACACCCATCAATGTATTTTATTTTATTTTTCCTTTGTTGTGAGTTTTACATAAAGGGAATGAATGACTTTGGCTTTCTTATAATTTAATTTCCATTCTATTGCTCTTGAGCTTTTGATTTTTCCTTCCAAAGATAGGAGATGCAAAGCAGAAAATGATATGATACCAAACGTCGAAAAGAAAATAAAAAAGAATGAGAGAGACAAAAGCAATGGAAAAAAGCAGTGTGTGCCTTTGGTGAAAGAAAGTTTATCACTTTGGACTTTAATGTCTGTTTGATCGCTCACTCAGAATGAAACCAATTAATAAAATATGAATATTCCAGCATTGACTGAATAGCAAGAAATGAATCAATTTGGATACACGTTACGTCTTTATCATACTACAACCTATTTGTCTTTTAACTAATAATGTACTCCTGCATCACACACACACACACACATATTTAACGAAAATGATTAACCATGGTTCCAATTCCTTCCACTTTCTATAATTGTCTCAAAAGGTCTAAGTTTTGAAAACTATTATGTATAAAACTAAAATTGTTATAAAAAATTTATGTATTTTTTACATTTATATTTTGAGAAATTATCTGTTTAGGTGTAGAAAACCAGCCTTCCATGTAGCTAACAGAGGTAAAGTGGGTAAATTTGATCTTGCCTGCCCAAAAGCTAAAGAAGTAAAGTGTCTTTGACATTAGTTATGATTTGTGTTATTAAGCAAAAGAACTTTTTTTAGTATTCATTAATCATCATAAATCACATGGCCATTGTACTGTACACAGTGCTGCTTTTTAATTAAATCCTCCTTCTATCATTGTTAAGAAGAGATGGATAACAAGAAAATCATTAGTTAGTTCTTAACTTTATGGCTTACATAATAAAATGCGAAAGAAAAATACTGTTATAGTTTCAGCATTCATGTTAGTAGTAGTTATGATTAAACAAATACAAAGCTGAAAAGTTTTTTTTTTTTTTACTTAATTATTAATTTGGTTCTCTAATTTTATTCAAATTTTAAAGCAAAATCTTTACTTATTAGTTTTTTAAATTTAATTTTTTATTTTTTAAAAACATTAAATTTGATTGCTCGCCGGTTTTTTTACTTGACGACAAATTGTGGTTTAAGAATAAATCTAAAATCGCGGATGAAAAAGAGAAATAATTTATGGTTGATTGAAAATTAAAGAACCAACAAATAGTTAAAGAAATAAGTTATAAAAAATAAAAAGGCTTTCTGAAATGAGTGATTTAATTTAGGACCTTCTGTATTTTTTTTCCTTTTTTTTCATCCTTATGAAATCTGTAATAACTCTTTTTAATTCTTATTAAAACGGTGGATTTTGATTTTAACTTGAGTAAGATATTTTTCTTTGATTTTCATCTTTTAAAGTTTACATTACTCTTCTTATCCGCAACGTGTAGTAGAAAAATCACATTTATTTTAGGAATGAGAGTTTGAAGGAGTACGTCTGATTATACTACAACATAAATGTGTCATAAAGTTAAAACTCAATAGTTTTAAAGAGTGAAAACATATTAAATTTAAAGGAACAAATTCAATCGAATCATTACTCTTATATCCCACACACTCTCAAAATTGACAATTTAATCTTAAAATATTTTAATTATTTAGTCAAACATTATAATAAATAAATTCATTTAAATAAATTAAATTTGAAAGTGTCTCGTATAATATTAAATTTGAGTTCTATATTTTTTAAAAATTGATTAGAAGAACTTAACTGATGTAAATAAAATACTTTTGTTAGTTATTATAAACTATTATATATAATTAATATATTAAATTTTATAATGGCTGTCTTAAAAATAATACTACTAATAATAGCCATTTATTGAATTAAATAACGGAAAAATTTTAAAAATCATGCTACTTTGACATTTAATGTTTTTTTACACCAACTTATATTCATTATTTTATTTTTTATTAATATAAAATTTATTTTTTAAAAAAAATATTTTACTTCGAAAATGGGTTGTGAAGTGACTCGTGTATGTAAAAATAATCATTTTCCAAAAATTAAACCTCTTAATAAACACAAAGCTTAAGCAAAATTCAACTACCATAAATAGTTCATACAAATGTTTAAGAGAGACTCATCGTACCCAGCAATAAACCCATGAGAAGAAAAAGAAAAAAGAAAAAGCATTGAAATTTGAAATCTGGAAGAGTTCAATTTTGCTTCCCTCGTTTGAAATATCATCTTCAAGCTTCTTTAAAAGCCATCACATTTAATCATGAAGAACTAAAACGTAAATTTGAGACTTTGGTTCAAATTCTTGACTTAATAATAAGAAACACAGTCATTATATTTGGGAGAGAAAATGACATTGAAACAAAAGGTTAAAAAAGAAGATTACACTTACCCTTGTGTTCATTTGATAAGTTAGCATCCATGCCATGATGTTGAAGTATATTGTTTGAAGAATTTTAGGTTATTTTCTCTTATGATCTAAAATGGTAGCATGACCCCTACCCTATATCAGGACCACCGCAATTAATGGTTGGCGGCTTAGACCAAAAGGGTAGATGCTATTTCTATATATATTATCTGCATTTTGCAGTACAATCTCTTAAACATGACATTCAAATATTAAGTCAGAAACAACAATGAAGTTACAAGGAAAAGGATGATTTAAGGTTCCTTCATTCTCATCCTTCGTAATTTGGAAACATTGAACTTGGATCAGCTTGCAAGAGAACCAAACATAGTTGTCATCTCATTATTAAATATGACAGAGTAATCTGTGTGTATATCGTTCCTTGAATGTAGTAAGTACTATAGTTAGATAAGGTTTTTGGTCTGAAATATGATATGTTACTATGTGGTTAAGATGTTTGGGCCACAATATCCAAAATGTTAGAGATGTGATTTTAAATTTAACTTAATTTTATAAAATTAATTTATAAAATAAAATTTGTATTTACATATTATAATTAAAATCGTTCTATTTTTAGTTAATATGAGATTTATAATGCAGAAAATAATTTTTATAATTGACACTGTGTTTACTACAATATCTTAAATGAAATAATAACGCCACACAGCAGGAATTGGTATACCTTTTACCCTCCTCTGCAAAAAAAAAAATGATATAACTAAAATTTTAAAATTGAAACATTAATTAAACATCCTTAGCTAAAGATTCGTTAATTAAAGGGATGAAAAAAGTAAGAAAAATGAGTTTGGGTAATTTTAATTGAAAAATTAAGTTTTATGTTGGAATCTCTGTTGGTAGTGGAAGAAGCTGCCGGGTCTATTTGCAGCCCGTATTGATACCATACAGACCAAAAGGGACACATTTTATATGGTGAAAGATCTAAGTGGGTGGCGCATAATCTCAATTTTTTACACTTTTAGTTCAAGGAAATAAACATAATTTAATATCCAATTATTTCTCACGTTAAAAAAATAATGAAGAATATAATTGATACAACGCATGAACAAAAACCAACAATATCAAGGTTAAATATATATTTGTTTTTTAATTTTTTTATTAAAAATTAAAATTAACTTTTTTTTTAATTTTAATTCAATTTAGTTTCTTATATTTAAAAATGTATTGGTTTAGTTGTTTTAATCAAATTCTGTTAGTTTTATTTAATGTTTTAAATGAATTTTTTAGTCATCATGAAATAACTCAAATATGATTATAAAAAATGCTTAAAATATTAAATAAATTTAATAAAATTTTATTTCAAAAATTAAATTGATACATTTTTAAAACTGATTAACTAAATTTGATCAAAATTTAAAAAGGAAACTAATTCTAATTTAAAGTGTAAATTAAGGAAAAAGAAACTTTTTATCAAATAATTTGGCAAATTAGAGATACTTATCTACACATAGTATGTTCTCCTCTTGTGTGTCAAAAATGATTAGGTAATCTGGGATTATCATGACACATCTTTCCAATTTTAAATTAATAACACTTAATTAATTATAATAAAAAGGAATCATCATTATCTCAAACATCAAATAACAGTTTTGTAGGCATGAATGTTGCATCCATAAAGAACCAATCCATGAATGTTGGCCTTTACGTTATTTGATTCCATAAAAGATAATATTTTACTTGGCCGCCTAATCTTGTACTTTTATTTTAGGAAAATGTTACTTTGACAACCTCATTTGACAACGTTTTTGACAACCACAAATGTCAACGTCTGATTGGCTGTTTGAAATGTATTTTAAAAATAGAAAATTGCTGAAGTGAAGGGCATTTGCGGAAAATGACATGGTCGAAATTAATTGATTCGCGCCTAGGAAACCCACTCTCTCCACGACAAACGTTGCTCTCTCCACGAAACCACACTCTCTGTTTCATTGCAATCTGAATACTTGCCGGAAATCAGGAAACCTTCACGAGACCATCACTTTGAATTCAAGTTTAGGGTTATACGTTTTCCTATCGTTCCGGCAGTGAAGGGTTTGGAGGAAGTGTGTAAAGGGGCGACCATCACTTAGAAGTGTTGATTCATTTCAAGTGCTGTGTAATTTCCACATGCAATTAGGTTTTGTAATCGCTTATTGAGAGGATGTAAACGATTACCACGTCAGTACATGGATTCTATACTGAATCTTGGTGGGTGCTCACTGCTTTTGTAGACGCTGCTCCCAAGTAGGTGTTGGGGCCAAGATGGATGCAATTACAGGGTCCCTGAGTACAAGTGTTGATTCATTTCAAGTGCTGTGTAATTTCCACAACCAAGAAGGTTTTGTAATTGCTTACTGAGAGGATGTAAGCGATTACCAGGTCAGTACATGGATTCTGTACTGAATCTTGGTGGGTGCTCACTGCTTTTGTAGACGCTGCTCCCAAGTGGGTGTTGGGGGCCAAGATGGATGCAATTACAGGGTCCCTGAGTACAAGTGTTGATTCATTTCAAGTGCTGTGTAATTTCCACAAACCACACAGGAAATCCCTACGAAAGAGAACGAAATCCCTAAAGATGGAAATGGGAGAAGAGAGTGCGCGTTGGAGAGAGAACGAAATCTTCAAAATGAAATCCCTACGACAGAGAACCAACTCTTCTGGACAGAGCATTCAAAAATAACCAGGGACACTTTCGGAAAACCACTCCAATTCAATTTTTCATATTAAAAAATTAATTTCAAAACCAACCAATAACAACGCGACACGTGGCGTTGTCAAAGGCGTTGTCAAAATAGCGTTGTTAGAATATCGGGATCCTTTATTTTATCGATTATTTTCCTTCGTTAGCTTAACGGAGAATGAGAAGAAAATTTATGAATAATCATTTTTTTATATTTATTAAAATACTTATTTGTTATTGTACTGGATGACTAAACAGTCAAAACAATAGGACCGATAGGAAGAGATCATTTAGAGAGGACGACTAGCTGAACAGACTGGAGTCCACACGTCATGCAATCTAAATAAGCAACATACTGACCATGCACGTGGTCAGGAAAGTGGGAGATCAGACGAACGCCCTCCAGTGGTTACTATTCCTAAATATCGCTTCAATTCAATATTATTGGTAAACGTTATTTAGCAGGTAATGAGTCATGATTTAGCCATGATTAGGATTTTATTAATTTCAAGCTCATCTTAAAACTTATAAATAGAGGTCAAATGTAAGAAGGGAAGTGATTGCATTTGTTACGAATTTAAGTTTGTGTTGTGATCCGATCGGATTAATTAGTGACTTGAGTATCAAAATGCCTTTTAACAGATACACTAGGACGGTTTGGAACACAACCAAGGACAGATTTTGACCAAGGACATCCAAAATTATCAAAGCTGACTTGGAATAAAAGTGTGAATGAGTGTTTTGTAGAAGATCTTCAACCCTATACATGAAACAATCATGTTGACATTCCCCCGTTTTATTTTATTTTATACTTTTATAAAATTTATTTTCAAAACGATATTACCATCATTGCCTTCACAGTCATTAAGGCTTTGTTCGTTTGTAGTGATTTGGGGGAGATGATTTGAATGAATTTGAGTAGATTTGAGGGTAATTTTTTTGTTGTTTTTTTAAGTGGATTTATGGGTAATTGAGAGTGGATTTGAAAGTAAAGTGTATGAAAATTTGTATACCATTTGATTGATGTGATAGATAAATGTTTTTGTTTAATTGATAAAAATTGAAGATTACTAAAATGTCCCTAATTATTAAAGTAATATAAAATAATAATGGTTAATGTTACATTTAATTGAATTTTTTTTATAAAAATAAAAAATTAACACTAATTATTAAAGTTAATTTTAATATTGTAAAAAAAATTATTTTAGTAAAATAAATTTATTTTTAATTGTAATATTTTGTTATAATTTATTACAAAAATAAATTATATTTTGAAAGAAAAAATAATGATTAATCAGAGCCATGGAGTTAGATTAGTTGTTTTCTTCTTTCTTCTCAGTGCAGAATAAAGAGATAGTTTTGAAATTGTGATAATAAATTTAAAGTAATTAAACTATAACGTGTAAACAAAATCAGAGCCATGGAATAAATGAGGGCAAACATATCATTTTGACTCAAATCAGTGCAAATTTCTTCACTTCAGTGAAGATTTCAAAACTCTACAATCTTGCAAATCCGTCTAATTCCATCATCCACTTAAGCGATCACGATTTAATTTGTAAATCCATCGTCGTATTTGCTCTTGAACAGTATTATTAACAGAAACGAACACTGCGTAAAAAAAAGTGTTTAAAATATTTTCATGTGTCTCTTTGGTTCAATTTATATAGTATAAAATTGTTGAAGTTATTGAAATTAAGAAATTGCAATAGAGTACGAGGATAAATACATATAAATGGAATAAGATAAATACATGGAGAGATGAAATATTAAGGATATGATTAAAAAAGAGATTTTATACAAGGAATCGAAAATAAAATGAAGGTAAAACTAACATAAAAGTGAAATTTGACGTAATTATGTCGAGAAAATCATTTTAGATAAAATCGAACGATTAACTATAAGAGATAAAAAAAAAGTTAAAACATGGTAATTATTATAAGTTATGTAACTTTTTTTATTTTATATTGATTTAAGTGTCATCAAAATGAGAGAGAGGAGAGGCGGGTTATAAATGTGATGTTCATGTAAAAAAAAATGGAGACAAATGTTATTTACATGTCAAACACTCTAAAAACGTCGTGAGTAGAATAATGGTAAATTTAATGATAATTACTTAAGTCACCACTTTCATAAATTTCACTTACTAGTTTTTTTTTTTTTTTTTTATATCATAGTAATTTATTTTCCTGCCATTTTATTTTCATGCATCTATATGCATGGTCTTTATTCCTTCAATTCATATTCATTTGTTTTTGTCACATTTGATCTCCATTCAATCTTTATATAAAAAAAACAAAAATATGAGCGCTGAAAAGAAATACATTAATTAATTATAGAAATTCACGACATTACGAAGAATTAAACGTTTTTTATAAAGTTGATCTATAATATAAACAAATTGAACATCAATCTTTTGTTAATTATCAAATCTTAAATTAAAAACTCTAGTTTATTGAAAAATATTTGTTTATTAATCTAATTAGCAAATAATTTATGTCGAATTAATTTGGTTAACTAACAACAAATTAAACAAATATTGAACTAAAATTCTTGAAAAGTAAATATTTTTTAAAATACAAATACATTTTTTTTTCTACTTAACACTGAAAAATCTTTATGCTGGGAATTAAAACATTGGAGCACTTTTCTAAAGATTCAGTAATGTTGAGTATTATGAATATTTTTTTGTGTATAGATAATGAAATGTTTGTGATTAATGGAGAAAACTGTACTTATAAATAATATTATTCCACAGAGAGAAAAAAATCCAAGCCTTTCACATCTTTTGTTTTTATCTTTTTACATTTTTTTATTAGAATTGGAGGTGTTTGTTGTAGTCTGAAATAATGCACGTGACATTATTAATCATTGATGCTATAATCAGAATCTTATCAAAATCCAAACACCTATCTAACCTTCTTCCCACCAAGCTTTTATCTTCATCACTAAAAAAATTCTTATATCATATTATTACATTTATTATCTTCCTCCTTTTTTTTAGCCGAAAACTATCTTCTATATCTTAGATAATTCTTTTCATGAACTATTATAAAAATGAAAACGTAAAATTAATTTGAATTTATGTAAAAAATAATTGATTATTTTTATATATATTTGAAAGAAAAATTTATGTAAGAAAAGTTGAATTTTCCAAGTGGCACCGTCGAAGCATCTGGGTCCATTCAAAATGTGCCATGGTTATCTTGTTAGCGAATGAAAATTAAGAGGTCACTTTTGATAGCAAGTTGGCTTTATTTATATATATTTTTCAAACACTTACGAGCACTTTCCACTTTCTATCTTTAGATATTTTAGTGAAGAAAAGAGGAAAGCTTTATCTGTGATGTGGAAAGCGAAAACTTACTCAGCTAAATAATTTTTTTAATAAAAAAATATCACAAAAATAATATTCAATTTTCTCACTACCATTTATTGACTACTTATTCAATTAACCAAGAGAATTCAGTACGAATGTATAAAAATGTCCTCTTACATAAAAAAAGTGGTAAATTCAAATGCACATATTAAAAATAACTATTTTAAAATTTATATATGTAATTACATTTTTTTTTAAAACGAGACTACTTTCTTTTTTGAAGTTTAACCTGATTATTAAAACCAGTGTACTCTGAAATCATAACAAAAGACAATACAAAAAATTCTATAGAGAATCTAAACTTTTGCTAATATTATGAACTATATTTGATTAAGATATATAAACTATTATTATTTACCTGAAGTGTTATGTATTTAAAAGTTTGAAAAACTATGTGATGATTATTTTTTTAGTTACTTTTTTTTTTCCATGGTTCCATTGAAATCTTTATTCCCAAAAGCTTTCACTAACTCTGAGGAGTTGAATGAATAATTGTAAAAAAAACATTTTAAATAGTTTTAAGGTATGAAATGATCATTTTACAAAGTGAAAAAAATTATTAGAATGATTAATGTTCCTATCTGTCGATGATGAAGGTAATGATTGATATATAATTGAAGGTTGCGAAGAAAGAATTATCTAATAAGAGTTTTTTTTTTAAAAATTAGTGAATCGAATAAAGTTTTAAAAAGTTATCCATATAGGTGAGTCTTTCTTTAAAGCGTGATTTTTGTTTGAACGTATCACTATGTACAACTTTGTTTGTTTATTTTTTTCTTTAAATTAGATTGAAGTTGAAATTGGTAACACAACTTTAATTGGTTTACTGTGTTTGTTTTTCTAAAATTATGTTTGCAAACGTGACTTCAAAGTTTTAATAAATCATAATTGCATGCATAATTTTAGTTTTTTTTTTGTTATTCCAGTAATAATAGTTTCACATTATAAGTTAAAAATAATTTACATATATATTTTTATTCAACGTTTTAACATTTTGATGTGCTTTTTAAATATAAACAATGAAGGAGTTACAATTATAAAATTAAAAATGTTTTGAATATAATATTTGACTCTAATAATGCATCTTAATGGATTTGAGGTAAGAACATTTACACATATATTGTTTTAATTGATACTGTAAATGAAATAAAATCAAATAATTTTTTTTAATAAATTTTCGAGATGTTGAAGGTTAACCATTTTGCTGACTTTTGTTTGGCATTGAAGATTGAACTCCTTGGCTTGAAAAAAAGAAGAAAAAAAAAATGCATAAAGAGGTGAGCAATAATGATAGAAATTCTTTTACAAAAGCTGTGTAAGGGTTGTATTGGGTCCATTCCAAAACTATTCAAACAAAAAAAATGTGAAAGTGATGCAGCTCATAGACCATAAAACTATTCAAATTTCCCAATCATCGGAATACTTGGTTTCATCATATACGGTAAAGAGTGAGAAATAATATATGACTTTTCAAAATTAAGTATATAGACACATTTGATGTTTTTTTTTTTTTAAGAATGATGATTAATGTTTTTGTGTACAAAATAAAAATTTAATCTATAGTAATTTTTTATATTTGGAAGGACATGAAAATCATGCCTCGTCACATGTTATGGTAACGATATATTCTCACTCACATGAATTCAATAAAAAAAAATACATTTTGTTCTTTTCAATGCCAAGAAAAAAAAAGTAATTATAGAGAAGACTTTAGTGTTTAGTGATTTAAAATGAACACAGAACTTATACGTGTATTCTCATCCATCCTTTTACTTGGTTGTAAAATTTTAGATTATCATATTTTGACAACCGATTAATCTAGGTATTTTACGTTAAAATTGGATATTAATATAAATTATAGTATTATTACGTAGACGTATATTATTTAGTGATTAAGGTAAAGTTGTTGAAAGAATTAATGTAGGAAAGAAATGGTATTTACAGCGACACCTCAACAACTAAGTTTTAATGAGAGAGCTATAATCTAACACGGCTCCACTTTCACTCACCACTCACTTCTCCACCTCATACCTTCTTCTATTTCCCTTCAATCAAACAACTCAATTTCCACAATAAATATTCCTTTTCCTCATAATTTTTATTTAATTTCCATTCGCTAAATTAGATGATGCATCCAACATTTACGGGAAGAGAGGGTTATGGAAATTTGTGCATAAACTTTCTAATATCTCCGATTATTAGAATAGACACAAAGGAGTGCAAAATTTACAGCAGATAAAAAAGGATTCTCGGACGCTAGAAAACCCTTCAAAAAAATACCTTCACAAAAACTACTGTTAACTAGGACAAAAAGAAACAAAAAATCTAACCTAATAATAGTAATATTAAAACCCTACAAAAATAAAAAAAATAAAATAAAAAGACCAATATTAAAAAAAGAAAAGAGAGGAGGGAAAGTAAAAAACGAAAAAAAGAAAAGAAACCGCGTCAAGGTCTGTAAAAAGTGATCGCGAAGGAGGGGTAAAAGTGGGAGATTGGAAAACGGAAACGGCGCCGCATCAGTGAAGGGAGAACCAAGAGATGAGTTGTTGGCCGAGGCGGCGTTCGGTGAGGGCCACGCGCTCGTCGGAGAGGAGCGGATAGCGGCAGAGAGGACAGTTGAACTTGTAGTGGTGGAGCCAGCCGTCGAAGCAGCGGCGGTGGAAGACGTGGCGGCAGGGGAGCATGCGGAGCTGGTCGCCGTCCTGGAAGGTGGCCTGGCACACCACGCAGGAGTGGTCGTGGGCGGCTCCTTTGTAGAAGAATAATTGGTTGTTGAGGGTGAGCTGATCGGAGAGCATGATGAGGCCGGCGAGGCCGGATCCGACGGCGGCGAGGAAGCGGTCGTCGACGATCTGGTGCGTGTGGAATCGGGCGAGACCTAAGGATTGCAACAGCGCGAAGAGCATCGAGCGGAGGTAGTTAACGCACATGGCTATCTGCGCCAAGACCAGGAGCGGAATCGAACCCGACGACACGTCGTTTAGTTCGCTTTGCAAACCCATGATTCCAATTTCGCAATCAACTCCGAATGAATTAACGAATACAGAGAAAGAAGATTTTAAGAGGTCGCGGTGTATCGTATCGTGTCGTGTCGTCTTTGTGTGGATTGCGAGAACACAACAGCTTCCACCTCTGTTATAAAAAGCCTCTCTGATGTGATGTCAGGGAATTCTTCACTATTCTAATTTCATTTTTACATAAATCAATCAACTCGGAACGTAATAAATAAGGTTTCTGAAATTAAAACTATTAAAAAATTGTAATGTGAGGTTTTCCACAAAATTTAAAAAATGACCCCTTTTTATCCGAAAGTAATTATGTGGATTGGTTTTTGCAACGTATGTATGTAATTTGTGTAGTTTCGATATGGATCTGCAAGATTAGAGTCAATGCTTTAAAAAGGAAGTAAATTAAGAGCAAATGGGCATGTGATCTTTATCTCATACATTGAACTAGTTTCGCTTTTCAAACATAAAAAGCTGGACAGGATCTTTCACAAATTTGCAATACCTTCTTCTTAACTCTCTCTTCTCTGTTTAAGTTCAATTAATCACACCTTCCAAAATTAATAAATCTTCTAAAACCTATTACCCAAAACAACACGTTTCTCAAAACTCTTATCCGTCTTCTTTCGGTTATTCTTATGTGAATTTCGGTCAAAGAAGTTAATTAGGCTGAATAGAATCTTTGTTTTCCATTTTATCCCTAAAAAAATAAGTTTCTTCTTTTACTCGATTACTTTAAGATTCTCTGTCCCTTCTTATTTCTCAACTTTTCTGTCTCTTACTCTAACGTTAACTCACTCAACACATCGTTTTTATTCTTTTCTTGTTTCCCCTAATCGATAAATAAGATAAGTATTTATAATCATGTATGTTCATTATTATGATTATTATTTTTTATACACTCTCATCAATGGAACTCTGTGTGTTCTTTATGTTTCCCATCTAATTCTTACCATTTTGTTTTTGTATTCTTCTCTTAAAGAAAGTAAAACGGTGCTGCCTCTTGGTATTCGAAAGGAGTTCCACCGCTAAAGTGAATGTTTTAATATTCAATTGATTATAATTCATTTATATGCGTATATGAAGAGTGTAGGAACTAGGAAGATTCTATCTACAACAGTTTTGATATTGTTTTTGTTAAAAGATTGTAGCTACCTACGATTTGATAGTTAGGTTGTCAACTTTAATCCTTTCTATTATTATAAGTGTTTCGAATACAGATAATATTTCGGTTATAGTCCATGTTATCTTCCTTAAGTCTAGGATATTTGAATGTTTATCTTTATTATTGTTCCTCATGCAATTCATTTTGATCAAATCTGGAGATTATACCAGTGCTTGAATATTAAAGTTAGTAAAATATTGATAATTTTAATAATTAATGCATAATAATTATTATTATTTTAAATTTGTATTTAATTGTAACTTAATCAGTATTAATTGTGTTTTATTGTAAGTTAATTAAAATTAAATATAATTCTTTTAAAGAGTGACTTCGACTTATAGATTACAACGGTTTAATTTCGAGATAGTTACTAATATCATGTTTACATGATAATTAATGGTATGATCGTTCAATCTTAGGTTAACCCGATAATCATACGGTATAAAAAAAATTAGAATTCATTAAAACTCAAAATATGAGATGATTAACTAGTAAGTAGAGTTTATTCTGCTTTGATGGCTGGTAAGTGAAGTCTGCAATATGTAACATAAAATAGAGATATGTGGAGATGCTAGGAATCTTCCCTTCCTCCTTGGACTCTTTTTTGGTGGATATTCTCATATTCTGATATTCACAGCATCATCTAATTAATTTTGTAGGGTGCTCATCGTACGAATGAATCCAATTTAAACAAATTTGGAATTATTAAGAATGAAAAAAAAAAATACAAACTTAATTAATTTGATTCAGATTTTGAAATTTAGTTTTAATGATTACACAATATTTATCCTTTATATCTTAACCTACATTTGTCTAATTTTTCACTTTTCACTTACCATTAATTATTGTGCTTTTATTATTAAGTGTTTATGTTAATAAATAAATTTGTGCTTTGTGGTGATAAATTTATAATATATAAATGATAAGATTTTGTTATATAAGTTGTTTTTATAAATTAAGTTAATTTAAATTTTATTTTTAAGATATTAAAGTCCTTATAATGTCTATTCCAGTAAACAAATATTATTTATTAAGTGTATTTTGTCATTTATTATCCAACATTTATGATATTATTAATCGTAATTGATTTGAGTATGGTAAGTTTGTATTATTGTTTAAATTTGAGTTGGAAAATATCATATACTACTTTAAAATTATTTTATTTTATTTTATTCAATAACAAATTTAATCACTCAATTTCAATATACTCATGCTAGTTTGATATATAGTATCTTTCGTTTCAACTAATAAAAGATTAGTTTTTGTTGAAATATCTATATCGACTAAAGATAAATTCAATGTATAGTATATATAAATGCAAACTTTATCCTACAAATCTATTTTGTGAAATAGAGTTAGATTTCAACTTCACTCCTTAACATAATATCATAGCTATAAATTAGAGTTTATCCTAACAAATTTTGTTGTGTGAGAATAGTAAGTTAAAAGTGCAACACTACAAAAAAAAACAAAAAAAAAAATCGTAATAAATGATTCCTTACTTTATCTATGATATATAGAATAATGTATTGTATGTTTATTTTTTAAATTGTACTAGGAATTTTATATATATATATCTTAAATATTATAAATAAACGTATTTGGTATATAAATGTTTGAAATATTTTTTAAATGTTATTATATTTGAATTGGCCTCTGTAAAAAACTTCAATTCAACCCATGTTGTAAGATAGTTTGGCAAAAAAAAATCATGTGAATATATTTTAATGTCCTATAATTATTATAAAAAATAATTATTCTAAAAACTCTAAAAATCACTTTAATATAATATTGCAAATTAATTATTCTAAAATTCAAATGTAATGTTAAAACATAATTATTCTAAATCACTAATTATAGGACAATATTTTATGAAATGTTTATATATTAAGAAATATTGAGGTGAGATATTTAACTTATTAGAGAATAAGGATCGATATGGAAAACCTAGTAATGTACTTGTGGAAAATAAATATATTTTAATATTAACCATCAACTTATCATTTTTTGTTGACTTCTATGATGTTACCTTAGTCTTGCAATGCTGGTCGTAGATGGTGTCAATTTTTCCTTAACATAATAGGCCAAGTAGAAACAATTCCTAATTACTAATGATAGCCTTTAATCCAATAGTTATCGCTTAATCTAACCATTGCTACCAAATTCAAGATAACGAATTTGATTCTCATTAAAACAATAATAGAAGGAAAGTTGTATCTTATGTCAGGTGCATTGTATAATGATGCAAACTTTGTTGTATTTATGAGTATACTCAATTCCACTTAAATTGGATTTAGACAGATTTATCACTCAACCCAATAAAAAAACTCGGGAAAATATATCTATTAGATTGATATGAAAGGCAAATAAATTATATATATTATTTATGAGTGTGTATATATATATATATATATATATATATATATATATATATATATATATATTTAAATTTCACATATATAAACGATGTAAGATCACTCTCTTGTGTACCATAGTATATCTTGTGATATTGAAATTATTAAATAATGCAAGATTAGAGTATATCTGCAAAACAAATCAATATTTAAAAAATTAAATATGATGATGGTTGGATAAACAATTTTACTTGAAATCAGGGTAAGAATTTAATTAATTTGGTGTTCACATCTATAATAGTAGTTCTAAATCTTTGTTATTTTTCTTTGAGATATAACCACGATTATGTTCATAACTACATTAAAAGTCAATTCTGATTAATCTATATTTTTTACTTTAGCTACATCTCCAATAATAACGATTTTTTTAGTGTTATTAAAGAGAAAGTTTAATCATATCGGTAAACCCCTTCTACAATAGGTCTATAAAATAAAGTCTAAAGTATGTGTTTTTCTAGTGATTATATTATCAAACCAAATTATCATCACAATTGGGAAGTGATTTAAGTGGTGCATATACAATTTAATTTATTTAAAATGATGCGATCAATCCAAGTATTGTATACCGAGAAAATGATTACTAAAGTAATCAATCTATTGTATATATTTTTATGAACCAAAAAAGGATTAAGTTTTCTATATGGAGAAAGTCATTGCAAAAAAAGTACTAATCTCATCTTATTATAGATACTTTCACAATCAACCCAATGAAAGAAAAACATTATTATAAATATATATTATCATTTTACAAAAAAATGAAAAATATGAGGGGATTAGACATTGTAATATATAGAAATAATTTAACCATTACTTATTTAAAAATAATATCACGTTCCCTGTAATTTGACTAAAAAAATTCAATTTATTTTTTATACAAATGATGGGAAAAAAAATGGAGTGATAGTTTTGGAAAATAAATGAAGATACTGTCGACCAAGCTGTGATATGTTGTCTCCAAAGACCTATATATTAACGTTATTAATAACCAAGTTGAGAAACATGCTGCACTGTGGGTGGTAACGAATATGAATGTAAGGAGAAGCATATGCTATGCTATTTCAAGTTGTGCAGTAACAAATTAACACCAAACAATTAGATCATGTTGATTAATTATGACTTGTGAGGGAGTAATTAATATATAGCGTTTGTCTATTAATTGTGTGTGCAATTTGCAATGGTATGAATGAGGTGGTTGTGATAGAAAAATGAAAAGAATCTCTTTGCCAACTTTAATCTTGTGGCGAGAATTAATGTATATCTAAGTCCATTAATGAAGCGGATTATTAAAAAAATGTGTATTAATTAAGGTAAAGCAAGGAATTGATAGCTAAAGAAGAGATGTCAGCAAGATTTGCAACACAGAGATTGTGCGTAATCTGCGGTGGGTCGGTGACTTGTGTTCAGACTATAAACACAATCATAGTTGTGTTAAAAAAGGGTTAACTCATTAAGGTTTTTGGAGCTCATAATAAACTGACAAACACAATTTAATTAAAAATTATAGCCAAACACCATCTTAAAAGTACTAATTAAGTAATGTGGTATTATTAAAATCTAATGAAATAATGAACCTAGACTACATACAAAACTTGTTACATACGACTACTCAGCGTAATTATAAAGGAATTAATCTTTTAATAAATACTGATATATAAGATATTATTAATTAAATATATATTATTAAGAGGTTTTATTAATATGGGGTATTTTACTCGATAATTATCTCCAGTTTGAGATGCTCCTGAAAACAATTTCACATTATTTTGTATGGTTAAATTGTTAAAGGTATTTTTAAGTATTATCTTGTTATTTGCGAAAATTAAATTAAATTAAATTAATAAAACCATATGGAAGAGAGTTCTCATTGACCAGAATCCAATCCACGCCGTCCAATGAGATCCGCGTATCTACCGACCACACTTTTAGTGGCTTCAAACAAGTGTGGGCAGCAGACACGAAGCAACCACATGTTTTGGAGCAACGAGAATGAATGATCATTATGTTTTTATTTTTTTTTTAAATGTCGTATTAATTACTTCTTGTACAATTATTTTATAGCTAGTGAAAAATTCAACTTTTAAGTTTAACATTAATAATATAATTACTTTTTTGTGAAATTACTATGGTCATTCCTGTATTTATGGACTGTTCTTAGTTCATATAAAAAATTAGAAAGACATTAGTGTGTCTTACAGTACTTTTCCTATTGTCGTGTTTCTCCGATTGGTAGAAGGAAATGTTCCTGTAAAAAAGCATTGCAATGTCAAAATAAGTAATTGGTCTTTAATAAATAGTAATTAATAGTAAATATTCTTAAACGATCCTGTTTACTTCTACCTTGTTTCTACATTTCTAAATGAATTTGGTTGGTCAACTTTAAGCTCAAAATTATTCAATTAGTTAGTAAATATGTTTTCAATTTTTAAATTTTAATATGAAATTTAAATTTGTTTTTGTCTCAAATACATAGTCTTATCTTTAAACTTAAAAGATGAAAAAATATATATATATAATTAGTACAAAAATTAAAAAGTATCCATGTCAATTTTAAAATTAGCATAACAAGTCTTTTCTAATTGACATAAAAAAAGTTTGTTAAATTAGTATACGATCTTTTTAACTTAACTATGTGTTAGGATATTTTTGATATATCAAATTATGCTTCATACTTAAGTTTGAGTTGTTTATCTCATTTCAACTCGATATTTAAAACATGAAAAGAAAAAAAAATTAAAGATCGTTAGATCAAGAGAAATATACTTTTTAAAACATATTAAAGTTCAAAAGAGAAATGAATTTTGATTAATATCCAAATTTTATTTTTTGTAAAACAATGCAAGTATATATATGCACATAGATATATTATCTAGGAGATGGGAAATGTTTTAATTTGTCTCTAAAAGTTGCAAATTGCATTTTTCTGTTGGTTCTGGTTCTCTTTTGTTTTGTTGCTTTCATATATGCTCTTTGGTATCATTTACAAATTGATGTTCTAAACATAATATAATATAACTAGGATTCTTATATGTGAGTTGTCACAAGTTCTTCTTTAACATATCTTATTTTTTGTTTTCTTATCAAATTATTCTGCTGTGACCATTTTTAATTAACTTTACACTTGATTAAACTACTGTAATGACAGTGATCAGTATATAAGAACTAGAAATTATGTTCGTTACCATCTCTTACCAATATGTTCAATTTTAACTAAGACCGGTATTAGTTTCAATATATTTCTTTTGCGTATGCATTACTGGTTAAGAAAACAAAATAAAATCATCATTAAACGCATAATTAATATTTTAATAGATATTTTAACATTATTATAATTAAAATGAATTAATTTACTTATTTGGACTAATCTGTATTTTTTTTAGTCTAAAAGTGGGTTATTAAAGTTGATTGAAAAACATATTTTTACTTAATATTTGGTAGCTGAGAACTTGACATATAAATGCTATATAAAATATTATGTACACATGCTATATAGAATGTAATGTATATCTTCATCTCCTAAATATATTAATTGTTGATTAGCATTCACATAATTAACAATATGATAATGCATTAAAAATGATGCATCGTTTTAGAATTTGTCTAGAATGGTTTATGGGATGATAAAATGTTAAAAGGCGTAGGCCTCCCAAAAATATGATGATTGAGGTCATGTTACTGTATCAATTTTGAAACACAGAATCTAGTTTAGGTACAACAACCATACCTATCAAGTTTTCTTTATTATTTTTTTGTGCTTGACCTTGACATGCTCTTTGTATATATATGGTTGGTTCTGCAGAATAAGTGTTTACAAGAAACTCCTAAGTAAAGAATTCAAGATCACACTCTACTCTTTAATGGCAAACACATCCAAATGGAGGAAGGTAAGAATGTTAAAAAGTAAATGCTGGTGTAAGTAATTAGGTAAATTAGTGCTTTTAAATTAAAAATAAACAAGTCTTATATAATATTTGAATAATGTTTGAAAAGCTTGAATTGTAATTTGTGAAAGTTGACATGTCTGACTGCATAATGCATCAAAGTTTGATTATGAAATTTAGGGTGACATGGTCTAAAGAGAAAGCAATTAGCAGTGAGAAGGACATGAGAAATGGTGCTTTCAAGGTGAGTTGGCATTAGATTGGATGATATTAAATGAAAAAGCTATAAAGTTTAGAAGAATGTGAGTTTGAAGGAAGGTTCAGGAAGTGTAATGATGGAAATTCATCAGTCAGTGGGAAGCAGGAGAGTCCAGAAGATTCTTAAAATATTAAGTAGGGAGAAGAAGAGTGTTTTAAAGGGTGATGTGGATATTCATTGAATCATTAACAATACCTAAAAATCATAACAAACGTTAACATCAGTGTGTCCAAGTGTATTCAATCATTCAATGTCTTTCTTAGATAGTTATTGCTGTTTTCTTTAGGATTCCTAATTCTTTTAGCATCATTGTTATATATCTTTTTCATCTTTATTATTTCAGAAAATTTTAACATTTCTAAAATATTTCTTCAAGATCTTTTGAGACTAATGGTGTATTTCAAAAGCCAAAAAATAGAGGTTTCAAATATGTAATTATACATATAATCTAAAAAAATCTGTCAAGAAAAAAAAAAATTTATAATAATAATAATAGTAATAACTAATATTTTTAACACAATTTACACTAATTATAATTTATTTTAAATTACTTTTATAATCAAAGATAAAATAATAATAATTTAAGTTTATTTACTAAAACATTTTTTATTTTATTAACTATATCCATGACTCAGTAATTTTCTTAAATTTAATTTTAAATTTTTTTATTTCTTAAATCCAAATAATCTTATTTTCTCTCCATTTACTTTTTAAAATTCATCTTAAAAACAACTACACCCTAAATGTAAGCTTCCAAACACTACCCCAATGACAAAGGAAGAAGTTAAAATAAAGTATATTAGGTTTAATATGGATTTTGGATAATTTTTCTCAAATAATCGAATTAAACTGATAGAAGCCAGATCGAATTGAACCAAACAGCACCGAACATAAACGAATCTAATCCAACCCAATCAACCCTAATCGAACTTAACAAAATCTAACCGAATCCAACCCAACTAAAGTCAATCTAACTCAAACAAACTCAATCCAATTAAAACGAACCCAATCCAACCAAACTCAATTCAATCCAATTCAACCGAATTCAATCGAATCGAATCAAACCAAATTCAACCAAACCCAAAATCCTAAACCAAAATAACGAATCAATTATTGTATTCAATCTGTTACTATTGCTTCTTGAATATAAAGAAGTGTAATTTAACCTTATTCGTAGTTTAAATTACCAAAAAAAAAAGGAAAAAGAAATTGGTGATTGTTAAACCACAATAATTTGTTTTTCAATAGAAATATTTTTAACATTCTTTTACCATATGAATTTTGAACGGTTAACTCCAAAAGAGAAGAAAGTTACCATGCAATAATCAAGAACATAAAAAATAAACAATAAAAAAAATCAAATTTTTTAAAAATAATTTTCCTTGTATTAACTGTAAAAATATACTTTAAAAAAAAGTTTTGGTTACTAACTAAAAAATAAATAAAACTTTTAGCAAATACTTGCTTTTTATGAACGGATATTTTTGCCAAGTTTTTCAGAAACAGAAGTGAGAGGTAAAAATTTAATTTACAGAGTAAAAATACAATTTCTTTTATCAAAAAGTATCATTATTTTTGTTAAATAAGTTTTTTTTTTTCTTCCCTTTTGTTTATGTATGAAATGCTAGATAGGAGTTGTTGGAAGTAATAAAATGTTAAATTTGTTGATTAATGGTTGGTTAGAAATGGCTTCCTTCAATCTTCAAAGTTAAGAGGTAAGATCCCAAACGAGAAAACCAAAAGGAAAGAAAATCAGGAACTGTACTTCCTTAAGATCATCAGAAAATATAAAACATCCATATACATTATGAAACGAATGCCTATAACTTTCAACTAAAATAATGTTTCATTTCGTACAAAAATCCAGAATCTACAAACTATACAAGCACGATTTGCATGTGCAAGTGCACGAGACCGATTATATTTCCCTCTTCAGTAATTCCTGCAATGTGAAGACACAGAATTTGTGTCATGGAAGATGAAAGCATTAACATTAATCTCTGTTGTTCCTTTCATCTCAAAGAGCGCTATTATTAGATAGTGTTACCTGTTGGGAGACCATAAGCGATAACCGCGCTCTCTCCTTCTTGCGTTTGCATTCTCCACACCAGCTAGGAAAATCTCTCTGATATTTCTTCAACTCTCTGAAAGTCGAACTGTGACATCAACACGAAGGTTCAGTGACAAGAACTATACTTATGATTTGCAAATTGCAATCCAAAGTTACAAGGGGATCAGTGTGAGAATTTTGCTGCTTCAGTGGAACAAGGGGCCATGTTATGTCAATATTTTGTAGTAAGAAAAAGTGATTACACACCTTCTACACCAGATGATTAAATTCATCCTGTTCCCAGATGTTGTAGGTCTTGCGCCATGCCGTTGACGGCCAGGATGAAGAATTGCATGTCCTGGAACATGGGAATAATTGAAGATCTCCTACAAAGATACGTTGGTGTTGTTTATTTAACGAAGTGAACGTATGCATGAAATTTCTATACTTATCACCAATGTAATAATACTATTTTGTCAATATCATGATTCTAATATTTTCCTGATGCTATTGAATTTCGGTATGAATGACATGAAATGTATAACTAGGAAAGTTATAACAAATTTGTCCATTAATGCACTTAAGAATTAAATAGTACGTTAGGATTTAAGTGCAAGGTGTGAAACTAGAGACAAATTGTTCAACATAAATATAATTTCCCATCATGACAGTAATAAGGTAGTAAACATACCCCTGGCTGGGCTATTGATAGTACATGTTCTTCACATCGAACACCCTGGAAGAACACTTCCCCGCCAGAAAATTCTTTTCCCAAGCAAACATTCAAGGAGACTTCTGCATCATCCACATGTAAACCTGCAAAAATGTTGCTCTTTAGATTTCAACAAAAAATCTGGTGTCAGAAGACTCCTTAACCATGCAAAGTATATGGGATGGTCGTATTCAAAGAGACTATTTCCAAATTTGAACCCTTGACCAACCCACGGGTTACTGATTAATTTTAAAGTACACAAGTTGATACGTTTAAATTTACTAAAGATAAGCCAAGATTAACCAAAGTATCATTGACAGTTAGAGTGAACAACAGCAAAAAACTTCACGCCTGTTTAAACAACCTACTATCAGATATATACTCTTTATACATAACTACTGACAATTATTTTCTACACATAACTGCCATAATTGTCCTTGATGATTAGTTCCTATTATTACTGCTTGCTGGAAAAATCAGCCTTGTTCCCAAGCTGAAAGTTGGAAACTGGTTTTTCCACACTATCTATATCCACTTCAATAACAATTCATTCTCCATCTGCGTTTAGGGCTTCACTATCTCCCAAGTTAATCAATTTTAATTGTTTCTCTGCAAATTGATGTAAGGGAAGGATGAAACTTTTTTCCATGCCTAAAGTGTAAACACTTGTTTTTTTTTTCCATCAATAATTGGTATTTTAAGTGGCACAAACCTCTATTGATCTCTGATGAATTTTGTGGTTCACACTTTGTTCTTCTACCCAAGAATGCTACAGATGATAAGTTCCTTTTGTTTTGGTCAGATTGATTGATATTTGAGTTTGATACTGGACTGGAACAATTCTGGCTTCCAATCCACGCTGCAGTCACCTCAACATTAGTAACAACAATAATTGTTCTTATATCACTTTGAGGACCATACAACCATTTTTTGTACTAGAAGATCCCATTTTCGCATGCCAACTTGAATTCCCTGGTCCAAATACAAGTGCAGTTGTTTCTACCTCTATACTTTGTGCATACTGCATTTGCTTAAACTTTTGTTTGGGTTGAGAAGTTTGCACCCGGTACTTAATTTCAGGATGCAAACCACCCTAAAAAATAACCCAAATATTGTTCTTCAAGTAAATGATTAACTTGTCTTAAAATTTAGATTTGAACCTAACTTAACTATATAAAACCCATTTTTAAGGTGAGCTTGCCACCTCATCTATATATTTTACTTTTAGCCATACCACTAGTTGATGTAAATCTAACCCCCACCTTTGAGGTTGCAATTAAGGTAACCTCCAAAGAGGTGGCAAATAAAGTGGGCTAGGACTGATCCCGGTGAAGGCAACTTACCAAAAACTTTTGATGAGAGAAATTCAAATGCTTCTCATCCATCAATCTCTCCAGTCACGACAGCTAGGTCAGGGTTTTCATACTGTTGGCCCCCAAATCCTTGTCACCATTTGCTGCTTCAACTTTGCCCACATAAGTCCATCATCTATTTTTCTCAATAGATTAAACCAATGGATAATATAACCCTTCATGCTTAACTTTTAATCTTCACTAATATTCTAAACTTAGGTTTTTACCCTTGTAATCCATGCAATAGGGTCGTCTCCACTGAAATATGGCAGTTCAGCTTTCTTAACTGTCATACGGAACTTTTCTTTGTCTAAAAATGGTTGAAATATGTCCTCTCCCCAGTTCTATGCCTGATGATCTGACTTTTTTCTCCTCATGCTTGCCCATCAACTTTCTCATATACAACAAAATTTCTCAAAATTTGTCAATTTCTAGTTCAAACTGAACCCGGACATGCAGCCCTTTCGATTTCTCTTTCAATTCAAAAGGTCTATATATATTACACATGCCATGATATTTCTTTCTGCTGCTCACAAGAATTCCATCTTTTTGATTCAGCAGGTCAAACCAAATTGATAGAATAGCACTTCATAGAAGTAATAAAAGACAATATTGAACACTACAGCAATATGCTTGCTGCCATAGACAAAAAGTCGCTCCTATTGCACAAATACAGCAATGCACTTCCTGTCCCAGAGACAAAAGTCTCCTACAGAGAGAATTCAATGTTCACAAAGCGAAAATAACTTTACATAGCTGATAGACCAACCAGCAATTATTTTCTACACAAAATTGCCATAAATAACTGTCCCTGATGATCAGTTCCTATAACTAAACTTCAGTCATTTAGATGGCTTGTTTAGGAAGGGTAGGATTTTAAAATATTTATTAAAACGAATAAATATGAATGGAATTTCATATAAACTATCATTTTATTTGTTCCACTTTAAAGGCTCACAGAGTAGAGAATATATAGTTGGAACGAAAATTTTACCCTCCCACTCCACCTCCAACCCCCAAAAAAGACAAGGTATCTTCACACCATAGAAATTATTAGACAAAACAAGAACATAAGGCATTGAGGCTAACAAGGTAACAAAACTAAATATCTCAGTATTTGATATGATCTGAAAAATCTAATGCACTTTTTCTTCATGTCCTTTAGTTATAAGTCATAAAAGAATCAAAATATGTAAGATGCCAGGTAAATAAACGCATATTCCATCATGTGTATGATTAGAGTAGAATAACATAAAAAGATATATAGACATGCTTGAAACATTAAACTCCGTTTAGGTTCAAAAAATTATTACAGATTGCATCTACAAAGCAGCGACCAAATTCAACAAGTTGGAGAAACCTACCAAGTTCAACGTCTTTACTGATTCCATATTCAACAACAAAACCGTGGTGAGAGTCCAGTGAGGATCCACCAAATTCACTGTAGAAAACTACAAAAAAACGTTCAAATTGAAAAGTGAATCCAAGTCATTATATCAGTTTCCTCATCTCAGTCATCATTTTCTAATTTATTCTCGTTAAGAAAAATAAACAAAAAAAACCTCGTGATATGGGATGTATGATATCACTCATAAATCTGTCAAGCATGGTTTCCAGCCCAAAATCTTCAAGAACAACACCATGTTTATTCATAGCACTAGGGCGCATGATTCTGAGTTTGGTACCACGAACCCATCTTTCAAAACTATCCACCTAATTAATCAGAACTTGATAAGAACATGAAACACTAACATAAATGGATAAAATTATATAGCATGAAAAGGAAAGAAATGTGATACCTCAGACATCAGTTTTTTACAAAATTGGGGTTGAAGCATTTCAAATGTATAAATTCCTGTACTAGGTTCAGCCATTATACTTCTAAAACTTGCTTCGGTGTTTTCTTTAATTGCTCTGAGAAATGATGGCGTGAAAAAGTTCTCAGCATCCATAGTATATATCTCCCTATGTAGTGGCTATAAGAAAAGTCAATAAGCAGTAAGATCGAGCAATATTGGAAAATCATGCTACATATAGAAACGAGAAAGTATAACTGTTCTCATGGAGAGATTTCTAATGGAAACATGTGCTGCTCATTCAAAATTCTCACAGACAAGTACCAAATAAAATATCTCTCCTGTTAAAAGTGTAGTATAAATTATTTCATCAGCACCATCTCCCACAACTTTAGAAAGAATCATAAAAGGAAACCATAAAAATATTCAATTCACCAATGAGCAAAACTGCCATTTTCATATCCATTGAAAACTTACTGGATAATTTAATATGATCTTCAGCCTGTACTCCCTCAGCTTTTGAATCTGTTCAATCGAACATAAAATAACAAAAAATCAAAGAGTGAACGATAAAACCAAGCCAGAGAAAAAAATAACACGAAAGAACAAAAGAAACACCTCTCCTCTGCCATACCAAGAATAACTCGATATAAACAAAACATACAAATACCATGCTCACCTATCATCACCTTTTTAGGCTAACTAGTAAATTTTTAATGCCAGAAACCAAATAGCACATGTCATGATATCTTCTAACACAACTGCGGACAGAAATCCATATTATTTAGACTTCCAGACTAGAGAAAGTTAAGGTTCTGTAAAACCAGTTAACATGCATAGCAGATGTATCACTTTCAAAACAGGCACAAGGGAGTACTGCCAGTTCCAACAAGCAAGACAACACGCCAATAAAATATAAGGATGGCATTATTCTAAGAACTATCGATTCAAGACTAATACAAGAATGATTTGGAACCATAACTTGAAAGAAAGACCAACTTGTTAATTAAACAGACATAGCCTTCTTCAAATCATGTATCGAAGCAGTCTAAAGTACAGAATCATCTAAATTGTTTGCCAACAATCATGCGAAGCAAAATTAAACACAACCTAAATTCCTACTCTCCCGATTTCCAAATAGGAAAAAAAAAAAACAAAGCTTTCTGAAACAAAACATCAAAGCGGGCCAGGCACCAACAAGGCAACACAAACAAACGAGACCTTTGATCGAGGGCAAAATAAAAATGAAATTTTGATTGAAAAAACATAAAGGGCACCGTATGTCGGGGCATTGTTATTGTTATGGTGACAGTGACACCCACCCGATTGCGGTCATTCTCGGGGAAATAGCGAAGCAGAATGTTCCTCATATACCGAACCTTAACCTCACGTGAGAGGTTGAGGACGTGAGGAGGCAAATACTGCTCCAGTGAGCCGAAAACGTGAGGATTGAACTCCATTTGAAGGTCCTCATAGTTTTCAGACTTGTGATCTCGCTTGGGGCTTACGCAGAGCCTATCGGAATTCAAATTTACCACTCTCCCTGTCACATGTCCACCGGAGGGTCGAGGTTGCTGTGGGACACTGTGCTGGTTCTGCGACATCACGCTGTTTTCAGTGAGAAAATCATGGAAAGGGGTGATGCATATATATATATATATATATATATATATATATATATATATATATATATATATATATATATATATAAAAGATTTGCAAAAGGTTGGAAGAAGACAATAATGACTTAGTACTTTTTAACTATTTTTTTTTTGTTATTTTCTATATACAATCCCCCTATTTGAATTGTCTTTTTGTTCTTAATATGTTTATCTTTTTATTTGTATATAGAGAAATTATATAACTTATTTAAATTTTAAAAGTAATAATTCAAAGAGTAAAATTGAAAAAAAAAATAAAAAATAATATATATATATATATATATATATATATAATTATATACCTATAATTATAAATATAACAATAGATAAATAAAATTTTAGTTATTGAAATAAAAGATATTATAAATAATATTGTGTAAATAATATTATGAATAATTATTCAAATTTGACAAAATACTTACTAAAATAATAAAAGAGTAAATTATTTTTTATAATGAATAATTATTTGAATTTAAAAAGTAGTTACTAAAATGATAAAACTAAAAATAATTTATTTATTATGAATAATTATTTAAATTTAGACAGTAGTAATTTAAAGCGTAAAATTAAAAAAAAAAACAAAAGAAAACACTAAATAGGTGTATTTTCTCATATATGGTCACATCTTACGTGTAATTGTGTCTACTTTTTTTTATATTTTATGATAATGAAAAATAATAAAATTATTGTTAATGTTATTATTATATCTTTATAATTTAATATTAATATTAATATTATTTTTATTTTTATTATAAGGTTTAATAGGTTCGGAGGTCCCTATATTTGGGGGTTTGTTTCAATTGGGTCCTCCAATTTTGGAAGTGATGAATTAGGTCCCTAATTTTGTCAATTTGAATCAATAAAAGCCTTTCTGTTAAATGCAGTTAACGTCGTGAAGTTTTTGAACATGTGGCACGCTAACCCTTTCAGGTTGTACCGTTTCAAGTACATAGGTGGATTATAAAAAGGTGAAATCTCTTTTAATTTAGGGATTTCACCTTCAAATACACCCTTTAATTTAGGGATTTCACTCTTTTATAATTCACGCACTTGAAACAGTGCCATCTGAAAGCGTCAGTGTGTCACATGTTCAAAAACTTCACGGGGTTAATTGCATTTAACGGAAAAGCTTTTATTGATTCAAATTGACAAAATTAGGGACCTAATTGATCACTTCCAAAATTGGAGGACCCAATTGAAACAAACCCCCAAATATAGGGACCTTCGAACCTATTAAACCTTATTATAATTAGTTTTTATTTATTTAGGTAATTTTTCAATTAAAAAATGTTAAGTTTAAAAAGTATCAAATAAAAAAACAATTAAAATTTCAAGAAACCAAAGCTTAAATAGTAAAGTTGGTAAAATAATTATTTAAATTTATAAAAAATTATTAAATAAAATAATTGAAAAATAAATATGGTCACAAAAAAAAGGAAATTTCCTTTCTAAATATAGAAAGATAGATATAAATATTGATACATAGTAGTGAAAACATATACATGCTTATGTTTTCACATTTTTATGATAGTAAAAAATAATAAATTTATTATTATTATTATTATTATTATCATAATTATAAAATTATATGTAAATAATCTTTACAATTTTATTATAGTGTTTTTATTTTATAAGTAATTTAAAATGTTTAAATTCAAAAAAACTGTCATTTAAAAGATAAAATTGGTATATTTATTTGACTGTAAAAAATTATTTAAAGAATAAAATTGGAAAATAAAATGTCAAAACCAAAGTGATATTTTTATATATACTAGCAAATAGACATTATTTGTCTGTGTTCGCATTTTTTAAATATTTATTATGGACAAAGCATAATATTTATTTGTATACATATATTTAAAAAAATATATTAATTTTCTTAAAAAGTATATTATATCTTTCAATGATTTTTTTTAATTCCCTATGAACCACATCATACATAATTTTTTCAATTTTAAAAAACTAAAAACAAAAATTAATGTAATGTACGACACATTAATAATATATAATGCAATATAAAGGATTAAATAAATAATCAAAATTTTGCGAAATGTGTGGCAATAAAATATTTACTTCTTAAACTATTTTATTTTATTATTTTATTTCTTTTTATGGTGAGAAATATCATTTTTTACTAATTAAAATTGTGTTATATTCTTATTTTTACCATGTTTTACATTTTCTTAATATTAAATCTTTATTTTATAGAATTGTGTGATTTTATAATATTAAAATAAATTATATTTAAAATTTTCATTAGTAAAATTTTATTATGGTTTTGTTACGCTCTTTTAAGGAATTCTAAAACTGGATTTCAAAACTTTGATTCTTTCATAATTTTTTTTTTTTTTGGAGTTTCTTCATCTATTCTTTAACATTATAATAAACTTTTAAAATTTAGTGAAAACATATATTATTATTATTATTAGGTTTAAATATTAAAGTAATTGAAAGTGTAATTGAATAGTAAGATTATATAATTTTATATTAAATATCTATTCTTAGTATTTATTATATGTTTTCTCAATATTAAAAGTAACAAATATTTTACTCTACTTGATGTATAATAATATTTATTATTAAAATAGTAAAATTATTAAATAAAATTACATACGAAATCATAATAAAATGCTATATTATGGTGACCTATATATTTAAAATTACGACGTTCATTATTTAAATTAGAAAAGTAATGGCTTGAAATCATTGTGAAGCCTTCACAAGCTTACGAAACCTTTGCAAGTTGTAACACAATGACAGAAGCAAAAGCAAAGGTTGTAAACCTTCGAGATGTCTTTGTAAAAACTGATAATAAAAGTATTCACTCTTGGAAATTTCATTGTATAAATTGGGCTCCATTTATAAGAAACAGTGAGCTCTCGAAATGAACCTCTCCTATTAAACTATAACTATTTTCCTCTTTGGTTCATGTAACCCTATGAAATGGATGATGCCTATTACTCTCAACAAGATAATCCATAACTTAGAGACAGTAAAAGAAGCTCAGAGGTGAGAATCAACTATACAATATGATCTGCATGTGCAACTTCACGAGGCCGATTGCATTTCCCTCTTCATTAATTCCTGCAACATCAACAATAACATTAATCTTAGATGACCCTTCAATCTCAAAGGTGTTTATTGTCAATCAGTGTTACCTGTTGGGTGGCCATAACTAGCAAGCGCTCTTTCTCCTTCTTCTTTCGTTTGCATTCTTCACACCAGCTAGAAAAATCTCTCCGATATTTCTTCAACTCTCTAAAAGCCGAACTGCGTGATAACATGAAGGTTCATGCATATGAAATTGACCAGAACTATGCTTACAAAATTTCCAATCTAAAGTCACATGGGGAAGTGTGTGAAAAATTTGCTGCCTCAGTGAAACAAGGGGTGTGCTGTGTTAATTTCCATCTACACCAGAGAATGAAAAGATGCAAATACCTTCTACACCAGAGAATTAAGTTTATCCGATTCCCAGATGTTGTAGGTCTAGCACCGTGCCGATGACGACCTGGATGAAGAATTGCATGTCCTGGAACATGGTAGTAATCGAAGTTCTCCTACATACATATGTTTGGTGTTATATATTTAACAAAGTAAAGATGTTCATAGGAAATTTGTATACTAGTAACTAATGTCACAACTTTTGGTCAATTTCATGTTCTAATATTGCCATAATGTTATTCAATTTCAGGATGAACGATATGAAACTTACAACTCAGAAATTTATAGTGTTTTTCAATTAATGCACTATGGAAATAAATTGCTGGGTATGAGACTGGAGTCTCACATTAGAAGTATGTTGTTATATTAAGGAACCAGGGATACGGAACCATCCAGAATAGTGGAAGGGTATGAATAATGAACTGGTGGGTAATACCTCCTTAAAGTTTAAAACAGAAATCAGATACATGCTGGAGATCAATGAAGTTAAATATAAATTGTTCAGCTTAAATAAGAGTAAGGTAGTAAGCATACCACTGGTTGGATATCTGAATTTACATGTTCATCACATCGAACACCCCGGAAGAACAGTTCTCCACCAGAAAATTTGTCCCCCAAGCAAATATTTAAGGAGACTTCTGAATCGTCCACATGGAAGCCTGGAAAACAATTTGCACTTTAGATTTCATCAAAATCACATAAAGCTAATTTGTTGGGAACAGGCAACACAAAGCATGCAAGATACACTTGTATACTATACAAAAAATATAAGCATCTAAAGTAGGCAATATAAGAGAGAAAGATCTAGCATAGAATTGAATTCATGAGAGAAAGTATCTAATAGTCATGATTTGGGATGGATTAACGAGTAACGCAACAAGAGATAATTTTATAGTAAAAGAATAGGTACATTTAAATTTAACACAAGATAAGCCTCAATGACAAAGGTATCAATCATAGTTAGAGTGAACTTGAATTAACTGCATCTCCATAATAAACTATAACAAACTTCAGTTATTTTAGAAGGAAGATTTGGGAGGGAAATAAGGAGGGAGGGGGGTTGAAGTTTTCATTTTGAATTAACAGTCACAACGTATTTATTGAAATGAACAAGGGTTGACTGGAATCTCATGATAAACTATCATTTTACCTTCCATTCTGAAAAACTGTTGAATTAGCGAATCTATACACGTAATGAAAAGTTTACCCTCCAAAATCATTCGTCCCAAATATCTTTAGGGGAAAGATAAGGCACCCTACTACACAGAAAAAGAATACAAAAAGGGCATATGTGGCATTGCGGCTGAAAAATATAAAACCTGAATATCTCGGCATTTCAAACAATCTGAAATCTAATCCATGGTTTTCTTTCTTATCCTTTTTGTATGGCCAAATAAAAGAATAAAAACCAGCAAGATGAAAGGTAATGTGTATACCATAAAGAAATTTTTCAAGCATATTAACATAAAACTATAAATAGATTTGCTTGAAACATTAAACTCCATTTAGGTTCAAAATATTTGTTACAGATCCCAGACAATACCATATGGACAAAGCAGCGACCTAAATTTGAGAACCTACCAAGTTCCACATCCCTATTGATTCCATATTCAACAACAAACCCATGATGAGAGTCCAGTGAGGATCCACCAATTTCAGAGTAGAAAACTACAAAAGAAAAATATCAAATTGCAAAAGTTAGTCAACGTTAGTCGTAGTAGATCCTTCATCTCAGTCATACTTGAGTAATCCATTCTCATTAAGAAAAATAAAAAATAACCTCGGGACATAGGACGTATGAAATCACTCATCAATCTGTCAAGCATGGCTTCCAAGCCAAAATCATCAAGTACGGCACCATATTGATTCATTATATTAGGTCGCATGATTCTGAACTTGGTAGCATGAACCCATCTTTCAAAATGATCCACCTAAATAATCAGAACTTGATAAGAACATACATTGATATAGAACGGATAAAATTATATATGCATGAAAAGCAAAGCAAAGAATTGTAATACCTCAGATACTAGCATTTCACAGAATCGTGGTTGAAGCATTTCAAATGTATAAATTCCTTTACAGGGTTCTGCCATTATACTTCTAAAACTCTCTTCTGTATTTTCTTTAATTGCCCTGAGAAATGATGGTGTGAAAAACTTCTCAGCATCCATACTATATATCTCCCTGTGCAGAGGCTACAATTAAAAGTCAATAACCAGTGAGATTGAGCATGATCAGAACATACAAAAAGGAGACAGGATGACTGTTCTTGTTTCACAAAATTCCAATGTTAACAAGTGCTTTTTTACTGGCATTTCAGGTCTCTCTGGCTCTGATTGAAATTCACGTCTACAAGGGTCCAAGTTCAGATGTCGTTAACAGCAAGAACACATGCAGATTCCAAATTCTCTCAGATAATAGGTACCAACTAAAGTGTCACCCTAAGTCTAAGAAAAATTATCCCATCAACGGCATCTCCCACAATTTCCAAGAGAATCATAAAATGAAACCATCTAAATTTTCAATTCGCAAACGAACAAAACCGCCATGTTGACATTGAATAGAAAACTTACTGGATAGTTCAACATGATCTTTTGCCTGTATTCCTTGTGCTTTTGAATCTGTTCAATCCAAGATAGAATACCAAACTCAAAAACTCAAGAGTGAACAAGAAAACCAAGCCAAAAACAAAATATACCAGGAAAAAATAAAATTAATCAAAAACATATTCATTATCATACTAAGAATTGGTCTCATTTATCTCACCTATTTAGGTTAACAAGTATTTTAACAGAAATGGTAAGTCAATAAATTTTCTAAGACAAGTGCAGACAGAAATCCCTATCATGTAGAATTCTACACTTGAGAATGATAAGCTTTTGGAGAAAACCCGCTAATTACACGGCAGATGTATCATTTTTCAAAATAGGCACAGGCAAGTACTTCCGACGGACAAAAGAGAATGCCAGTGAAAGAAAAGATTGGCATTTTTCCTAAGAACTAAGAAGACAAGACTATAAACATAAATGATTAAGAACCACATCTTTGATGAAAGACCAACTTGTTAAACAAACATCGTCATCTTCACAACATGCACCCGCATTGAGCAATCAAAATATAGAATCATCCAAATTGTGTGCTGCCAATCAGGAAAGACAATATGTAACACAATTCAAATATCTATTTTTCCCAATTCCCATCAAAATTTTCCCAAACAAATCGAATGCAAAAAAGACCCTATTGACCAAGGGCAACATCAAAATGAAATTTTGATTCAAGAAACGAAAAAATTCAGCGCTTCCAAACTCCAACACCCATCTGGGCCCTTCAGCCCACCATCATTTTTCAAACACAGTGAAGTCAACAAAAAAATTGAAAGCACAAAAGTCCAAAATTGTAGTGGCACCCACCCGAATGCGCTCACTCTCGGGCAAATATCGAAGCAAAATGTTCCTCATGTACTGAACCTTAACCTCGCGTGAGAGGTTGAGCATGTGGGGAGGCAAATACTGCTCCAAAGAGCTAAACACAAGAGGGTTGAACTCTAATTGAAGGTCCTCATAGTTTTCAGACTTGTGATCTCGCTTGGGGCTTATGCAGAGGCTGTCTGAACCTCCGACTCCCACGTATACATTGGAAGGACGAGGTTGTTGTGGGGCACTTCGCTCCAAAGAAACATTCTTGTTCTGAGACATGACGGTGTTTAGCAGAGAGGAAGAAAATGAAAGGAGAAAACTGAAAAGGGTAATTGTTGTGTGAATTGAGAGAAGGCGTTGAAGGGGTTTGAGTGTGAGAGTGAGACTGAGAGTAAGGGCGGTGATGTGCTCACTGCCCTTCAATTCATCGTGTCTCTCTGGTTTTGGTGGGTTTCTGAGCTCTAGTGGTTTTTCTATGACGTTATAACAAAACATCCAATGTCTCTTTGCAAAATAATCTTTGCATTTATAGGCTTTACTATTTTTTTTTCTTCAACCTGTTTTTGTACTTTAATCCCTATTCAGTTTTCTTTTATTTGTTTTACTTTTTAAATTTTTATTCCTAATATTTTTTATCACATCTGTCAAAACACACACTAAAGTATCCTTAACAGAGTTACGTACATTCATTAAAGTTATGAAAACTTTGTTTAATCAATGGTATTGCTGCAGCAGATTACATAGTTTTGTATAAACAATATTGTTTAAGAAAAATAATTATGTTTTAAATTATACAAAATACTTTAAATATTTATAAAAAAAAAAATAGGGTAAATACTAAACTTAGCAACATTACATAGAACACCAAAAACGTCATGAACATTAACATTTGAGTCTATAAAGTATGAAAACTGAAAATTACCACATATGTCAAAATGGGTCACAATCCGCAGGTTAATCTCCAGTTTGAGTTTGAAAAATTTATATTTTTTTATGCGGGTCAGGTTTCAATCCGGTTCATACGAATTGAACCTGTGGTGGGCCAGGTTGACCCACCAACCCACCTATCTAATTTTATTTTATTAAAATTTAAATTTAATTTTATAAAAGGTATTTATTATTTTTTTGCTTGAAAAAATTATTTAAGTTTTCTATTTTCAAAATTAATTAAACACCCAGGAAGTAAAATTTAGGAGTAAAATTTGTTTATATTTGAATTATATAAAGTTTGTAATTTTTTATTTAAAAAAATTATAATTAAATAAGTTAATGAACCAGTTTATCCATGGTGAATCAGGCTCGGATCGAATTTTTCTCACACTTTTTCAACATTACTATTATTATTTGTGATAGAAATATATGTGTTATCCTACTAACAATTTTATCACATTAAAATGTACATAATATTATGTTTCTTATAATTTCTTTATTTATATGAATAATAATACAATTACACACACGTATATATATATATATATATATATATATATATATATATATATATATATATATATATATATATATATATATATATATATATATATATATATATATATATATATATATATATATACACCCCTTTAAACGAACGTTTTTAAATAATCCGGTCAACACACATTCACCAAAATTCTTATCTCTTTTAATATATTTTTTATCTTTATCTATAATTTAGATTTTACGTTAAATATTTCAATCTTCATTTTTTATCTCTTTAATTAAAAATATGGAGACAAACAAAGAAAACAAGATAAAAAAATTTAACATGTTTTAAAAGAGAAACTAATTTGACAATATTAAAGAACTCATTTCGATTATCATTCTAGTAATTTTTAATATTCAAAAAAAGGAGTAAGAAATGAAAAATCTAAAGAGATATAATTAAACTATAAAAAAATGATTTTTAATGTATTTTTAAATAATAATTTTTTTTTATAAAATTTATATTTATATTTTAACTTTTTAATATTAAAATAATTAAGTATGATAATTTTTAATAAGCTATAATTTTAAAATAGAATTTTCTAAACTTTTTACAAAGTATATTATAACTCTACTTGAACCTATGATATTAATTTTGTACTCTATTTTTATTTAAGGAGGGTTTCAGTTTTTATATTTTAGCAAAGTGTATCAAATTTTAGGTTACAAAAATTTCCCTGTTAAAAAAAAAATCAACTTTAAATCCAAGGGTATTTTAATAATTTTAAAATTTAATTAAAAAAAATAGTTATTAAAAATTCTGATTGGTCTACGTGTTCGAAAAAAGTTATTAGTTTAAAAAACAACCACCTTTTATTTTATTTTTTATTTTAAAAAATAACTACCTTTTAAAAAATATAATAGTTTAGGGTTTATAGAACCTGTATGGGTTTATAGAACCCGAACCCATATGGGTTTATAAAACTCGTCTGGGTTAAAAAAACATCTACCTTTTATTTTATTTTTTATTTTAGAAAACAATTACCTTTTAGGGTTTACAAAACCCGTCTCGGTTTATAAAAACCATACGGGTTAAAAGAACAACTACCTTTTATTTTATTTTTTATTTTAAAAAACAACTATCTTTTAAAAAATATATAATAAAAGCTAATACCCACGTGGACCAATCAGGATTTTTAATAACTACATTTTAAATTAAATTTTAAAATTATTAAAATACCCTTGGATTTAAAGTTTTTTTTAATAGGGACATTTTTGTAACCTAAAATTTGGTACACTTTACTAAAATATACCAACTATAAAACCCCATACGTAAATTAGCAAACCTATATATATATATATGTAATTTTATTTGAATATCTTTAAATAATTCAAACAACATGGCACGAATACAGATTTTTTTCTTATATAATATAGTTTTATTTTTAATTTACACATATAACATACTATAGTTAATATTTACATTCACGATTTTGTAAAAGTCCATAATTCGATTTATGGAAAACCGAATTCTAACTTTTTATTTAAAAAAATTTCAAAAAAAATATATTAAAATTCGGTTATCTCAAAAACGAATCCCCATTTTTTTTTATAACTTGCAAAATTATATTCAAACGATTTCCAAAAACCATTTAAGATTTTGAAAGGTTAAAAGGTTTTCGAAAATTATTTAAAAGGTTTTTGAAAACCGTTAAAGGATAAATTTTGGAAAAATATTTAAATGGTTTTCGAAAACCGTTGAAGGATATATTAACTTTTAATGTATTTTTTAAATTTAACTTTTAATTTAAAATTAATAAATAATTAATTTATTTTAATATTTTATTATATTTTTTAATATATTTTATAAAAATTAACTGTTTAACATATTTTTTTAATTCTGTTTTTTAACTTAAAATTTAAAAAATAAATAATTTATTGTAATATTTTATTATAATTTTTTTTTAATTTAACAAACTTTTGAAATTACTTTTATTACTTAACAAATTTAATATATTTTATTATTTTTATAATTATCATTTTAATGTAATTACTTATTTTAATATAACCTTCTTTAATTTAACAAATTTCTTAAACTAATTTTATTATAAAATTTAGAAAATATTTAATTTATTTTAATATAATTTAATATGTGTTATTTTTTAATAATTATTATGTAATAGTAAAACTAAAAATAAAATTAAATATAATAATATTAATAATAATAATAATGTAAAATTTGATTTAATATAGTATAACATATTAAAAAATATTAAAATTAATTAATTTTAAATTAAAAGCAAAATTTTAAAAATATGTTAAAAAATTAATATATTATTTAACAGTTTTCAAAAACCTTTTAATCATTCACCGGTTTTAGAAATCGTTAAAATCTTAAATAATTTTAAAAAACCATCGAATATATTTTTGCAAAAATCATAAAAAAAAAAAAACATCTACATTCGTTTCCAAATAACCGAATTTTAACATATTTTTTTTGAAACCTTTTAAATAAGAAGTCAGTAAACCGAATTCTAAATATTTATATAACCTTCTATCTATGTAAATATTTGTTAGAGTATGCTATAAATTAAAAATAAACCTGTTATATAAGAAAAAAAACCACGGATACACGTAACTTCTTATCTCTTTTAAAATACTTTTTATCTTTATTTTTAATTTAGATTTTAACATTCTCGATAAACTAGTACATTAAATATTTCAATCTTCGTATTTTTTCACCTCTTTTAATCTAAATACATTTGTTTTCTTGAATTAAAAAATATGTATCTATTATAATATTTCAATCTTAATATTTTTTATTTCTTTTAATTCCAAAATCTTTATGCTTATAAATTAAATTATGCATCTATTAAACTGTTTCAATCTTTATATGTTTTAATTCCAACATCTTTATCTTCATAAATTTAAAATATGCATTTGCTATAATATTCAATATTTATAATTTTTTTTTATAATTTCTTTCAAAAGGCAATATCTTTATCTTTATAAACTAAAATACGTTAAAATTATATAAAAAGAAGATTTTTCTTTTTTGTATATATATTTTTTAATTTTATCCTTTCATTCTGCGTCTTTCTTTCTTTCTAAATTTTCCTTTCAAGTAACAGTTTTCTTAAATTTAACTGTTTTTTATTTAATTTGTTTTAAAAAAATTATAAAATAATTAATGTTTTCCGCATATGAATCAATAAAAACAGTTTTAATACATGCTTCCATAATTAAATAAAATATTATGATATTCAAACAAAGGATGGAAAAGGACTTTTGTGTTTGAAAAACATAAATCGAAAAAGAAATTAAAAAAGTGGGTTGTTGATATTGCCGCTTGAGAAGTGTCTCACATCACCTACCGCGGACTGATCAAGAAATCAAACCAAACACTTCATATTTCTTTTTCCCTATAAAACCTTCAGATCACATCACAGCACAATCTTCACTGGACTTTGCAACGATCCATTTTTTCACTGTTAACTTCCATGGCCATGGCTTCTGCAAAGATCAATACTTTGTCTTCACAGTGGATCGCCCACAGCACCTTTTCTCCACGCCGGGGATCCTCTCATCGCCGGGTCTCTCTTCCGATCCGCGCCTCTTCTTACCAACACGAACTCGTCCAAACCGCCGTTAGTACCAATACTTTATGATATCTTCTTCTTTCTTGCCCTTTATCAATTCTTTTGATTTCCAAAGTTTTTCTGCTCTAAAGGTTTTAACTTTGCTGTTTTTCGGTACACCCTTCGTGCATGCGTATTTTCCGTCTTTGGTCGTGTTTGTTTGTTTGTTGATTTATATTAATTCGATTCAATTTAAATGTTCTAAAAGTTTTAAAGGGTTAATCTCCGACAATGTTGATTCAAAATTGCATATATCAGTTTTGAAGAAATGTACCGTCTAACAGTAAGCAACCAATCTAACAATATAAGAAATGAAAAAAAAAAAAATAGCAACACCCTATCTAACATTAAGCGAACCAATCTAAATGGTAAGATCTTTTAAAATGGAATAACGTCTATATATGATTTTGTTTGTCGTTCCTTTCCTTATTGACTGTGCCGCATATTCTTCAAACCCAGGTTAGTGTCTTCTTTCTTGCCCTTTATCAATTCTTTTGATTTCTAATGTTTTTCTGCTCTAAAGATTTTAACTTTGCTGTTTTTTGGTACACTCTTTATGCATGTGTATTTTCCATCTTTGGTCGTGTTTGTTGATTTACATTAATTTGATTCATAACTTACTCTGTAACGAAATCTCTCCTTGGATTTGGCTTTTTAGTATTTTCTTTACTTCTTGGAAGATTTTCAGGATGCTGTTTTTCTATGTTGATTTGGATTGTCTTTTAGATACGTTTTATCACTCTATCACTTTGATCTTAACCCTTCGGTAACGATGAGACTGGCTTTCTTGTTTGTTGGTTGTATAGAAATCTATTGCAACTCCTGGGCGTGGAATTCTTGCAATTGATGAATCAAATGCAACATGCGGGAAGCGTTTAGCATCCATTGGTTTGGACAATACTGAGGTGAATCGCCAAGCTTACAGGCAACTTCTGCTTACCACACCTGGCCTTGGAGAGTATATTTCTGGTGCCATTCTTTTTGAAGAAACCCTTTACCAGTCAACCACTGATGGAAAGAAATTTGTGGATTGCCTTCGTGATCAGAACATTGTTCCTGGCATCAAAGTTGATAAGGTTTGTTATTTGAGTTTGTCAATAGTGTCATGTGTTACTGATTAGATTTAGAAGTTGGCTTGGTGTTTACATTTATAGTTTTCCTATTTTTAGGGTCTGGTCCCCCTGCCGGGTTCAAACAATGAATCATGGTGCCAAGGGTTGGATGGATTGGCTTCTAGGTCTGCTGAATACTACAAGCAAGGTGCTCGATTTGCCAAGTGGTAAGTCATTGTTTCTTTGTGAAATGTTTGTCTTAGTTAGACGCATTGAGAGCGACTTTAAAATTGTTTTGATCCACAGGAGGACAGTTGTTAGCATTCCATGTGGTCCTTCTGCATTAGCTGTTAAGGAAGCAGCATGGGGACTTGCACGTTATGCCGCTATCTCTCAGGTATTCTTGCTCCAATAAATCTTTGTTTGCTGAAATTACCTTGTGATCGATCACTGGACCCATGAATACACACTATGTATTCATGTCATCAACCATTTTCATGCATTAGACGCAAACCTTCAAATACTCGTATTCTTCCACAACCTTGTACACCATACAAGGATGATACTACCAATTACCAACCAATGTTTTTGAAACAACCTATGGTTCAATTATGATTAAACCATAGGTTCATCGTATTTTAAAAATGTTATTATAATAATTAAACTATTTGCTTATGAAAACAAAAGAGATGACGAGTATGAACAAGCGTGAACTATGAAAAGGTAGCAATATGAAATAATGGCCATGCACGTACAAATGATAAAACACTGAAGCCAGAATGAGCACAGATAATTTATACGTACAAAAAATGAAGAGAAAAACACTCTAGAAAGGTGTAGAAGGGTATTAAATTCTATGCTTGAATTCATCAAAATGCTGGGAGATCAGTTGTCTACTCTAATGAGCGAAAAACAAAGAACAAAGAAAAAGTAGCAACTAAATTATTTTACAACGCAAAAGCTACAAAATACACATGGGAGTAAAATCCACCATTCTAAGTAAATAACAGAACAGGGTTCTTGTTTTCCTTGCATCGGTGTTCCATGCATACTATGACCGTGTGAGTGACTTCAGTTTCAGCAATCATGTGCAGATAACGTACGTAACTTCAAAAGAGAAGATAACACCTTTTATGTTCCACATATATAGATTCTCCTACATGGTTAAGTCAATAACATTACCACGCAGTATAAAGTGCCAAAAACTGTGCTTAGTAAAGAGAAAACTAGTCTTGAACTTGCATTTGGCATTACACAGTTATCTCCGTTGAAATAAATTCTTCGAGGGAAAGCCCATCCCTTATCAAATGTGAAGTTTGATTTGTCCTTTTGGAATAAGAGCTCAGACTGCACTCGAATAGGACACATGTGATTGGTGCATCGGACCAGAGGTGTATTTATAGCTTTGCCTGGGGGTGATACAGCTGAAGCTAAATGTGGGGAATTAGGACTGCAAGAAAAGTTCAGAAAAATATATCAGAGGACACTTTGGTATCTACTCAGGAATGATGACTTACTCTACACAGCTTCCAGGTTCTGTTTTGTTTAGGCAAACACAGGTGCAGGTAGGGCAGTTTAATATTGTACTGTTGTAGAAGGATGAAAGAGAAACACAGCACGTTGGAGTCTTCTGAGCTGGGAATTGAGAATACGTGCACGTAACATTCCAGGTCACTGCCAAAAAAATATTCAGATTAGGTTTAAACCAAATCTGAGAAACCTAAAGCTTGCTTTTCATAGCTTTTGTGATCAATGTATAAAAGTAATTAGGTCTAGTTACCTCACTGCTTATTATATGTTTGACTAAAAGTTAATAATCCATCTCATCAATGAAGACAGATATTGCTATGAAGTAAAATTGGTAGTTTATCCTTTGGTATCGATCACTGGACCCATGTGATGATAGTGGTTCTTTTCATTTAAAGGGAGTGAACTTGGGTTGTGGGTTTAGTTTGGTCTATGACAAAGGGAACATATATTTTATGCAAATTTGAATGAATGGTAACCTGTAATTGTTTTTTCATTCTTTGAACTTTTGTTACTTGATGTTGGTGTAGATTTATCTCAAGAAAGGTTTTTCTTTTACAGGGCACTAATCCCCTTGCTTTACTCGTTCTTCATTGCAGGACAATGGCCTTGTGCCAATTGTGGAGCCTGAAATTCTTCTGGACGGAGACCACTCAATTGAAAGGACGTTGGAAGTGGCCGAGAAAGTGTGGTCAGAAGTCTTCTTCTACTTGGCTGAAAACAATGTCATGTTTGAGGGAATTTTGCTCAAACCTAGCATGGTTACACCTGGGGCTGAACATAAGGAAAAGGCTTCTCCGGAAACCATTGCGAAATATACTCTAACCTTGCTTAGAAGAAGAGTTCCTCCAGCAGTACCCGGAATCATGGTAAAGTAACAGGTCTTTTGTATTCTCTATTCACATAATTGGCTATGCTGATTTTACTCATTATTGCACTTAATAAAAAAATGAAAGATAAAACTAGTAAATTAAACAGTGAAAATGTTTATTTTGTCAGTTTTTGTCGGGTGGACAATCTGAAGTGGAAGCGACACTTAATCTAAATGCAATGAACCAAAGCCCCAACCCATGGCATGTTTCTTTCTCGTATGCTCGAGCTCTTCAGAACACCGTGCTAAAGACGTGGAAAGGACACCCTGAGAATGTGGAAGCTGCTCAAAAGTCTCTTTTGGTGCGCGCAAAAGCAAACTCCTTGGCTCAACTTGGAAGATATTCTGCGGAGGGTGAGAGTGAAGAGGCAAAGAAGGGAATGTTTGTCAGGGGCTATGTCTACTAATTTCTTTAGCTTTTTATCATTCCTTCTTTGCACTGATCGTGAAGGGACTTAGATGTGTTTTTTTCTACTTCTAGCATGAGTTTGAATAAATTGAAGCTAGAAAGAAAGGTTTTCTGGGTAAAATGAATGGGTATTAGTAAAAAACCTAAAAAAAACTCAGATGAGAGCAAAGAACAGTTTATTACTTGGTTATTGTTTATTTGTCTGTTCACAGATTTTGTTGTGGTAGTGTGCAGTATGTGATTGGGAATATCATTCGCATGTTTAATCCGCATTTGTGTGTGCCATATTTATGACCCCACCAACAAGGTGTTTTGTTGAACATACGAAGCATTTTAGCTGAAAGCTCAAAGTAGAAGGAATTGTCACCTTCTGAGGGATTTAGAGTTAAGGACCACACATCCACGTCTGAGGACAAAACAAGGGACTCCATAAGGTTATTAAAACATGTGATTATTTATGCAAATGCTCAACTTGCCCTTCATTTATTTGGTGGGATTGCGATTCGACACGATATTCGTTATGCATATATACTTTTGGTTTATTTTAGTAGGAAAACTGCATTTTTTGGTCCAAATAAAATTTTTAATTGTAAGTTGGTCCTAGTTAATGATACAGTACTCTAAATATGATTTTTTTTTGAACAAGTTTACATTTTTAGGATTTACTATTTTTTTAGTTTTTAAATTAAAAAAGTATGCCTAGTTAGAGAGAAGAGATCCTGAATTGTAATATGATGGGAGGGGAGGAAAAGCAATGACTAGCACATTCTCACGGATGTTAATAAAAGAAAAGGAAAATAAAATTTCAACAAAACTTAGTGCAAACATTCTAATATTACAAAGAAAATCTCATTCAAATCCAATCAATAGAAAAATAAATAAATAAAACGAAAGGAATATTTGGTTCTTGTTTTTGTTTTCTTTACTTTTAAATTTCTACACCGAATGATAAACAATCTTGTACCTCAATCTAATTTTATCTGCAGCCTGAGACTTTTTGTTGAAGTACTAAAAAAATACGAACACTTTATGCAATTTTATTAAAATAATCTTTCTCACTAAAGAGTGAGGCAATTGTGGTTGTTGAAGAATTAACATTTTAATTTACTTGAGAACAAATTAGAAAAAAAAAAAGCTAATGTATTATAAGATTACTATTAAATAAGAACGTCACTTATTTAGGAATAAATTAGATAAATCAAAACATAAAATTTGATTGAAATAATCTTTGTAATTTCCTTGCATGTATTTTGATCAAATCAAACACAACACTTTGGTTTTTGGTTTACCGCCAATACACATTCCAAAGAACATTCAAATGAATCCACGAGTGTGGTGTCTTTACATTGATATTCATGCTATGGAAATGGAAATCCAAACAAATGTTGAGCCGGCAACACGACCGCGTTAGGTACATTCCTTTTAGGGCTTGTCCTCTCAAAGCAAGCTTCGAATATGATAAATTTCAACTTATTGTAACCAACCAAAATTTGTTGATGCTGAACAATCATTTCAGTTTCCCATTTATTTGACCTATTAAGCTGTCCAAAACCGGTTACTTTAATTTTTCACCTGGTTCTGCTCGGACCAAGAACAAAAGGCCAGAAAAAGGTTTATTTGGTCTCACCATTGGAATAGAATTATGTTGGGATGGAATGTGGTTCGACATATTTAGGATTTTAATACCGTCAAAAATGATAATCACTGTACAAAATTAATGGGTGAATAACTGGGATTCGAGTGTGGCATCATTTCCTGCTGAATATGTGCACAACCGCCCGCACTGCCAACCCAACCCATTTAATGAATGCTATGTACTAATCCCTCCTGTCGCGTATGACCCTGCCACTAACCGTCAATTTTCTCACTGATGTAAAAGCACAAAACTGGAAAAGTGACAGTTATTTGCTTCATGCTCGCGGATGATCTTTTATCTTGCTTCGATCAAAGAATGAGTATCTTTCAACTTCAAATTCAATCTGGTTGATGGTGATATGGGGTTGGCTGCTTTCATGAACAGGTTGACTCAATGATCCAGGACTTTATAGTAACAATGCCCCATGAAACCGCATACATTCTTCGCCTCCGGCTCCTTTTTACCTTTGCATTGAGCATATTACTTTGACCGCTTAATTGTGATCCTTCTTACTTTTCTTAAGTAACATTGACAAGTGATTGATATACTCCCTGCCTGCTTGCTTTCCACCCATAAGCCACTGCAATGCCTCAGCAGCAGCATCTTTTTCTGCACTCTTTTTATTGTTACAAGGTTGACCCATTATCTGCATTCCATTGAATTCAACTGCAGCCTGAAACTGATTGTTCTTCAATTGTTTAGTCTTGTAGACGGGTGCTGCACACCCTGCTCTCGTAAGCAATGTTTGGAGCTGACTTTTAGAATTATCTCCCCCAGGTCCACTCTCAGTCCTTGAAACCAAGGTTGGGTGTGAGGCCAACATAATAGATTTTTTAGATGGTTTATGGACCTGGCGACCAAATACAAATCTACCTTCACATTGGTCATTGGAAATCAGCAGCCGTACTGCAGATAGGAGATCTTGATACCACTGTATGCCCATTCTTGGAAAAAGTAGCTGCCAAATACAAAGTTTAAATTAAAAGTTCAACCGTCATGTCAATCAGACTGGCCACAGAAAAAGCACTAAAACAGAAATAGAATGGTAGTTCTATTTGCCTCGAGAAGGTAGGAGAATGATATTAATTTGCACCTACTTTTCCCTGAATGAAGGCATCAAGTTCTCTCCTTATACTCTGGTACATTTCAACAACACTCGGATCCATAAAAAACTCAAGATATCCTCCCAACATCTTTAAATGGTTATCCTGATAGAAAAGGTTGGATTCCAGTAAAACATCAGACAACTAAAACTAAGACACCAATATCATACTGCAAACATTGCATATAATATTATAATAAACACAATAAACAATAGAAAATCACATCAAACTTACAGCATCTCCTTTCAATAAGCTTCCTCCAAACAGAAGCACCACTGAATCAGACACGGCTGTTGAGTCGCGGAGAAAAACCGAGTTCACTTTTATCTTCTCGTTAAAAACAAGCCATGGATATGGAATTTTAGTTTCCCGAGCATTCACTGAGTTCTAGGAAAATGAAATGAATATTCAATTAAAAAGGAAAGCCCAAAATAGAATGGAAAGGTGACAACCTTAATAGAATTATTTAAAATGCTTCTCAGCTACCAGCAAATTATAAAGGTCTGAATGAACTTACCGAATATAGGAGCACTTGCCCATCCTCCATTGTTTTCAAAGAGAATGATTTCTCATTATTCTGCAAATGAAATTACATCTTTATTTACATTTTCAAAACATAACATATACTAATATAAAAACGTTCAGGATGGGCCTCTATCCATCAATACGAGAATCTGAAGGGCAAATATTCAATTTTAAAATATAATTGAGTTGGATAAAAGAATTTGTCATTGCAACTGATTAAACAGACATGATCTAATTTTAATTCAAATTATACTCAATTATTTATTTTATTATAATTAAGAAAATTTAGAACAAGGAGTACAAGAAAATATACTTTTATAAACAAACTATTCTGGAGTACTGCTGGAATCAACTATTAACACAAAAAAAAAGAGACAAAATTAGGCTAATGAAGTCATTAATATATTATGTTTGTCTTGAAAATAGGACATACCACAACAGAACCAATTCCAGGATATAGGCCATAGAAAATAACTGCTCGGATAAGATTTAGATCAGAGCTCCATGCATTGCAGCTGGCTGCGTTGCTATCAACTAATCCAGTATCCTTGAGCAGGCATGCGAACTCTCTCCGAAGAGCATCAATAGCTTTCATGGATTGTAAGGAAAGGAAATTTTTCCAACAGTATTCATATCCACCCATGTCCATTTCAGCATCTTTCCAACCTTCATATGCCCTTACAAGTGCAAGGTGGTCACTATATTCACCACAGAATTGAGATTTTGCAGTCTCTGCAAGCTACAATGAAGAACTTTGAGTTGTCAAATAATGAAATTCATTTCAACACAAGACATCGCGAACCCAACAAGTTGAAAAATAAATTGGCCATATTACATATATCCATTACATACTTCAAGTATAATTAACTGAAATAGTGATCATCCCGACTAGCTCTTACATTCAGAATCACATGATACAACTTTGGCAACGAAACCTAATGTAGAAGTTTTTTATAAATTTTTTTAAATAGTGCACGGCTAAAAGTCTCTTTCAAGCAGTATACAATAGGTAAACTGCTTTTGGAGAAATAATAGGAACACACTTCTTTCAACACTATTATCAGATGAATTTCATGGTTTGGTACCACTCATTAGGAAGTGGGACACCACACGATTTGTAGGTACTTTTTTCTTATATATTGCCCAAATTTTTCTTTTCTATTCAATGCAAGACTCAAATTTACACTTAGATTCCTAACAATCTCCTCCTCAAGTGAGTCTATTCCATATTGATACATTCTTCCTTGTGTTGAAGCATTTTTAACCATGAGTATTTCAATAGTGACTCTTACTTATACCGTCGTTTACCATAACGGAAAACTACTAGGAAGACTTTTGATACATAGACCATTCTATATATCGTACTCATTTGAACCTGTCACCAAGATAACCCTGAATCTAATTCCATATTAATAAAATAGACTTTAAACCTAACTCAACCTTTACAAGTCTACTTGTAAAGTTAGATTTGCACCAAATATTATAATTTGGCCATATTTCTAGTTAATGTAAGATCTTTCATACATCCCCTCACACTGAAAACATCGACCATGGGAATAGAAGGGGTCCCAATAGAATTTACATGATAGACCTAACAAACTTGACTAGGATTGATCTATATGACTGATACTAACTTGAACAACGTAAGAAAATAAAGAATTAATTTATTGATAACAGTCACACCAATTGCCTTCCCATCACATCTATATGTAATAATCAAAATCTTTAAAAAGCAAAATAAAAGTATGCTGAAAAAAATACGAAGATCTTGAAGATATTTTTCCTACTTACTATGGAGATACTAAGAATATCTTAATCCTAATAATCTGCTACAATAGAAGCTCAGAATAATTAATTGGTAAACTAGAGTTAGAAAATTATGTCGATTTAGTATCTCCAAACTCTGAAAAATATGATCAATTTTTAGAATGACCATATCTGTGCATTCTTTAGTTGGACACCAAATTAATCTACAAAAACACAGACTTTAACAACAACTAACACAAAATACATTTTCCCAAGAAAGGTTATAAAAAACAAGTTACAGCTAGCAAATGATGAGTATTTAGTTAATTGCTACGCTAGTACAGCACAGCAGAAATAAATTATTGTAGGAGTGCTGTGACTTGCCCTATTCTACTAAACATTGAACACATAACGCAAACTTAATCAAATTTTACCAAAGAGAACAAGGTAGACCCGAGAGAAGAAAACAAAAATAAATGAAACAAGTATAAGATTTAGCATCACTTTAATTCTTCTATAGGTAATAGGTAAGAGGCAAGATCTATAATACATTAGGTATACACATTATTTTTTCATATGCACATGCTTCTTGTTTCCTACTACCATATTTCTGTATTGTATGCGACAACCGAGAGCCTCAATTTAGATAAAATTCAGTGTATCTGGGTTCTTGAAGCAAATTCAATTGCAATCAGTGTCCAAGCAACACGCATAAAAATAAAATGTTATTGTCATGTAATATGTTCATGCTAAGAGGGAACACGAGTGCAGAAGAGAGTAATACAATCAGGCATTAAGTAATCTATAATAAAAACAAATTATCATTTCAATCATTAACCAATCATCTTAAACAGAAACAACTTACATCTTTTTTATCCAACGGTGTTAGAAAAGGATCTCGCACACTGAGACCAGCAACCACAGTTAATATGGGATCCAGGCAATTGAAAATAGCACCTAATATTAGCATCTTGCCAAGTTTGGGTTCCATAGGAAGCATTGTCAAATAGCGCCCTGTCAAGTGAAGAACCAAGTACAAGTCTTCATTTCAGGGAGCAAACACAAGCTAAATTTTCTAGTACCGGCAAGGGACCAACCAACCTAGAATAGTGAGATTCTCTTTCTCATCCAAAGCTCCAATTATTTTTAAATATTCAATTGCATTTTGCACCTATGAATAAAACGATCAAAAAAATTACCGGTACAAATTTACATACAAGTAACCAACACAAAAAAGAAGAAGAATATATGAACTTATTAAATAAGAGAAAAGTACATGAATTGATGGAATTCTGAAGAATAAACCAAATATATACCGCAAGTATCTCAGGAGACTGCAAAGCCCTGGACAAGAACTCAGATATGCTTTCAAGTCTCAAACTTTTAATTTGTAAACAGAGGGACTGCAGAGGTGTTCTCAAAATTTCTGGCAATTGATACTCCGAAAATGCATCATACACACATCTAGGATAGAGATGGTAACACTCTCCTGGTTGTACCCGACCAGCTCTTCCTCTTCTCTAGAAAAATATGATTCAGGGAAAAACTCAGCATTTAAGGTCCAATATTTTCGTTCATGGCTAATAATTAAGGTCGTAATTCACTGGTAGTTAACTGTATGCAGAGTTTAGGGGTATACTGCATTTTACCATTATAATACTGTGGTCTAATCGATTTTCATCCTTAAACTATAGAAAATGGCACATGACCGGGCCTTACAACACAACAGCAATTTCCAGACAAGGGCATTATTATTTTCAGCAGCAAATGCATTCATTCACTTAAATGACATGTGCAGTCTTGCCTAAAGTTTGTAGGAAATATCTTGCATAGTCTCATCAGACATTATCCTTGATAGATAGGCAGTGAAGAAACTACCATAAGTTGGTAATTAAATAATGACCAAGGCACCAAATCCAAGAGAATAAAATGCCAATTTTCAATTGCATAACTTTACTTATATATTATACATACCAATAAAATCACGTCCCAACCCCCCACCAAAAAAATTAATCAGAATTGTCCGTAGCCTCTTTTACATGTCAATGATTCTATAGTTTCTTTTATGCCACAGATGCAACACACTGGAGGATAAATTATAATTATATTTCAGATTTTTATTACTTTGACGTTATTTTCACATTAATTGTGAATGATTAGGTATTTTAGTTATGTAAGACAATTTAAGGTAAAAATAGAGTTGATTAAATTATATAATGTGTCAAGATCTATTATTTTATATTATTAGAGATATCTCTGGTTCTTATTTGTAGGGGCAGCCAGTTCTAACTCACTTAAAAAGTCAACTGACATGACCTTTTCATGACCATTTAAGCCATATGCAACAGGTGGTAAGGATGTTAGTTACTTAGATTAATTAAAACTAATCTACAAAAGCCCTTAGGAACTATTAAAATTAAGACATCAGATCAGAAGCTCTCCGTAGGGTTTGGCCAAGAATAGTAGAATTCTATTAGTCCACCTTAGATTTATATCTTTTCATGACTATCCACATAAATTTCTTCCTGTATTACAACTTCCAATTTGTCATTAAAGCTCTTAGTGCAAATGATGACCAGTAAGTAAATACAACATCTATCAAGCTTCACAAAATATGTCCAGTGTACGTATTTTTCCCAAAATCATGATTATTACAAAACTATGAAGAACACAGCCACTCTCCTCTTGATGATAAACACAAGGTAAAGAGCCAAGCCTTAATCTACAGGAAAAAAAAATGTAGAGCTGTTATCATAGAATAATTCACATTCCAATCCAGATTACTGCTAGCAAGCAACATTTATAGTTTCAATAGCCCAGTGTCCATAACATTCAGCCAACTAAACATGATAAACTATGCAGAAAGCTTTGAAGAAAACCAGTATGTATACATTAAGGATGACGATGACATAATAAAAAGTGATGTCTCGTAATTGCAAACATGTTATTAGAGTGATATATTAAAAACACACGCAATCAACTAAAGTGTAAACTTACTTGTTGAGAGGAAACCTTAGAAATCCATGTAGGAAGCAGACAAGGTGTGTTGTTCAGAGCATCATACGATGTTTCTTTTGCTTTTCCACAGTCAAGAACAAAAACAACATCATTTATCGTGATACTGGTTTCAGCAATATTTGTTGTTAGCACTATTTTTCTTACTCCAGCTTCAGGCTCTTCAAATATTAATCTCTGCATATTGCCTATCCGTTATGTATATCTAAATATTAATCGTAAGTACCAACGAGATAAAGCACATACAACCTTTCTTTGGCAAACCATGCACAAACATATTGTTAAAACTGTTTTCAGACAACAAATCATTATACATACAGATTGTACGACAGCAATTGCAGATTTGTCATCACCGGACAGAACAATACCTGCTCTGAGCTAGCCATTGAGCCATGACATGTAAGCAACAGAACACGGTTTGGATCTCCCAAGACAGTGTGAGTCAGGAGTTTCTCTTTCAGACAGCTTATATCATCCCATCCAGTCATGAAAACCAAAACAGCACCAGGTCTTTCATTCTCACATATATTGCACAAAATATATTCTATGAGATTAAAACCAATGCAGTCAGGATTCCAACATGACAAAGACTCCTGTGTATGTGGGCTGTAATCTTTGAAATCAGCAGCTCTAATTGCATCCTGGTCATACATTTTCCGAAATAAACTAAAATTAAGAAATACTAAACAGGTAAGCAACTACAGTTTTGAATTTCTAAAATACCTCTACGACAGAAGCAATTTTACTTTTCCTCTTTCTTGGAACCTGTCTGTTCATTTTCCACATCTTTTCTTGACCATAATCATCAATTTGATTATAAGGAGTTAATCTGTAGCCCGTCATTTCAAGAATGTTCTCCAAAAAATGGGTTCTGACGTGGTACGTGAAGCCCTGTATTAATAAGCATATCCATCCGAACAATAAGAAAAGGGGAAGTCCTTAGTTCTAGGCCCCAAAATATTATTATTTACTAAAAAAATAGAACATTTATTTACTGCCTTGATACTCTGAAATTATTTCATTTTATATCTATGTACTCAGGTTCATGATCCATCATAAGAAATAGTCAGACACATCTATCTCCCATCAACAAAAAGGAATAGCACTGTTTCAGCAACGCACAGGAATAAACATAGTCGGAGCCCCGTTAAAGTATGAAGAAAAGAGCTCTGCATCTAGGGTAGCACTCATCAAAATCAGTTTCAGTTCTGGCCGATGGAGAAGGAGTTCTTTAAGGATAATAAGCAGAAAATCTGTCACAAAAAAATGAAAGTATATGAATATTTAGAAACGTTCTAAAACAAAAAGATTCAATGAAGCTCAAAACTCTACCTTCATTCATCCCTCGCTCATGAATTTCATCCACGATAACGTAAGTTACGCCTTTCAACTTTCTATCAGCCAGTAATCTTCTTAATAAAATGCCTGTGGTGCAAAAGAGAAGATGGGTATCTCTCCCTTTCATACCCTCAAGTCGAACTTTATATCCAACCTTTCAAGGAGAGAGAGAAAGAGCAAGTGCGAGAGCAACCAATAAATAAATATTGAAATTTTAAGGAAACAGAAAAGTAATAGATTGGGATAGTATATTAAAAATAACTGTGTTTCGCAGATAAACTTACAGATTCGCCCAATTTCTCTCCCCTCTCAAAGGCCACTCTTTCAGAAACTGACATGGCTGAAATGCGTCTTGGCTGTGTGCATATGATATTACAAGCAGCTCCTCGAACTGATTCTATCTCAGATTCTAAAATGAATTGTGGAATTTGTGTTGTCTTGCCACAACCTGTTTCGCCTGAAATGATAACTACCTAAAAAATATGTCAATTAATAACAGACAATCAAATTACAGAAACAAAATTTTAGAAGATTAAAATTACGACTACAATCTGTGTTTAAATCATATATTTACCAACAAACCAACTTGCATATTTGAATAAAAGTAAAGGATGCATACTACATTTTATATTGATTATTATAAAAGCTTTACAGTCACAATAACATCAGTGGTTCTACCAAACGACTTTTACTGGTGACACTGGCGATGGGCATATCAAAGCCGAAAAGTTGTGTATCACTTCAAGAGTCTTAAGGACCACACGGACCGCTGAGGAAGTATATCTTATCACTCCCAACAGTCCCCACTCATACAACAAACTATTACAGTAATTATATAAATCAAAGCAAGTCAAATACTGAGCCTTTTCCGATTATTGATTTGGGCATGGCATTCTAGCCACCACAAACCCAAATACTTCTCATTCGTCAATAACTCTGCTAAACTAACCAACCATATGATACAACAGTCTAATATATAGTTGTCTGATAAATATTAACGTGATAAAAGTCGAATATCAGTTGTCTAACTTCTGTTATAAAGCCTGTACATTAAATTTTTAATCATAAAATATTTTCATACAAATGCCAAGAGCCAACCTCCACCTGACAACCCTCCTTTTAAGGGATGATCAGTGCTGGTGTTTGCATTGAAATTCAACCAAACCACCACCATAACCTTTATACTTGATATTCATGGTTTAAAAAATTTTACAACAAAAAATTCAACAAAGTATTTGCAGCAGGTTCTGAATTCCAGAATAAAAATTTCAATTTACATAGTATCACTGGATTGATTTTCTGAACCAACTCACAATCCTCAGTGCATCAGCCAGTTAAACCAGCTAACAGGAGTTGACTTTCAACATTGATTTTAGACAAGTCCAACATTCAACATACAAACGGTATAAAGTTAATTTAAAAAGATGTTCATCACAACTTGTAATACAATTAATAGGTTAATAAGTTTAACCAATAACAATATTGTTAATAATATTATACAACTATTCAACACACCTGATTCCTTGATATGACTGATAATATTTCTTCTTTCTTTTTATAAGCTGGGAGACTTCTGCGAAATTCTAGCATTCTACTTCCTTCAGCAGATTCCTGAAAAGAGAAGGTAAGATGTGAAAAACATTCGACCCAACTTTGTTTTTCCTCGATGGTTTCTAAAACTCATTGGATATTCAAAATATTGAAAAGATATTCAGGGAAAAAAATAAACACACAAAAATAATAACAAGTATCTGTAACAGGTAATGTGGACAGACTGTAATGACTAAGAAGAAGAACCACTCGACTTTTTTTCTTTTCAACTTATTACAAAACAAGTTAGTGTGAATATCAACTAACAAAAGATTGATCTATGATCATTGTCAATGGAGGGAAGATATCACCCCAAAACTGTGACTAATGAAAACCTATGTTCCACAGATATGGGTATATATGGTACTTTGGTTGTGTTAAAGGTATAGATAATCACAATTGGGCCTAAAATATAGGCCTATGAGAGTATACTTTTGAAACCTTCCTAGATTCATAGATCTATCACATACTTGTAGTCCTGCACCAGGTACCAAATATGTAAACCATGAAAATGGAATAATCATGGTCCAAATATGAATACTGACAAAAAAATTTCTGCTTGTTGTCTTTCACATGTATCCAACAGAAATGTACCATTACGGATAAGCATATTAAGTTATTAGGATTTCTATTTACAATAAGATTTGCATTGTGTTATGGTTTTCTGTCCACATTACAGAGTGTTTAGGGTAATGTTAAGCCAAATTGAAGCTGAAGCTACAGTATGTTGCTGCGAGGTGGAGAGGTGTTTGATCCAGAGTGAATGAAATTCCAAACACATGCTTAGGGCATGATTGGGAAAGACTGTTAGGATAGATTTCAGCTGTTTTTGAGATTTATAAAAAAAATTAGCTATTGATAGTTTAAATTTGCAAGCAACTTTTCTTCTGAAAAAATAAACTGTTTTTATTAATCTAAAGAATTATAATTTATAATTACTTTCTGACAGTTTTTATTTCCTTTCAGCGTCATACATGATTTTTTTTCTTAGGTAAAGGCTGTTTATAAAACATAATTAATTGTCTTACATTCAGAAAACTTAAGTAAACCAAATTGGTCGTGATCAAATATAACAATCATCGATTATCAAAATAATTTAATTTTTACAGTTTTCGTTTTTGACTAATATTATATTCTGTAAGTGTCAGGTTTCCCCTACTCTCACCATCTCCCTTACCTCCCTTTACTGCCAAGTTTTAAACATCATCATAGCATTAACATTGTAGTTTCTACCCAATAGGTATTTTAAGAGAAATAGAAACTCACTTAGTTCACGACTATTTCTATTTAGTTTTTACAAGACTACCAACATGCCATGACAACATAAGATATCATAATTTCATGCTTTTGAATTAATAAATACACTATAAAATTTCATCAAACTTATTTATAGACTCCTTAAAAGAAATGGTAAATCCTTGCTTAAATCTCAGTGCTATCAATTTAGCTCATAATCAAATCCTTCATTCAAGAACAAAGAAGATGGAACTGGACGTTTTCTTTGTTAAAGAGAGAAAGTTTTTGATAAGCAGTTAGCAGTTCAACAAGTTCCCAGTCAAGATCAGTGGGCAGATCTTCTTGCTAAATCTTTATCTTCTGCTAGATTTTCTTTACTTTGGGCCAAATGCTCCCTACAGTTTCTTAACCTCCTCAAGTTTGCGGGAGTGAGTGTAATTCTCACTTTGTCATCAATTAGTTAGTTGTAATTTGTTTGTATAAGTTTGTTAGTTACAGTTTGTCGTTATCTCTATTTAGGGACTTAGCTGTTTGTGCCAGTTAGTGCTACTGGTTTGGTTAGACAATTACAATTGACTTGTAGCAGAACCGTATTATAAATACAGATCTCTGTAAACAGTTTGTGGGTTCAATATTCATTCAATTCAGAATAAACAACCAAATATAGACAAAGGAATGAACTAAAAAAAGCACATAAGTTTTATCACAGAACAGGAAAACAGGCCACTATTTTCTATTTGAGAGAAGGTAACCTGCCAAGCTTGCTGCTGAGAACGCATTTGTAAGCTCCTCTGCCAAACAATTTTCTCCATAACAGCCTTACTGGAAGCTAGTGGCTCAGGTTGCTCAAAAAGCCCCTCATCCATACCAATACTGCAATTACTGCTAGATCTTGCAGATGACAAATCCAAACAGCTTTTGTTTATCCTGGATTTTTGGCTAAGATATTCCTCAAAATGCGCCTTAACACGGGTAAATGTGGTGAAAGACAAGCTCACCTGTCAATTCCTGAAAGCTTCACTAAGGTGTATCTATTGACAAGTAAATTTTCTATGGATAACAGTATTCAAATACAGTCTATAGACACAAACAAATAAAAAGAAAAGCATTTGAACTTAGCAAAGGCCAAAGGGAAAAGTTAAGAGCAAATGATTGAACAGGATACATACCTCCCTCTGAGGCTTCCGATCGTCCAAATCATATCTGTAATTTTGAAGTGGGACCTTACTGAAGACAACAACCTTAGCATACATATGGCTGCCAAAAACTAACGCAAATAAAAATCCCCAAAATAAAGACCTACTCCTCACTAAAAACAATAGCACTCAGGTAGTAAAAAGAATTGAAGAATCACCTATACAACCCCATTCCGCTTGCAATAACTGCTATTCGCTCAAAATCACGCCTATCCTTTTTCTCCCTCGAGATTAATTCGTGCTTACTCTTGTCATTTAAGAGCACGGTAAATTTCCGCTTCCATTCGTCAGTGTTATCATCAAGCGAAGCATTCGGCAAACAAGCAAATTTGGAAGCACGCTAGCAAACCAAAAGAGCACAAATTAAACTCAAATAACACGTTCACAAACATGTCCACCTACACTTCGAATGACAAGAGAAAATGCAACCCGTCAAAAAATCAAAATAACTCACCACTGGTGAGGGAAGTTCGAATTCACGATCGGAGCCTTCCTCGGAAACGGTATCGTCATAAGCAGAAACGAAGAGCGAGCGTGCCTTATCGGTAACTCGTTCCGTGAACGGCGGTTGCAGAGTAGAAATGGTGTGTGTAGGGTTTTCGTGGGGTTTGGCGCGAAGCGGAGAGGGTGAGTTGTTGAAATTGGCGACGGAGCGCAAGCGGAGGTGCGGCGGAATGTAAACGGAGCCATAGGAGGACAGCGTGCGGCGGTCCTTCATGGCCGGAGACGGAAGGGGAATGAAGGGTTTTAGGGTTTTGGGAATGCACGAAGGTTGCGTGACCGAGAGCATGCAAACTTCTACCACGTCCTTTCCTATGTGTCAAGTGCTTCTTTCTTCAGGTTTTACCTCTATTTTGTTATCTGTTCCTGATAAAAATACTCACTGAAAGCAGATTATGACGGTGAGATCTATCTTCCACGCTTCCAACGGCGCGTGCATGCTGAGATTAAAAATTTAAGTTAAAGTGAGCTGGCTCGTTTTAACTGGTACAAACCAAAATTCAGCTCACTCATATATCAGTTGACTCCTTAACTCTCGGTTTTGTAGACCAGCATGTTTAATATGTTTAAATGATATATTATTATTAAAATAGCAACTATTTATTTACAAAAAATTAAAAGATATTTTTTGGTGTATGAGAGATTGAACAAACTCTTCAGAACAACGATTAACGTGATACTATAGGATCCATGGAAAACTTAATACTCTATCTAATTTGTCATTTTTCTATTTACAAAAAACCTTTGAACAAAGAGCGTTAGTCCTAAGGAAAAAATTAAACAACTCATTTGCAATATCCCAAAATAATTGGGCAAGGTTACAAATTTTGTAACTTAAATTGAATTGGTTATTTTTACAGTTTTTTCGTTTTGGTTTTCAATTTAAATATGGCTTAGTTAGTTCAGTTAAACTATAAACTTAAGACGAGTTTATTTCATAAGATATTAATTATATTTTAAAAAGTTGTCGTAATATATTATTAAAATGTAATATAATTAACGTAAACACATACGTTATATGCACTTTTAAATATTATGTTATTGTTATTTTCCAAATCCAGTTAATTTAATTTATAAATGCTTCAATGAGATGATAAGAATATTAAAAAATAGTGAACATTCGTAAAATTGTTAAAAAAAATACAAATATTTTGACGTACAAAATTACGAGAAATAAAATAAAAAATATATCTTGACTAAATTATAGAGTTGAAAAATGTGAATTATGAAAGTATTATTAAATAAAATATAAATAATATTCAGTAAAGTTTTAATTCAATTTTGAAAGTACAGTAAATAGTAAAGTATTACTAAATAAAATATAAATAATTCTTGGAAAACAATTTAATCTAAATTTAAAAGTTCAACAAACCTCAATTGTTCACTTCTTTTTTCATAATTCCATCACGATTATGAATTTTAATAACAATATTTATATTTGTAAAAGTGTCATTCGATTAATAAAAAAAATATTACTCTTTTGTTTGATTAATATCGTCCAACCAACTTGTTGATCGAAGGAGACATATATCATACAAAATTCAATTAAAATTAAACTAAAAATGTTTAAAATAATTTTTATATAAATTATTTAAAAAAAATCCATGCTTCAAATATTATATATAATATCATCTTTTATCTTTTTGAACAACAACATTGATTATTACTACTGATTTCTCCAAATAAATGATGAAAACATAAGGTAGCAAAAGATTGCCCCGTTTGATTTCCCTCTTCTTTTTATTATTATTCTTGCTTGGTTAATTTTTATAAAATAAAATCATACATTTTGTAACTTCAGTTTTATTGAATATTTAAAAAAAAAATTATTGCACCCATTTATAACCAATTTCATTTCAATTAAAACAAATAATAATATCAATTCAACTAACACATACACTCACCAAGTATAAATAAACTCATATAATTAATAATTTACATGACGTAGAAAAATCCTTGATATATGCAGAGTTGTATTTATAACTCTAAGTCTCGATATTATATTATATGAATTAAATAAATATTTAGCTTCAGTGATTTTCAATTGTGTGTATAGATTATAAAATTACAGGTGTCTTAAAATGTTAAATTATTTAAAAAATATAACAAGAACTTACCCAATTTAACATAAAATTTATAAATTTATGTTTAGTTAAATTTTGTATGAATAAAATAATCGATCATCATCTTTAAAACTGTAATTACTATTAAATGATTTGTTAAGTCCTTACCAAATTTGACCTGGTTTATTGTTCCTAATTTCTAGTAGCAAAACTTGTTCGTAATAGCAAACTTGAAAAATAAATCTATATAAATGAAATTGTTATTTCAAACTTTACTTCATGAACAAGTAAAATTATGTTTAATTGTTATTTGTTTTTATTGGCAACCATCATGTTATTTAAAGAAATAAAAAATTTATTATAAACAATATTTAAATGCAATAGATAGTTCTGTATATCATTAAATTAAAAGTTTAGTGGTGATTTTACCATTAAATTATCATGATTTTCAAAAGTTTACGATTATAATTTTTTTTTCTCACACATTTTATTAATAGGTTAATTCTGTAACAACTAAACTGTTTTTAAAAAAAGTCATGTTTTGCAAAACAAGATGGTGTTGTTTCGTTACCAGTATGGTAGTAAAAAATTGAAAACAATATGATAAAACGTGGAACAAATTTTTTAGTGATAAGATGAGAACAACTAAAAAACAATAGTAAAATGTGTCAAAAAAACGTAGATAAGATCACAAAATAATAATAATTTTATAAAATTATAAGCAATTAAACAAAAATTATAAATTATTTTAAATGCAACTTTTTATAATACTTTAAAGAATTTAATATATTTTAATCTCTCATAATTTTGAATAAAATTTGGAATTAGTCTATTTTTAGCATTTTAATTAATTTCGTCCCTTATCTTTAAAATTTAGTTAATAAAATTAAATACTCACATTTTTAAAATTAAATAATTAAATTGAATCAAAATTTTAAAGATAATTTAATTTTAATTTTCACAAACATTAAAGAGCATATTCAACTTTACTTTAAAAATTATTATGTTACGGAATTATAATTGAATGATAATGTATTCTTTTTTCAATATAAGAATATATTTAAATTAAATTTTTTATTAAAATATTCTATTAGTGTAAAAAACTGTTGTATTTAATCATAAATTACTACATAATTAACAATATAAACTTTTAGATACTGCTTCAAAAGTTGTTTTTAAATATTAAAAAAAATGGAAATTAAATAATGAATGTATCCAGATAACATTAACATAGATATACTCCTTAATTAGTATTTTACTATTAATTATTGATTTCTTAATAAATTGTTTAGAGTGTTCGATGATGCCAATTAAATATAAATACGGAAGATTTTTAAGGTGCGTATATAAATTGTTAAGGTGAGTGTTACTCTTCAATAAACGATCTCTTATTGATTAAAATGTACAGAGATATATGATTATAGAGAAATTGATAAATATCTAAAACTCATACTAAGAGTATTACTAACTTTTAAATAATAGAAAAAAAAAGTGTTGAAAAACATATTTATAGTATTTGCACATCTAGATAAAAGAATTAGTATGAAAGTGTTCATTTCAAATTATATTTTTATTTACCATAAAAACGAGAGTTCATTTACTTTTCTCATGCAAGTCATTTTTAAGATTAAATATATTTTCAGCTTTTAAATACTAAAAAAGTTTGAGATATAACATATTTTGATTCTTAAAATTTAAATATAAATAAATATAAATTTTCAATTCAATAATATTTTTTTAATATTTTAAATGGTATTTTATATTAATATTTTAATTATTTATATAAATTTTCATTTATAAATTTAAATGTCAAATTAAAACATTAAAACATAAAAATAAAATTAACGTGAATAGATTTAAAATGATTATATTTATTTATTTCTAAAATTTAAAATTAAATTATATTAAAGTTTGAAATATAAATAAATTTTAATTTTGTATATAAATTTCGGAACTAAAAATACATTTAATTTTTTTTTTTGTTAAAGTATCCCCAAAATTTGGTAAAACAAGTTTAGAGAAGCTTGAAATAATGTTGAATTGTAAATTTTGTTCCTTATATTCTTCCCACAATTTTAGTTTTTTAATTTTTAACTATATCTAATTTTAGTCTGTAAATTTGTTTTACTAAACTTTGATCCTTAAAATTTTAATTATACGTAACTTTGGTCAATTTTTAGTTTTTAAAATATATTAAATCACTGTCAAATTACATCTGACGATGACTTTCTGCCACTGTTATCATATTCAAAAAATTTTAAAAACTACAAATATAATGTATTTTTATCCAACTTGACTATTTATACGCAAATAAATAAAATATACGAATAATTAAACTAAAAATATAAAGGTATGGATAATTAAATTACAATTAGGTAAAAAATTAAGAACTAAAATTACAAAAAATGAAAATTGAGAAGTTAAAATTATGAAAAATAAAATAAAAACCAAATTATGAATTTTGTAAAATAAATACCTAAAATTACGAAACTAAAATTGTGGACTTTGTAAAATAGAGACACAAAAATTAAATTAAGCCTAAACTATTCTTACAGTTCTAAAATAGTTATAATATAAAATAAACAAAGAATTGTAGTTTTGTTTTTTTCTTAAAACACACCCTTACTGTAAGGGGGTTCATATAAAAATCCAGTTTTTTTCTTAAAACACACCCTTAATGCACCTTTGTTTCAAGAAAAAAAATGGAGGTGCAGAAAACCAGCAGCAGCAACGGGAGGGGAGCTGCGGCGGCGCAAGGTAAAACATGGGATTGTAAAAACAGGGACATAATGAGAATTTTAAAAATTAGGGGGTTCAGAAGAAAAAAAAGGAGTGCAGGAAGCAGCAACCCACGGGCCTTTTATTCAACGCCCACGGATTGGGCTGAATTGATATCCATTTTTAATTTATGCTCCTTGACCAAGGATAAAAAAAAGTAAGCTCTTAATTTTTTCATTTAGTCTTCAAATATATATATATATATATATATATATATATATATATATATATATATATGATTATATTGCATATTGAAATATATGTTATTTTATAAAAAAAATTAAAATTTGTATTCTTTAGTTAAAACTGCTTCGCACTATAAATCAATATGATTGGTTTATAAAAAATAATTAATTATTCTTTAGTTATATTATTAATATGAAGTATTTTATCAAATTTGTTAATAATCAATATTGTGCGGAGTCTATGGGAGATGTTATACAATAAATAAGTGAATATATTACAAGGAGAATAACTTAAAAATTGCAACAAATAAACCATGTGAAGTCATTCAATTTAGTATATGTTCGTACAACTTGACGAAGAGATATAGATTATAAACCACAATATAGGTTTTAATGTATAAATGAAAAAACTGCTTTTAATTTAAGTGATAAAGGTACCATTCGACTTTAAGAGAAATTTTATCATGATACAACTTGTTATAGAGTTGTAAAGTTACAAGGGCCAGCTATTTTTTTTTTTATATATATTTTTGTTTTTTCAATTACTATTTTAAATAGCTTTTTTTCAAAATAAAGTAAGCAAAAAAGAAAGTGTTTAGTACGGAATAATTGAAAAAAAATAGACACGGGAAAAGATAAAATAATATTTAATAAAATATATTTTCAAGCAGAACACGAAAGAAAACTAATTAATTTCGTGTGTGTGTGTTTTTTTAAAAAAAAAAAAACAAAACGAAAAGGAAAACGAGTTCGTAACTTTTCAGCTTTAAAAATAAAATAAAGAATTAAATAAGAACCAAATAAGATTTTTTTTTTTTAAATGTTGGGCCATAATATATATAACTCAACATAAGAAGATGTAAATTTTACGTTAGATGCTTGTGCATTTAAAAAAAAAAAATCAGAATTCGAAATTAATATGTTGGATAGAACATTGAAATAACACAAATTGTAGGGAAGATAATAAAAACATTGACTTAATTAAATGATTTGAGTATATGTGAAATCAGAAGAAGTTTTATAAAATTATCAGTAAAAAGAATAAACCAATAGAAGTGTAAAAATATTTTTAAAGGTAGATTAAACCATAGAAAAACAATCAACGATTCATCCATATAGTTGAATCAAGGCATAAACCATTTTATGCAGTAAATAAAAATATTTCAATATATATAACAATCTATATACAATAAAGAACATCACAGAATGAGAATAACACCAAAATCTGCGACGACAACTACTCGATTTTAAGGTTATTTAAAAAATTACATAAGAACAAAATTATATTTGAAGTTACTAAAATAATATAACATAATAGAAATGGAAACAAGTGAGAACAAATGTGTTTCCCTCTACTTCTTATAAAGCCATAACAGAAACATTGGTTTATGAAAGATATACAATGTCCAGAAATAAAAAGAGAGACATTGGAGAAAAGAACAACGAAGTTGAGATGAAACAGTAGGTGGCTAGCATCAGCGAAACGTGACAGCCTTTAAAATGGGGTTGTTGGGTTAAAAAATGAACAAGTTTCAGAAGGAACTGAATATAGAAGACAGGGATAATCACAGTAGGGACTTGTTGCATGTGACTGTGACAATTATATAATATATTATATATTATATAGTGAAACGTCAAGGTTCATTGACCCTATATATATATATATATATATATTATAGCAGTGGATTTCTTTCCCTAGGCTAGATAGCCAGTTCAAAATGACGTTAAAATAATCTTAGATTATTTTTAAATAACTTCCCAGATCAACTTCATTTTGATGTCTACTACCTCCAAAACAAGACTCTTCAAAATTTAAAAATAAGCTGCCACCTCATGGATGTAAACAAACAACACTTCTATACCTTAACCATGATTAGAGATGTCGGATCAGTGCATGTAATACTTTTTTTTTATTATTAATTTTTAGAAAATAATCTGAGCAATATTGAAATGAGACATTGATTTAGTTGTCGGGGTGGGCTTTTGGGATTAGGTAAATAATTTGGGAAAATAATGGAATCTGAGGCAGTTGAGTCTGCGACAGGCTGGGCAAGGGTCTCTCTGCCCCCTTTGAGCGACCCTAATTCTTCATAAGAAAACATCTGTTGATTTTTGTGATAAATATCTAAAAAGTAGGAAAATTGAAGTGGAAAACGTGTGATTGTGGAATTGGGGGAGAAAGTAACGTAGATTGAGATGAATGGTTTGTTTTGGTGTTATTGTTTGAAGGAGAAGAGGGCCACAGTGGTGGTGGCGAGGGAACACTTTGGGCACATTCACACAAGTTTGCAATTAGCGTGATGCGTTTCAGGAACTGAAAAAGTGACACCCTTGTGTTTCAAGTAGTGAGTGATTTCTTGTCTTCCACCTGTCTCTGCTGTTCCTTCTTTGTAATGTGAGTGAATCAGAATGTTGTTTTCAACTCATTTATTATTCATATTATCATTTCGATCGCACAGGACAAACACTCAAGACAAATTTTCCTAATCAAGATTACAATAATACACAACAAAAACAAAACCACTGCAGTTATTCACTAAAAAATCAGATCAAGATATTGAACCACTCTTTAAAATGATATCAGAATTATAATTAGAGTCTATTCTATCGAAACAAACGAAATTTATGTGTAATTTTGTTTCACTCAATGTCGAGTCAGAATGTTTGTAATGTGGCATAGATGGGTGTTGAAGGAGTTTACTGTGCAGATTACTGGCACCCCCAAGTGGAAAGAGATTATGTGAAGATATATATGATTAATTAGATGCATGAAATTGACATGTGGAGCCCTTTGTGGTGATGGTTGATTAGTTATTTATGTTGAACAACTAGTAATGATATTCCCACAGCTACATTCTTCTAACATAACATTCATTTCTATCCACATAGGAGCTGTATATTTGTTTCTGTCTGCTGCTCCCTTCCAACAATTAATATTATCATTTTCTCTATAAACAATTACTTTCCACCCTTCATATCTTTTTTTTTTTTTTTTGCTTCTTCCATGGAAAAATAATCTGCCTATCTCACATTTTACAGATATGCTACCAAAATCTTGGTTATATACAAGTTTTAATCCAAATCTCAAGTAAAAAAAAATTATTGTTTTAAAGTTTTTAATAATTTCTATTGATTGTGTATTTAATGTTAATTAGCAATTATGCAGGTCGGCGTTTTTTCTAAACTTACATGATAATATTTAAAATGTTGCTTTCGGGAGGGAATCCAATACACACATTTTTGCTGTCTTTGTAAACTGATCCAATGCAAGTGTTTATACATATATATCCCAGTATGGATAAATTTATCAAATTGGTTTACTTTGTTTTGAAATTTATTGAAATTATTAATTTTTAAAAAAATAAAAATAGACAAAATGTGTTTGTTTGTGTGACGCACACTTTCATATATATATATATATATATTTTTTAAATTGTCAATTTGGACAAACTTGAAAACAATCAATCTAGTAAATTTGTCGCCATATGCCATTAATGTGTTTGCTGGAAATTAGAAAACATGTATGTATGTTTTAATTTGTCTGAGTGAAAATTCTTTTAGATTATTTATTAGTATTACCAAGAAATTATTATTTACAAATTTTAAAATAATATAGGTATATTACTATTGTAAAATTAATTGATTGACTGAAAAAAAAAATAATGTACATAAAACCTAATACATGTATCCTGTATTCAGTATTCTCAATGAAATAATATATCAACTTGCTCAAGTATTATATATATTTTTCCCTTTGAAAAATATTTTCACAATAAGATGTTCTTTCTTCCTACAGACCAACTATTAGTTTTATATTTAAAAAAAAAAAAAAAACTAAACACTAAACCACCCTCCCTAAAAAAATACATGATTTTATATTCTTTCAATTTAAGTTTAATTTGTGTCCACATGATATCTGTCTCAATAATTGTTTTCATGGAAAAAAAAATTAACATTTAGTCTTTGAATATATTTATTTCCAAAGTTCTACATATTTTTAAATTATTTTGGTAGACCCGTTTTTAAAACAAATAATGGAAGATACCAAACCATCGTGTAAATAACACTAACTATTATATCATTAATAATTTTCTTTTGAAATGTATTACAGTTAAAGTATAATTACATTTGTCATTTAAAAGAAATGAAAAGAATGAAATGATTTACATATCTTAAAATTATTTTTTATGAATTAAATAATGAACCCCCCACTCCATATGCAAAAAAGGATACACATGTTTACAGTGGTCTCTCGTGAAACTTTTTTAAAATCAAGTTTAACTTGCATCCACATGATATCTAACTCTGTGTGTGTTTTTTTTAATGGTGGAAACAACTTGGAGTACAGTTGTTAAAATTTAGGTTTGAATAAAAACAAATTTAGATGTCATCATATTTGGAACTTGTTATTACAGTTTTTAAATTTAGTAATTATTTTTGTAAAAAGAATCTTTTTTTCCTGTGCATAGCTATCTGAACTTTGAAAACATATTAATTTGATTTGAACTTTAACTGCAGGAGTCAAAGTTTATACGAAACAAAAGCAATGTGAACAAACATTTATACATTAAATAATGTGATTTGGATGCTTCACTAGATTCAATAATTATTGTATAACTTCTTTAGTCTTATTCCTTGCCCAAAACATGGAAATATGACAAACCTAACCCATGCATTCGGTAAAAGAGAAAAACTCTTTTGCTTTTTCTTTTCTCATTAGGATGCATACACTTTAAGAATTATTTCCTTATATTTCTACCTTTATGCTCTTTATATTCACATTTTTCCATATATAACTAAGTTTCAATAGAGGGATCGAGACGTTTCCATCTTTTATTTTAAATAGTTTTATAATATCTAAGTTTTTTTTTTTTTTTTATCAATGAATAGTAAAAACAAAACTTAGAAATCACCATTAGTATATTTGAGAATATTTTTCTAAAACTTTGTATGATCATATTATTAACCGTAGGAGAAATGATAGTTTAATATTATAAAAATGCATGAAAAGTGGTAGACGATAAATTAAATGTCTTTGATATGACACCATATTATATATACATTGGTACTTTATCAGATTTTCATTCCTCTCGATTCTAACCAAAGTTTTCTTAGGATCGATCAATACAAGTCAAAATGTGATGAGTGTGGTTATTATGACTTATTATTATTTTAAGAGCAAAACGCATGTCGTTTTCGCGTCCAACTTTAAGCATCTAACTAATTCACCTTTCAACTAATAAAGCACACTATCATGTTTTTTTTTTCCTCGTTTATCTTCATACAATAAATTCATTTGTAAATTATTCAAAAAACTAAAAATAAAGATATCATTGATAAAAAAAAAGTAATTAATACAATTTTACATAAATAAAAACAAAAATTGTCCAAAAACCTCGCATTTAAAAAAAGAACTGAGGTATTTTATATAAATGAATTTCCCACTTTCCTATGTAATCTAATTGCATCATGGCGAAAATCTCATGGAAATTATTTTTCATACCTTTCAATGTTTTGACCTAAGTTAACCACACCTTAATAGCGTTTTAGTTCATAAATTACGGAAATTTGCCTTTCCTCCTTCCTAAGATATATTCAAATCACACCTTTAAATTATTTAATCATAAATAGACTATTAGGATAGTTACAAAAACATATAATATTTTAAACAAAAGTCGCCTAATAGATCAGACTTTTACATTTTACAATAATATTTCTCACTTTATATATAAACTCACAACAATAAATGTCTACTTTTTCTTTAAATATTCAAGTATATTAATACTTTTAAGTACATTGTTACTTTAATCGTATATGAAAAAAAAAACACTCGGTATACATGTATAAAATTTAGAAAACAAAATATCTTAATTTTCTTGTTTAAGTCTCTCTTTCTTTATTGATACTTGCTCTTAAAAACATAAAAAGGACGTAGAACTCTTTTTAAACTAATGAGCTGTAACTTTTATAAAAAAAATTACGTTACCAATAATATAAATTTTATTTTATAAGTTAATTTTATAAAATAAAATTAAATTTATAATAAAATTTTTAAGATCATATTATAACTGGTCAAATTATATTTAAAAAATTGTTATTATTTATTAAATCTATCATGTCATTTTTTTAAATCATTATTAATATTTAATTTTATATTTAAGATATATATTTGCATGAAGATTTAATATTGACTAAAATAAAAAAAAATTACAATATATAAAAGTAGTTACAAACTTATGTTTTACAAATTACGTATAATAATTTTAACTCGACCTCAAAATTAATAAAGTAAAAAACGAAATTTTATCGTGACAAAACAAAATAACATAAATAAATTGACATTTAAAATTATCTAAAGAATGTGAAAATCATTTATTTGACCATAAAACTCTAATTTTCGATCATAATAGTAAAAATACATAATCAAGTTTTATGGAATATTTTTTAAAATTTCAGTCTGATTTCATGATTAAGTAATTAGGAATAAAAGTTTTAAAGAAACAATTTAGAAAACATAACAATATTATTCAATTTCTTAAAATTGTGGAAAACAAATATTTTTAACGGTTCTATAAACAAAAATGAAATTTTAATTCGTGTGAAAGCACATTATGAAAAAAAAAAAAAATCCTCCTCGATGGTCTTACTTCCTATACTACTATTTATATTACATTAATTTATGATTGTATATTTACAACACACTCAGGTTGAATTTAGCAATAGAAGAAATAATAATTTCATTACATTATGCTTCTTTTACTATGCATTCAAGAGAAACATACTTACTTAAAGATCTTTGCAAATACGTTGCCAGTAAAGACAAACATAATTAACAAGTTGGTAATGAAGATAAAGATGATATTATATAGTAACAAACTTAATAATATGTAGTTTCAATTAATATTTTAAATATATGTTATTTTTATAAGGGTTAAATATGTTTTTAGTCTGTATACTTTGGGGCGATTTTGGTTTTAGTCTATTTTCAAACTAAGGTACAATTTAGTCCTTCAACTTTAGAAAACTCTGGTTTTAGTCCTTTTTACCAAATTTTGTTAACTTTATTTGTTGTTTCAAACACGTTTCTCAGTTAACATTGAAACAAAAATGTGTCAAACATTGTAAACAATCCAAATGCTATAATGAAACGTGCTTGAAATTAAAAAATTTGGTAAAAATGACTAAAAAACCAGAGTTTTCTAAAGTTGAAGAACTAAATTGTACCTTAGTTTGAAAATGGACTAAAACCAAAATCGACCCAAAGTATAGGGACTAAAAACATATTTAACCCTTTTTATAATCTATTAAATGACGATGTAATTAAAAATTATAAAAGGGTAAAATTACAACATCAAATTACTAGAATATTAACTTTTTTTTATTATCAATGTTTGATATTCAATATCATTTCTATGTTCATTATTTTTGTTCAATTTAATTTTATTTTTTTTTTAAATGAGACAATTTTGTCTCTTTTCAAATTCAAATTTAATTTAATTTTTATATAATAATTACACTGATATTTTTGTTAAAGTTAATATTTTAATTAAATATTTTTAATTTAGGGTTAGAATTGATTTAAAATTAGAATGAAAATTTTAAAAGTGAAGAGAAACACCATTGATTTAAAATTTTAAGTGATTAAAAAGTTAAAAGTAACACCATTATCTTATGTGATTTTTAACCTCTTATTAAAGTTTCAAATCAACCGTGTTAGTCCTTATTCTTAAAATCTTGATTATACTTTTATATCAACGGTGTCTCTAAGCAAAAATATTTAATAAAAATATGAATTTTAATAAAAATATGAATATAATATTTATATAAAAATTAAATTTAGTTTAAATTTGAAGAGAGATAAAGTTATTTTATTTTTAAAAAATTATGATTAAATTAAATAAAAATACGAATATGAAAATCAAATTTAATATAAAACATTGACCAACTTATGAATTTTCACATTATTAAAGTGCAAGACTAATCATTATTATTGAAATTTATAACTGTAAATTAAATATATATGTTTTCTTCTACTTAGTTTTTTTAGTTATTAATATTCATTAATTTCAATCTTTATTATTTGAAATAAAAGTATCAAAATAAGTTGATGTCTAACTAAAAAATCTTTTAAAAGTGATAAAGTTAAAGAAAAATAAAGGAACAACAACCCGTAAAAAGTTTACTACTATATGACTCTTAAGCAAGCAACCATATCTTAACCTCTAACAATATTTCATATTTTAATCTTTACATTATAAAATATTATTTTAGTTATACATATACATTTTAGTATTTTGTTAATATGAGAATGAATATTATTATTAAGTTGAAGTTCAGATTACCATTAAGACAGAAAATTAACATAAAAGGAAGAAGAAGATAGACATTAAAACGAAAAGCAGTGTAATGATTATGGGACCAGAGTATATAATACATAATCGAATGTTTTACTGAAAAGAGAAAATAATGATTATGGGACCAAAATTTAAACTCGCCCTTTAAGTATATTTTCTGAAGTTGGTCGGTTCCTTGAAGATGCCCACTGTTGTTGACATGGTCAAATGGTAATTGATAGTTCTATCATTGCTGCTCACTTTTCGTCACACAACATGGAATAGAAGAAAAAGGAAAAGAAGGACCGATATTAACTAGCAAGATAAGTCATCTATCACGTTCTTTAATGCAAAAGTTTTTTCTTTTTTCTTTAAAGTTCTTTCTCTTTTCCCAAATCCTATCATCCAAACATTAAAAAAAAAAGATATATTATATGTACATAGTTAGAAACCAAAATAAAAATAACGAGTTGACGTTGTTTTACTTTTGATGATGCTTAAAAAAATATTATGCGAATAAAATTCACTATCTTTTTTGAAAAAATATATTAAATATGAAATTAATACTTATTGTTTTTCATGAGGTGACAATATCAACTATCTCTAACACAAAACTCTAAACTTAAGGAATCCGTTTCTGTTATCATAGTTATTTTCTTCAACATTTTTTATAATACGAAATGTTGTATGTAAAAGATAATTCGATGCTTAAGTGAGTGTGTGACTCTTAGAGTTAATTTTTTTATTTCATACTTGTATTTATAGGTTTTAAAATGTATTTTTAATTAAAGTTGTTTTAATCACGGATCAGAAGGTAATAAATATATTTTGTAAACATATTTAATTTGTAACATGATCAACTAAGAAGTGTTCGACTGTTTGGCCACTCACTCTATGGTAAGAATAATTCGGTTTGCAAAGATAAATAAGAATGAAGACGTTGATCATCGGATCAACTGTTGACCGACCGATTACACAATATTCTTATAGTTAATATCTTGTACACATTAATTGATGCAATTGATGATGGTTAATTACAATAATTATTGAAGGGTAGAAGGTTAAGCGAAAATTGATTTGCTTAAACCGAGAAAGATAGAACAAAAAAGAGAGTAAAAAGATAGGAGGACGAAATATTGCACCGAAAGTCAAATGCTTTATATGGGACACTGTATGTGTATGCTACTAATGCTCCACTAATCATATCTCCCACTAATAATCTTTTATAGGACTTATTAGGATCACAACCATCGGGTTAGCTAGGGTAACAATAATATTGTGCTCGTATAAATCCACTACGGATTTTCAGTAACTATGACTTTTCAAAATAGTTAAATTTAATTTAAATATTTTAATTTAAACATAACATAAAGAGGAAGAAATGAATTTTGATAAAGGAAATGCAAAGTGCGTGTTTTTTTCTTTTAATTCCACTATTACACGTGATAAATGTAGACGACAAGAAAGCATCGTTTGATGTGTCGTGAGATGTAGCGTGGTAAATATGGATTGAGAAATTGAGTGGTGATTACGTGAAGCAAACGGTGTTTTGATGTTGCGACTAGAAAGAAAGTGTGTGACGTATTTTATGTATCTGAATCTGTCTTCTTTTTTTTTTTTTTTCCTTAATGTTTGCAACGCACGTTAAAAGACGCTGATATTGGTTTGTGTTGCTTCTTTTGTAACGATCTTCCCTGAACCATGCAAAAGCATTTGCACATGATATCATGCGAACAACCTCAGACACCAAACCCTGTTTACCTGCCGTTTCTTACTTCTTTCCAACCCAACTTAACATGCAATTTCTTCCCACTCTGCAACTTCCATGTTGTATATATATATAATTCTTCATGTCTAGTTCTTTTTTTCTTCTTAAAGTGATTGATTTTTTGTGATTTCCACTATTTTTTTAATGTTTTGTTCTCGTAATCAGTATCCCTCTTTCTACAAATGAATTACCTTATTCAAAAAACATTTAAATTATGGCAATGTGTGATTCTTAATGTATATGTTTAACCATAAATTAAAGTAGATTGATAAGTAAGATTATAAAATTGTTATCTTATAGCATTTCTTTTGATGTAATATAACAGGAGCTAGTTGAGAATTAACCCCAGTATTATTATTATGTTCTCCAAGTATCTTAATTATATTATCGAAACATTGCTTCAAGGTTCAACTTTCTCCTCAATGATTCTTTTCTTGATAAATGAGAACCAATTTTTAATATTGGATCATTCAATGCTAGTTATATATATATTTTTATGTTTTTTTTATACAATGTTAAATAATTATATTTTTTTATCAACGACATACTGCACAATGTAGAGTTTCATTTAAATATAACGGGAATATAATATATCTTCACTTATATACTATAATTTAACATTATTTTTAATACACGTGGGATTTCAAATAACTTATTTACATGTTATAAAATGAAAAGTCACATAAATAAAGTAATAATCCAAATTGATCTTTTGAAAAAAAAAATCATGGTAAAAAGATTTATTTAATAAATTAGTTGGTTAATTTAAAGCTTTATTTTTTTCGTAATATGTCATATATATTTATACAAAAGACCTCATCTATACCAACCTCTAATCCTCATTTTGCAGTTGAGATTTTAATATATTTAAATTTTGATTAAAATAAACATTTTTTACAATATTATGCTGAATCACGTGTTGTGATATACAACTGCAATATTATATAACCAAAAACTTTTATCAAAACTTTATTTTATTTTCTTTGTTAGTTAGCTTTTCAACTTTATACAAATTGTTCCGATGTTAATTCTGATAATAAAAATACTACGTTAAACAAACTTAAATGTTTTTAACTACTAAATTAATTTAACGAATAAAAAATGCATTTCCTTTTTAAAAAAAATACACTGAACAACATAAAAAAAAAAACTCATTTTTTTAATGCCCTACATGATTTATATTAATTATTATTCTTTTTAGTTAATCTCAGAAACAGAATTGTATTTTTTAATCTAATAACATATTTTTTTGGGAAGCTTTTTATGTAAAAAAATCTCCATAAAGTTAAGATTTAACGATAAAAATGTATAAAATGTAGCGCGATGAGTTTTAGTTTTTTTATGTTATAGATTTGTTGTGGTGTAGATATATTTGATTTATTGTATTAAAGTCCTACAGCTTTTGGAACATATGTATGAAGAAGACAGAATGAAAGATGGAAAAAGGTATTGAATACGGCATTAAACACGGCAAATGCCACCATAGCGATTCATTATGTCACATTAATCAAATCAAACCGTCACAACAGAGATGGAACTGTAGCTATAGCTAAAATCCATCACAATGGGTCTACCCAACGACGGAATGGATTAGGTTTATTTGTCGTAAATAAATGTCCGTTTTACAATTAAAAATAATTTTAATTAAATATTGAATTATAAAAATTAATACTATGATTAATTAATTACTTTTTAATTATAACTTTCATTGATATTATTTTTAAATACTTTATATTTTATTATTATTTTTATTTTTGTTATTGTGATCATTAATTACCATAAATAAATATTGTAAATTTTAGAAAAAATTCAAAAACCATTTGGTAATTATATTGTTCATCATTCAAATCACCTTCAGATAGAATCTTACCTCTATCTCTCAAATATTCACAAATCCTTCAAAGAGAACTAGTATAAAAATCTACATTGATTATTTGTGTCTGTTTTAAAATTTTGCATATAAAAATCTGCAACAATAGAATGATGGAAGTGTAATAATAGTATATTTAATGATAAAGATAACCTTCTGGAAGAAGCTAATAAAGCAGAAGCGAAAGCAAACGAAATAATTGAGATAAAACAAAAGAAAGAAAACGTCTCGCAATGGACGCGTTAACTAACCAGTGGCGCATTACGTGCCATAACAAAACTAAACCACACATCTTTGAGAAACAAACACAACAAAAGGCTTTTGGAAAATGACGAATCAACACATTGTGAATCCCAATTTCCATCTCTGATGGTATCCTTTTGCGGTTCACCTAGCCATAAACACTTTCTAAGTCACATTCACATGAATGTTAGCAACAGTTGTACCAGTAGTAGGGTTGCATGATGATGATCACACCCAAATAACACACAGAAATAGTTGGAATATAAATAAAGTCTCACATATAAAAGAAGGTTGGTGATGAATTTATATTTTAGAATAATACCAAAAATAAATATGTAAAAACTTAACTTAAAACAGATAATATCTTATCAAATACAGATGTACATGAGTGTTGAACCTCTCTAACTAAAACACACAAACCTGGCTTCCAAGTGTGAGTGGTGACACAGTGACACACGCACAAAAGGGTCCAAAAGGAAGGAAAAAGGTGTAGAAGTAGTAGTAGTAGGTGTCTCTGGTTGATAATAACAATAATGGCTTGGTGGCATACAAAGGACACACACAGCAATTTGAAATGACATCAACATCTTTCCCTCAAAGCCTTGTTTCTGACAGCTGAGTCAATATTCTCCTCTCCATCAATTCCTATCTATCTATATATCTATCTGTTAATAATTATTTGGGTTAAACAGTGAAAAACTGTGTTTGGAATTGGAGGCTAATAAAAAAGGAGAGGGTGAGGGTTGTTGGTGCAGTGCTTAATAAATAGGATTAGCCATTAGGTGTTTGTGTGAATGTGTGTGTGAGTGTCACGATCATGTGCGAGGGTGTTGAAATGAGTAATTAAGAGCCCACACATCGTACATGTATTATGAAGAACTGCAAAATCGGACACACACAGACACCAAAAGCATGTCTGTGCCACATGCCTCAGGCAGCCCTATGCCTTCCTTACCTCAGTCCTGCACGTGAACAAACCCATTCCAAGGGTGGGAGCGACCCAAACCAAACCCATCAAAGTCAAAACTTCTGATGTATTCAGAATATTCTTCCTACATCTTTCTAATCCTCTTTAATCTCAATTAATTTATCTCATTCATCACTCTTTTGATGTAACTCTGTACCTTACTTCCCCACCATTTATGATGCATTTCAAATCTGAATTTCTAAAACCATTTTTATTTTCTTCATTAGATTTTGTAACGTCTTTTATTATGTGGGACACTTTTTTCGACAAAACCTAATTATCCTATTTACGCTGTTCTCCTGATTTTTTGGTGGTGTGTTCTAGAAGAACTGGATGGCGGCTCCTTGAAGGAAGACCCGTTCAAGAAGCAGCTTTTCAAATCTGCATATGCCCTGTATATTCGGATCATCGTATTTTTAGTATTTTTCTCTTTAATTTTTTAAAACATTTCTAACTGCTTACAATATCTTTTACCTTTTTTAATTCAAAACATGTTTGAATTTACATAGAGAATAATACAATATTTTATTCTGTTAATTTGGATGAAGTTATAAACATATTTTATTCAGGTTATGTTTTTATTAGTTTTATAATAAATTATTAAAGGTAAAAAATATTTGAAAAGGTTATAGGTTTTCTTGAGGATGAAGAAATAAATTTATTTCGAATTTAAGAGTAACAACAAAATAAAGAATGAAAAGAAAAGAAATTTGCTTGTATTTGTTCTGGAACATAATTCTTCCGAGTGATTATTTTTATTTATGTTTTTCTTTAGGGTTTCTTGTACTCTAAATCCTAAATCTAAAAAAAAAAGTAAAATTGTTAGGAAATATTTTTTTTAGATATTTATTTAATGAGCTTAGTATACATTAAATGAAAATTCTGTACATCAATTCGTAATTTATAAAGCTATCTTCTTTTTTTCGGTTTAAAAATACGTTGAAGCGATTGATTTAAAAGGAAAAGTTAAATAGTCTAAATAAGATGTTAAATAAATTATAAAAAAACTAAGATAATTTTATACGTAAAAGAGCGTTTATATGATTTAATTTTGTAATAAAAAAGTAAGGTATGAAGATAATTGAAATAGAAAAAAGGTAAAAGTGGGCATGGAATTTATTTATAGAAGTGTTATTAATGAGTAGAAGAGGATTGAGGTGGAAAGGTGGATGATAAGAATGAGTAATTTCCAGTTAAGAGATGATAAAGAGAAAGGAAAATGATGGAGACACCCACTTTTGTTCAATATAAGATAAGATAAAATCATAACCAGCCATCCATACTTCTCTCTACTTTCCACCCTTACTTTCCCAAACCAACCATTTTCAACCTCAACTTTCTAAAATATCACTTCTCCTCCATAACCCTCCTTCACAACACACTTTAATTATTGCCTTCCTTAACAAAAATAATTTCTATTCTATATTTATTCGATTCAAAATTTACATTCGTGCAATGATACACTTAGAGTTAATCATGTTAGAAATCCCACATCTACTAAAGATAAAGTCAAATTATAATAATAAATGAAATATAAACATCATCTTACACATCGGTCTTGTAAGGTTGAGTTAAACTTTAAAACTCACTTCTAATAAATCATCATTTATTTAAAGTATTATCTGCTTTTATATTTTATTACGATTTTTTTCTTATAAAACGTAAAAAAAAAAATTAGAAAAAATATTTAATTGCTTTTAGTCTTGAATCCTACGCAATAGAAACTATTATACGTGACAAGTAATTATTTATCCATCTTTTTTGAACAAACTTCTTCAACATGTTTATAAGAAAAAAAAAATCAAATATATATAAAGTAAAATTATTTTACATAACAATTAATTTATAGATTTTTTTATTGTAATTTTAAAATTTTGAATTTTAATTCATACTTAAACTTTTAACTTATAGAAAATATGATGGAACATTACACCGTCACAATTTTAAAATTCATGAAAAATGGGTATTGTTGAAACAATGATTATAGTTTATACATATTTGACACCAACTATTAGATCAGACACTTATTATTAGGTCAAAAGTTATAATTGATAGTCAGAATATTTTTTTTATTTAATAATGTATTCAAGTGTCACAATATCAGTATGACTTAATTCATTTGACATCAAAAGAAAATTAATGCATCTGATAATAATTATTATCGAGTAATATGAAAATTTGAAGTTTAATTATCCATAATTTAAAAATGTGTTTAAACTATCCACAATTTAATAATTGATACCTATATCTATCAATATTTTTCTAACACATTACCTAAATAAGTAGACAACACTTTTTCTATATATACACTCTGGGTTAAATGAAAATAAAACTCAATATATAACCAATTATAAAAAAACCGTGATTCATTCTTATTATAGGCAATGATTGCACAAAGCCAAATTTCATTGTTCAGCCCACCTTTTCTAATGATAATCCTTAAAAAAAAATGTTGATTAAATAATCAACGGTTTATAAAATGTAATTTTCAGTAATTTTTAAGCCACACCTAAATAACCGGGACTTTCTATGTTTAGGCAAGAATTTATTGAGACTAGTTTAACGTGGCCTAAAGTATAAAAAATGGTGTGATGAGATAAAAATAGTGTAAAATTTGTATCTAATACTTAATACATGAAAAATATTATTTGATTTATCTAAATTTTTTACATTCATTTAACACTATTATTATTTTTTATTAAAAAAATACAAAAATTTACACTTTTATGACTATTTTATTTATATATTTTGTGTGTCATAATACCATTACTCCTAATACATATAACTTACAGTGTCAATTTTTTTCACATCATACATGATATAAAGGATTTTACAAAGTTAATATCAGTTAAGAATATTACTCATTTATGAGAATCAAATGTTTGGAACAAATTTTATGAGAATCTTTGTTTTAGTTTTGAATGAGATTTTCTTAATATTAACCTTTGAAAATTTTCATCTTTTACAAATAAAGGAAGGTTGAACAAAGTATATTAGAAGATAAAAATAGAAAAAAAAAGTATCAATGGACTTGACTCGTAGATATGGATATTACATAGAAAGTAAATATTAATATTAATGTACGGTAGTATGTCTCACACGATCGGTTACTCTAAATATTATCTCGTATGTCGGCCAGACCGAACGGTCAAATATTATCTCGTATCAAATAATATCTCACCAGAGATATTTCAGGTGAGTTTGTTTATATTTCATACGGTTTATATTCTATTCTGTTATATTGATTTTATATCGATCCAAAGCCTACAAATAAAGACCAAAAGGCTCCAAACAAGGTACGCACAATTCAACTTACACTGACACTCTCATACTTGATTGAGTTCCACCCTCTCTCCGTTCTAGGCATCCACTTGCTGAGGACAGAGGGTGTTCCCATACGATATCTAACTTGATCGTCGGAGTACCTTTATAGGTACCACCCCCTCCCGGGCGAAGATCAGAGTGCGACGGACGGTCTGAAGAACGGACGGCGAAGGCAATTGGAGATTTCGCATCAGAAGGAAGCAGAAACACGCCATCGAGGTTAGTGCTTTCGGTCTCAGTAAATTCCTACCGAAACAATTAATATTAATAAAAATAAAAATATTTGTGAATTGATTAATAAATAAAGAGTTAGTATTATTGTTGTATGTATGTGTATAGAAAGATGTGTTATGAAAATAGAAGTGTGGGAGACCCCCCAAATAATAGCAATAGTTTATTTTGGTCGAAATGAATATGGAGTTAACAGTAACAGTATAATAAATGAGAGTGATGAGTTGAAAAACGAAAAAGCGATTGAATGAAAGGGAAAGTGAAGAAATAAGAAAGATTTACGCAAGATGATGACAGAAAGTGTTTAAGGGTGTGTACGATTAGTTGCCAGATTGTGATAGATGTCATTATTTTGTATCTTATTAAAGATGAGTCCAGTCACTAAATTGTTGCATGCTTTTTCCACTAAAAAACAATTTATTTTCCTCACTCGAAATATAATTTGCTGCCTACATTTTCGTAAAAACATCAATACAATTAAACAACATGTTTCTTTCTTGTATTTTTGTGTTTTATAGCTACTCTTCATTCATCCCATCAACATTAAGAAGGGAATCTCTACAACACACTTGAAAATGAAATTATGTTCCTCACCAAAACGTCACCACAACATAAATAAAATAACAAAATAAATGCACAAATTCTCTCTAAATTCTTTACCCCTTCCTTCGTTGCCTCTTCTACTACATCAAATACCACCACTCCAATTTCACCACCCTTAAGAGACATTCCTATAAATTTTTTATAAATTATTGATTTGACAATTACATATTAATTATGTACTTATTCATTAATGACAGATAGAGCCTCTTTAATAGAATAACTAAATCCGCATACAATGGTCCTTGTACTTTCTCACAGAAAGGTCTTTCATGTTACGATTTGTTATTAATTATAGGTTGAATTTATTTTATTATGTGTTTATAAAAAATTATTTTTTAAAAAAAAGGGTATAGAATAAGAGAAAAGGGAAATAAGGAGAAAGGAGAGGGGCAAAGTTGTGAAAGAATAAAATAAAAGAACTTTTGGTCCATGATTCATGATCATCGTCATCGTGCGTATCTAAAACATCTTCAAATCTATCTTTGACCGTCGTACTCTCTCTCTCTCTAATTTTCTCTCATCATCAGCCTTCGGCTTTTCGCCGCTGTTGCAGACTCTGCTGAAAACGCATACACAACACAGCCACCACACAGAAACACGAAAACACTTTCACTTCTTCAACCACCACACCCGAAAGAGAGAAAAGAATACGATATCTCCATTTTGCCCCTCTTCCCCAAACACATCTCTATAAATATTATAATTTCTCCATTCATTACCATAACAGCGGAAAGAGAAACAACAACTCTCACACTTATCTTCTTCTTCCTCTCATTCCATTCATCATTCATTACTCTGATCCCACGGCTGCGATCTTCTCGTTTCTCCAATCGTACGGCCAGGGGTCCTTTGTCTGCCCAACTCACTTCTCAGCTTTCTCTCTCTACGTAAGTCTCTCTCTCTCTCTGTATGCAACAACACAACAAAGCCTTTATTATTACCTGCTTTTTCGCTCTCTGTATGTATAACCTCTTTTTCGTTACGAATCATATCATATCCGCATAATATCTATCATCACTCGCACGTACACACGCACACACTCACACGCGCACTCCGCTATGCATTCTTTCTCGATTGTGCTTCGAATCTACTACCTCTCCTGACATTCACTGTACCGTTTTTCCTTCTTTTTTTCTTTTTATTCCTCCCTTTCCGTTTTCGCTCCCTTCAATTTTTCGATTTTTTTTTTAAAGTTGCTTTTTTTACGGTCCACCCCACTTCGCCCTTGTTCAACTGGATTCCGGGTTCGATTGCTTTCGCTGTTACATGCATCGATACCGGTTGAATTACGCGTTGTCGTTATGGGTTTTGCTTCTTCTGCCAGATTTAGATCCATCGTGGTGATGTAACTGCCTTTGGTAATTTGCCTGTATTCAGAAATTGAATGTTTTTCTAAGGTTTATGACGCAATGCGTTTGAAATTAATGAGTGTTTTATATATTTTTTATAATAAAAATAATATGCTTTGGGCTGCAAGGGTTTGTGTAGTTCGCTCTTGATGGGGATCCGTTAATTACTCAGTTTGATTCTTTGTGATGCGTGTGCATGTGGTGTCATATATGTGTTAAGATGCTGATGGACAGTACTGCGGTCAAGATATTAGCGAGTTTTGTTATATACTGTAGAATTTGTGATGGACTGTTGGGCTGTCAATCAATGATTTTTCTCAGAAATAAAAAAAGCACATTGAATTCTGTACCAGATACTACTTTGGATTTTTCAAATTTGGGGCTTGTTGTAAATTCAGTGGATTTGCGTGAGTGTGTTTAGTTTAGCCTCTAATTTTGAACCCTAAGATGGTTTTGTTATACGTAAGTTACTTTCGTTTTACTTGTTGGTTATGTATTTAGTACTCGAAGGATAACTGATATTAACCTGCGGTTCATTGCAGTACAGAAATTCTAGTTTTTTAAGAGACTTCAGGTTGCATGTTTTCATATAGCTGTCTTATTTAATCCTCTATCAGTTTGTGATTCTTATGCATGTGTGCAATTTTTACCGAGATACAATGACATACGGGGACTCCTTTTATCTGTTGTTATTTTGCTTAATATGTATATGTATGTATGTATCATAACACTGAAATGCAATTACTCACGGATATTTAGCACTAATCTAGTTAATACTCCGTGTGTTTTTCAGTTGTGAATAATGAAATATTTGGTGTGCTTTCATATATGATGCCGTCTTTTGTTGTTTCCATCTTCTGGATTTTTAACGAATTTACCGGATGTCATAGAAAACGGGGGCTATTTGTCATGGCATCTGTAAATGATCTTATTTCTTTGATTCTGATTGTAGGTAGAGACTATAGCTTCTTTGAAACACTCAATATGGAGTCCAATGGTCATGCAAGAGTAAAGAGAAATGATATTATTAAAGAAAATGGAAATTCTCATTTGTCAAATGTAGATGAACATGATCCATGGACAGCATGGGCGTACAAGCCTCGAACCATCACATTGTTACTTATTGGTGCTTGCTTTCTCATGTGAGTGTCTAGCTGGATGAATTAATGTTAACGAGTGGTATTTTTATCTACTAGGAAATTTTGTTCATCAATAAAATCAAATTTCTTCCCCCCACTTATTTTTTTTTTGTATCACTGTTGTATATGTCAGTTGGGCAAGTGGAGCACTTGATCCTGAAAGAGATGCATCTGGTGATCTTGTCACTTCTGTTAAAAGGTTTGGTAATTTTAGTTTAGTTACTTCTGATTTCACTGTGCTTATATAATTTTTGCTGAGAATAACATATGCTAATTGCCCGCGCAACTGTTTCTCTGCAGGGGTGTATGGGCAATGATTGCTGTTTTTCTTGCTTATTGCCTGCTGCAAGCTCCTTCTACGTGAGTAATCAGAATGAATTTATTTTGTTTGGTTTGGTATTTTCCATTTACATGTTGTTTTGGGACGTGTATATTAGTCTTCTTGCCTTTTTCCTTTTATTATATTAAATTTAATTGTGAGTTTAGATTTAGATCCCAAACGTGTCAGAAGACATTCCTTATTTTCGGTGACTTCCTACATGATTGGATTATTTTCTTGCCTGTATCTGGAAGGATACTGAGTATCTAAACTTTTTGTCTCGGGTTTGAGAGATGGTGTTTGAAGAATTTAATTCCAGGTTCATCGGTTAATTTATTTCACATTTAAAGTCAAGAGAATAAGGCAACAGCTTCATACTCACAGATCACTGTTTTAGAACCTTATTAATGGACTAAGTTATTTGAGATAATCAAGATATCATTCAAGATTGGATGGTTGCCGCTACTCTACTTGCTTGGTAGAAAAGTTTGTGGAAGATGCTTCTTTTCAAAATTGGGTTAGAGAGTGTGTGGATGGGATATGGAAACTGTATGAAGATAACTGGGAATCGAAAGTGTTTATTTTTGTTTGGTGGACGTTCTTTCTATACAAAGTTTTAATATAGTTCCGCTTAAAATGGTTTTGCTATGTTATCAATATAACATGGACGATAATATAAACAAGAGTTTGTCACTGCCTACCGATAGTGTATGACGGTGGAAGTTTTGTTCAGCTGAAGTTGTAAATTTTCATGCGACTGTTACCTTAATAGATATTTCCCCACTTTCTTTCAGGGTTCTTATTCGGCCACATCCTGCAATATGGCGCTTGGTTCATGGGATGGCCGTTGTTTATCTTGTTGCCCTCACATTTTTACTTTTTCAGGTTGGTTTCCATATCTACAATTTGACAATTCTTGTTTAAAGTTTAAGCAATTTTGTCAAGCTTAGATTTACGGCTTTGAAAAAAAAAAAAACTTTACTCTAGATTCTGGCTTACTTTTTATTTATTTGCATCTGTTAGCTTCCTCTAGTTTCATTTGTGCCTTGTGTGGCATAATAATATTTGTCATTTGTTGCCCTGTTTCCATCAAGTGAATGAAAGTGGACTAACTTGTATCCTCAACCTTTTTTCCCTACAGAAGCGTGATGATGCTCGACAGTTTATGAAGTTTCTTCATCCTGATCTTGGTGTTGGTAAGTCAATCCGATTCTTTTTTCTTAGCTATGAACTGGTTGAAATTAATTCGATATGTATTTGTATTTGGGATTTTAAAACATTTTTGGGTTAGTCATGGATCAGCCTGTTTCCTTCAGTTTAAAAGTTTTTAATTATTATATGTGATATTGGCAGAACTTCCAGAAAGGTCTTATGGTGCCGACTGCCGTATATATCTGCCTGAAAACCCTGCAAGCAGGTTTAAGAATGTTTATGTATGATTTCTTTCACAACCTTTGATTTTGTATATCCTCTAAAGTTACTTTATACCTTTCTTTATCATATTTGGATCTAACACGGGTCTTATATCATGTTTCACTTTCCAGGAGACCCTTTTTGATGAGTTTGTTCTAGCTCATGTTATCGGGTGGTGGGGGAAGGCAATATTGATTCGTAATCAGCCCCTTCTTTGGGTGTTATCAATTGGTTTTGAGTTGGTGGAGGTAAGCCCTGATACTTATACACGATTAATACACTCATTTTTTATATTTTGAGATAGGTCTGGATGTGGGTTTGTGTCTTCATAAAGCTTTGACTTTTTTGTTGCGTTGGTATAACTATACTTTCGGATTGCTTACAAAGTATTCGATGCTGGCCTTTTCAGTTTACTTTTCGTCATATGTTGCCAAATTTCAACGAGTGCTGGTGGGACAGTATTATTCTTGACATCTTGATCTGCAATTGGTTCGGTGAGAGTTTTGGACCCATTTTTGTTTTGTTTTAGGCAAGTTACAAAGATTGCATGTGGTTTATTAGTCGAAGAATGAGCTTATTTATTGTACCACCATAGTTACAGATTGCATCTAGACATTCATTTAATCTGCAATAGTTTGTCAACAAAATAAAAATAAATATTTTAGATCTTAATTCTACAATGAAGCTTCGAGGAATTAATTGTATTGACATTTTTTTAACTCTGTCCTGGAATCTATTCAATGCCTATGTACTCACTACAAGTTTAGTTTTATTTCTAAACAATTTGTCATCCCAAAAAAACTTTCAGTACAGCATTTGAATTTTGGTGGTTCTTTAAGTATCGTAATTCACGATTCATTGTAACATCTGTCTGATTGATTAATCTGCAGGAATTTGGGCAGGAATGTATACTGTTAGATACTTTGATGGGAAAACCTACAAATGGGTCGGTCTAAGCCAGCAGCCTAATATAATAGGAAAAGTATGTTCTGTCATCAGTTATTCCATATTATGCTCGAGTCTTTGATTCCTATTGAAATTGAAGTCACAAACTTGAAATGTCTTTTTCTTTGCCTACTGGAGCAATAGCCAATTGCCCGTGCTCTGACATGTTTTTACTAAAATTGTCTTTCTTTAATCTTGTTATAATAATCTGGTACAATCTCTTCAACTCACCGTCTGAGACTTGATTGGTCTATCTTACTTGATTTTGGCATTAGGTGAAACGAACATTGGGTCAATTCACACCAGCTCAGTGGGACAAAGACGAGTGGCATCCACTGCTTGGTCCTTGGCGTTTCATTCAAGTGCTTAGTCTTTGCATTGTATTTTTGACAGTGGAGCTCAACACATTCTTTTTGAAATTTTGTCTCTGGATACCTCCTCGAAATTCAGTTGTTATATATAGGTTGATTTTGTGGTGGTTACTTGCAATTCCAACAATTCGTGAGTACAATTCATACCTTCAAGACAGGTGCATTCCCATGTTTTCTATTTACATATTGTCAATTGAGTGTTGATGAATGTCAATATTGACCACATCCGAACAAGTTCTTGACAGTTTATGTCCATATACTGTGATTTTTACAGAAAGCCAGTGAAGAAGGTTGGAGCATATTGTTGGCTCTCTCTTGCCATTTGCATTGTAGAACTTCTGATTTGCATTAAGTTTGGACACGGTACGTTGGTCTCTTATAGATAAATATCCTTGGGTGTTGCGTCATATTTAGAGGTTAGTATCGATTATTGTTTAATTCACTGATTACTTTCATGGTGGTTGTTTTTCGACAGGCTTGTATCCTAAACCAATGCCTATATGGCTGGTAATATTCTGGTCGAGTGTTGGAGTGGCCATTGTTACATTTTTGCTTTTGTGGTCTTGGCAAATCCATCGCAGTCTAGGGAACAAGAAGAGGCGATAATTTTAAGTTGCAGCAGTCGCAATGCATTATTCTTTGATTGATTCCTTCCTCATTTTTATGGATACCAATCCATAGCCATACACACATGGTGTAAATACTATCATCAACCTCATAATTAAATTGTAAATGAATATTAATTCTCCTAGCTTAGTGTAGTGGATCACAGTTTCTTTGGGCGGCAAATATTAGTTCCAGCAGCTGGTAGAGAGGTGTACTTGTTATTTATGAGGCTTGCTTTTTGAATAGGTTTCCACCATTGGTAAATTGGCCAATTTCTTCCCTTCCATCGGAATTAGTCATTCTGAAGCGTGTATCCAGTCATTTTAATGAAATTTTGAGTGAAGAATGTTTTTGCTTCACCAATTGTGTTTGAATGTTAGCATAATGTTGGAGATTTACAAGGCATAAATTATTATTTGAACTAAAATAAAAAAAATGGTTTCAAACAAATCGAAGTAAAAGTGGATCTTCTAAAATATCGAAAGGCATCTCCATATTGAAAAAGCAACATTAGGAGCGACTTCATCAGTAAACATGAAATAATGGAGGATAATCCCACCACATAATCATGTCAAAAGCACCCTTACAACATTTTTTTCCTCTTATTTTTTAATAGCCTCCTCCAATGAAATTCTTAACCACTACGCATTATTACGTGAACACCAACATGCTTCGGTGCATGCAATATTACGTAACCATTGATATACCCGTGATTCATTTTAATCTCTGCACGATTAAAGTAAAACGATTTTATCGTTTCTCTTTTCTGAGAAAACAGTTTTAAATTACATACATGTATACAAAAAGAATAAGGATTAAGGGAAATATTAGTTAGCAAATGTTCAGTTTTTTAGTGTAGTCATTTTTATATCATACAATAAAATATTAAATCTGAAAATATTACAGATGCTGCAGATGTTAGCATAATAACATTGCTAAACATAATGGTGTTGTAAATCTCCAACATTTATATATCATATAAAGCTACAATTTACTACAACTAACTAATCACATTTTATATTGATTTCATAAATCAAATCAGATCACAACTAACACTTAATTAGAATTGTTACATGTATTTTTTTTTTCTCCAAGCACTTCCTGGTTGTCCTTTTCCCATCATATCCCGTTTTCGTTTAGACCAAGAATTTCTTGGTGATTACACAAGAGTATATGCCAACATTTGTCCCTTACTAGTCCACATATCTTACTAAGTCTAAGTGGAAAATGGCATTGTAACAATCTTCCTCTTCCATGTTGTCCTTCCTCTGACAATTTCGTCGTTTTGTTTGTCTCCTTTGATTTGTAGAAGGTGTGTATACCTTAATGGCCTCTGCTCAAGGTAAGTCAGCACTCCACCGCCATTTATAATATCTGATGATAACCCATTGAGAAGATTTGTGCAGTAATCTGGCTCTACCACACCATGAAGTATTTCATCATCTTCTGGTTCACATAATGATTGAACAATATCTGAGCTTCCACACTCCCTTCTGTACTCCAGTGTGATACTAGATAATTGGTGCCCCTCCAGAATTTGGTCTGGGATGGTCTGTAGAAGCAATCGACAATAGAATTTTGAGACTTAACTATGAGATTCACAATGCTCTATAAGGACTAATGAGTATTGACCATTGAGCTAATAAACCTTTGGAATTTACCTCTAGCATCCATCTTACATACTTCACATTATTAACATGTTGGTTCATGTCCAAATCACTTCTCTTGGGCTGAAAAGTGGGGAGGTGCACAAAAGTCAATAATTGTGTACATTCTTTGTGCTCTGGCAGAGCCAGCAGTAATTTAACTGTAATGCACAAAGTAAATAGCAAATAGTATATGTCTCACACTGCAAAGATTTTTTATGCTATAATCCAATTACAAATTGCTAATTATGGTAAATTTGTTGATTTCTTTAATGACTACTTTAAAAATTATTTAATGATTTCTGATTGATTGACATGTTTAAATTGACAGTAAGTACTAAACTCAAATGTCATAAGCATATATATACCTTCAAATCAGAATTCATGTATTTAGCCTCTTTATCCAATTTGACTATTTTTTCTTGAGCATCTTCCTTTATTGCTTGCTTCTCTATAAACCAAGGTGCAACCTCTGCTCTCACCTCTTCTGGCATCTTGGAGAGACGTCTTGTTTTGCGGTTCATCATCACCCACGTGCTGTTTATGGCTTATCTCAATCAGCACACAGGTATAAAACGTGGAAAATTTTGAAAATTGTTAGAATCACTGTGCAAGACATGCATACAGTGCATAGTGCGTACCTTGTCGCACGTGCAAAAATGTGGCCTGTGGCTTGGCTTCTTATCAGCCAGTCCCGCCGCATTCCATTCTTGCCTGATGCTCCAACCCATGTGTCAATTTCAACTACCTCTCCCCTGACACATGTCAAATTCATCTCTTGTTATCATGGTTTTGTCAATCAACTATGTGCTGCTAACACTAAATTTTTCATTTCATCAAAATTGGTACAACTCTTCGGCAAATATGCTGAGCTTATGGCCAGCCACTAACTGAGCGACTGGAAGACAAGACAAGAGTTCTTGAATACGGAGAAGATTTCAAGGAAAACCTTCAACAAAGTAGTACAACAACTGTGACAAGACTTGTCTCAAGCGAGTTGAAAGTTCTCAAATTTGATTAGTATATTCCAACAACAGAAAAATTATTTGAAGGGCACAAGTGTACATATTCATATTTGTGTCCTTGTAATAACCATGATGGAAAGGAATTTTACCAGATGGGATAGTAATCAATCAGAACTTGCATTCTTGAGACAACCCAAATGAGATCGTTCCTCACCATTCCGTGTGTCGCCCCAAACCCATCACCCAGCAGCCCAGACATCCAAACATGGTTTAATGCTGTTTCCTGCACGTAAAATTGCACTTACCAACAAAACAAGGAAGCCCTAGTGCTTTTTGAGCAGTGAAAACTCTGGTTACATGATAATAACATGTGTATTTAATTGATCACCTGAAGAAGATTGAGGATGCTCTCAAGCGTGGCGGTTTTATCAGCTCCAACTTCATAGGACCTAATGACAATGGTCTGTCTATAACCAACTCCACCTTCAGTGATGAGCCCTTGACGATGAGGATCAACCATTTTCTTCTTTGTTGGGATGTTTTGGCGCAGACAATTTTCATCAATTGTAACAGCTTGACCGAGAGTGGTGGAAGTGGTTGCAGGTATTTGGCCCAGTGTCTCAACTTTAATTGGCGACCTAAAACTCCCATTAGTTCTGATGCCGGTGTTCACTGGCTGCTTAAGTTGGTCATGGTTTTCTCTCATGGAACAAGACCTAACAAAGTAGGTAGAAGCTGGATACGAGAAAGTGGCAACCATTGTTCTCATTTTGTTCCTAACAAAGTGGAACAGTACCTTAGAAGGAGAAAGGTTGGAAGAGAAAAATGGGTAGCAAAACTTTTTTATAGTTTAACGTTAGACGGGGTTAACAAAGCAGGGTTTGCAACTCTGAGAGACAAATAAGTGAACCTTGTGAATCAGCTGACATATCAAAGAGATTTTGGTGTTTGCTGCAGAATTAACTTTTAGTTGTCCCCATCTGAGAAGCGAAACGCCCTAGTTCTGATCGATCAGGTAATAGACAAAAGCTTGTTTAGTTTGTGTCAGACAATTTTGTGACTTTATGAAAAAAGCAATGCAGTTAATACTCTACTAAAATACCGTTTGCTAGTATTTCATAATTGAATCTGGACATGTTATATAAAACTATGAAAAACTGACAATAGATAATATTTAAGTATTTATCAGTCAGTACGTAAGAAGAATAATAGAATGGTAACAGGTAAAAGAAGATTAACAGAAAGTATCATTGGAGGATTTTAACTTATATCTGTGTCACGATTTAACTACGAGTTACTAGCCTGACATCATTCATAAACATTCTGTTTTTCATTATTAGTGGGTCTAGGACCTCAAGAATTGGTGAGTTATAGATATAGTGCTTAGTACTATTGTATCACATAGGTACGTACACGTATAAAAGAGGAATAAAGAACGCCCCCTCTAGAAATTTATATCAGCTAATAAGAGAACTTTGTTAAAAAGCACACTGTACGTATCTTACATTGATATGAGATAAAAAAAAAGAATTACAAACAGATCTCATCTTACATTATTACTTTAAAATTATTATATAATAATTTATTAATATATAATTTCACATTCAATATGATATTGCGTAAGAGTTTGTAGTATTATGTATTAATAAAGAGAATAAGAGAAATAAATGTTACTTCCGAGGAGAAAAGATAAGGGAAGTTTCGAACTGAAAAATTGTGAATTCCTTAGAATGTTGCGTGGAAGAAACCGAAGTTTCTTTTGGAATTACTATGTCTTCTGTTGTTCGTTAGAAATAGTGAAGATTGTGACAAAAACTAGGAGAAAATGAAGGCAACTGAGAAATTGGTGAGGCTTTCCAGTGATGTCAAGTTAGTAGGTGTGTATGTGTACAAGTAATTTATTGTTGTTTGCTCTGTTACAATAGATTGCTGTTGCTTTTCATAAGGTGGAGGCTCAAGGAAATAATTCCAGTTCAGTTTAATTAATTTGCATGCTTCAACCAATAAAAATTACATTATATCATATGTCATAAATGGAGGCTAAATATTCGTCAACAATAATAATAACATTGCAGCACAGTACACCAAGATAGGCCAAAAAGTTATTCTACTCAACTGTAACTTACTTCAAGTTTTAATTTTAATAATGTTTCTTTCACTTTAACTGTTTGCAGGGGTGCTTCACAAATTAAGAATAATGGAACTTTTAAATAATGTGTATTTACTATAGATTAGATTAGACTTTAATTTTGACAAATGAAAGAATAATGTGCACAGATAAAGCCGTAAACTTGAACGTTGAGAAAATTCATTGTAGTTAATTTATATAGAAAATGAGATCAAAACTAAATATGTGATATTCTGTGGTTGTAACAGTTTATTTGAATAATAAGGAATTGAAAAATATTTGTGTGTGTATTGTATATATAAGTTTTATTCTCATATCATTTTTTTTATAAGTTAAGATTAAATTAAACAATATTTTGTATTATAAGTTATCTTATGAAAAAGTATCTACATATTAAATTTTGACAATTTAAGAATATCTTTATCAAGTTTTTCTTTTGATGAAAAGACTATCAACCATCATGATTCATAGTTACCACTTATAACTTTATTGTCACTATACAATTGAATGTGATGTGTATACACTAAATTGTAAAGTAATCTGAGTCACAAATCTTCCAAGAGCCTAATAATCATTTCTCTAAAATTAACCTCTGCATTCAATCTAGTTACAAGTTTCTGCTACTTCTCTATACCGCGAAATGACCTCTGTAGCCATTGTCATTTTATTTAACTAATTATTAAGATAAACGAATACTTTCCCCCTAAATTATTTAATATTAAAAATTTTATTTTAATATGCCTTTAAGCAAAAAATAAAATAAAATAACAAGACATCTTCATGAATTGAATTATTTTAATTATTTTTTTAATTACAACTTTTAAAGACTATTGTTTATTTTATATCCAATTATAATAAGTCGTTATAAAATTTATCTAATTTTATGACAAATACAACAATACTATATTGTATACGGACTCAAAATAATTCTTCGTCTTTTCGTTATTATAATTATACTTGAAAACAGAAAATGATACACGAAAACTACAATGGTTATAGAAAATTAGTTTATTACATTTTATAATATTTTTCTGATAAAAATTCTAGATTTGTAAACTCTCTTGTTGAGTAATTATAATTTGATTTGATATGTAATAATTTAACCAATTCTTATGTAATTTATTATTTTTGGTTAGATATCCTACCAAACTATTTTTAATAAAATATTTAATTTCAGTGATGTCTTTTCATATGTGCATTACCTTTTGCTCTCAGTATTTTTTTTTTTTGTATTGTTGATTACTATTTCATAAAATGTACTATAAAATTACTTAATAGTGTAGAAAAATTACAATCCCTTGATCTAAAATTCAATAGAAATAATGAGGAAAAATCATTTAAATTATTTGATTTGAAACTTTTGATTCCAACTATTATTTAACTTTGAAATTAAAATTTCCCAGCTTTAAACAAAATATAAATAAGACAACTTGGTAATTAAAAATTAAAAAAATACTTTCTCAAACTAAATATTGCCCAATCAAACGAAACATTGTCCAATATTTTTTTCGTTTTATGTTTGAGTACCAAAGCAAATATGGATTATTGACTTACTGAGATGAAAACTGAGTAAAATATAATAGTGTACAAATTTTTTGAATCATTATTTAGTCAATTATATTATGCATATATCAATTCAAATAATTTATGTAATAATTTGTTTATCTTTTATATCTCTTTATCGCACTGGCTATTACACTTACCCTATTAAAAAAGACTATATTCTTTTCCTAATAAAAAATGTAGGAAAAAATATATTGACAAAACTGTTCCTAAATAACAACTATTAAACATGAATTTTTCTAACAGAATATTATTATAACAAAAAATAATTTATAATGTTGTAGAGTAAGTTTATAAAAAAGATATTGCACAAGGAATGAGTGTTAAAAAGTATATATGAAAAAGTCCAGAGACTTACTTACTATCCTGATACTTTTCGTTGAACATCCGTTTATTTATCATGAGATAAATGTCAAAAATATTCTTTCAAATGAGTTGTTTTATTTTAAATTATATAATTTAAAAATAAAAAATAAATCCTAATAAAATTAACTTTTTCACTCTTGAAACATATTCTCAAAAAATGCTCAAATTACATTAAAATTAATTTTGTTTACTTTTGAATTGTATAATAAAATATTTTAAGTTACATAATTAAATTTTTTTTCTAGAATATACTCAAAATATATTCTATATTTCCTAATTTTTATCTATATTTATTAAACCAAAATTAATATCACTGCATTAAAATTTATAAGAATAATAAGGTAGTTTAGTGATAAAGTTAGAAGAAACTGTGAAAAAGGTTATAGAAAGGTTATAGATTCTTTTCTCATCTCTCTCCACTTTTTGAAAGTTATAAGGTTAACTTGAAGAGTTTAAAAAAGAGGTAAAAAGGATTATGGATTCAACTTCTCCTACTCGTACATCATTAATTCTTTAAATAGAAAAGATCATAATTTCTTAGGCACTCAATTCTATTTAATTACAAATTTATATTCATTTTTTAAATATTTAATATAGATAAACTAATTCATATTTAAAGAATTTTAATTTTAAACTTTCTTGTTTAAATAAAGTATTTCAATTTAATAAGATTGAGAGTCAAGTTGATTCAACTCTAGTCAAGTCAATTTGGTTTGAACTTTGGTTGAACTACATTCGTTAGACTCAAATCGACTAAGTTAGTACAAGCACATGTTGAACTGACTCAATTTAGACTCAAGTTGAACTGAATTAGTCTGGACCGAGATTAAGTCATGTTAATACTAGCCTGTATCAATATAAGTTAATCCAAACCAAGTTATTGAGCCAAGTTAATTTGAGCCCATGTTGACTCAAGTTTAGGGTTAAGGTAAGTCCACATTCAGTCAAGTCGAGATGTGTTCATGTTCATCTAAGTTGGGACCAACCCATGACCAAACGAGTTGGGTTAAGTCCAAATCAGTCCTAGTCCAATCAAGACTAATCAAACCTAACCCAATTACTACCAAGTCAAGCTAAGTTGAGACAAGTTTACTTGAGCCAGGTCAAGTATGCTCAAGACAAATTAAGTTCACTTGAACGAATCTAGAGCTAAGTCAAACCAAGCCCATTTGAACCCAATCAAGATGGATTCACATTCATTTAAGTTAAGAACTATTTAACCAAGTTGAGTTAAGACCTTGATAAGTCCTAGTTCAATCAAAACTAGGTGGAGCCTAATCCAAGATTATATTTAGCCAAATTGAAGCAACATCACATTCAATTAGACTAGTTCTATGTCAAGTAAAGATTAATTGGATTTTAGTCAAATCATGTTAAACCCATATAAATTGAATCAGATTTGATCAAGTTGAATTAAATCTATTTTGGATGTAACATTTGATTAAAATCATGTAAAATTAAGTTAGATCAATCTCACATGAATTTAAGAATATGAATAATTTCAAATTTTTATTTTGTTGAAAGAATTTAAAGTTATTTAATTTTAAATAATTCAATTACTTTAATAAAATTATAGAATTTCAACTTTTTCAAATTTCTTTATCTAAACAACATATTTTATCATAAAACATTTTAAATTCTCTAAAAATAAATAAATTACCCTCTTAACACTATTAGGCTTATTCGAGACCAACTCCATTCTTTTTCAACAAATTTCTGGGCTATAAGAATTTTTTAAGTGCAATAAAATATCATTTTAATATTTGCTCGTTTTTCTTGTATTTGTTAATTATACAAAACAAAACGAGTATTTTAAAAGAAATTGAGAAGGATAAAACTAGAATTGTAGAAAGTAATTGCCTAAAATCTAAAGCGGAACCTGTACAGAGACTTAAAATAAAAAGTTGTATGGATGTCTTATTTCCCTCTCCGTAATTATTCATAAACAGTCGAGAAAATAAACCTTAACTTAGGGTTGTCTGTAAAAAGCCAAACTTGTATGCATTATTCACGCAATGAAATAATGATTTTAAATTTAATAATTCAGACATTATTAAATAATAGTGTAAAGCTTGTTTACAAATTAAAGTAATAATTAAAAAAAACTTAATATACTTTTAAGATATTGTTTAACGTATTTGATATTTACAAAATTGTCACACTCATTTAAAGAGTTGTTAATGCAATCCTAAAATAATGAGGTGTCAATACATGAATAGATGATGATATGCAACAACTTTACAATACATCATTATGAATGCATGTAGAAGCCAGTGTATTGTGACAAGCACAAGACGGTTTTAGGGGGGTGTTTTCATGATTTTTAATTTATTGATTTATGTAATGACGCAAGTCCGGATTTTAACCTATAGCAAATTGAGATCTGTTTGATCAGAAGAGATGAACAAAATAATAATAATTTCTGTGTACATGAACTATATGATCACAACAAAGTGTCTAAACAAAAGAGACGATTTAGTAGACATGCTGAATTGCACAGAATTTGGAATCGTACCGCACAATGTAACATGAAGCACGGAGAGACATGTCCCTCAAGGGTTTCAGCCTTCACGATCCATTAACTTTATAAGGTAAGCCTGCCAAAAATATGCAATTTGATAAGTATTTTGGTTTCTCAAAATATCCTTTTATCCTGTATGTAAGAGACTATTCTCTCATAGATGAAGCCCTAAGGTGGAGACTACTGCCAACAGTTATTTTGCCCCCATCATACACATTTTGAGAGATGCAAACCCCTTTACTTCCAATGAAATCCTCGCAATTCTTATTTTTCAATCTGGCACATAATTAATATACAGCTGAGCTAATTGTGTCAATTAACTTACAGGGCATGAATTATACGCTCTCAGTCCCTGATGTAGTTCAGCAGATGAAATTAAAAGCTTTACAGGCCGGAATTCAACAGACAAATTCTGTCCTCTATTGTCTGTGAAACATATCATCTCAAGATGTAGAAGGTGTTCAAATGCCTGCGTACAAAAGGAAAAAAATAGCCCAAGTTTGGGGTTACGGACAAATGGTAGGAACCATACCATAACCATTATTTGCTACGATAACAAGTCAGGCTTAAAAAATTCATAAAAGCAGATGAACACACCCGTAAGCAGACATTTCTCGAATAATATTCAGAAGTTCGGAAGGAATCATGCATACTTTTATACTCTGCAAAGTATGGCAGTCACGTTAAGGAATAATACAAAAAATTGAAAGAAAAACTACAAATATTACCTTTCATTACAGAATTGAAATTGCATAAACTTTTCTCTTTAACTTCCAATCTCTTCATGCAAACCAAAATATGAAGTTCTAAATTGGAGCAATCTGCTTGCAAGTTGAAATAATAACCAAAAAGCCATTAGTTCAAGACCCATTAAACGGGAACAGTTTATAGATGAATATAACGTTAATGCGATGGCATCTCTATACAGAAAAGATAGCATCTATCATAATTTATAAATTATTTAAAATTTGCATACTTCTTAAACATTCTAGTTTCGGTTGTCTTTGGATGCTTGAAAATGCAATTTCAAAGCTCTCCTGAGACAAGAACCCAGTCTGCAAATCCATACGAGAGACTGCACAGAATCTGGAAGATAATTAAATTCACAAAAGTGTGGAGAATATCTATATGATATTCAACAGCAAACAGAAGTGCTAAATAAAAACTTACAGGAACCTCAGCAAATGTTTGACAGAGGAATCAACATTTAAATATTTTTGTAGGGTTTCTTTGAACTTTCTATCTTCTATAATATTCTGTAATCTGTCAAGGATTTCTTAATGAGGTAGACAAGTGTGAATTTTCATTGATCAAGAAAATACATAAATAAATTTTCCACACATAACAGTTTCTGTAGATGCGAACTAGCTGTTTTCAATGAAATAAGATTACTCGAAGAAATACAATTGCAGGGTTACCAACAATATTTCGTTCTGCAAAGCTCATTAACTTAAGTATGAGAATAGTAACATATGGACAAACATGTCAACATGTGTGGATTATGAACTAATCAACTAGAAGCAACATAGGAAAGCATTCGCAATAAAAAAAGGATACTTGGACCTTCGTGTTAAACTCAGTAGCATAATCGTGCGGAAAGCTTGAATCGATTGGTAATGTCAGCATGTGCATTAGTAACCTACATGGCAAGTCAATCATTGCATTTAACATCGTCTTCAGCATATCTCAGTCTAAGGAAATTACAATCCACCTACTTCTGTGAATCTTCCATTGAAGGTGGTAAGAACAACAGCTTTCTATGGGAAAACCGAGATCGTACTCTTTTCTCCAAAAGTTGATCAGCATCCTGCAAGATGAACTGTCTTGATTTGTAAAAGTTATCTTATGTTCTACAACAACCACATGCAATGCTAAATTGTTTTCTAAAAAATACATATACAAGCAAAACAAAGTGGAAAACACTTAATCCAATAACAATAATTTGTAAGTTACAGAAATAAGATCAATTTAATTTTTCTCACCAATCACAATAAGAAATTAAAATATTACTATTCACCACTAAAAAGTTTATAGAAGAAAAACGAAATAACTGCAAAGCACATACCAAACGGCAACTAATGCCAAGTACAACAGCCTGTGATGTAATTGATTGCATTGCATCTAACAAACTATAAAGTAACCGCTGTTTACCCTGCAAATAATCAGGATGCAAACATAGCAAATATGTTTAAAAAGTCACACCAAAATATTTCATGGACCACAAATAGGATTACTTAATAGAGAGTAAGAGGTTGAAAATAACTACAATTATAACCAATAATTTAAACTACAAACTTTCGAGAAATGATCAAAGCACAAAAAGCAAGAGAAGCCTTACCTGAGCAAACAAGTCAAACTCTTCCAGAACAAATATCACTGTTTTATGTGCTAATCCACATTCCCTAGAAAACAAAGATAGTAAATGCTCGAGAACTTTAAATTGTTATACTTTTTCAACAAATGAAACTTTCACTCACTTTAGAATGGCAACCATAAACTGGGAGTTGTCATCAAAGGATGCCTGCAGAATGTTCATATCAAGAATAAAAAAAATCAATGTACGGTAATTGTAAGTGGGGATTTTGTATAGGTAGGTTATGTTACCGCTTTTGAGAATAGCAATTGATGCTCCATGCACAACTGCCTAGCTATTTCCTGTTTCATCGTGGTTTGCAACAAGAAATGAGACACCAAACAAGAACAGATACAGTGCAACCTAAATCTACCTGTTCAAACAATCTTTACTTGTATTGACAGTTTTGATAGAGAAGAAATAAATAAAAAGAATATGAAGTGGAAAAGGAAAGAAGAGAAACTTATGAGAAATAAAATAGAAATAGAGGTAGTCTCACTGAAAAAATAGAATGAAGATTAATTTTTTGAGATTATTAAATTTAAAAAGGAATTAAAAACATCATATTTTACTATTATTATTATTATGAAATATGTTACTATTATTATTTTTACTATAATCTATGAAAACACAAATGGGGATTATCCTATTTTATGTACACATCATATTCTTATTTTACTCTTATCTATAAGAATATAAAATAGAATTACTCTATTTGGTGCATTTAGTGATGTAAAATGATTAGGTTTGACAAAGTGGGAGTGCAACTGTGGCGAATGAGACCCAATGCAATATTAGTATGTATTGTGTTCTTTTGATTTTTCAAATTTGATAGGCAAATCAATTAATTTAAAAAATATATAAAATTAAAATTAATATAAATGTTAAATTTAACTCGTTAAAATAATAGTGTAACAGAAATTACAGACATAGGCACAACAACTCTTGTGTTTCTGCTAGTAATTATAATAAAACATTGGGATTAACAAAAAGAAGCAAAACTCAAGAGACATCCTTCCATCTGGTGTTCTTCCACCCATTTCTGTACTATCCTACACCTAAGATGAAATGAAAAGTGATTGAATTTTGCTCCATTTCTCCGCAGGTTTTCACAGCCAAATGGTGCACAAATCCAATAATCAACCCTCTCCCTCGCTATTCCACTATTTTCTCATTTACCTCTGTGCGATCGAACTGTCCGTATGACAAGAATTGCAAATTCTATAACATGCCTACAGTTCCAGAATAAAATCTACAAGCTTCCTAGCTAAATCAAATTAGTTGTCCCCTTCTGCAGTAAGACAAACCAGTCAATCACCCAAATAGACTTCATACCAACCTATGCGCCTATATTATTAAGGGTAAGAAGCTGACTGGGGCGGCAAACTAGCCATATAAGAATCCATTGATTATATAAACAAATCACAACTAACAAACGTCACCAAAGTTTTTGTCAGTAGTAAGTCAACATAAACAATCAGGAAAAACAATTCAAGAAAATATTAACACAAACAGAAAAACAAAGGGCAAAAACAACGTCGTAGACGTTTAAATTAGTAACATTATAGGCGGGTCTTATGAATGCTAACCTTGAATGCAGAGACGTCGTCGCTATGTAAAAGGCCATTCAACCGTATCTGCAACGAAAAATTTATACTAAGATGACAGACATACTTCCATTCCCATAAATTATTAATAACATTATGTTTAATCGCTCATTCGGTAATATTTGAACATTTCTTTTTGAATTTTAGTCGGTCCACATACACGTTTTAATCTGTTTTAGTCTCTGCCATGGACTAAAATGGATTAAAAATGTATTTTAGTGGCTAAAACGGGTTAAAAAGCTAATGCGTATGCCTGAAGAAAGTAATTTCTAAATGTAGGAATGAAGCAGTAATGATCGTGCAAACAAGACTAATTAAACCATATCATTATTTGGAGACAGTGATTAATTACCACTGAAATCGAGTCTGGATACTCTTGCAGCAAATCTTGAATGACAACTTCCAAAACCTAACAAGAGAAAACATATTGAAAAGAAAATGGAAGAAACCCTTAAACGGATGTTGAGGTTGAGGAGAGTGATGAACACACCGCGTTCTTTCCGGAGCCGCGCGGACCGAGTAGCAGAATAGAATTGTTGCACGCTTCCGTCACCGAACTCGATATCATGAATTTCAGTTTGCTGATATGATAAGTCGGTAAAGTGAGGCAACCACCTATTCGGATTTGATTGAATAACAAGGAGAAAAGTTAACTGCGGGAAGATTTCCGACCTGTAGTTGCTGTCTGGATAATCGTTGTTGAAGATGAATTTGGGGTCGCATATTCTGCTTCGAAGCACGTTCACTGCCTTCGTTTTGTGATTCTCTGGCTCCATTGCGCCGAAGATACAACACAGTTGGCGGGAACAGCAAACGTGCCTGTTTCTTTATAACTGGCGAAGATCTTATGTTCTCTAGCAAATGCGGCCCAAATCCTATGATGGGCTTCATTCTTCGGTTATGGGCTTTAAGTTTTTCATGATGACACGTAGGGCATTGATCCCTCTATCTCTCCATTTCAAACCTACACCTCCTTATTCTTTTTTAACTTTTCATTAATTATAATACTGACCTTTTTGTATTTTTTATTTTTACTTTTTTAATCCTCAATCCTAATTTTTATTTTACTTTCTATTTCAGTTTCACTTTCACACAGACTTTCAAAACTTTCGAAAACAGTCTCACCTCCCCCTTCAGACTTTCGAAACTTTCAAAAACAGCCCCACCTCCCCCTTCAGACTTTCGAAACTTTCGAAAACAGTCCCACCTCCCCCTTCCCTTCAGTGAGAGAGCACAAAGAATTCAAAAAGAACAATAACGAAAGAGAGAGAGCATATACGTGGAGGTGGAGGGATCATGAGAAAAGGGCGTTGAGGAATCAAGGTGGGAAAAATAAGTTTTGTATAATAGGAGATTAAAATTAAAATTAACTTATAAAATAAATTTTAAATTTTAATAAAGAGTATAATAGGAATATAAAGAAAAATAGAAATATAAGAAGGGATAAGATTGGAATGGGGAGGTGGAGGACTAAATATGTGGGGGTGGAAGGATCAACACCCTGACACGTAATAAAGACCTGCCTTTGTAAATACCAGTAAAATGTTAGGGCATTGATCCCTCCACCTCCCAATTTCAAACCTACACCTCCTCATTTTTTTTATTTTTCTTTAATTACAAAAATGACCTTTTCTTATTTTTTTTTTTACTTTTTTAACCTTATTTACTAAATAACCCTAACATTTAACTTTCCACTTCATTCAGATTTTACTTTAACTTTCAAGTCAGCCTAGCTCCCCTTCTCTGATTCTTCTCACCCCCAAGTCCCAAGTTCCATTTTCTAAAATTCCAACTCTCCTACTCATCTTCCTGTGCTTTTAAATTTTGGTGTGCGGCGGTGCGGCATTACGGCGGTGCGGCGGTGCGACTGGTGTGTGCGGCAGTGCAACAATGCGGCGCGGTGGTGGTTGCTTCGTAGTTTCGTTTCTGCCTCTTGGTCTACGAGTTGTGTTGATTTATGCTTCCTTTGAAAAATGTATGTAATATAGGGTTTAAGATTGTGTTCTGTTGTGCACGATTTTCTGTTTCGTTGTTGTTGACGTTTCTAGGTGGGTAGGATGTTTCGTTGCTGATGATGTTTCTGGTGGGTAGGAGGAAGAAGACGTTCAGGCTTAAGCCGGATGTCGCACATCCGTCGACGGATTTCGACCTCCATCTCAGGGACAAACGGACATCGACATCCGTTTAGGGCCTGATTTTTTATTTTTAAGTTTTTAGTTTATTTTATAAGTAATTAAATTTTAACTTTTAATTTATTAGTTTAATTGTATTTTATAAGTAATTAAATTTTAAATATCGACAAATTTTTTATTAGTTTAATTTTTTTATTTATTAGTTTATTGTATTTCAATCACGCAAACGAAATATGAGTTGCACCTTTCCTTTACACGATTTCTCACAGGGAGCACAAAGAATTAAAAAAAAAAAATAACAGAGAGAGCCTCACAGGAAGGGGGAATTCAAAAATACCATAACGAGAGAGAGCAGATACGTGGGGGTGGGGGTGGAGGGATCAACGTGAGATAAAATAAGTTTTGTATAATAGAAGATTAAAATTAAAATTAACTTATAAAATAAATTTTAAATTTTAATTAAGGGTATAATATAAATATAAAAAAATAGAAATATAAGAAGGGATAAGATTGGAATGAGGAGGTAGAGGACCAAATATGTGGGGGTGGAGGGATCAACGCCCAAAATGTTATCAATGTTAACATAATGAATTCATCATTACATGATTTGTGATTTAATAGTAATTTCAAACGGAATTACAATACCATTATGCTTTTCTTAAATTAAAATTTTATATTGTCACTCTATTGTATGAGATCAACCTTGCTCACAACTCGTGTATCTCGTAATTTATATCAGCTTTGCATTTAAAAAACAAATCAACAAACAAAAATCATAACAGGTCCTCGGTATAATATAATTTTGTTAATTAAGTAGATTAATTGTATTATTTTCGTTTTTACTTAAACAAATTTAGGACTTTTATAATTTTGAAGTATTTTTAATAGAATTTCTATTAAACTTTTTTTTATCTATTTGGTGTTCAAAATTTATATATTTTTTAATTGATCATTTAATTTTATTTAATTAGATATATGATTATAATCTTGTGTTTTTACTTTTCTTATTTTACTTTACATATATTGAAAATGTGAGATTTTTTGGTTAATATAAAAAACACATAACAATAATATCATTTAAATTAATTACAAAAATATTGTATTTGATGATTTGTTAAGACAGGTAAATTGAAGTGTATATAATGACCAATAACGATTTGAAATTAAATTGTTTCAGACATGTATTGAAAAGTGTTTAACCACCACTCAACTCCTAAGCATTCACAAATGTACATTTTTAACCATACAAGTTTGATGCTCAACAGTCTAATGCAAAATTTCTACACAGGAAACTTACATTTGGCGTTAGTTTGCCACCACTCAATGCCATACCAAAAACACAACGTATTCGATTTTAAGATTTAAGGAAAAAGAGACTTGTTTAGATGATTAAATTAGTATTCCGTAATTATTACTTTGTTCAAAAACATTTTCCAATATCAAAGTATATATCAACTTGTTCAAATAATTGTATAATAAGTTATTCATTTCAGCATCAATTCATATAATTTGAAACAACACCCAACAAATTATAACACATTCACTTTACTTAGTAGTTCAACCACCAATATCAGCAAGTCAATCAATTTAAGACAAGGATATTGATACTTAGATAACATTTTTTCGACAACATTTGAACATCATCTATGTGTCATTTTGTGATTGGTCCAAAATTACTCCACAATCAATAATAATAATCATAAACACTACTATGGACCAATCACAAAATGACACGTAGATGATGTTCAAATGTTGTCAAAAAAATGTTGTCGAAGTTTATTATCCTTAAGACAATTCAAACATAAAATTTAACATTTTTATATAATTTATAAATCTAAAATAAGGTAATTAGTTTCCATTATCTGCAAAATGACAAAACAACTTCATTTTTCTCGAAACACGTATAGATACACAAAAAGTCTTATTTGTCCCTATGAATAACAAAAACACGATTGGAACATACCATTAGGACAACTAAACAACATATACTTTTATAGAGAACTCGTACCACACACGTAACTATAACAGCTCACTTGCAAAAAAAATAACATATAGATTAAGAAAAAATAATAAACTAACTTACTCAATTACAAAAACTAATAAAATATAAAGAACTCGTTTTAATAATTATTTTAATGTCCATGATCTTTAAAAAAATAAAAAAACCGGTTACAGAGTTTATAAAGAGAATAAAAAACTCTAAAAAGAACAAAGTTTAATAAGATAAAAATTTAAAAAAAAATTATTTATTCTTTAAACTTTTATTATTAAAATAATTAAATTTTATTATTATATTGATTCTAGAACGTCATTTTCTAAACTTTTATATCAAACACCCAACATTCATGATTATTCCTACTAAAGTAAGTGCATTTTTCTGACGTATTTTTCAAAACTTTTAGTTATTCTAACATCATAATTTTATAATTAAATTACATCAACACATGTGATATATATATATATATATATATATATATATATATATATATATATATATATATATATATATATATATATATATATATATATATATATATATATATATATATATATATATATATATATATATATATATATATATATATATATATATATATATATATATATATATATATATATATATATATATATATATATATATATATATCATAACTATTGTAACATTCCAATAAATATATAACAAAAGATATATTTTATTGTAAGAGTTAACGTAAATAATAAGAAAGAACAGTGATGAATAAGCAAGTAAAGAGGAATGAATGTAAAATATCATATTGAATTTAAAATTGTATAAGATAGTAGAAGTCTGATACAATTACAGAACTAGTCTGAACGGTCTTGTTACAGTTCATGACCGAACGGATCTAAAGAAAAAGAGATATCTAGGCCGTACGGTTTCTACAAAACACTGAACCGAACGGTTTGTCTACCCTAAACAAAATAAAGAAACATATTCTAAGGACCGGACGGTCCTGCACAACTATCCGGCATGACATTCAGGGGTTGCTCGGACTGTAGGGCATCTTCCAAAGTATCTTCTTGAGCATCCTCTGCTCACACCCAAAAGGATGATCATTGCAGTGAAGAAAATAACCGAACGGTAGACACAAACAAGAAAGGAAAATAAGGGTAAGCTTATGTGAATTTAATTAATCATTTTCATATACTTTTAAAACATACACATAAATCACATACGTTAACATCTTAACCATAAATCATCAGTAAAGTATATCAATATAAAAATCCGAACGGAAAACATCATCATATCCACTTTCTTTAGACTATGTCCGGATGGTATGACTATGTATGCTCGCCGCTCTCTGCACTCGGGTGGACCTGGCTAGGATACACTCAACAAACTGCCACCCGAGGTTAGTCCAGTGGAACCACCTCGGTATAGAAATACCCTGAGGCCAAAGGACCTCCTGCCATTCCCACGCATGAGTTACCCTTCTCTACCTGAGAAGGCGTAATCACGGAATATCAGGATAGAGTCAGAACCTGAGCCTTTACCACAGTCATACTTTACCAACCATCATCAATCATGAGACATTCCTCCTGGAATTCTCTTACATAAACAACAAACCGGACGGTAACTCGATAGAATTGTAACCTTGAAAACCAAATGGACTAAATCAAGGAAAATCGGACGGAAAAATCAATGGAAACTCAACAATGAAAGCAAAAAGGACTTAATCAATGAAAACCGGATGGAAAGATCAATATAAGCTCAATAATGAAAGTAAAGAGGACTTGATCAATGAAAACCGGACGAAAAGATCAATAGAAACTCAACAATGGAAGTAAATAGGACTTAACCAATGAAAACCGGACGGAAAGATCAATATAAACTCAATAATGAAAGTAAAGAGGACTTAATCAATGAAAATTGGACGGTTAGAAAGAAACCGGATGTTTTAAAATAAAAGAGTTCTCTTCAATAAAGCGAGTGTCAGTACAAGACCGGACACTCTGTGAGGAATCAAGTGTGAGTGTAAGACCGAACACTTTTCAAATAAATAATATTATAAACCGGACATTTTAAGAATTCAAGTACTGGTATAAGACCTAGTAATTGTCAAATAATTAATCATCAATAGAAACCGAATGCTCAGTGTATGACCGAACGTTCCGAATAGTTAATATGAGGCCGAATATCCAGTCTATGACCAAGTAATTCAATGTCGGATGTTCAGTGTAAGACCAGACGTTCGGTGTAAGACCATGCGTTCAGTGTAAGATCAGACGTCCTTTAATAGGGAAATCCGAACGACTAACAAATAAAGTATTTTAAGTTCAACATAAAGGGACCAGATCAATTGTTTTAAGGGAAACTGAACGGTCCGAATGACCTTTCGATTACAAATTCAACTTTTTACTAAGTTTTATAACCTTATAACCTATTTCATACCACAATTCAAAGATGCATTTTCACCACAGCAAGATCATACATTCAACAACATATACTCATAAAATCATGCATACAAAAATAGTCATAATTAAATTTATAAGCTTCCCTTACCTCTAATTCCAGCTAATTCTTCTAAGTCTTTAAGCAAATACTTCTAAGACTCCCAAAGTCCAAAGTTGTCCAATTGAGAATCTGATCGGTGCAAGTGAAAGAGCTTGGCACCGGGAAGAACTATTCTGAAAGGGGCAAGGTGATCAGAGGGAAGGAGATGGTTAGAAATCTAGAGAGAAAGCTTGGAGGTTTAGAGAGAAGGAGGAGAATTGAGATTTTAGAAAATTGAAGAAGAGTTGCATGCAAAAGTGGCATCGGTTTTGAAAATTTTAGATTCAATGCAGCCTCCAAAACTGATCGTTCCACTCAGATGCTGCCACTTGTTTTCTATTTCTGAAATTCAAGTTTTTCCGTTCGGTGACACGTGTCCTACTCATGTAAGGATTTTATGAGACATGACACCACTTACTTATGCATTTAATGAGCTGTGAGAACTATCAGAAAAGAAAAATGCAATTGACCAAATCTTTAAATTAAATTTTAAAACGATACAACATCATGAATAACTCACTTGTTTATTCAAGAATAATTACACAAAAAATCAATTGATATTTAAGTATGCATTAATTATACTAAAGTTCTTTTTATTCAATTATAATTTAAAAATTTATGTTTTCCCATTCATTAAAGATGTCTACCACGAAACAGTTGTGTAAAAGTTTTATTTTCTCGCATAATATCTCTAGGAGCAAGCAGAAATTACAAGGTATAAAAAATTAAAGCAAAAATTACACGAAACAGTTGTGTAAAAGTTACCGATATTTTCCGACAGACATGAATCCAGAATTTATGTTCTGCAAATTTATTTCATCAATTAATTTGTTTATAAAAAACTGAAACAGTAATTTAAAGAAAATATCTAACGATAATTTAATTTTCGAAAATTATTTTTAGCAGTTTTTCTTTTGTGTGCAGAAGTGCGTGCGACTTAAAATATCAGGCGGCGAGGCACACAACGTGAGCGTGCAAGCCAGAATCAAAGCAAATTGTATCCAACAAAATCAAAAGATGTTACGGCTCACCACCATGGGATTGGTAACCACCACTGTTCCCGCGAACGTCGTTCCTCAATTCGGTTCAGTCCGATCGTCTATTCGGGTCGGAAACCCATCCGGGTTGAACTTCCCTCTGTCACTCTCACAGAAGAGGAATAGGAGCTATGTTTGCTTGGCTGTGGATGACGACCTCAGACAGGAGCAGCAGGACTCGAGTACAACCGGTATTGGGTTGGGTTCCGCCCTTGAAGAAAGGCCCGGTAAGTACCACTGATACCCACTTCATCGAATTCAGTCATTTCAATTTAATGCTATCGTTATATTATTCCTTAAAAGTTTTTAGAAAAATTTAACTCTGCCGACTTCAATTCGTACTGTTATTTTCCTTCTTATTTGTGGCAAATATTAACCCTGTTCATCAACCTGCGTATTGTTATATAAGTTCACGGTGATTGATCTGGACGACATACAAAAATGTGGGATGCCTTAGTTGTATCAAGGTAGTTTTGAATGAACTTACCCACAAACTTATAGTAGAAGAATGTGAGAAAAAATCAATCCTATATGAAATAAAGTTAATTTGGACAAATACAGAGTTACAGATTTAATCTTCTCTTGTGAAAGAAACTTATTTCATTTATCCTAGTTATGGAGAATTTTATACAAACATAACCTATGTCTAATATTGTGTAAGGATGCTACGAGGATAATTTCCAACAATGATTAGGGTATATCGTTTTTTGTTCATATTATACTATTTAGCTGAACTTATCCTAGAGTGGTTTCTAGAAAACAATGTTAATACCGGTATATTTGAACTTGTGCTAATTTTTTCCCAAGTTAATTAATGATTATGGTGATATGATTTCTCAAGTGTAGTAGATATGGTTTAAGATTCTAAGATCATTCTTATGTCAGAAAACACAGATCTTTTTGAGAGTACACCAGAAGAAATGCAGGGAAATTTTGAACAAGATGGTGAACGAAGTGCTATCTATGATTTTCTTTATCCTAATAAAGATCTTCTTCCTGATGATAAAGAAATGAGTGTATTTGATCATCTTGAAGAGCTGCGGCAGAGAATATTTGTATCAGTTTTAGCTGTTGGAGGTAGCATTTTGGGATGCTTTACATTTTCAAAAGAATTGATAATGATTCTTGAAGCTCCTGTTAAATCACAGGGTGTAAGATTTCTTCAGCTGGCTCCTGGTGAATTTTTCTTTACAACTTTAAAGGTAAGATATCTTACCTTACATAAATCTCCGAGATGGTTGTTACTTCCTTCCATATCCAATGAGCTCCAATATTTTATTTCCTGGTAGACATTTCATTAAATTAAACAAGTGTTTTATGTTGTTGGTCTTGCTTTATCAGGAATGTACAAATCAGCCTTAGTTCTTATGTCTGCCTCATAACTAGTTGCCAAATAAGATTAATGGGCATACTATAATTGAAATATCTATATTCTCGTGCTAATTGTTTTAACTAAAATCTTAACTAAATTCAATCCAAATAAACTGTGATTTAGAAGATCGAGAAGAATGGAAACAGTGTGTTCATTTATACTTCGTCACATTATTTGGTAAGATCTCATAGCGACATGGTGCATAGTATTCATGAATGAATGTGATGGGCCGATAGCTCAACCCCTCAAGAAGCCGAAGCAGGTGATAATTAAACCCTACTGGGCTAAGGATTACTCTGCCCTTTTTGTGATGTAGTCCCTCTAAGAGATGACATGAAATGAAATATCCATTCTCTTTTATATTTCCTTTATCTTTTGTCTTGTAGGGTAACCCCTTTTCCATCTCCCGTGTTACTGGCCTTACCAAATTAGTGGAAGAGTAAAGGATGTCAAACCTAAACCCTTCAAATCCCAATACTCTACCTCACAACCACCTTACACCCAAAACTATCTCCTCAACTTCACTGAACTCTTTTCCTATCAAAAAGTTAAACACTGCTCGGATGCAAGAAAGAAGGGCCCAAGGCCTCTGCTACTACTGTAATGAAAACTTTTACTAGATCACAAATGTGCTTCAAAAAATTTCCATCTCCTCATGATAGACGATGAGGGTCCCATTACCTCATACATATTAAAAAAAAAGAAAAATCCAACCTAACCGACTTCAAACCCAAGGTAAGTTGGGTTGACTTATGAGTTTAAACCCATTTTGACACCTCAACCAACTTTTCCACCCCAAGCATCACTTTTACTCATAATCACACACTCATCACTTTGTTGGGCCAACCACCATCTCCACCTTCCGCCACCATCTTCCACCAACTATCCTACCTTCATTCTGGCTCCATTTCATCAGTTCATTTCCTTATGTTTTCTATCGTTGTTGTCAAGCTCCGAAATTGTAAAAGAATAAAAAAGGAGATAAAAGATTATAACTTAACTTGTACGATTTATGCATATATGAAAAACTATATCAATATATGGACAAGAAAAACAACTCATAACATAATACCTTGGTAGAAACTAGTTTGCCCAACAGTTTGTTCATTGCAGGGATGGGCATCTCTTTAACGTGACTACGTTCAAAGTGCTATAGTCTGCATGAAAACACTGAACCATCTTTCTTTATCACAAGAAGATTGCACCTCAAGATCAGGGTAATGATGGGTTGATAGTCCAACCCCTCGAGAAGCCAAGTGAGTGATAATTAAACCCTATTGGACCAAGGATTACAATGGGCTGAAGTAAGTGTTGAGGCAAATTCAATAGTTGGTATAGAATCTTCGAATTTGCTTGTAAGATCTCATAGGCACGTCATATTCGTGACTGAATGGACAAAATCTACTTTGTGTATTACCACTTAGAATTTGAATTAGGATCTACTTCAACTCCACAACACTTATAATGTGAGGACTGTCGAAACTTATTAGAGCTAGTCTATTATCTGTACTAGGTTTAGTAGTCTATTATCTCATTAGAACCAGTCAGAATCTTATTATCTTTATGCAGTGTTGTGTTATGTTGTTCATTTAACCTGTTTTTTCATACCCATATAAGTTGGGATCAAACCCTGAATAAAGAGATAAAATAAAAGAAGGTAGGAGCTACCTTGATAGTATTAATTTTTTGTCACTCTGAACTGCAGGTGTCTGGGTACTGTGGCCTTCTTTTGGGAAGCCCCGTCATCCTCTATGAAATCATAGCCTTTATACTTCCAGGACTTACAAAAGCCGAAAGAAGATTTCTAGGGCCAATTGTTTTAGGCTCATCAGTTCTTTTCTATGCCGGAATAACTTTTTCCTACTTAGTTCTGACACCTGCCGCTTTAAATTTCTTTGTTAACTACGCTGAAGGTGCTGTTGAATCAATTTGGTCCATTGATCAGTACTTTGAATTTGTTCTTGTGCTTATGTTCAGTACAGGCTTATCTTTCCAGGTAATTTTTTTCTTCCTGGTTTCTCTTTCTTTTTTGATAGACTAGCTAACACCAACTCTTGACAGTGGTTATTGTTATGATTACATTTTTAAAATTGTCATGCATGGGTCTATTTGGAGTTATGAACAATGTGGACATTCCAACAACATGATTCTGTTATATGTATTCGAAAGAAAGGCATGCTATGGTTACTAAAATGAAAAATGCTCATAATATAGTTTTTGCTTGGACTCCATTTGTAATCAATCATTCCTTTGGATTTTAGTTTTGATTAAATTCCGTTTAACCAGTGCTTGATGAAGCAAGAACTTTTGACGACATATGTACCTCCAAACTTTATTAGTTATGGAATCTAAAGGAATTCTTATTGCAGGTACCTGTCATACAATTTCTACTGGGACAACTTGGACTGGTATCCGGAGACCAGATGCTATCAATTTGGAGGTATGTCGTGGTTGGTGCAGTAGTGGCAGCTGCTATAGTTACGCCATCTACCGATCCTCTCACTCAAGTTCTTCTAGCAGCACCTTTATTGGGTCTTTACCTTGGTGGGGCATGGATGGTCAAGCTGACTGGACGATGACCTTAGTCCCTTCTTAACTACGTGCCAGAATTTTCAGTCTTAGTAGATGTTAATGTACATTCACACAGCAATGTAGTGTATATTTTTACTCGTACCAGAGCATTACTTTTCCTGTATTCCAATTGATTTAAACGTATAAGTCTGTCGGGTCATTTTTAAATGAAAAACTTGCTTTTTATTTTCAAATTACAAACAAAAGAAAAAAGTATAATACAACTAAATATAGCTTTTCTTGTTGAAGCTCATCGCCCGTATGTTTAGAGCAATAAAGCTTATTTGTCCAAAGAACGTGCCTTTAAGAAGTTTAAGTTAAAACGTGAAAAAGATGTGATTTTGAAACGAATATGACGTAGATCTATACACCAGATACCATGAATTCCAGTTATAGAAATTATAACAGAAATTGGAATTGAACCAATTAGATTTCGATTAATACCGAAATTATAATTATTTTCAAACGCAGGAGATGAAAATAGTATTCAGCAATCTTATTGATATCTGAGGTCGACCAGTGGCTTAAGCACACTGATACATATATATAATTGTCAATCCATATGATCATTTTCATAAGTTCTACAACGTCAAATTCATTGAAGACATTCCCCCACCCAAATAATAACTAATTTAGTGCAACTGGCTAATGTCAGAGCTACTTATCGGTTAATGTTATATTTTTCAGTCTGGTTGCTTCATCATCAATACTATGATTACTTAGTTCAGATGCAAGCTGTCTCAGTGAACTCCTCAAGCCATTGCATGGCTCCATAAACACATCTGATGAGCCTAAAAGTTCTTCTACCTCCACTTGCACAGTATCAATAATGCCGAGGATTTTCTCCGAACCTGCCTTTATGGCAGGAATCTCTTGCGGGGGATAAAGGCATGCCCCAATCTCATCAATCTGTCGACCAAGTTCCTGACACAATTGCAACAATTTCTCCATCGAATTTACAAAATTGCTGTTGTCACTTGGTTTTTCCACCTTAAGCAAGCCAATGATGGAGTGAATGAGTACTTTTATAAATGAAAGTGTATCAGAGACCACCTCAATTGCTCTTTCAGCCACTTTCATCTCTTCAGGCGACAAGTCGTTTCCTATATCATCTTCACTTGAATTACCATCATGGGGCTCTGAGGCTGCTTCTAGACAACTCTCACCGGAAGTTTTGTCAACTTGATCATTGGATGAAGCAGGCTTCAATTCTTTCATCTCACGAAGAACATCCTTCACTGAAACAGCAACCTGCGTCATTCCTCGCCCAATTGCTGTAACATTTGTCGAAGGAGTCTTTTTAAGGGCAGAACATGCTTCCCATACAGGACCAACCAATTGTGGTACTGATAGTTTCTGGTCTTTAGAATGGGTCCCTGTTGGTGTCCATTAAAAGAGAAAAGTTGTCAACAATCCCAAGAGATTACAAAAGAACATGATAAAAGAGACTATTCATTAAAGCATGCTGCGTGCATTCCAAAACTAAAAGGATCCTTCATCAATGCGTATTAAACCAGAAGTATCCTGGGATTTTTATTAAATCAAATTTTAATTTTAAACTAGATTGATTAGATAATAAATTAAGTAACTGAAATACATTCTCTAACACCATACTTGCGAAGGGAGAAAACTCCAAATCACAACAGAAAACCATACCTCGTATATGGTCTGTCCCATACCTTATTTAATGAATCTCTCCCCCGACTTTTGTAGTATAGTATCGAATAAATTTTAATCAATAAAAGAGAGTATTAAGGAGATTGTGTTTCTAGCACAATTCATATATCAACTCCATAGCCACCAATTAAATAATGACAGGACTCTCAACATCACAAAAAGAAAAAACGGCATAAAAACCTTCTGTGATGAAAACATAACGTTATAGGACGAACTTAAAAAGCATCTCTACCACCAACTAAGTATCTTAGATAGGGTCCATCTCTTTCACTATCACTTAAATCATGAAATGGAATCGTCATCAGGTTGCGTGTTTTCTCCTGAACTCAAGCACAGTATCCCATTCTACATGTCTGGCAGAGTATATAAAAGGCATGTTTTAGGAGAAGCATGTTCTCATTTATATTGCTCACATCTAGCTTTTAGATTCATTCGACAGTCAAGAATCACAGAGAAAAAAGTGTTATTATTACTGACCAGCACGTCACTAATCATCATAGAATAGCATAAATTTATAATCATCGTACCATATAAAGAGATTGTTTCCTTCATCAACCTGAAGCTGGAATCAACAACTTGCTTCACCGATGCATGAACAGCAGAAGACAGAGTAGGCCCCGCACCAACTGTACTACCATGGGAAAGCAAAAGGAAACCTTGTAGAGTGTTGAAGTATGATGCCATATTTTCCTCAATTGCTTTGAACTCTGGCTGCTCCCCGGTCCAAAGCATTCCCACTGCAGAAAAGCAAGACATAATTAATAACACAATTGAAAAACTAAAAAGAAAATTTCTGATATCCGAATATTGCAATTCTTAATAAACAGAAGGCAAAAAAAAAATAAAATTGAAAGTCTTTCCCCTTTCATTAATTTAAGAATAGCAACAATGTTCAACACAATTCAATTCATGCAATCCCTCTTACCCTGTTTAGAAAACCCTCGTGAATGATGACAACACTGAAAACTAAATAATGACGGCGAAAGATCTGATTTTGGGAGTGCTAGAGAGCGAGATTGAAAAAAGGCATTAGAAAGAAACAAAATTTAGTGAGTGAAACTAAGAATGCCTGACCTGTGGTTGCTTGTTTGGAAACTTGGTCACCCATCTTCATGACATCGTCCCAGGTAACTTTGGTCGCAGAAGACGGCGGTGTTTTATCCAAAACCTAAAAGGGGTGTGAAGAAAAATATGTTGACGGATGGTGATAGATAGCAGAGTAGACAGAAACAGAGAAATAAATGGTGTCATTACCTGGAGGGTTTCGTGGATAGTGGCGAGGTGGGAACCAAGTACTAGATTGAGATGTTCTTTCTCTTTCTTGGATCTAACAGCCATCTTCTACCTTCGTACTCTCCACAACTGCACGCAGCGTTTCAATCTCCAACCAAAGCTTTCTGCCAAGTGACAATGGCGGTGACGGCGTTGGGAAAGAGTGCACTCGCAATTGAAGCTCGGAATAATAGGGGTTTATGCCTGCGTGGCACTTCTTTATCAACAATAAAATTGAAACAAAAATGCATTATTTATTTTCATCTGAAAAGATTGTCGTATATAGATTATATTTATTTATAATAACCAGTGTTTGTTTTTATATAAGTAAAATTTAATATAATTTAAAAATATTGAAATACAATTTTGATATATAAATATATAGATAAAGAAAACTTTAAGATTGTTGAAAATTAAATTTTTATTTGTTAATAAAATAATTTCTGAAATATTTTTTTAGAACAAAGGAGAAAAATATATTGAAAATATTCAATTAAGAAAGTGCTAAATTACATCTTGGTTTTATTTGTTTAGAACTTTATGTGAATAAACACTTGGAATTTTATTGTACTTTATTTTATGAGAAAATTTAATAATATGCCTTATTACTGATTGAAAATTATAAAATTAAGAAAAATATTTAATAAGAAGTGTAAAAGGGATATGCTTTTCGAATGTAAGCGGTGCATTTAGCAATAGGCCGAATCAAAAAAAGAATTCTGATGGGCTATTACTTCTTTCATATATTCCTACACCCTAAAATTCATTTTTGGAATACATTAAAATTATTCTGGTTTTTTTAAATATGTTTTTAGTTTCGAAACATCAATATTATTATTCATTGTTTTAAAACTTTCACTTTTGATCCTTATAATGCACTAAGAAATTTGATAGGTGCAAGAAGTGTTTGCCTTTGTGAAATATCACTTATAAAACTAATTAATTTCAGTAATATTTTCGTTTATGGTTTCATTTCATAAACATATTAATACATTTATAAGTACACTTGATTTCTTTAAATAATATAATTTTATAAAATAAATTAACTGTAGTTAATATTTTGTTGAGAAAGGTTTATACAGCATTACGAAGTACACAACTAAAGAAACATTGAAAAGTATTTCTAGCTATTAATATTTTTAAGCTAAAAAATTACAAAATGACTTTCCTATCGATTTATATTAAAGCAATTTATTGAAATATGGTTTAATTATAATGTACGTGTCACACCCCATTTAATACCCTCCTTAGTAGGGTACAGATGTCAGCCGTCCGTTCTCACACATGTCAGCCGTCCGTTCTCCCCTGGTGAGTGGGAGACAAACTCTGCCAAGCTTTTAATTCCCTTCCTTCGTGATCCGTGCAGCAGCAGCAGAGCAGTTAAACCCCTGAAAGTGGAAGTCAGGTGGCACGCTGGGAGTGGACCGGACGTTTTAGTGGAAGCCATGTGGCAGATGGCAAATGGACGACCGTCCGGTTTGGAGGCCATATTTAAGGTAGGATTTCCAAACCCTTGCCACCATTTTCTGCATGCAACCACTTCATCTTCAACCTCCAGAAATCTCAAATTCTCCTCCTTCTCTCTAAAATCTCCCTACCTTCTCTCTAAAATCCTAAACCGTTTACTGTTCCGATCACCTTGCTCCTTTCAGATTAAACACTCCTGGTGTCAAGCTCTTTCACTTGCACCGATCGGTTTCCCAAGCGGAGCACTTTGGGACGTTTGGACAACCATAGCATAGAACGTTAGAAGCTTAGCTGGAATAGAGGTAAGGAAAGCTTATAAAGTTTAATTTTGATTTTCTGTATGTTTTGAATGTGTGTTTGATTTATTACATGTTTGATATCTAAAGTATGTTGTTTGAATTTTCATGAATGGAATATGGTATGTTGCAGTATGAATTGTATGATAAGTATAAACTTAGAGAAAATGTGAATCTGAGACCGAAGGTCATTAGGACCGTTCGGTTTTCCCCTAAAACGATTGTTTTTGTACCATTGTATCGAAACCTAAATGACTTGCTTATTCAGTCGTAATAATTTATCCATTACAGAACGCTCGGTCTTATACTGAGTGTTCGGCTTTAACGTATTCGGTCATAGACTGATTACTTAGTCTCATGTTAACTATGTCTATTATAGTAGCGTTCGTTCACTCTGAACGTTCGTTTTTGTATTGAAAATGTTTATTGGAAGTACTTAGTCATAAACTGAGTACTCGGTTTCATATTAATTATCTTTATTGTACTGAACGTCCGGTCTTATACTGAACGTTCGGTCTTGAAGTGCTTAGTCATATACTAAGTATTCAGCCTCATATAAATTATTTGGAACGTTCAGTCATACACTGAGCGTTCGGTTATACGAGTGTTCGGTATTAGACTGACACTTAATTTATGAAACATTCAGTTTCGTATTTGCTATTATTACTCACTTTAAGAACGTTCGGTCAGACACCAAACGTTCGGTCATATAAGTGGTCAGTATTAGATTGACACTTAACTTATGAAGTGTTCGGTTTCACATTGTTATTATTATTCATCCAGAGGATGTTCGGTCATGTAAAGCACTTGGTCATAGATCTAGTGCTCGGTCTTATGAAACGTTTAGTCAGAAACTATTCGGTATTGAGTATCTGGTACCCCTCGCAACACCCTAACCACTTGGAAATAATAACGAAGGTTGGTTGATTTTGGCTAAGTAAGAGAATTCCAATGGCGGAATGCCTCATGAAATTGGTAATGATTGGTAAAGTATGGATGTGGGAAAGACTCTGGCGTTGTCCTTGATCATGATATTCCGTGAGGGCGCTTCCTCAAGTAGAGGGAGGCCGCTCATGCGTGGGAATGACAGGAGGTCCGCGGTTATATGAGTAAATAACCGTTTGAGGACTAACCTCGGGTGGCAGCTGGGGAAAACAGTTACTACACCACACCGGGTGCTAGGGACGACCGAGCTACATGTTCATACAGTCCGGACAGTGTCTCAATGGTCGGTCTTGAGTATAAGAATGATATGTTGCATGATTGATTTGTTGTATTGTACGTTTACTTGTATGATGAATTGATAAATTAAATTTACATAAGCTTACCTTTATCTGTTTTGCTTTGTATATGTTGTCGCTCGGTATCCGACCGTTCGGCTATTCTCTTCATTGCAATGATCATCCTTTTGGATGTGAGCAGAGGATACCTTGGAAGCTACTTTGGAAGGAACTCTGGAGGACGCTGCGCAGGCCGAGGAACCCATAGAGGATGTGCCCGAACGTTATTCAAGACCGTCCGGTCCTTAGTATAGACGTTTTCTTATCCTTGTATTTTGTAAAACATTCAGTATAGGAACCTTTTTAATTTTGGGCCTTTCGGCCAATGTACTCTATTCTAGACCGTTCGGTCTATTTTGTAAACATTATATTCCAATCGTTCAGTTTTAAATTTCCAAGTATATTTCATACTGTTTTGCTTATTCAGTACTGTTCTCCTTTATATTTATTGGGATGTTACATTACGCTCTTGATTTAACATAAATTTAACGAAATAAATAGATTATTTTGCCAACTACTTCTGAAAATTTACAAGATTTATTTTTCAAAATCTATTATACTCAAAATTTACAATAGTATCCTATTATGTCGACAAAATCTATGCAGAGTAACTGTGTAAGATAAGTATTACACTCATATAGTTAATAGAAAAATTTAAAGATAAAAATTCAATTGAATAGTTTTAAAAGTTTGAGGATCCTATATTCCACAAAAACTTATTAGGTACTCAACATAATTAAATCTTGAAAATAATGTAATATTTTAATAAATATTTATATTTCCAGTCCTTAATTATTATAGTTAATATCAATAATTGAAAAATCATTAACAAAATCGTCAAAAATTTGAAAAAAAAATGGGGATACTAAAAGTAAGATGATAATTACAAGGACTTAAATAAGTCAATTATTTTATATTAATTTTACGTTTTAAGGATGAAACAGAGAATACTTATAACAATAATTTCTACAATACACGTACTTTTAATTTATTATAATTATTTTCATCCATGAAAGTAGAAAACACATTTTATTATTTTTGTCTATAATATATTGGATTTTTTTTATATTAGTATAATATCAAAATCAATGTATAAAGAATAAATTATAAACACTAAGAAATAGAACATAATATTAAAATAAATTTAAGAATGAGAAAGTAAAAATAGTATATTTAATTACCCTATTTGTATAAATAATAAATATATAATTTATTGTGTATACATAACTTTATCATCTCAATTTAAAATAACCTTTATAACCTTAATTCTAATTAATATTGTCCATTTTTATTGCTAAACTAACATGGTTGGGGTTTATTCCTAACTAAGATCTTGTTCACTTGAGTGGATTTGAGGGAGAGTAATTGAGTGGATTTGAAGATAATTTTTTTTGTTATTTATTTGAGTGAATTTGGAGGTAATCGAGAATGAATTTGGAAGTAAATTTTTTTAATCTGTCACATCAATTAAATCCTATACTAATTCTTACAAATTTTACTTCCAAATCCACTTTCGTTTACTTTCAAATTCACTCAAATAAATAACAAAAAAAATCATCTTCAAATCCTCTCAAATTCATTCAATTACTCTCCCTCAAATCTACTTAAGTGAACAAGGTCTAAGTAAAATTAATACTAAAACAAAAAAATTAAATAATTAAGGTAACAAATATATTTAAAAAAAGAAAGATAATTAAATTATTTAAGGATGTAATTTAATAAAGTAATTAAATATTTATAATATATTGTAGAGAGATATTTTATCAATAATAGCAAAAGTAATATAATGTTTATATTTTTAAGAACTAATAACCAAAATATATTTAAATAATATGTAATATTAAAAAATATTAAAAAAGTATATCAATGATTTAAAAATAATATAAAGTAATAAAAATAATAGGCTTACCATAATAACGAATTCAATTAGTGTGTACACTCAGCATAGAAAAAATGTTAATGGAAAAAAATGTGCTATGAATCCAAAAAAGTACGTTTACTTTTCGTAAGGTACAGAACCTTTGCCAAAATTGGGTTAGAAAAAGGTCACAAAATATTGTTACACTTGTCACGTTGTGAAAATATTTTTCCCTACCAACTCAAAGTAACTTAAATTTGATCTTTTCCGCAACCAAACATGCTCAGCTTTAAGAAATCTTATCCATTTGCTTAAACCAACGCATCTTCTACAGAAAAACTTCCCTGAAATATCATTTTCCTTGCTTTAATTGCCTGCAATCACAGAGATTTCATAAATAAGTACAATTTATGTTAGTGGCACATGTGAGCTCTAAAAGCCAAAGTTACCAATACATGTCTAATCTGAATCTTAATAAGATTGAATGGGTTAAGATAATACTTTTCTTTGAATATGAGAGATAATTTCTCTGTTTTAAACTTCATATTCAGAATGTTCGGTTTGCTATTTGAGAATACATAACATTGTGAACTTGTGTTTGGGATTGTGTCATGTGCAGAGTCACAAGATTTGGAAGTGGAGGCAAACCTGTTCTTCCCAGTTTGTACATGTTGTTATGAGAGATAACATAACTGTTTGACAGAATGCGCCAGTGATTATTCCTATCCACAACCCTTTTCCTCCTAATTGAAACCAGAAGCTCAATATAGCAGCAGTTGGAATTCCAAAAACATAATAGGCTCCAAGGTTTACATATGCTCCTAAGTGCTGCCATCCACATCCTCTGGCAATACCTGCAATGGACAAGTATTATTAAAGAATTATATTTTATGGCACAACTAAGATTCCATTGTACAAAAACAGTGATGTCTATTGAAAAGTAGTTCAAACAAGAGCCAACCTGAGAGGGTAGCATGCAAGGAATCAAGTATAATAGAAAGACTCAAGAGAGGAGCCATATTTGTGACATAATCCGCCACGTCCTGTTCATTGCTAAATACATAACCCAAAATCTGCCTGCAAGAAAAAATGATTGAGCTCACCAGAATGGCCTCGGAAGTTGCAAGAGCCATGGCAGCATAAACACACACTCGTGCTGATTGTGGACTTCCAGCTCCTAATGCATTTGAAATTCTAGTGCTGAATAACAACCCAAAAGAGAAACCAATCAGAAAGAGAGAAAAAAAATCCTCACTATAGTATTATTATTCAAGAATATGAATATACACATATTATTGAGAATAAAAAACCTTGCAGCTGAGCCAATTGATTCTGGGATAGTGTAGATTGCTGTGGAGATGTTTAAACTGGTAAGAAAAGAGTTAGCAACAAATAAGCATCACTTCAATGAATCAAATTCAATATCTGACTGCGAGTAACAATTTCAATGCAGATTTTAAAACACACAAAACCATCCATGTCTGGAGGACTAAGACTAGTTGCATACCATATGGATAAGACTGAAGTTTCTAGTTCTGGATTTGGTAGAAGACCAGAAAGCAAGATTACTAGCTCAAATGACCACCATTCAAGGCTGCAAGGATCAAATATGTATGAAACAAACCAAGGGTGAAAGTTTAAGGGATAATAAAAACACAGCATAAAAAGATGAAATAGAAGAGGAAGAATCTCACCATATCATTCCAGCCGAAGGAATGGCATAGCGGATGAATTCTCCAATCCCATGGAATAGTTCCATTGAAATTGGGACTCGAGTCTTTTCACATTGAGTAGAGAATTTCATATATAATCCAAGTAAAATCACATTCAGCCAGTATGAAGTGCTGATAGAAAGTGCTGCTCCTAAGTTACCGAGTCCAGATTTAAAAACCATTAACCAACTGAAAGCCACATGGAAGAAAAGTGTAATGGAGGAACTTATGAAAAGGGGACTGATCAGGCTTTGCATCAAAAAGAATCGAACCAAAGTCTGAAGTGCTGCATAAGCAAAGAGAGCAGGGATCATGCACAAAGCAAATTTTCCAGCTTCTTGTGAAATCAAAGGGTCTTGGCCAAGTATAATGAGCAGCTTCCCCAAGTACACCCACAAAAGACTCAGAGGAAGACAAGATAAAGTAAGCGAGACAATTGCAGTGTAAATTTGAACACCAAATTTTCTGTATTGCTGTGCTCCATATGCTTGCCCACATTGAGTTTCCAGTGCACATGACATTCCAAACTGTTTGTACAAAAGTCAAAATGCAATTAATTCTCATATATCTTACAATTCACAACAACTACCAAGTATCCTAACATGCATCCGTTTCAATATCCCATGAGTGTTAAAAAAACAACAGCACTCAGAACACAAAATAAAAAATAAAAAAGTTAACTTTTTTTAAAAAATAAATTCCCCTCCTCTGATAAAAGACTGTTTCATATTAATACGGTGTGTGATAAAAGAAAAATAAGACTTACGATGACACTGAAGCCAGATACAGCACAGATAGAGATGGCAATGGCTGTGCTGGAGAGAGCAAGCTTACCCAAGTGACCAACCATCATCAATGATATCATTTGTAGAAAATACTGTGACAAAGTCACGGTAACCATAGGACCTGCCAAATAACCGACCCTTTTCACCTCTTCACCAAACATACTCCATCTTATTATGCCTGAATCGCTCTCTCTCTCCTTCTCTAATAGACCCTTTTCCATATCCTTCCAAGGGTTACAGAAAAGTTGTCACCTTGTTGCGACGTTTTACGTGAAAATGTCGCTGGTGCAATCGAAGGTTGATGTCTGGTAAAATAAGCTATTGATTTAGGGTACAAAACATAACTTTCTTATGCGTAAACAGTTTTATAAACCTTCAAAAGTTTATATTTTATTTTATGTGGCTCGTGCTGTCATATTTTATCTGCTCGTGGTGTAATATTATTTTTTAATTTTCTATATATTTTAAAACAATATATTTATACTGTAGTTTTATTTTAATATGAATATTTTATAAGAGTCATATTTTAATTAATTTTTATTTTTATTCTAAATTCTGTAGAACTTAAAAAATAAATTTCTTATGAGTCAAAATCTTATTATAATTTAGAGTATTAAATTTGTATAGGATAAGCATATTTTAAGATATATCTTATAAAACCTAAATCTTAGGTTTATTGTTGTAATTATAAGTACTGTGTTGAAGATGTACTGACAAGTTATTTTGTTAACAAATTGCGGCGGTAAGATAGATTTGATTAAATTTTTTTAATTCTTTATATAATTACTTTAATATATTTTAAACTTCATCAAATGCAACTCGATTTAAAATGAATACTATTTTGATTTTTAAAATAAAATATCAGATTCATGATAAAAATTACATGAGAATAAATATTATTATCTATGAATCAAAACTAAATTAGTTAACTGATACACAAAATAAAAACTTTAAATTGCACAAGGAATAAATAAACCATGACAAAAAAAAAAAGAGTCTCTAATCAAATAATTTGAAAGCTCTTCCACTAAAAGAGACTCTAATGTATAAATGGTTTCATAAATTTAATATAAATAAAAGTTTGTATCTTAAAAAATTAAAAAACTATCCATATAATTTATCTTGATCTTTTTAAGAATACAATCGCAAGAAGATTATATTAGGATAACTTGCACTAGTAATATTCAACTTAAGTCAATAAATATATAAAATTTATCATATTACTTTCATAAATGAAATTATTTTACTTTTCCTATTTTGAATATTAAAAAAATATATGCTTATTAAATTTATTTCAATTAATATAAATATTCACTTTAAAAATTTCATGAAATCATGTGTTTAAATAGTAAATAAAATATTTTTAATTAAATAAATTTCTTCAAATATCGTTAAAATTAATTTATACACTTAATAATTTTACTTATATATCTTTATTCAAATAGTATAAAATATTACTTTCAATCAAACATTTTTTATATAAAATATTACTTTAATCAAACATATGTAAGATAGTTTTAGAAATGTATAACAAATAAAAACGTAAATATGAATGTGTCATGGACGTGAATTTTTCTTTTATAAAAATTATTCATATTTCTTTAGTTATGTACATAATCTACCTGTTTCATTTTATACTAATTTGAATTCATAAAAAATAAAAAAGATATACACAGTTAAAATTGCATTTATTTAATACAGTGTATTATTTTTTTCAGATGACCGCAATTATTACGTTAAATAGTTTGCTTGGGTTTCGCGATGAATGTTTACTTTAAAAAACAATTTTCAAAATTATATATTTGTTATATATATATATACATATGAAAAGGTAAATTTAAGGTAAAAGTAATCATATTTATCTTTTATAAGTATTGTATCATTCATACTAGCAGCATTTTTTGCAGAAGTAATATTAATCACCATAGAAACAGGTCAAACTTTGATGGACTAGCTTGAGATTATTACTAAATATAAATTTGACTTTGTTTTTATTATATAATTTTTTTTAACTTTTAACGTGATTTGCTTACAAATTTAACTTTCTTTAAAAGCTGTTTTGTGTAACTTGTTTTACAAAAATAATGGATAACTCGTTGATAATATAATTTTAAATTAGATATACATGTTATCATCTCTAAAAATAGATAATTCACATTCACTCGTTTTTAAGTGGTAAATAATATAAATTTAAACAAACAAATAATAACATGTTGGTGTGAAATATAAATAAAGAAATGTAAAAAAAAAATTGGTAATAAATTTTTTCTCCCCTCTAATTCGAAAGTCACAGAAATTTGAATTTTTCTACGATCAAAATTATATATACACTTAGGAGTCTTCTCCGCTTGCTTAAGCTAATCCATCTTCTACAGAGAAACTTCTCTGAAAAATGTTTTCTCTTGCTTCAATTGCCTGCAATCACACATATTCTAGAAATGAGTACAACCGAATTAGTACATACATAGTGTACATACTTTAAGCCTAACTCAATCTCATAAAACTGATTTGTAAGCTGAAGGTTTGGTAACAGTAAATATATAAGCCTAACTCAATCTCACAAAAGTGACTTGTAAAACGAGATTTGCACCTATTTTTAAAGTATGAATCAGTCTTATCTATAATTGATACGAGACTTCCAAACAAAAACCGATAAGATTTCACGAGTAATATTATTTTGACCATTAAAAATAATTTCTCGGATTTAAACATTTTCAAAATGTTTAATTTAATATGTGTGAAGATATTACATGGTGAATGTGATGTTTTTGGATTATGTCAATTGCAGAGCCACAAGCTTTGGAATTAAAAGCAAACCTGTTTTTTCCAGTTTGTACACATTGTTATGAGAAGTAGCATAGCTGTTTGACAAAAGGCACCAATCAATATTCCAATCCACAGTCCTTTCCCTCTAAATTGGACCCAGAAACCCAATATAGCAGCAATTGGAATTCCAAAAACATAGTAGGATCCAAGGTTTACATATGCTCCTAAGTGCTGCCACCCACATCCTCTGGCAATACCTGTAATGCAAAAAGTGTTACAGTGTTATATTTTTTTATGGTAACTCAGATTCCACTGTATAACAACATTGACGTGCATTGAAAAGTAATTTAAAGAAACAAACCTGAAAGGGTACCATGTAAGCAGTCCAGTATAACAGAGAGACTTAAGAGAGGAGCCATTTCTGAGACATAATCCACCACGTCCTGCTCATTGCTGAATACATAACCCAAAATCTGCCTGCAAGAAAAAATTATCGACCCCACCACAACGGCCTGGGTAGCTCCCAGTATCATGGAAGCATAAGCAGATACTTTTGCTGATTGTGGACTTCCTGCACCTAATTCATTCGAAACTCTAGCGCTGAATAACAACACGAAAGAGAAACCAATCAAAAAGACAGAAAAAAAAAAAAAATCCTTACTACACTATTAGTACTGTTCATGAATGTGAATATGCACAAATTAATGAGTCAGAACTTATGAGAATCAAAACCTTGCTGCTGCGCCAATTGATTCTGGGATTGTGTAGATTGTTGCGCTGATGTTTAAACTGGTCAGAAAAACAGTTAACAATAAAACAACAAATTAGCATCATTTGTATAAATGGAAATCTATAGTTGACTAGGAATAAAAATTTCAACACAGATTTTAAGACATACAAAGCCATCTTTGTCTGAAGGACTAAGATTAGTTATACATACCATACGGATAAGACTGATGTTTCTAGCTTTGGATTTGGTAGAAGACCAGAAAGCAAAATTAGTATTTCAAGTGACCACCATTCAAGGCTGCAGTGATAAGATATATAAGAAACAAATCATGGTTGAAAACTAAAGGGAAATAAAAACACCAAATAAAAGATAAAATATTATAAAAGGAAGAAACTCACCAAATCATTCCAGCTGAAGGAATGGCATAGCGAATGAATTCTCCAATCCCATGGAATAATTCCATTGAAATTGGGGCTCGAGTCTTTTCACATTGAGAAGAGAATTTCATATATAATCCAAGTAGAGTCACATTCAGCCAATATGAAGTACCAATAGAAAATGCTGCTCCTAAGTTACCAAGTCCCGATTTAAACACCATAAACCAACTGAATGCCACATGGAAGCAAAGAGTAATGAAGGAACTTATGACAAGAGGACTCATCAAACTTTGCATCAAAAAGAATCGAACCAGAGACTGAAGTGTTGCATAAGCAAAGAGAGCAGGGATCATGCACAGAGCAAATTTTCCAGCTTCTACTGAAACCAAACGATCTTGGCCAAGTAAAACGAGGAGGTTTCCCATGTTCATCCACAAGAAAGAAAGAGGAAGACAAACTAAAGCAAGAGAGACAATTGCAGTGTAAATCTGAACACAAAATTTTCTGTATTGCTGTGCTCCATATGCTTGCCCACAACGAGTTTCCAGGGCACACGACATTCCAAACTATTTGACATGCACAAAAGACCAAATGCAATCAATGCTCAAATATTTAAATGTCCCTTATGAGTTGAAAAATTAATAGCATAACGACGACATTAAAAACTAGTAGCTGTGTTTTTTTCAAATGATTTTCCCTCCTTTGATAAGGAGATGCTTCAAAACTAAAAAACAGTGTGTGTGAGATGAGAAAAGAAGACCTACAATGACACTGAGACCAGAGACATTACAGAGAGAGATGGCAATGGCTGTGCTGGAGAGAGCAAGCTTACCCAAGCGACCAACCATCATCATTGATATTATTTGTAGAAAATACTGTGACAGAGTTACAGCAACCATAGGACCTGCTAAATAAGCAACCTTTTTCACCTCTTCACCAAACACACTCCATCTTATTACGCCTGAACCACCTTCTTTCACCTCTCCCTTCTTCTCCAAGAGACCCTTTTCCATATTCTCTCTAAGGGTCATAGAAAAATTGAGTCTTGTCAAGGCTGATATACAAATAGCAGTAGAGTCATGGCTTTTTATACATACTTTGCTCCCAGACTGAATACAACAAATATTTATATATACGGTAACACAGAACCAGATTTTTTGTGCCAAGTAATTGTATTTCGAGGGTTTATAGTTGAAAAAAAAATCCCATAAAAATTAGATGAAATTTTAGTAATTGCTTACCTTTATTAGTTTAATCGATTTAATTTATAAAGAATTAAAGAAATTTGTGTTATTTAAGATCTTAATTAGGATCCTTTCTGTTTTTTTAGAGCATAATCATTGTCTTTTTTTTTATTTGTATTAATAAATCGATAGGAAATATTTATTGAATTTGCTAATTAGTAATCTTCATATTACATTAATAATATTATTATAAAATATTTTAGTTCCCAGCTCAAACAAGAAACCTTCTTACCCCTCATATTTGATGCATTTTTTATTTAATAGTTTTAACTTTAAAATTTAATCAAATCCAGTTTTAATTTTGGGTGTGATGCAACTTTTGAATCAGTATTACTTTTCATATTTAAAATATTGACTAAATGATAATATGTGTAATAAAATAATCATTAAATACATAGTTACTATAGCATTTTAACTCTTGAAATGTATATATAAAAGTAAATTTATGCAGCTTAATAATTATATGCATATTCCTGATCAAATATATTTTCTATGAAAAAGTATATTCGATATGATCCTTTTGAAAACATATACAAAATAAAAGAGGTAAATATGAATGGTATAAACCAGTTATAGATTTAAAAAATAAAAATATACTTGAGAATTTTTTTAAATGAATACAAAATATTTCATCCTTTTACAATTGCACCCGTCTATTCGTAAAATGTGCCCATATGAAACAAACTATATTCTTTCAAGAATGGGTGTTTTTTTTATAAAGAAAGTATGCTTATTTGTAAAAGGTGTATATAGAATAATGATGTATTTAATTAAAAAAATGTATTCTTTCATCGAATAGTGTCCTTTTTTAATTAATAATTGTAAAATATAACTCTACCAATAGTTATGATATTTTTTAAAAATGATGTAATAGAAATATGCATATATTATAATAATTATACTTTTTAAAATATTTAGTTTGAGTCCAATGTATTTTGTTATTTTCATAAATTTTAGGTCAATTTGATTTTAAAAAAAATTTAAAAAATAAATTTTAAATTTAACTCAATTTCATAAAATCTAGAATAGACTTTAATATGATTTTGATATTATATTAAAAATATATTTAAACCTAATCAAATCTTATAAAACCAACTTATAATCCACTTATATATACATATGTATGTGATATAAAACTTCCAACTATAATAATTATACTTTTTCAAATATAAAAAGAAATGTTATTTTATTATGATATTTATATTACAATTTATATATCAAATAATTATATGAAAAAATTAAAATTAATTTTCAAAATATATTATACTTTTAATTTTTTTAACTTTTTTTTATAAATTGATCTCATCATACCTTGTATTTTTTATACAATTTGTAGTTCTTAGAATCATACTTCCCCGTGCATTAAATATGGGATAGGATCGAAGTTTGTAATTGAATAGCTTATCTCATTTTGGGGAAAGAGCTTCAACCCACGGCAGCTCACTTATGGGATGGCATTTGATGTTTACTTGAATCAGGAAGCATATTCTACTTTGAAATATGAAGTAAAATGCTTGATGCATTTAACCATAACACCAATTTTAGACCGACTATACTCTTACTAGCATATCTAGTCCAAGTCAAATAAAAGCCTGCAATTATCATCCTAGATCTAGAATAGTTAAAATTAACAAGTCAGCAAACTCCTTATGCCATAAATCCATTAAGTAATGTTCATATGAATGATAGCTACAAGTTACATGTTCACATTTTCCCCTTGAAACTGGAAACACACAATACTGGAGAAGTGGTATTATCAATGAGGCTAGACAGATGAAACCAACACCAGTGTTGAAATGTGTGCAATATAGCTCCGAGTCCTGGGTTTTGGTCACTATCGTATGTTTCAGCACCTTCAAAATAAGGTGATTTCCCTTCCATTACATTCTTTAAAACATCACCCTAGTGCAGTTGCAGGAAAGCCTTTCAGTACTCAAAATCTTCTGGGCTTTTTCCTATCCAAAATAGCACCAAGATTGGCTAATGCATCATTAAATTTCTGAATCCTGAGGAGGCCTTTGATAATAGATGTTTCGGATTGTGAGAATCTTCCTTTTTCCATCACCATATTGATAAGTCGGACAAGGGTGTCCTCCCTTGATAAAGAGCAAAGACCTTCAGCCAAGAAACAAAATGACTGGAACTCTGGTAATATTCCTTTCTCCAACATTTCAACCGTAAAATCAACAGCCTCTTGTATCGGTCCTCCACCATTACAGAGGCCACGGAAAAGAATCTTGTATGATACAGCATCCGGAGGATCACCTTTTTCCATCATTTCTCTGAAAAGCCTCATGGCTTCGCTTGTTCTCTTTCTTTTGCAGAGTGCTTGAATCACAGGGTTATAGGCATGTGGAGTCAAGACCATACCTTTCATCTGAAGAGATCTAAGGAGCTTAATTGCAATCTCTACTCTCCCCGCCTTACACAGCCCCATAATAAGGGTCCCATAAGTTACAATATCCGGCTCACACCCATTCAAAGTCATATTCTGTACAATATCAGCTGCCTTCTTTATATCCCCCTGTTGGCAGAAATACTTAAGCATTGAAGTATAAGTGAATTTATCCGGCTTTAACCCTTCCATTATCAGCTGATCCATAAGCTGAGCAGCTTCTTCCACTCTCTTGCTCATACAAAGGCCATTAATAAGGGTGTTGTACGTCACAGAACTTCTGGATACACCCAACATCTCCATCTGATCAAAAATATCCTCTGCCTCCTCAATCCTATTGCTCTTGCACAAACCATCAATCAAAGTATTATATACCACCACATTTCTAGCACAACCACTTTTCTCCATCTCTTTCAGCAGCTTCAATGCTTCCTTAAGTCTCTTGTCTGAACACAGACTCTCAATCAATATACTATACGTAAACTCATCTGGCTCACACCCTTTCTCCTTCATCTCCCCAAACAACTCCATCGCAATCTCTCGGTTACTCGACAAACACAAACCCTGTATCAAACTATTGAACGTACAAACATCAGGCAAAAACCCCTTGCTAGTAAGAACACGGGCAAGCTCGGTCGCCGCTTCAACATGATTCTCCTTACACAGAGTACTAATCAGTGTGTTAAAAGTCACGGTATTCGGCGAACAATCCCTCGAAATCATATGGTTGAGAATTTCAACAGCTTCATCAATCTCACCCAACTTACACAACCCAGAGATCAAAGAGTTATAAGTATAAATATCCAAATCAAACCCTTTCTCAAGCATAAAATCCATCATCTCCAAACCCTGTTTGATATGTCCGGTCCTACACAAACCACTCACCAAAGCATTGAACGTAAACTGGTCAGGGGAAAACCCTTCTTCATCATAAATAAATCTCAAAGCTTCTTCAATTCTACCCTCTCTGCAAAGCCCATTCACCAAAACATTCACGGAAACAGTAGTTAGCGTGCACCCGGACTCGACCATGAGTTCCTTAATCCTCAACGCGCCGTCCACGTCACCCTCTTCGATAAATCCCTGCATGAGCGTTGTAAACGTTTTCTCGTCGGGCCTGAGGCCATGGTTGGGCATGTCCTCGAGCATGAGAATGGCAGGCCGCAGCTGGTGAGCCTTGCAGAGGGCCCGAATCAAGATGTTGAAGGTAGAAACGTCAGGCGCGACGCCGTCAGCCACCATCTTGGAGTGCAGCGTTTCGACGAGCTTGAGCTTGTTGGCTTTGACGAGGAGGTTGAGGGCGACGTTGTAGAAGCGCGTGCGGGGTTTGAGGGCGAAGTCGCGTTCCATGAGGTGGATGACTGCGTTGATTTCAGCGTGGAGTTCCAAGTTGGCATAGGTTTCGAGGAAGATGAGGAAGGTGGACTCGTCGACGGGGCAGGCGGAGGAGTGCATCTGGTTGAGAAGGGATAGCATTGAGTCGACGGAGCCGACTCGGCCTAGTTGGCCCAGGAGTTCGTGGAAGATTGAGGGGTGGGCCGAGTAATTGGGCTGGGTAGAGGCCCATTGGAAGAGGCGGAGCGCAGAGGACTCGTCGGGCTGGCGGCGGAGGAGGTCGAGGAGTTGGGAGGGGGAGAAGTCGGGGGGGAGAGGGTGGTGAGTGGCGGAAGTAGAAGATGAGAGTGCGGAGGAGAATCTGAAGGTGGGAGAGATAGAGAAAGAGAATGAAAAAGGTGTTGTGTGGCGTTGGGTTATTACAGTGTAAGGAAGAGGGTGGCAGTGGAGAGAAGATAGTGCCATTGAGACAAATTTGCAAACATGTGGGGTGCGTGAAGAATTTGGTGACCGCAGCAGCGATGTATAGTGTGGATGAATTGGGAAGAGGGTTTGCCACTTGGTGGTGAAGAAGAAACAGTGATCCTGTTGTGGGATGAGGACGAAAATCTCTTTTCGGGTATAAAATGTTGTAACAGAGATATACATATATTTACAATTTACAATATGTTTAAATCTAATTAAAAACAGGTTGGATAACAACTTTAAAACAGGTTGGATGTTACCAAAAGAAAATGATAACCTCAATAAATTGGGATTTTTTTTTAAGAATATTTAGTCTGACTCAAATGTGTTTTTGCCTCTAATAATTTATATATTTTAGGTCCATTTAATTTTGAAAATAATAATTATACATTTTGTTTTGGGTGAAGGATTAAGTATCTCTAAAATACATTTTTTCAGATTTTTCTTTGGTTAATTAAGGTGGTTTTGAACACATTTAGTTAATGTCTAAACTTCAAAATGTTTGAATTCCAAATTGTTCTACAGATACTTGAAATGGATTTATGATTAACAAAGTTCACAGTCAAACACTTATAAGTTTTTCTGTAAATTTGGTTAAATATGTTTTTAGTCCCTATACACTTTGGGGCGATTTTGGTTTTAGTCTCTCTTTTAAACTAAAGTACAATTTAGTTTGGTTTTAGTCTTTTTTACCAATTGTTTTTAACTTTATTTGCTGTTTCAAACGCGTTTCTCAGTTAACATTGAAGCAAAAATGTGTTAAACAGTGTAAACAATCCAAATGTTGTGTTTGAAACAACAAATAAAGTTAAAAAAAATTGGTAAAAAAGACTAAAACTAGAGTTTTCTAAAGTTGAATAACTAGATTGTACCTTACTTTGTAAGAGGAACTAAAACCAAAATCGCCCCAAAGTATAGGAACTAAAAACATATTTAACCCCAATAAATTTGATTAAAGGTTGTACTTTAAGTTGTTTAGGACTAAGAACGTTCGAATTCATTGTTTTTCATACTTGCTCATCCACAGATCTAGATCGTACGGTCACATGACACAATTTTTAAAATATAAAAAAATTATTTTATTATGATATTTATATTATAGTTTATATATTAAATAATTATATGGAAAAATTAAAATTAATTTTGAAAATATATTATACTTTTAACCTTTAATTATTTTTTTTAAATTAATCTCATCACAACTTGTATTTTTTTATTCAATTTGTAGTTGTTAGAATTGATGATGAAAATTATAAACTTATGAACTTTAAAAATTATAAATAAAATGAGAAGATAAAATAATTATCATATTGTTCATTATCATTCAATAAATAGTTTCATCTAGTGTCCTTAAAATGAGTTGGAACTCATGAACCAACTTGGTCCATCATGAGTTTAGGTTGAGTTGAATTTTTAAAAAAAATTGAAATTTTGATTCGGACTAATTTTAAACTTAATCCAACCAGACTCTCCTGGATTGAACCCATGTGAGCTAGGTTAGCTCGTCAAAACACCTAATTTTGTTTATTGTGCTTGTTTTTAAATTATATTTGGAGTTTAAAATGATTTTAGATTGTATTTGGATTGTATTATATTTTTTTATATTTGAAATTGTTTTTAAAGTTTAACATCCTTTTAGATTAAAATTTATTTCGATTTGAATTAGAAAAAAATTGTTAGTTTTTGTTTTAGAATTGAATAAAAAACTTGTAAATAAGTGAGTTAGTTTAACTCACTAACATGTGGTGATCGAGTTTAAATTTTACAAAGCCAAGAACTCATTACTCCTAACACATGAGAATGGTCCCCATTTTTAGAAAATTGGCCTTTGATTAAGGTCTCATACCAATACATTTTCTGCTGACTATTCATCATCGAATAACCTCTTTCTTGCCTTGATGGCCTGCATGGTAAAACCAAACAATTGAAACACAATGTGCAAAAGGGAAACTACCTTTGCAAAGACATTAAATTTTATTAAGCAAATTAAAGTTGCTCCCAAAAGCGTTAGGAATCATCTAATTGAACTAAAATTTTGTTTTAACTTGTCAGAGAAAGGTTAGAACTTTTATACCTGCTTTTCCCAATTTATGTTACTGCTTATGACAGAAAGTAGAGTAGTTTGAACAAGAGCACCACATTGTATACCAATCCAAAGTCCTTTTCCTCCCACTCGCACCACAAATGCCAATATGACAGCCACTGGAATCCCACAAAGGTAGAAAGCCCCAAGATTTACAAAAACTCCTAAATGTTGCCATCCACAACCTCTTGCAATTCCTGAACCAAAGCATTATTAAATACATTGACAAAAACTTCTTCAATATCTAATGTTTATATAAGAATCAAATTAAAATATTTACTAAATGTCAAAGATACCAGAAACTTATTAATCTATGATATAAGGTTACCTGTTTGAACACCTTGTAAGCTGTCTAGTATAACAGATATACATACGAGAGGGGCCATGACAGTGACATAATCAATAACTTCCTTCTCATTACTGAAGACATAACCAAAAATATGGCGACAGGCAAAGAGTGTTGCGCTTACTACACTTGTCTCAATGACTGCAAGAGACATAGTAGCTAACACAGCAACACGAGCAGCATGTGGTTTCCTAGCTCCTAATTCATTTGCAACCCTTGTGCTATAATCATCGAGGGGACGGGATAGTTAGCTTAGATATATATACTCAAGGTACTGTAACATGTAAGCTGTGTAGAATGAATGTTATGTATACGGTGTTACCTTGCTGCAGCACCAATTCCAAAGGGTATTGTATAAAGAGTTGAAATAGTGTTTAGACTGTAGAAAAATGACAAAAAATCAGTTCAGTCACTTTAACTTATAAAATCTCATTAAGAGAAAATTGGGAGCATAATAGATCATGAGTTGCAGTTTAATTAAAAGGGAGTCTAACATACTTACCAAACTGATAGAACTGAAGTTTCAAGTGCTGGATTTGGTAACAGCCCTGACAGCAATACAAGCAGCTCATACGACCACCATTCAAGGCTGCCATCATCAGCATGAATGCAAAAAAAATGCATGTTAAATATTAATTTTGGGAAAACAGCACAATATATTATAGGTGGAAACTTTGTATAATTTGATCAAATGAATAGGTAAATATTAACTGAACAGGAAGATTAATCACCAAACCATTACTGCCGAAGGGATGGCAAACCGAAAGAACTCCCACATTCCTTTAAACAGATCCAAAGAAATGGGTGCACGGGTTTTTGCACACGCAGAGGAGTATCTCATGTATAATCCAAGCATAATCACGTTTGACCACATTGAAATGCTAACTGCCAAAGCTCCACCAACATTATTCAGCCTTGTTTTGAACACCAGGGCCCAACAAAGAGGTATATGAATAGTGAGTGTGACAAAAGAAGTTGCAAGCATGGGAAGAATCATACTTTGGATTTGGTAATATCGAACTAATGGCTGCAGAATTGCAAATGCAAAAAGTGCTGGTAGAAGCCAAAGTGTGAACTTCGCTGATTCATGTGAAATTAGAGGGTCCTGGCCCATGAAAACTAGTATGTTTTCCATGTTGAGCCAAAGGACAGACAGGGGAATACAAACCAATATAAGAGAGAAAATGGCAGTGTATGTTTGCCGTCCAATTTTTTGATATTGCTGAGCTCCATGAGCCTGTCCGCAAATTGTCTCAAGTCCACTAGCCATTCCCATCTGTTAGCATACGAAGATTTTCAAACAGTTACAGGGGAACAAAAATAATGACAATTTTGAGCGGGATAACTTTCTTGAAATAGTTGATGCAGAAGATAACTAATTACTAAACACAAACATCAGCATCAGTGTTACTGTCAAAATATTAAGAGGAACAGTTCCTATCTTATGAATCAGTTTTATAATATTGAATTAGTTTCAAACAATTATCATGCATTCTTCTATAACTACACTTTCAATGACATCAAACTATTTTGTTACAAGTTACAAGATGTTTTCGTAAACTATTCCTTTAAAAGCTGAGAAACATACCCTTAGTCATTTTAGTAACATAACATCTCCTAAAGTTTGCGCAATAGTCAAAATGCATACATGTATTGATAAGTCTGACAACTTCTACACATGCAACAGAATAGTCTATCACCTCCTCAGTATGAAATAATACCCATTATATAAATGAGATAATAATACAATGGAAAGCTAGAGAAAACCACATTTTCCTCTGATGCCACAGTCTCAAATGTGGCGGCACTCCTGGTCGCGTAGTGCAATAACAACTTTAGGGACACTCTATGGCATGTGTGTGTGAGAGAGACAGAAAACAGTGATAAAAGAACATGAGAATTTTTTATTATTTTTAATTATTGAAAATAATGAGAATACAGGTTTTACATTTCATTCAACAGTCATGAATATATTAAAAAACCAAGTATATTAATTTATTTTTTAATAATAAAGCAACGGATATGACATGACAAGATAAAATCATAAAAATACAAAAGAAATAAATGGTATCTTTCTGCAGCACAATCATATGTCTTTCGCAGTGCACGTTCTGAAAGGCAAAACTCGAGTGTCCCGTTGAATAATTAAACATACTGGTACGAGTCTTAATTACTCATCTCGTGTTACTTTCACAGAATCAAAATCAAACAACGTGGCAACTACCGTGTTTTTGTTCATAAGAATTTATTATCTAGGTCCTGTACAATCAATAATGTTTATGGAGGTTAGGAGTGGGCTAATGAACTGTTTAGATTAAACATTAAACACTATCATTTTATGGTATAGTTTTAAAAAATTCAACCCTCTAAAATTATAATTTATTTAACTACTCGTTAACTTAAAAACGGTTTTGTTTTCTATTTTTTATTAATTTAAAAGATTTTGACTACTTGACAAACTTTAGTCGAAATTAACCTGATTGAGTTCGATTGATTTTCATTAGAGTCAATTTTGTCAAATTTGATCAATTTTTAGTCAAAATTGACTGGATTGAATTTGATCATTTTCAATTAGAATTGATTAATTGAGTCAAATTTTAATCAAAACCTTGATCGAATTTTAACCATGGTCGTCTTATTCTAATTCGATTAGATTTTGATTGGAATTGATTTGTCAAGAATGACTCAACCAAATTTTAGTTAAAACCAATTAGACGAAATTTTGACTGTGGTCATCCTAACTAATTTTCAGTTAGAGTTGACTAGATTGAATTCAGTCAAATTTCAATCAAATTCGACTTTAATATATTTCAATTGTGAACAAATTTACCCCATCTTTTGCTATATCAACTTAGTCGAATTTCAGTGAATTTTGATCATGACAACCTCAGTTAAGTTTCGATGGTGGTCGTTATGGTCGGATTTGACTATTGAGACATAATCATTTGATGTTAAATTTCAGGTTGGATGTTAAATTTCATCATGGACCCATCTCAACTTTTGGTCCAATTCCCTTTAACTCACCTCGGGTTGTTCCAACCATTGCTCTGACTTGTCTAACATTTTGTCAATGGTTCAACTCATCTCAACTTTTATCCTAATCTAATTCATTTCAAATTATGACTCAATCTCTCTCTATCTTCAATCTACTCGACCTAGGTCCGGTCTGACTTATTTAACATTTTACTCTGACTCATCTCAAATTTGAATCAGATTGCCTTATCTCAACCGACTCTACTCATCTCAATATTTGACCTAATATGAAGTTTGTGTTTATCAAAATAGAAAACAAATTTCTGTATAGTTTAATACAAAACTGGTAAAAAAAGAAACAAACTATTTTTTTAGTTTAGTGTAGTGTACAGTTGTTTTGGCCACCACAAATATGGCACAAAGTAAATTAAATGATACGTAGACCTAATAATGATACGAGGAAGTTTAGATGAAACGAATAATGAATGAAAAAGGAAGAAAGTGATAGTAGGAACTTACAAGAAAACTGAAACCAGAGACTCCTGCTAAGGAAATGGCTAAGGCGGCGCTAGAGAGATAGAGTTCACCCAAATGACCAACTATCATGGTAGCCACAATTTGCAGCAAATATTGGGAAGAAACCACAGCCACCATAGGCCCTGCTATAACACTTATCCTTCTCATTTCTTCACTGAAACCACTCCATCTCACTCTTTTTTCTTCTCTTTCTTCTTCCTGCTTCTGTATCAGACTTTCCTCCATGCTTTTCAATCCTCAAAAGGGTTGGAGAGAGCCAGAGAGACGTGGGACGAAAAGAAACCAGAGTTTTCCTTTGTTTTCTTTACCTCATTTCAATTTTATAAAAAACTAAGTCTTTGCTTTCAGTCTCAAATCAGTTTCTACTTTTATAAATTAAATCATCTTTCAATATAATTTTCTTCTTGTCGTATTTATTCTTAAGATTTTCTCAAATTTTGTTTACATTTCTTTTTCTCTTTCATTCTTTTCTCTCACTATAACTTACAATTCTTTTAAAAATAAAATGTTTTCTCTCAGCATCAGTTAAACTGTTGTATATAATTAAATTAAACATCCAAATCAAACCCTTTCTCAAGCATGAAATCCATCGTCTCCAAACCCTGTTTGATATGCCCGCTCCTACACAAACCACTCACCAAAGCATTGAACGTAAATTGGTCAGGGGAGAAAACCCTTCTTCATCGTGAATGAATCGCAAAGCTTCTTCAATTCTACCCTCTCTGCAAAGCCCATTCGCCAAAACATTCACGGAAACAGTAGTTAGCGTGCACCCGACTCCACCATGAGTTCCTTAATCCTCAACGCGCCGTCCACGTCACCCTCTTCGATAAATCCCTGCATGAGCGTGGTGAACGTTTTCTCGTCGGGCCTGAGGCCGTGGTTCGGCATGTCCTCGAGCATGAGAATGGCAGGCCGCAGCTGGTGAGCCTTGCAGAGGGCCCTAATCAAGATGTTGAAGGTAGAAGCGTCAGGCGCGACGCCGTCAGCCACCATCTTGGAGTGCAGCATTTCGACGAGCTTGAGCTTGTTGGCTTTGACAAGGAGGTTGAGGGCGAAGTCGCGTTCCATCAGGTGAATGACGGCGTTGATTTCAGCGTGGAGTTCAAAGTTGGCGTAGGTTTCGAGGAAGATGAGGAAGGGGGAATCGTCGACGGGGCAGACGGAGGAGTGCATCTGGTTGAGAAGGGATAGCATTGAGTCGACGGAGCCGACTCGGTCTAGTTGGTCCAGGAGCTCGTGGAAGATTGAGGGGTGGGCCGAGTAATTGGGCTGCGTAGAGGCCCATTGGAAGAGGCGGAGCGCAGAGGACTCGTCGGGCTGGCGGCGGAGGAGGTCGAGGAGTTGGGAGGGGGAGAAGTCGGGGGGAGAGGGTGGTGAGTGGCGGAAGTGGAAGATGAGAGAGCGGAGGAGAATCTGAAGGTGGAAAAGATAGAGAGAGAGAATGAGAAAGGTGTTGTGTGGCGTTGGGTTATTACAGTGTAAGGAAGAGGGTGGCAATGGAGAGAGGATAGTGCCATTGAAACAAATTTACAAACAATTGGCGTGTGAAGAATTGGGTGACCGTGGCAGCGATGCCCCTTGGTGGTGAAGAAGAAACAGTGATCCTGGAAAATCAAATTTTAATACCAATTTTTCAGATCACGTGTACGTGTGGTTGAACAATTTAAATTAAAAAAATC